>OX421239.1:10244070-10844070 GCA_949125135.1 Alcis repandata | reverse complement strand
GCGAAGCCGCGAGTTAAAGCTAGTTATTAATTTTACTCTATGGTTTATTAAATCAGGCGTTACTTAGCAAAAGTTCACCCAGAAAAAAGATTTTCAATTGTATTTCTAGTTCAATTCCGTCTTCAACTTTATATATGTACTCTCTCTCTAACTCTCTTTTTACTTTATCTCTCGCACTCTCTCTTCTAGCTAAAAGCTCATTTTAGCTAGACCTAAGCTACTACCTACATGTAGTGCAGTGTGTCCCGAGTCCCGGTACACATGGGAAATTATCCCGACACAGTACGTCACCAGCGGTTAGTATTCACACTTCAATACTATAAATAACTGCCACTGGATACAATTTACTGTCTAGTTTCAAGCGGTTTTGTGATTTTAATTAAGTAATTTTGTTTATTTGTTAAAAGATTAATAGGTAAATTAAGATGCAAACGGATCGTCGGATTGTCGGATTTTTGTCTTTATTTTCTTTTAAGTTTTGTTGTCTACAGAGGTATTTAGATATTTTAAGCAAAATAATAAAGTTCAAAAGATTTATTTCTTGCTAATTTCCGATAACTTGATGATTCGCGGTTTTACTCTTGATACTTTTTTAGTGATTACTATTATGAAATTTTGTTTCAAAACAATGTATAAAGAAATCTTTTCACCAAAACTTCTTTATCCTCGTTTGGTTATAATTATTTAAATATTTATGTAGTTAATTTATAGGTTATAACTTGCAAATGACAGCAGCAAAATGTATTGAAAACACGTCGTGTATGTTTGTACAATTTTAACTAGGCATAGCATTTACAATAACCGGAACCATAGCCAATCAACTACATAATTATTATAGATAGGAAATGGTTTTAGGATTTAATTATTAACAGGTCGCTAAGTGCAGGCACTAAGTGATCACTTAGTGAATTATTAGTGAATTAGTAGCGTAGCTAGATATTCATATACCATACTTATACCTACAACAAGCAAACGCAATTTGTGCCCTAAAGGATAATACTTCGTAGGGTTGAATAACGTGACTTAAAACGCTTCGCTGTGGATAAAAAAAATAGCCTATGTTACTTTGGGATAATGTAGCATTCGAATGGTGAAAGAATTTTTGAAATTGGTCCAGTAGTTCGTAGCAAGTGGAGGGATGTAGTCTCTGCCTACCCCAATGGGAAAGAGGCGTGATAATATGTATGTATGTATGTATGTCCAGTAGTTTTTGAGTTTATTCCACACAAACATACAAAAATACAAATCTTTCCTCTTTATAATATTAGTATAGATAAATGTCTTTTGTCCAACAAATAGAGTTCCGTCTGTGTACTTTACGTGTGTTAAAAGAAAAAAAAATGTGCAAAATTGTATCAGTTTGTTTGTTACGTTTTGACGTATTAATTATGCGACAGTGTGTATGTCTGTGTGATAATGTTTGATACAACGTAAATCCGTCACTACTAAACTGATTTTGATAAAATTAGGAATGTTTTTGCCCTGGATTAATGCCTACCCTGAATGCCTGCCTTGAATGCTTTTGCCCTTTTTTTTTTTTTTTTTTTTTTTAGACGCGGGGTAATGCACTTACGCATCCCCCACCCGCCGGGGGAGACGAGTGGGGGTATGTCGGACTCGACACCGGTGAAGATGGTGGGTACCGGTGCCCATACCGACTAAAACCCCCGCGGTGAGCAGTCCGCCGCCATTGTGGAGCGAGATGGGGGCGCTTTAGCAATCTCCATCTCGCGCCACGGCGGCAGGCCCGGATCGGAACCGGGCCCCAGTCGCTGAGGGAGGGACGGCCTTGCTCACCAAGGCCGCCCCCCAGACGTGTGGAGCCGGTGCAAGCCGGCGGAGAGTCCCCCGACCCTCCGCCAGTGGCCCCACTACGGAGAGTGAAGGAGGCGAGCGAATCGCCCCCTCCTCCCTCCCCGTCGTCTGCGTCGGAGCGGATCAGAGCGGGGATCGTCCTCCCTGATCCGCTCCGCGGCCTCCTTCTGCGACATTACCGCCTCGCAGAAGGAGGCCACGGCCTGCCACGATCTCTCGTTGCGGAGCATCGCCCTAACAACGCTCGGCAACGAGAGATCTCCGCCCACGATTGCTGTAAGCGTGTGCCGCTGCGGGCCCCATGCGGCACACGCCTCCAGCGTGTGGAGCGCCGTATCCTCCGGCGCTCCACACTCGTGGCAGGCCGGCGTCGCCTCCCGTCTCGCGATCTCGTGCAGGTACTTTCCGAAGCACCCGTGCCCGGAAAGCACCTGCACAAGTCGGAACGACAGCGACCCGAACCGCCGCCGCATCCACCCCCGGAGGACCGGTCGAATGGCCTCCACCGTCCGTTTCCCTGGGACCGGTGGAGCCAGGTCCTCCGTCCACCGCCTCAACATGGTGGCCTGCGCCTGCCTCCGCATGCGCTTCACCTCCTCCCACGCTGGGGGCTCCCCGCGGGATCTCCTCGCCGCTACGAAGTGGTACACTTCGGCGAGGATCTCCGCTTGGAGCTCCCAGGGGGGATCCCCGGCTAGGACGCATGCGGCCGTCCAGGACACCGTCCGGTACCCGCGTATCGCCCTCGTCGCGATGACCCGCTGCGGACGTCGCAGCAGGGCCTTATTAGCACGACCGAGGGCGTCCGCCCAGACCGGTGCCCCGTACATGGCCATACTCCGGATGACCCCGGAGTACAGCCGACGGCATATGGCGCTAGGACCACCCACGTTGGGCAGCAGCCTCCCCAAAGCGGCGGCGGCTCCCAGGACTTTTGGGGCAAGCTGGACGAAATGTGCCCCAAAAGTCCACCTCCCGTCCAGGACGAGGCCCAGGTACTTCATCTGGGCCCCGACCCGGACCGAGACCCCGTCCAGGTTTACCCGCGTACCTGGAGGGGGTCCTCCCCGAGGCCCGTGGAACAACAGGGCCTCGGTCTTGGAGAGGGCGACCTCCAGTCCCAGGGCACGGATACGGTCGACCACCAGGGCTGTTCCCATCGTGGCCAACCGCACCGTTTCCCCGAGGTCCCTCCCCTTGGCTACGACGAGGGTGTCGTCGGCGTAGCACGCGACCCTGATGTTGGCGGGAAGCGTGCCACGGAGCACCCAGTCGTAGCCCACGTTCCACAGGAGCGGTCCCAGCACCGACCCCTGTGGAACCCCGCAGGAGACGCGATGGCGCCTCAAGCCGTCGCGTCCCTCCACCAGGACCTCGCGGTCCTGGAGGTAGTCGGCCAGCAGCCTCCGCAGATACAGGGGCACTCCGTGGTACCGGAGCGCCTCCTGTATTGTTCCATGCGGGAGGCTGTTGAAGGCGTTGGCGATGTCCAGCGAGACGGCCAACGCCTTACCCCCCTGGCCGACTGCATCCTGCGTCCACTCCTTGAGCCAGAGCAGGGCGTCTATTGTCGACCGCCCTGCCCTGAACCCATACTGGGCCTCGGATAAACCGGGCCCAGTCCTCTCCAGGTGCCGGATGACACGGGAAGCCACGACTCTCTCCAGCAGCTTTCCCGTGTCATCCAACAGCACGATTGGCCTGTATGCGGAAGGCGACTCAACGGCACGTCCCTCCTTCCGCAACAGGCACAATCGGCCGTCCTTCCACAGCTTCGGGAACTGTCCTGACGTGAGGCACGCGTCGAACAGCTCCCGAAGCCGACCGCCCAACTCCCTGAGGGCGATCCTCAGGACCCGTCCCGGGATCCCGTCCGGACCCGGGGCCGTCTTGCCGCGCAAGTGGCCGACGGCAACCTCCATCTCCGCTTCCGACACAGGCGGGATGGAGGCCGGGTCCAACTCTTCCGTGGAGGACGGCTGCGCCATCGCCGGCGGGGAATGCTTTTGCCCTGGATTAACTCATAGGCTACTTTTTATCAATACCGTTTTTTTTTCATCACACCAGAGGTGAAACCACGGGATATATCTAGTTTTACAATACATTGTTTCGGTTTCACATTGCATTGCATAGTAAATAGTAAGTATATGAATATTTTTGCTTTAAATAAATATTTGTCTATTGTCATTGCCGATTCTAACTAATTTATTAATGGTCGAAGCAACACGTGACCAAAATGCTGGCCTCTATCTCGCCCAAAGGGTGAGCATCGCCATACAACGTGGTAATGGGGCCAGCATTTTGGGAACAATTCCCACAGGCAGCGGCCTTTTAGATTAGTTTAGTTTTATTGGTTAGTTTTTTAATTTAATTATATTTTAATGTATTTTCTTAATTTAAGTCTCTTTTTGCCTAATAAAATCAAGATTTAGATTTTTGCTACGATTGTTTGCTATTTTGTTTTCAATACAATAATACTTCGGTCTGTATTCGGCATAATTTCGGCCACAGCCCAGTCTCGGCCATCCCTAGCTAAGTCAATATCATTGACACCTGTTACGCCGACAAACAGGCGCTGCAACGCGATCAGAAATTCAATTATCTCTGACATTTCCACTGCCGTGGTTATTTGATGATATTTACGAAATGGCATGTACTATGTAGGCTTTGGTTTTTCTAAGGATTCTTTACATGAATTCATTGGATTTCGGAACTTAGAACCAAGGATTTTGAGTCTATCATGACATCTTTGCTACGCAAAATGGGCTTTACTTATAAAGACTGCTTAAAGTTAGTCACTGCTTAAAAGGCTCTGATAACTTCTAGCTGATGTGAAATATCACGCGCGAGAACAAGACGGAGACTTTTAGGCAGTGACTAACTTTAAGCAGTCTTTATAAGTAATACTCGTAGTGTTTTAAGTCCTTTGTTACACTGCAACTACTCTCCTAGCTGTCATACAAAGGTACTGTGTACGAAAGTGATTATTTGTTTAATACTCATCTAAAACAAAAACACTCTCAAGCAATAGTGTTGTCGTATCAAAATTCCTTTTCATTCGATTATAAGCTTGCTTTTGACCGCCATCTCACCTGATTAAGAGCAATGATACGGTCTACGATAAAAACGCTTGCCAAAAAAACATTTAAGTAAATAGGTAACTCGCTAAAATCATTAGCTATGTGATTAAATATAAAAATAAAGTGAATTTTCAATAAGATTAAATATTTTCTAATCAATTCACATAAATCTTAAATTCACTTCTTCGCGTTATATACCCACCTACTTACCTAGTTTAACTACCTTACCTACAATCTACTTGCTGTAAACAAATTTTCATCTTCATAACTCACCTGCGCCGACAACGCAACTAATGAAACGGGGGCTCATGCAACTCTCATTAAACATTCAACTTTAATTTCCATTAGAAGACATGTTACAGTAGTCAAGCTCAAATAATATTAACTTGTGATAAAGTATAAGTACACTAGTGTCAATTTTTTTTAATTTAATTTCTTTGTGCATTTCTGCTCCGGCTAAACACAATATGTAAAAAGGCGCTTGAAGTGAGAAGGCGCACGTTCTCACATAGCGCACAACTTCTTTGCTTTTCATAGTTTTGATTGTTGAAAAATACTTAAGTTTTTTCTCTTGACCATTTTATATTTTGCTTATTTTGTTTGTTGTTTTGATTTTTAACCAAAACCTACCAATGTAATACCTGTAGATAAATAATTACAATGTACCTATGACAAATATAGGTACAATGTATGAAACATTGTATTTGCTTTTTATTTTTATTTCATTCTTCTCAGCCTTTTCTCAACCAGAGCACATTAATATTGGGATCACTATAATATTAATGTTATATGTACTTACAAATTAGTTGTAATCGCAGGCACTGTATAAGTTTCGGTTTACATAGAAGCGTAGACGAGCCAAGTCAGAAATTACGTCAGATCCTGCTCCGGTTATGAATTAACTCTTCCTGTTGCTAGAGTGTAATGTTTTATGCATGTCTCACAGTTACATTTGCTTTTTTTTCAATATGTACTTAATTTTAAATTTTTAGTATCTGACAATTACGGCAGGCATCGGGCTATACCAAAGAAGCCCCGTTTTATTGGAAGGTAGATATTAATACTCTGTTATTTTTCAATGTCAGTAAAAACTAAAATTATTTTTAAAAAGCTTGTAAAGGCCAAGGCTAGAGCTATCAGAGTTCTTAGGCCACCTCAAAGTCTCTAACCTGACTTATCGGTTATTATAATACAACAAACAATCAGGGACCACAATTTTACGTGTCAAATTATCGCAAACCGATAAGAATAATAAGTACAAGACTATTAATTCAATTTCCAAATATCAGTAAGTAAAATAAAACACATTCCGTCCTCGAAATGGCGCCCGTTTACCGAAGCATTCGTTGCATTTTCAATATTTAAGTACGCTCCGTCGTCGCTCGCGTTCCGAGAAATACTTTAGCCGCAAAAATCTGATAGCCTGAAGAAACCCCATTAATATCCAACGTAGCCAAGTGAAAATATTTCACAAATATTGAATTGGGAACTTCCTATTGGCGTTCTCATCAATCCGGATCGAGCCGGTTCGAACCGGTTCGCTCCGGTTTCGTGGTTTCAAAAAGACGTATTTCAAGATATCTGGGATTCCGCTCTGAGGCTGAAATATGTCTTGCTTTCAGGAGATTGCCTCTGTTTATGTGTGGGTGCATAATATTTGCGGTGGATATAGATTTGATGTTATAGAAAAGCTGGTGAAAGGAAAAGTTGTGGCTTTAGACGCGGAGACGTGAAGATTAAAATGTTTGGCGAAATATCTTGGCGGTTCGGCGATTTTAAAATAAAATAAAGTTTATTACACTTACTTGTAACAGCCAGTAGCATCTCCGGTGGAACGTAGGCAGGATGGCAGAATGCACGTAGCAGCCGTAGATACACTGTAATCAAAGAAATAAAATATTAATTACATTTTAGTTAGAGAAATTTACTTGCGCTCTACGGTTTTACCCTCAATCTTACAGAAACCACATTTTTTTCAATATAATATGTGTCAATTCCTGTCACACTTTATCTACTTCAACCGAGTTTTCGCCGCCAAAAACTTTCCTATAGCCAATTTCACCGAAATTGTCAATTTACAAGATTGATTTGTGCAAATAGCCCCAAGTAGCTACAGGCACAAAATGTAACCACAGGAAACGATGACCGCTTAACAAGACGCTAAATTCAATGGAACAAATCGAAACACAGACGTCTCCATAAACCAAAATGTCTACATAAAATCGAATTGGTATCCCATTTCTGCACAAATTTTACAACCCGGTCCAGTCCCAGTGCAATTATGACAGAAGGCTATCTTCAGAAGGAAAGGCTATCGTAAAACAAGACTAGCCAAGCCGCGCCTGGAATTGGCACCTGACTTAACTTCGTTTACTGGGAAAGCCTCCTGCATGTGCTGTGACGTGGGCCGAGTTAGGAGTGCGGAGCGATTAGTATAGAACTATCGGTGACTAGCGGTTTTTTAAAGGTTTTGCTAATTTTTGCGATTCCTTAGAAAATTAATAATAATAATTAACTTGAGTTGTCTCTATAATCCACTTTTTGCAAATAGTTATCTAGATCAGGTAGAAGTCGTGCGAGTGAAATCAAAATACAGATATAGATGATTATGTTTTACTTCTGTAATTATAAAGTGGTAAATATTCTGTTTTAAAGTGAGAAAAGTCCTGCGATGTTGTCATTGGAGGAGGTAACATTTACGTGTTTGCTCTCGCTCACGCTGCCGCCTCTATTCACACCACAAAGTACTCAATGGTCACAGTTGTGCAAAATGTATTATTCAACGGGCCCGTACGTGGGTGCGATCCATTGCTGGAGCCAGCAGCTCGGCCGAGCACTAGCCGCTAGTCACTATCCTCTAGTCACTAGCTACTCGGGTAACGAAGCGGCAATAGACCTTACCTACACTTGTGAAATACAAGCTGTTTATTTTGTTGGTAAATATTGGGGCTACGTGGGTTGCGAAATGTTGGCATCTTGCAAGATCTCGATATGAAATTGTAAGGGGTTGGTGAACTTAAGTTCATCATCATTATCATCGTCCACACTCTTTTACTCTCTGCTGGGTATAGGCCTCTTTCTTACTGTGCCATCTGCCTCAGTCCTGCGCCAATCGGATCCAGGTTCGAGCCGCGATTTTTACAATGTCGTCGACCCATCTCGTCGCCGGACGAGCAACGCTCTAACTTAAGTTGTATAAGAATGCTAATGCTATCTTTGATATTTTTTTTTTCATACAACTGACAGACAAGACTAATATTTATATTGATCCCACTACAAGACGAGTTCAGACGCACTTTTTCAAATACGACTTCAAAATAAATAAATTACCAAAAAATACGAACACTGCGGTAAGTACCAAAAACTGGCCAGTGATAATTCACACAGAAGAACTCAAAAATTAATCAACGGACAGCAAAAAGCAATTAACATTGTCTATTTATTTTTATTGAAAAGCCCCGAGATCTCATTTAACAACTTCCAAAATACTTTCAACCTGTTTTATACGTTTAATACTGCTCAGTCAGCTTCAGTGAATAATTTACGAAACTCGATGCATTAAAAAGCAACGAGTGGAGTGATATCATAAAAAGTTATGATAGGTTTACTTTTACGTTTATTTACCGTCGACAACGCGGCTTAAGCCGCCGTAAAGAAGCGCTCACCTAGAAAAGGCGGTGTAAATATTTATTTCATGAAGTTTCTTACCTAAAACAATATGTAGATAACTAAGTTTGTTGCTTTATTAATATTACTACTAGATAGCTGTTAGCTGTTTCTTGGGGTTTCAATCAGTACTATTTTAGTTTACTTTCTATTTTCCGGGATTAAAATATAGACTAAAAACTGGTGTATATATTAAATCTAAAGCCGTTATTCCGCGCTACGTTACGCGTTAAGCTGATTAAAAAGGAAAAGCGTTTAAATTAAATGATAATCTTAATAGAGCTCATAACTTTGAAGTAGCCTTAAGTCTTTTTTTAAGTAAATGTAAATTTACATCTACTTTAAAGAAAGGCATCAAAAATGGTTTATCCAAGTCGGAAAAAAATGTTTACTGACTAACCGAAAATCATCTTCTAACCGCAACCGCGCTCTCTTCCTTACTTTCTTTGATTGTCCATGAAAAAAGTCCAACTACTAATATTCCTAGTAACACTATCTCTGAATCCAACCTTTGGCTCACCTCAATCTACTCAATCAAATATCCGGTTAGCAAAATGGATACTCAAATCTAAATCGGGTGGCCATATTGCCGAATCGTATTTTTGCGGACCATTCCAGCCAATAACCGGGTGTACTGGGTTTCGGAGGGGATATCCGGACAGGGGAGGGGGCAAGTCATAAGATCTGTAAACTTTGACTTAAGTACATGTTTTGCTGTCTGGCTTCGGGCTAACAGAACTGTCGATCGCTTCGATATGGACCAATGTTTGCAATACACTACACGTTTATCAGATTTAATTTTTTTGTGAATAAGATCGTCCTGTTTTATACATATAATAAAATTATATTAACTGTCAGTCGATGACAAGACCTTAGGGTGACGAATCAACATCGAGCTGTGCTGCGCTGTACTGCGCTGTGCTATATTTGGTCAACTCGCTCGTCTAATATTTCAATGAGGATAGAAACAAACCATGCTGTGCTGCGCTGTGTGAGGCTTTTTTTTTTTTTTTTTTTTTTTTTTTTTTTTTTATGTCATTGAGTGACGAGACGAGCAAATCGCTCGCCTGATGTTAAACGTCACGTTTGCCCATAACAGGTCTGCCCCATCCAGAATTTTGAACTCGCAGAATTCAAAACCCTGCGCGGCACAGCACTACGCTCGTCACAGCACTACGCTCGTCACCCTGAGATATAAGTTGTTTAATCTCCCATTTGCCCTGAAATTTCACTGGAAACAATGCCCTTCCAACCGGAACACAGTAATGTTTGCACATTACTGCTTGGCGGTGGAATAACTGGCAAAGGTGTGGTACTTCCCCAGGCGGGCTCTGCAAAAGAGCCCTACCACTACAAAACTACGCTACGCTCGCTAGAGGCTACGCTCTGTTTAAAAACGCAGCAGTCTCGAGCGAGGCGCGCTACCCGCTGTGCTGAGCCGCGCTGTGCCGAACTGTGCTATGTTTTTTATGGATTTTTATGTGCTGATTACTTTTTTGGTGGACGGACAACGTAGTTCTAGTTTAGCTTAGCTTAGTTCAGTGAGTTTAGTTTTCATTTAGTTTAGCCGGCGCTGGACGTTCGGCTTTATACTGAGCTAAGCAAAGCGCAGCACAGCTTGATGTTGATTCTTAAAAAAACGTAGCTTAAGAAACACAGCACAGCACAGCTCAGTACAGCGCAGCACAGCTCGATGTTGATTCGTCACCCTTAGAATTGTGTTAAAGAAATGCCTTTACTAAATGATAATAAAAAAAATATTTTTTTGTTTTGACTATCAAATCACTCAAACCATCCAATAGCGTTTTAGAAATTCTATAAGTTTAAGCTGATGAGCCCTAGCCTAAGTGCTAACAAGAACACATCACCAATTCCATTTTACCGAACAACGTTCCGCAAACGCTTTGCCAGCTAATTCCCTCAATCGCCGTCTCTCCCCACTTGCGCCAAGTCGTAATATCCGTACGAAGAACAGCCTCGTGAGTGAATTAGACTTTTACGAGTGAAGGAAACCGTGCGAGGCGAGGAGGCGAGTGGTAATGACGTAGAGGCTCTGGAATTATGGCTCTGGTGATGAATTTATTACTTCGGTTTTATATTTTTGTGAAAAATAAAAATAAGTTTCGATGGTGCAAGCTTGGTCGCGTAGTTACCTGGAAGAGATTTCTCATAAGCATCTTGTATATATATAAAAATCAATCGAGCGCTATTTTCACCGAAAACTTGAAAATGCGTCAATAGATTTGTGTTTTGCTTGTCTCAATTTAAGAGAAAAGTGGGTGAATCATTAAAATAAATATGAATAGGCATAACAAGGGACATTGACAATACCAATTCTTTGCTCCCGAAAGGCACAACGATGTCTTCAACCTAAACATGTTTCATTCTTAAGTGCATCACTTCAGCATCTGACGAGGTGAGGGCTAACGATAAATGGCTATCAAACGATGTGGCCACTTTCGATCACATCGTCGCTTACCGACAAGCAAGCTCAAGGTAAAACGCGGACTTGCTCTTTGAATATACATATAATAAAACATCCATGGATCAAAAGCAAATCCATTTTAGATGCTAAATGCATAATACCTCTTGAGGTTACATCAAGAGTAATGCATTATACTGTACGGTTCTACAACTTATATTTCAGGGTAACAAGCACTGTGTAGTGCCACGCAGAATTTAAAGTTTTAAACTTGAGTATGGCACTGTAATTGATACAGGCAAGCGTGATGCTTAAAATCAGGCTAGCGTCTTGCTTGATTTGTTATTACGTTACATAAAAATAGTTATTTGATCAATCTCATTACATTATAAATCGTAATCATGATTATCCTCTTTTGTTTACGCGTTTAATTATCTTTAGGTAATCGCTCAGCTTTTTTCAAGCATGTCGAAAACCTTTGAATGACCCTTAAACTCAAGTATTAAGGCTGGCCACTCAGCTACCACAAATCCACTTAATCTTAAAACACTTTGTTACCTAAAAAGCCCGTTTCTTCAGCACATCCAAACAAATTAAATGAAGCAAGCAAACCAATCAAAAACACTTAGCATTTGCGGAGGCGCTCCAACATTTGTTTTGGTCGCAATAATAGTTAACTCTGGCGCGAAGCCAACCCACCTTGCAGTTACGCAAGGTTGCGAGGATTGTTACTTACGACGTGCGATCCGACTCCAATAGAATAATGGACCGAGTTGGAGAATAGCAGCGTCGGTAAGTGCCAAATATCAGAGCTACTTAGTTAGCGGAGCTAGGAAAGTTTACTCTATGCTCGAGGCAGTTAGAACACAAATTGCTTTGAACTTTGTCATGTACTTAGTTTTTCTTTCAAAAAACTTAAATTGATCGTTCTTAGGATTTAGTCGATATGCCATTATACGTCTAGCTTGGTTATTCTACATAGTTACAAATGTTACTATACAATACCTCTTTATTGACACCACAAAAAGGAAATCACAGACATAGTAAATTTCATTTAAGAAAGACACAAAAGACGGTCTCTGTTTGGTTTGACTAACCATAAAAAAGAGGCTGAAAATTTTTTTATTACTCTATTTTTTCTGGCACAGATAACAAAATGCTGTCTTTTGGTAATACAGTAGATAACACAGTGACTTCGCAAATATCGTGTCGCAACTATTCAACTAAGTTTCTTCCAGAATTACTTTCCTGGTCACGTAGAATCTAGTTAAAAATTTGAACACGCCTATTAGCTTTAATGGGCTTGTAGTAAGCTGAATCGACAGAAGGGGAAAGGGGGTAAAGCCAGGGGAGAGGGGGGTAAGGCCAGGGGGTAAGTAGTTTAACTAGTAAATACACTTTACACGTGTTTGGTCTAGATCGTAGAGTTAGATTAAGTGCTGTGTTAGTTTTTATACTACCTCTACAATCTTACTAAAATATGAGACGATGAGAAAATAATTGTGGAGAGTTAATAATTGCTTTAGTACTCGTATTATTGAGTATAAGTGCGTCATAGTTAAGTAGACACAAGATAAACATGATCTAAAAGTGGTGTCTATATGACAGAATTTTACTACTTCTAATTTACCACGCGAACTTTTGCGGTGGTTATAACAGCTTTTTGGCATATATTTTTTTAATAGAATCCCAGTTTCAACCACATGACATTAAATCCGGCTGATGACGTACTACCAACGACTAACAGATATAACGCTATACAAAACATAAAACCTTTTTATGGTTTCAATAAAGAGTTATTGTGTTGTATTGTAAAACCGATTCTAACCAAATCTCACTACTTTCCTTATCATACTAAATGCCAGCATATTTTTTTTGTCATAAAATACGTTAAGATTATTTTATTTTTATAGAAATTAGATGTAAAAAAATTGAGACAGCGCTCTTTTGAGCGAAAACAGAACTTTATTTATTCACATACAGCGTTTAACGAAAGAGTAGGTATGCTAAGCCGAAAAGGGCTCATAGTACTTACTCATGATTATGAACAACTTTTACTACGAGAATAACTCGGAATTCGTGAAAAAAAATCAGCTATTCCATAGAAAAATGTCACTGACGCTCGACAATATGTTTTTTTTTCACCGCACGCTACATTATTTCCCAAAAATGCATGCTACTGTAATTTCTTCCTTTATGCTCTTTCTTAACAGGGTAACAACGAGGGTACCACAAAATCTAATTACACAATAACTCGAACACTCGCTAATGCACTCAAAGTTTACGTTCGTAGAATTGTGAATGTAAATCAAGTCATAACGTCGCTCGTTTTACGAGTCGAGCAGGCGGACTCGAGTGGCTCGGTCAATCGTAGTTTGGTTTTAAGTGAGCACGAAACGATTTTTTGTTTAGACTTAGACTTGCTTTTTTTGAAGAGGTTTGAAGAACCAGTTTTGGTGAAATCCCAACAACCTGATAATCTCAGAGATCAGTGGCGTTCTGTGATGGTGGTCAAGATCCACTTTGGGGCTGAAAATATTTTCTTGAATTATAAGAAAAGAAACACTCTCAATTAAGTCACCATTTAAACAAAACAAGAAACGTTATTTGGGATAATTTATATGTCAAAAAAGGCGAACAGACCTAAGATATTAACTAAGAAACGATGTGTATTGATTTGTATTCTATTTATTCTGAATACTACCCTAAAACTAAAATAGCTGTACTCGTAAGTACGAGTATCAAACCGTTTTAGAGAAAAATGGAAATATTCGTTTCTTGCTCAAACAATCTATCACCCTCAACGCAAAATTTTTTTGACATTCTAATAATTTTGTTTCTTTGACATTTAATTTATTGTGTATTAATTTATTCGTAAAAATTGTATTTGACATTCATAAGTGTGCATTGATGTACCCATATTTGAATAAATTATTTTGAATTTGAATTTGAATTTTGCATATTACCGTGGGTAAATACCGTGGGATGCAAAAAGTAATTTTTACAATTTTGATCAATACTTTGGCTTAAACGCCAGACGTTTACAGAAACGTCAAAAGAATTCCATTAAAAAAATTGTTTGAATTTCTTCAGCTTTAAGTTACGCTGTAAAAGAAATATGTTTTTGAGATGAATTAAAGTGTAAAAACTGGGTAAAAGTGTCCCAGTAAAACTCTTTGAACGTTATTGCTTTCACTATAACATCAAAGTTCAATTTTATTTAACCGCAAACCCCAAAAACTTAAATTAAGTTTCGAATTGCTTCCTGGATAGAATTTACTATCTCAATAAACTTTGATCTCAGTAGTGTAGATAAATCGAAACTATCTTCAATCGATCTCGATCTAGACGGATAAATCGAACTAGTGATGGTAAAATCAAAACGCGGACGAGGGTTAATCAACACAAAGCGTATTCTACATGCAGAGCTTTGCATGATGCACAGTAAAATAACAGTCAGAAATTTAACTTTATTCAAAACTTTCAATATTTTTCCCGTTTTATAAAAAGGTCTTTACCTAATTACTTTTGTGCGTTTTATGTGGTTATGTATTTTCTAATTATAGCTTTTTGTACTCATTGTTTTTAAATTGTATGGTGCTCGAAAAATAACATTTTTTTTTAATATTGAATGCGCAAAGGCTCTTTCCAATTTCAAGGATTGCCCGTCAGGGCCGTGTCTACTTATTTTTGTAGCTAGAGATAGCTTAGTAACTGCGTATTACTTTTAACAAAATAGTAAAACTACTTTCTAGAAATAGTAATCTCGTATAAACCATCGTCATAATAATATACGTAGTCATTTTAGACAGAGATTATTTTATTTTAGTCAAAAATAATTATTTTTCAAACTCAAGTGTTTTTTTATTTACTTTATTAACAGTGAGACTTGGCATACTGTTCCACAGTATACTGTGTACGTTCAAGTGCATTTCGATGCATGGTCGGTTCGCATTATAAAGTTCGGTATTCACGAGCGACCACCCGCGGGACCAAATAAAGCTGGGTTTAGGTTAATGAGCGACCAACTTTTAAGTGTACAACTGCTTTGATTTCGAACGGAAAAGAACGAAAGCTATAAAAGAGATTTAAATTTTAGAGGTTTCAGGAAAATCGATGCGTTTTTTGAATGTGAGAAAAGTAATACAAATAGCTAAAGTATGATTAAATACGATTCTATGAGAACACGGTGAATACGGTATTACAGAACAAACATCCTAATGAGGTAATATCCATTTTCCTGTTGACATTGCCACATCAATCAGAATCTGTTTCTGATGCTCTAAGTACTCGTATATGATTGTTGATTGATGTTTGATCAAGCTATAGAGAAAATATATTTATTTATTTATTTATTAAAACTATTCTGGTAACACCTTTACAGTAGAACCAAGGCGGTGCTACCTTTATATCTACATACTATGCAATTACAGAAATTACAGAAAATAAACTGAAGAACATAATAATAAAAATAAAAAACAATATAAAATAATTAAATTACATTCCCATCTCACAGAGTCTGATATATTATTATTCATACCAAAAATTATAATCAAAATTGAAATGACGTTAAAATGGGAGTGCATTTACTGGTGGTCTTTTAGCCGTCTTTTTAGCTAGTTTCCGTGCATAAGAAGTTATTTCACGAGTAAATACTTGTGAAATATAAATATAATAATATAATTCTTCTCTTTCTCTTATCTCTATTCTCGGATTTCATTCATTCACTCATATAGGGTCTTACTTATAAATCCTGCTTAAAGTTAGTCACTGCGTAAAATGCTCTGGCAACTAGCTGACGTGAAGTAAAATGAAATGAAATGAAAACAAGACAAAAAAATTAAGCAATGATTTAGTTTAAGCAGGCTTTATAAATAACGCCCTTAGTATAAATTTAAGAGCGTGGTAATTACTTCTTACTTTTTATCAATATAAATTACATATTGGTTCGTCGTACCTACATTGTTTAATAAGAAAATATTACCATGCCTTTCGATTCCCGTAATATTTATCTACCTCATCAACTATTCTATTCTATACTAATTGAATTCGAGGTAAGCATCTCAATGGCTCCTACAATTCTGCTAATGTATGCGTATAGTCATTGAACTAAATTAGGAAACACCGTCGAATCGAATGTGTAATGTAGAGCTCATTTTGGTAAGGAATGCTTTGAATAACATTATCTTGGTAATCAAAGTTTGGCAATACTGTTTAGGTACGGAAGTGGGTAGTAGCTTGAGTTTTCGTATTGTTTTTCTTACTATCCTGCTAATATGTAGATCCTATAATATTATGAATGTGGAAGTATACCGGCTGACTGGTTAGACACTTGACATATTCTAGGTTATCATAGTACTCATTATTATGAACAACTTTTACAATGGGACCAACCCGAAATTCGCGAAAAAAAAATCAGCTGTTCCATAGAAAAATGTCAATGACACTTGACAAAATGTATGGAACAGCTGATATTTTTTTCGCGAATTCCGGGTTGGTCCCATTGTAAAAGTTGCTCATAATGATGAGTACTATAATAACCTAGGATATGTCAAGTGTCTAACCAGTCAGCCCGTATATGTGTGTGTGAATGCTTGTTAACCCGTATCTCAGTAACTACTTATGTACTTACTGTTTTTTATGTAGGTTTTTATGATGATGTTCTTCTTCTATATTATTATTGCACACCCCGTTTTTAATATTTTTTTATCTATCCTCACCATCCTAAGGTTGCCTGGAAGAGATCGCTCTTAGCGATAAGCCGCCAGTTGTCGCACTAGTTTTTAGGTGTTATAATCCTTCGTTTGTAATTTATGGTGTGAACAATAAAGAGTTTATCTATCTATCTACTTAACCGATGTTGATAAAATTTGGAATAGAGGTAGCTTATATCCCAGATTAGTACATAAGCTACGTTTTATCATCACTGTTTTTCATCACGGCGCACACTCTGTAATATTATAAATGTAAAAGTTTGCATGTCTGGATGTTTGTTACTCAATCATGCAAAAACAGCTGAATGGATTTGGTACGGAAGTAGCTTATACCCTGGTTTAATTTATTACCTATCGCGAAAAAAAAAACCCGTTCTATAGCAGGTGACACCGCAGATCGCAGCTTGTAAGAAATCAAAAAGCAAAACTTTGCACAAACTGATTTGAAAAATGTTTTTAATATAAAAGAGGTCTTTTTCTGTTGTATAATTTAGTAGATTATACAAAATCTGTGTTTCAGAATATATTCAAAAACTAAATTAATCGAGCAAAAGTACAACACGCTGCATACTGTAATAACAGTGATCACGCACGTTATATAAATGATAAATCGGAGGGACGGAGCTTGTACGAGTAGATATGTATGTGTGTATAATTGTAGCTATATGTGTTTTTGTATGTATTCTTCACATTAAAATGGCTCATCGAATTGGAGTGAAACCTGGGATTAAGATAGCTTTTATCCTAGATTCACACAAGCTACTTTTTATCCCAAAAAAATACCCAGCTCTTTTAGAGTAGTGAGAACCTCAGGACACGGCCAGTTTAATAAAATATAATCAAATAACATTTTTCGCAAAACATTTTTCAGCGGCCCATTTTTCGGCATCACGTAATTCAATATCGATGAAAACATCCCCGCAAATCGACAGCCATTCATCTAATACTACGAAATTATTACCGCGCCAAAATACCAACATCCCATCAAATTCTATCACTCGAAATGATTCCGTTCGAAAATAGAGAGTATTTTTCGAACGATTGTTGAATTAAACGCGATTCATGATGTGCAACGAACCGCTCCGAACGGAATTATACGGAATGTTTTATTTTCTCTTGTTTTTCGTATTTTTTCGTTTTCACGTCCGAAGGCTAATGCGGGAAAACTTGTATTTTTAAAAGCTTGTTTTTCCAGTTTAGATGGATTGTCGAATCTATTGAAGAAATTAGAAGCGTTGTCGATTGTTTGAAAGAGAATTGCTCTGACCTGTTTTTGACATGACGTTTCATTTTACAAAGTTTGAAAAAGTTTTAAAAGTATTTTAAGAAAGAAATGCAAAACTAAGAAAAAGAGTAGGTAAGGGTAAATTGACAACAAAAAAACGCAAAACCCAGATAGAGGATAATGCGATTCGGCATATGTAGGTATGTTTGTGTTTATGCTGCTATTTGACCTCCTACAGCCTAATTAAATGTCTTGATTGCAGATTGCAAAGTGTCGCAGATTCGTCTTCGAATTGTAATTTAACTAATATTAAAAATGCCAAAATAAGTGTGTTTGCTACGTTTTCACGCCTTATTTACTCAAGCAACCATCGTGGAACTTTGCACACACGTTTCAGAAATCAGAAATATATTATTGACCTTAAATACCATACCATTAAATGTTTCATGTAGGTAAGTCACGTCAAGTTTTTAGGGGTTCAGAAAAGGGCATAGGGTAGTTTTCATACTTATTGCGCGAGTTAAACCGCAAAGTGCACGTGCTATATTTTGAAACTATAAACATAAAGGGCATACCTTATTATTTTTAGTTGCAAATGCCAGCTAGCCTAAATCCAGTGTGTGAGAACTAAGTTTGTCACATGCTTTGTCAGGTACGGACTTTGTGGGCTGGCTAGCGATGATAGAGTGCTAAATGTGCTGTTGTCCACCTTGCGGCCTTATTCCTTACTCCATCATCATTAATCGCAGCCAGCTCGGAGCTCTAATTCACGATTAGTTATTGGAGCACTGTATCGCGACGCGCCGAGTGTTTTGTTGCGAGGCCGGTTGGAGGCGTGCCAGTTCGGTGCAAGCGATGAGAGTGCGACCTTGGTGGTTGGCGGTTTTGTAATGCAGGCGAGTTTTTAAAAGCTAGAAGTTTTTAAAGGCTTTTGAGTTAATGATCGGGTTTTTTGTGGGGTTTCTTAAATAGTTCGTTGCTATTAAATGAGGTCGTTGCTAGTTTTTTGGGTCGCTGTGATGTATGATGTATTTATTAAGGTTTTTATTGTTGTAAAATTAAAACTACTTTTTTTTCTTAATTATTGTCTGTAATTGTTTAGCGAGGCATTTAACTTACTTTATCTGAAAAGTAGCAGTAAACAACGTATACAGATAAAGTGGCGTAACGATGTATTGAAAATACTGTACCGTAAGTTTTTAGTTATTTGTCATTCAAACAAAACTTGTGCTACCAAGTTATGATATTTAGAAAAAAACTTACATAGTAAAACGAAATTCCAAAAATAACAAATTATTTTTAATCAACCACCGAATTATCTTGAATCCATCATCATGAAAATTACTGCTAAAAAAATTAATAAAAGTAAAAAAATGTTGGTTGAAAAAACACATTGGTGACCCTTTTTCGGCTAAAAATCGCTTACTCTTTGCACCACAGAAAAGTTAAGGCACGCAACACTGTCACTAGTTTATGTACAAAAAGCCCTACGGCGGTGTAAACTGTACCTGCTTTAGTTTAGCCGAGTTTAGTTTAGTCTTCACTTAACTTTAGTCCGGAGATTATATTGTTACGTGGTAGATAAGTCAGCTTGGGTAAGTTAGGAGTGACTGTAGTCGCTTTATTTATACTCGTTTAATTGTTAGTGCTGGTAGGACTAAATTAAGTGACTTAAATTTCGGTTTTGTTTAATAAAGGTTGCCAGGCTGGACGCGATCGCGAGCGAAAACCTTGATGAAGATCACCGAATGTGGTCAAAACTGGTCGGAGTAGCCGACGCATTATTACGTGAGTGTTACCGTTTTATAGAGATAAAGAAGAGGGTAAATAATGATGAATGATAAAACTCGATGACAATAAAGTAAGTATACTATCTATTAATTCAAAGTGAACTATCGTACCATCAGAGTGAAAAAGGTATCTTTCGAAAAGGTAGAGTGAAAAGGTCTGATTCATCTTCGACCACATCGTCGCTTACCAACAAACGAGTTGATGGTCAAACGCGGTCTTGTTCACGACAATAAAAACAACTTCTACAAAATATCTAATAAACATTCAAAAGATCCAATTCATAGTAATTGGCGTATCACAAAGATCTTTTGCCTAAAATAAATCCCAAACTACTAGACAAATAAACTACCATCCACACGAACAAAATTGAAATTAAACGTCATTTCACTTGAAGACAACGGTCTTCCAAAAACAGGCAGCTTGAGCGATTACTGAAACGAAATTAAAGAAAGCGAAATTGCGGCGAAGCCTGAAATAGGCAAATAGCTTTAGATTCGACTATTAGAACTTGTTGACGACTGACTTAGCAATTACGGTTCTAGCTTTGAATAGGAATATTTATTATAGCTTCGAATTAGGTATTATTATTATTCTGTTGAATACAGGGTTATTCATAAAGGGTATGCTAAGTCGAAAAGGGCTCATAGTAGTCATCATTTTGAACAACTTTCACAATGGGACCAACCCAGAATTCGCGATGAAAAATCAGCTGTTCCATACATTTTGTCGAGTATCATTAACATTTTTCTATGGAATAGCTGAATTATTTTTCGCGATTTTTTTCGCTTTATAACAGTTGTTCATAATGATGAGTACTATGAGTCCTTTTCGGCTTAGCATACCCTTTATGAATAACCCTGTATAATGGAAAAGCGTTTATTGCTAGTTTTATGCGTAACTATTAAGATTCTAGGTTTCAGCTTTTGTTGGCTGACCTTCGTGTGATGGATGATGTTTGGAACATTTTTGGTAACGATATACATTGGGTTTCTTTTTTTTTATTGTATTTGAAAAGAAACAGTAAATATGTACCTACCTCTATCTATCTAATAGCAACTGGCAAAATACAAAATATGTACATAGCTAAATAAATCACGAGATAGAAACTGACTCTCAAGACACGGGTTTCTCACACTCAATTTGGAAGACAGTGGTTAATGTAATATTAATTTACACTTTTTTGAAAATTTGAACCTACTAAGCAATTGCAATATTTTTGTCTTGGTTTTTTTATGCTACTCAGTGTCAAGACGAGCAAATCCCTCGCGTGATGCTATGGAACAGGTGTGCGCCACTTAGAATTTGGTTTGTTAGAATAGTTATTCAAGCTTGTTCATAATGACAGTACTATGAGCCCTTTTCGCTTAAGCATATCCCTTCCGATACAACCTTATATTTACTGCTCATGTTACCGATATCCCGATCCTCGTAACATGACCGACCACCGTAAGCTTTAGTTAAGTGAGTACGAGCTTTAGTTAGTAGAGTACCATTGAAAACCAGTACTCGATCGTCCACAGCCCTCGACGTGAAACAGTAAATGAGTGTTATGGAACCACTGTTATTGGTCCCAATTAGCGGTCGCCGGGCATCGCGATTAATTGCCGCGAATCGTTTGTTTATTCATCAATCCAGCCGTTGAAAGTTCGTGAAATAAAATTATCAGTTAGTGGAATAATTCACCCAGTTATACAGACCAGCGTTTATAAATAGTTAAGTTGGAGCATAGATTGAATGGGCGTTGGTCATTCGGCTGCGAGATGGCTTAGGCTGTTTTTATCTCATTTTTGCATTTCTCGTGTATTTTTTTTTTTTGTATAAACGATATTTTTATTCTGTCAGGTGTAATGTTGTTCATGTCATATTTTAGGTTAAAGAGCTGAACATTTTCACATATCCCTAAATAAACTTGCGTATAATAGTAAAGTAAAGTAAAGGAAAGTGATTTATTGGCCTTATAACAGATTGTAACACTGGGCAAGTCATTATACAAATTCATCATAAAATAAAAAAATTAAAAAAAAAATCACAATAGTCATAAAGTTACATAAAATAATTTCAATGGTTTATCTTTTTATCTTTCAATAGTTCTAACTAACACAAGAATGAAGATTCAGTTAGACGCAGTTGACGCGTATACGTACAATTAGTAAAATGATAAGAGTAACTCGTAGTCTAGCTAACTCAACTTCAATGGTAAAAACACGACACCTGAGTTCAGCAAAGAAACAGTTATTCAGAAAACCAAGGCCATGTTCCATTTTTAAGCGAGCCGAGCTTATTTGGGCGACAGACAAAGAGAATGCACAATACGTTCCGCGGGATGTCGGTGCATCACCCTACATAGTTGGCCGAACAAAGTGAGGTCTCAGACTTGGGGAATAAATTGCCGCTAGTATGTAGATGTATATATATTTGTCTGTCGATAACTCGAGTCGTTGATCCGATGTCGGTGAACTTTTGCAGACGCTTCCTTGCAGTTCCTTCAAATGCGATTTTTAATAATTTTTGATACTTATAAACGCTGCTTAATTTTAATCATTGCTTTAAATACGCGGAATACTTTTCAATAACGCAAATTGTGACGTGAAAAATCTTTGAGAATTTTAAACTTTGAGTTTAAGCAGTGTTTATTTAGTAAGACTACCATGAATAAGTAAGTGACATACACTGAAAAACCATAAAGATTGTGCCAACTTTCTTGAGGACATCATGGCACCCACCGACATATTGCTGTTGTACTAACAAAATTAGGTTTAGGTTTAAGAACTTTATTATCACGAAGACAAATTATCAAAATTATCTTGTATTTGTAACCGACTTCCAAAAAGGAGACGGTTCTCAATATGACTGTATGTTTTTTACTCTATGTTACCATTACATTAACATGAAATTTGACTTAACAAAATTTTGTTCAAGCAACATATTTTTTTCAGAGTAACGCCCAAGAGCTCTATATTGTCAACTGTCGGAATGAACACATCACAGAAAGTAGGAAATATATAGTGGGTGCTAAATTAATCCCAAACGAAGGTTGGCACAACCCGTGAACAGTGGTTTTCAGTGAAAGATGTAAGCGGGAGCTTACCTCAGTCCCCTGGACCTTGAGCTTCATATGATCCTCGCGGGTGGTCTTCCCGTCCTTCCTCTTCTTCCAGCAGTAGCCGTCGCGCCTGTAGCGGACCTTCTTCCGGCTGTACAGCAGCATGGAACCGCTTTTTGGCCTGGAACAACACACAATAGATCAGCTCTCAATAATTGAAATGATAAGTATTTCTACATTTAGTTTAACTTAATATAAGGCCCAAGTTTGATGGCTTGACAGATCAAATTTTTCTAAGAGTATTGATGTCCTTGTCTAAGGTTGCAATAACAAGGGCAGATATATTTTTAGTTAGTATCTGTATAAAGCATTCAAACTTGGGCCCATTGTCACAAGAAATAAATCAAGTTCTAAATTATATTAACTGGATAATAGGCTCAAATCTCACAGTAATTCAGGTAAATGAGTTACACCTCTGCATTTGCATTTTAGTTATTGGCTAACTAAAATTTTTATAAATAGTAAAATGTACACGAACAGGTGATTAATTGTGTTATTAAGCAAGATCTGTCTTTATTTGTGTTTGACGATCTTATTCATTTAAGCATTAAAACCGTTTACAAATTTACCGAATCCAGTTTCTAACTCAAACAAAATATAAATTCTATAAAAACTAACTCAAACACGTGCTTAGACTTTCTGTTCCAATTATCAGTACGGCCAGTTATCTACAGAATATTCTCGCCGTCCCAGCCACCGGTGGAACGGTTAGTTTTTAGTGCCGGCCTTGTTGGGGCAGATGACGGGACAAACTTTCATGGAACGTAAAGCACGAATACTCAGGGTTGCCAGATTGGTGGTTTTCCCGCGATTTTGAGGAAAAAAATTATTCGGGTAAATTTTGGGAAATGTCTATATACGCGAGCAAGCACCTATTCTTTGATCAAAAACAAAGTTGATGTAAAATTTTCGATTTTCTTGTAAAAAGTACGTAGGTATGATTTTAGAGAATAAAATCGGTATGGGGAAAAATGAAAAATCAGACCTGGCAACCCTGCAAATACCGTCGTATGCACACAACACACGAACACGTACACAACAACGCTTCAACAACTCCTTTCTGTAACATTGTATCTTTTGATAAAATGTAATTGGATGAGTGACAGTTCACAACTTTGTTTTGAGTATTTACTTTTACTTTTAGTATTTACTTTGTTTTAGATGTAGTCACCAGTATTGATTTTGGCCAACATAAAAGACAGATTCCAAGCTAGGCCTATATCGAAGATATCTAGTTCCAGCTGACTGGTTAAGGTGTTGAAGATAATAATAAAAGGTTGAATGATTTCAATCCTTTATAGGGAAGCAAAACTCCTTCGAATAGGTATCGAATTATAGGTACGTATCTTTGTCGTGCTTTCAAAAATATGATATTTTTGGAAAATTTAAATTACTAACAGAATAAAATGTATTACGATCTAACTTTTACATTTGATTGTAATTAATTTTTGTATCTAATATGTAGTAAATTCTTCTTTGTGGCTCAAAATATCAAAGAGAGTCAATTAAATGAATATTTCTAACTAATAAAGAAATTAGTAGGTAGGTATGTATTTCTGCTATTTCAAGTAAAATGTTCGAACAATCCTCTCTGAAAGAGCTAATGACTCCCTCGAGACTGCTCGAGAGGTCCTGAATCACTGAATCAGTACGTATCTAACGTTACTAAAACTACTGATATACTATTTTTAACCTATACGCAAAGAGACCTTTCTAAATCGTTATAAGTTTAACGTGTTCCTGGTTCCTGGTTTGTGTGTGACATCGTAGCTCCTAAACCAAATTTGAGTGATTTTCGTTTGTTTAAAAAG
Organism: Alcis repandata; assembly: GCA_949125135.1. Lineage (NCBI taxonomy): Eukaryota > Metazoa > Arthropoda > Insecta > Lepidoptera > Geometridae > Alcis > Alcis repandata. The sequence goes on along the minus strand of OX421239.1, from coordinate 10,819,443 downwards.
TGACTTAATCGAGATTATTTTTATCAAAATAAATTGTTATGGGTTAAGAAGATAAGACATGCTTGTAAAAGGTACGTCGAAAGTTGAAAAGCGAATCATGGTTGTGCCATTTTTGGTGTAAAAATAATCAAGTCCCAACTTATACATAGCAGACTTTTTGCCGCAAATATCAAAACAAACAATTCCTATCATTGCCACGCAGATTTCACTGAATCCCGATATTTATTTATTCGCCAATAAAATCGATTTTCGTATGCAATATATCGCGTGACGTCATCCCCACGCGTTATGCCGCGACAAAAACACGCCCGATTCATGGCCCGCTCCGATAATAAATCGTTGACCGACTAATAAATCTGTGCGATGTATGTTAGTTCAGATTATTTGTCGTTGTTTTGAGAGGACGCGGTTATCCGTCAGGGTAACGATCATGTCGTCGGCTGGAAAAAGTTGGTATGTAAAAAACGTGGAAAGTTTTAGGTGGCTACAGTATCTGTACGATGTATTGTCAAAAGTTGGTGACAGCTTGTTATCAGTGGAGGGATTGTTGCGGGATGTTGGATAGGCTGGTTTTGTGAGAAAAGCTTGTAAAATATTCAGTACCTTAATGAATAGGTAAATCTTTTCCAGGGACTCCCCGAGTTCTTAAATCGAACTGAAATAGGCCAGGAATTGAAATACAATAATTTAATATTTTTTACTTCAATCAAAATATCAAAAATCAGAATAATCGTACTCTTAAATAAAAATTTCAAAAATAAACCGCAAAAAGTAGCCGCCATAATCGTAAACAGCCCAAGTTTCGTGTTTAAGCTACAAAAACGGCCAACTTTAGCACTTTGAAAAAGCACTTTGAGCCAACTTGTAAACCAAATGCTGAATAATAAACGCTTCTCGACAGCTCTGAAACCGAAAAATCCTCGTACACACATTAATTAATCTTGGAACAGTAAAATTAATTTATAGGTAGATACTTTTGAACCGGCAGTTGTAAGGCGGAAATATTGTGGGAAAGAAGTGCGGTTTGTGCCAAGCACATTATTCTGTTCAGGTCATGAACTTCACATGTTTTGTAAGAAGAGTGTACCCATAAGGTGATTTATCATTTAGGTGATATTTATAACTTGAATACACATAAAGTTAAATTCCAAGGTTAATTTAAGCAAATTGCTTACAAATCTATGAAAAACTTTTAAGAACTATGAAAATCGTTTGAGATCAATGCGTAAACTTTATCGATTGGGAGCCATCAAAATATTTTACATGTTTTTGTTGCCCCACTTTTACTCTTTCTATGACTTTTCTCATGCCTTTAAGACAACAAATAGTCTGCTAAACTTTTTGGTTGTTAATTAAAATGCCCACCAAGCCACTGATTGGTAAAAGGTCACAAATCCCCATAAACCGCCCAACACTACAGCTCCACAACCTCACACCGAAAATCCGCACAAAATAAAGCATTCATCAACTACAACCGCTTAAGTCCATTACCTAACGCGGCCAGAACCTAATCCTCTCACCGCTCCCGCTGCCGCTCAGCCTAAGCCCCGACCCTAACAAATTCCACTGCATTTTAATCTCAGTAAAGCAGACAAATAGACGACTATAAAGGGGACTCTAGTCAAGTGATTTGTCAAGCGCTCACCAGTTTTCCAAATAATTTTTCAGCTCACGCGGAATTTGAGAGTTAAAGTATATGGATGAAAGGAAAAGCAGGAGTAGGTTTTGAATAGGTGTTAGTGGTTTTGAGTTTGGCTTTACGAAGTTTCGAAGAGCGGTCAATTTGAGTTTGGAACTTTCTGGCTGTGATGTTGAATTAACGTATGTACGAGTGCAGAGTTAGAAATAGATTTGGTTTATTTGAATACATTAAAGTTGCATATTTTGTAGTTTAAAGTTAGATCAATTTGTCATCATAAATTTATCAAAGCGTTCTATAAAAATTTTAATGATGTAAAAATAATTACACAATCTATTTATAAAAGTTATTATATAAAATAACTTAACTTTAAAAGTTGTGTTTTGATTATAGTCATTTCGAGTTGTTATCATAATATATCATGAGCAACAATACATTTTGACAGTAAAATATCAATTCAAAACAACCTTTGGTCCTGCAGTTCAAATTAAACATTCTCACGCAGGCAAAAACTTATCAACACCGGTACAAAAGGCAAAACCCAGATCTACAAACGTTCACGCGAAATACGTTCGAAATTACCACAAGTGATGATTTATTAACGGTTGGTTATCGCACGGAAGTATGCAGATTGGTTTTGCATGTCCGTAATTTTTGCGAAGTTTTCACACAGAATAATAAGCCAACAGATACACAAGTTGTGTATCTGAGGGAGTCAAAAAATCATATAGTGAGAAATAGCTTGGAGCTCTATTTTTAAGCACGAATTTCTCGGTGTTTCTTCCTCTCGAGATTTTTATAAAGAGACAGACAGTAAATGAGATAATTTTGTATGCATTAGAATAAGGTTTTTAAAAGAACATTAATATTGTAGAAGTAGATAAAAATGCCGTTTAAGACATGCAATTAAATCCCGAATGATAGCATTTCACTTCGTGTCAGCTATGCATTCAATAAGATATAGCCAAACATACCAGTAATGGAGCAAACTGCAGTAACAAAGATTGGAAAAAGTGTTTGTAAGTATTTTAAAGAAATAAAAATTCTATATTTTTATAATGCATATGCTGTATGTAGGCTCTGGTTTGCGATTTTCTTTTACAACTATAAATATAATCATTAGAATGCCTATCACAGTGTATAAGTAAGCATATCATAATAAATGAAATGAAATCTATTTGACGGATAAATAAACATTTGATCACATTAGTGACATGAATCATATTTTGTGTTTAACATATAAATGTTCAACCAGTTTTTGAAGTTCTCCATCTTTTAATTTCTAGTCAAGGTCTGGACGTCATCAGTCTTCAGTTATGAGTTTGGTTCGAGTTTTTATGGTAGTTCTGCGTGGTTTGGAGGTATAATTGCCGTTTTATAGCCCGGAGATGTTGTTAATCCAGTTTTTGTGAGCTAAGCTTTACGTGATAAGCAATAGAGAGAAAACTATAGTCGAATACCTACGGTTGACTTAGAATCTGTCCGTGGTAAAGTTTTACATTACCTATCTATGTTTAGTTGAATTTGCTGTGATTTTTTTTTTGTTCAAGATCATGTGATGTGAGGTGATGATTTTAAAGAGAAACCTATGTTTCTATTATTTTTAACCGATTTCAATAAGGAGGCGGTTTTCAATTTGATTGTATGTATTTTTTTTACTTTTTTTTTAAATCCTAATTCGCACGCAAAAATTTAAATTTAAAATGTAAACTCTGCTATAGATCCTAGTTGTGTAAAGTAAAGAAGTAAAAAAATAAAAGCCTTTCGATAAAAAACTGTGAAATATCGAGCTGTATGTTAATAATGAACAAGTCATAATTTAATAAAATTGATTAATTATATCGTTGCTGTCTTGCATTAATTCAATGCTATTTTCATCAGGTAAAATTAGTTAACATTCAAAATAAATTATGCCATAAAATGTTCCGGTCTCGAAAACGCCGTCATAAAAATTCCCCTCCCGTCATATTTATGCAAATGCTCCAATTACCAAAATTAATGGCCAAATCTGAGCAAAAACTATTTTTCCTTCAATATTAATTTCCCTAAACTACTGCCTGAATACTAAAGGGTGAACATTAAGTTTGGAAACTCGCTAAAGAGTGAATAAATAACTCAATGGAAGTAGATGAGTTATTCAGACGGCACACGAACTTTAATGAAGTTGGATTTTTTGGAGTGTGGTACAACGTGACTTATTTGCAAATGTGGGACGTTGAACTAGTGTGGATTGATTACTGCTACCCACTTTAGGTAGGTGTATGAAATATGAATACCTTGTCATAGGTCACAGCGAATATTATTTGGAGTGTGGCACACTTAGAAAAACGACCATCTAAATTCCGCTAAAATGAATTCAACTAAAGTACGGAGCATACATACTGAAAAAAAAAATCATTTATTTGACCAAAAATTTCCATTAACCATTAACCAAAAAAAAAATTTTTCAAAAAAAAAGATGAAAGAGTACGACGATAGCACCAATTTTTACGATGACAACTATCATATATGGTTGTCACCCTAAAACTGGTGCAAGTTCTAGTTTTTTTCTAGTTTCACCTTTAGGTGAATTCATCGGAATTTTGATGGCCATTTTCTCAGTGCATAATGTTACTTATTTGCAGAGTGTTTGTAAATGTGGCACACTGTACTTGTACTAGTGTGGGTTGATTAGGTAGAGGTAAAATAAATGTTTGACGACCGGTTTAGCTCAGTGAGTCGATTCCCAGCCGAACCGATGCTAGAGTGATGAATTGAAGTATCTGCTCTGAATCTGGGTGTTAATAAAATTATCCTCGTTTTTGAGTGTATCATGGCATCCCCGACACAGGGAAACCTAGTGGGTAGCTATGAGTGTGAATCGTTATTTTTACTAATTAACTAATATATTCAATGCAAAAGTGAGTTTTGTTGTTACAAGACTTTGACGCCTTAAATATTCAATCGATTACGATACAATTTTACAAACACGTTGTCAGGGATTTAGAAAGGATATAAAAAATTATCATTACAAGCTTTAACATAATTTGCCGTGTTTAGTACCTACCTATATTTGTGTAACCCCAATGACAAAACAATTAAAGCTTGTTTTAAAAAATGTCTTAATATCTTGTTTTTACAATACATTAGGTACTATATTTTGAAAGCAATCAGATATCGTATTAATTTTACACCACGCGCCAAAAAATGGCACTCTCCGGCTGACACCGCCCGGGTAGATAGCACGGCTTAATTGCAATCAGCATGCGATGGATAAACCTAGCCTGAACGAAAGAGTTCATTCCTAATGCGAATTGTATTGAAATTCACTGGTGCCTTATTTCGACTGCCCTTACAAACAATAACGAAACTACAAAGTGCATTCTTTACAGGAGAGCAATTTAAAGTCAAAAGAGCTAAATTAAAAAGTTAAAATGTATAATATGGTTTTAATTTTATTCGATTTAAAACATGTCAAAAAATATTATTTGTTTTCCTAAAAGTATATAAAATATTCGTAATGAAATCGTAATTTGAAAAAAAAATTGTAATCCTGCAGTTTCGATACTATTCGTAGGGGCAGTCGATTTCTTAGGTACATATTTATTGATTTTCTATAGTGATTGTACTCTTTTACTGTACTCTAGCGTAGCTGGACTCGGTGCTCTTATTCGATCACGGAGGTTCAGCAACGGCCGACGCTGTCAGTTTCCGGATGTGTGTCGTGAGTGAGTGAGTCGGATGACACGTTAAGTGTGGGTCATGATTATTTGTCCTATATCAACAACCTTCAGAGGCCTTTGGGTGGCCTAAAGCTCTGACACCAGGGCTCGCCACTCGGCGTATACGATGTTACTTTACTCTTCTACAGAGTTTGCCTGGAGACACCACAGGTTATTTTATTCACCAAGCTGTGTTCTGCAAACATTACTGGCCTCCGAATCTAAAGGCAATGTTTCCAGTAAAACGACAAAGCATAAACAGTTTAAACATTTTATAACACAGGCACTTTTATAAGCAAGTGTAGCATGTGTCATTGGTATCGTGATATCAAATAGCGGGTGAACCCGTGGGGTGCACGACTTATTCACAATGGTTGGTTTTTGCTGGAATATTTCCTGGTTCGAACTCTTAGATCCTACATGTCTTTTTGAAGGTATGGTCAATGGCACCGGTACGGAGGTCTTTATGTAGGTACCTCTTTGAAGGTATATCTAAATCATTGCCTATTATGCTTGCACAAGCACATAATTTCAGTAGCTTTGTGTGCAATCAAAAATGTTTTCACTGTAAACCACGAAACTCTAAGACGGAATCAGACAAAAGTTGATTTGAAAAGTTCATTGGAGAAAAAACACGAGCAGGCGATTATGGCGCTCTTAACCGGACTAGTTTTAAACCTAATTTCCGAACTAGCTGCATGGAATCGCAAGCGAACGATTTTTTAGCTTTATTGTTGTGAATTGCTGTGAGTTTGTTTGGCAAATGTTTTTGGGGTAAAGGGTTGTACACTTTGTACAGAGCTTCGAAGGTTGATAATGTTATTGTAGTTATAGAGGTATATTTATTAGATTACTATTAGTTTTTTTATTTAATTCTGTGATGAGCTAGCGTTTGACCGCCCGGTGGCAAGCAATGACGCGGTCTAATTGCGCTCCTTCGGTATCAACCGCACGGTGACGACGATTGTGTTGAAAAAGAATAACCTATGTATTAATTTAAAGCATATGCTATCTTTATTCCATGTTTTTTAACTTCGTTCAACCGTTTCAGCGTGAAGAAGTAGCAAACATACAGAAAAACTTTCACATTCATATTCGTAATTCCAGTGTGAATAGTGTGATTCTCATTTTTAGTCAAATAAACATATCCTTGTCAATTTATCGCAATGACACGCCATTTTACAGCCCCCACAACCCCCTTCACTGGAACCGCTCCACGTTACCTCCAAGTAACTAAGTAAGCGCTTAATCATATCGAACAACATGCTAATAAGGCATTACTTATGTACAATACCTACACATGTCACTCGGGCCTAATAACACGGTCGTTCTGTAATTGGATGATTAAAGTGTCAAGTAATAAAATTATTGTGTTTGAAATGACTTTTCGTAGCTACTTTTTTGTACGACCTAGTGTTTACTTAGCAAGCTTATAGCTCCACTAAGATACCCTGTTATGTTTTACATGGAATGTATAATAATTATTATGAATGAATGTAATGTTTGTTGGTGTGTTTAGGTCAAATATTGTAAATTAAATTTTTATTTTATTTTTTAAATTTAATTATTATTATTTATTTTTTTTTAATTAATTATTTTGGATTTTGTAAATTCCAAAATAAAATACATATTAGAATTAGAATTAGTTAAATTAATTAATTAATTTAATTAACCACTTTGATGAGCAGTTGGGCTCAGTGATAGCCTTATGACTAAGAGGTTCCTGGTTCGATTTCCGACCGGGCGAATATGCTGCTGTATCTGTTGCTTAACAAATTTATTACAGACTTTGATACTTTATACTATCTCAAAACTTTTCCTAAGCTTTCTACCAGACGCTTCAAGATTTAATTTAATTTTGTAAAAACTCAAAAGTTTTTGATCAGTAGTCAAAATAAATCTGTATGGATGGCCAAGATTTTGTACCAATTACTTATTGAAATTATCTACAATCTTTTAGTACGAAACTTAAAACTCAGCTTCAAGAAACCGATTTTTTATATTTATTTTAACGCTAGGACAAAACTATACTAATTTTATTACTGTTCATTAATGTTCAAACGACAAAGATTTATTCACAACATAATACCCAAATATAATATACAGTGACCATTTCCTATTCTACAAGGTCCTAACTATTCTAGTTTTAGGTCAAGGCGCCTATATTATAATACTAATATTATTACTGTCCCTAGTTAGCTTTCACTTCTAAAACATCTGCTACGACGTAGCAATATCGTAACACTTCTACGGTGTAGCAATTTCGTAGCACCTACGATGACGTAATTCTAAAATAAGATTTTAGAAACAAATAAGAAACACCAATTCAACTTTAAATATTCAAGGTTCCCGATATTTTAATTTATAAAAGGAAGTTACGTTATTATTTTTTTTAATTAAATATTCAATTCAAAACACCTGGTGCTGGTTTTTCTTTACAATAACAGAATAAAATCGTAAATAGTAATCAAAATCTTTAAGCCATAAATGATATAAGAAGAAGACTACTACAAATTTACTGAAAGAGATCGGCCTTAGCGATAAAACTAACTTTTTGCCTGTCTCTTATGTATTTTACTATGAGTTATTGTACGTACTCGTATGGTGTATACACCTATTTTTTATTTTAACTTATAAGATTTACATAGGTGCTGCTAGACAATTAAAAACCTATTTTCTTGCTGCACAAAATCGTTCGGCCTCCACGGAACCCCGGTGCAGTAAGATCATTATTCAAAGAAAGTCGTTACTTACACCAGTCACGAGGCGGGCCACCTGCAATTACTCTGTTTCGTTCTGATTCCGATTTAATTATGAAAAATTTGCTGACTGTAGCTAGAGGTACTGGGAGTAGTGTTTTTAAACAGAAGCGAGGTAGAAAGTGCTGGTAAGTTGTGATTTAAAGTCTCAAGTTTGAACGGGTTTTTTTAATCGCGTGAATTTTAACAAATGTTATTAATCTGGCTTAAATGTATTTTTGTAAATGTAGCTGTTTGGTGAATTTGTACTTTTAGCGAGTGCGTGAATTTAATAAACTATTTCAATAACTATAATATGAATATGGGTTATATGTATTTATGTAAATGGAACTGTTGGGTAATAAATCATCAACCAGCAGCAGTGGCTGGATGTTTGTGTGCATATTTTCTAGCAAGCTAAGTTAAAATAATAATGTTCATGTGTTTGACTTAAATGTATGTAATTACATATATTTTTTTTTTAATAATAACGTTTCACACTCATAGCCTCCATATATTTCCTCGTTACTATTTCACAGCTGAACCGATTTTGATGATAATTTAAATCGTCTATAATTATAGCGCAAGCTATATTAAAATCAAAATGGTCGACCTTTAACTTGTTTATACAATTTTAACGAAATTGTATTTGAAAAAAAGTAAATGGGAACAACTGCGAGTATTATTTATCAGTTTGCATTCTTAGATTTTCTCACTCACGCCACACAGATGAATAAAGCGTTTTTTGATCTTAAACGTTTCAAAATACGACCAAACTACTTCCAAATCCGCACCTCGCCCCGTAAAAACCCGTATCGCGAATTCATCGAATTTATAAGGAAACAGTCGCATTAGTATTCTACACTATCCGAAATCAATTACGAGAGCTCGGGCCACGAATTTAATTGCACCGGCTAAGTGTTCGCCGCGCTATGCATTTTAATAACTTTAGTTCGGAGGTTCGGTCGCCGGGGATTCGGTGATAGAAGAGTTTTGATCGGGAACTGATTTGGGTATTTGGTTTAGAGATATTTGGCAGAGGTAGTTATATAGGTATATATATATTTGGTAGTTGTTGAATTTTTATTGGTATTGAAAATCAAACGAGTGTACCTTTTTTCTATTTGGATATTTGGACATTTAAATGTTTTTTACTCAATCACGCAATAACGGGTATACGGATTTAGATGTAGTACGAAAGTAGCTAAGAACTCGAATTAACAAATAATAATATATTGTGTGTTCATTCCTTTGTTTTTTTTTTTATTAATAATGAATATATATACTATCACCTGCTCTTTTAAAATTTTATCGATTTTTGAGACAAAAACTTTTCTCTTCTATAAACCATAAAATTAATTATAAAACCATCCAGAACTGACCACTCAAGCTACACATACTCCCACCTCACCTAATTGGGCAATGGGCATACAATCCGGACAAAAGGGGCTGATATATGTCCACCGGCGACCGATATCCGTTCCTATCTGATACCGACGTCACCGATAAATTGGAACGAGCTTTACACAGCTGAATTAGAATAGACTAGTAATGTCAATAAATTGTATAAAAGTTGTGGAGTCTAATTTGAGCTTTACACAGCTGAATTCGAACTGACTTGTGCTGTCAATGAATTGTATAAACTTTGTATGAGTCTAATTTGAGCTTAACACCGCCGAATAGAATAGAATAGACTTGTCTTGTGATGTCAATAAATTGTATAAAAGTTTTACTATGAAAACCAAACGTATGAGTCCAAACGTACGTTGTTTGAGTCTTATTTTAACCCCCGACACGAATAGAGAGACGTTATAACTGTAGCATGTATGTTTGGATGTCGTATTGAAGCTAATCAGCTGAACCGATCGGATTGATTTGTGATTTGTGTTGTCTTAGATGCGATTTTAGGGTTCCGCACTTGTTTAAAATACGATACTTTAGACATGCAACTTTTTGTTTTTGACGACCTGTTGTTTGGAAGATGACTAGATTAGCTTTGGTGCGAAATTGCCATTTGAAATATATCAAATCATTTTTGTCGGTTTTTTTTTATTTTCTATTTACTTGTTTATTTATTTTGCAGCTATTTTATTTTATTAATCTAAAGAATGTTTCGGTTCTCTCCAATTATTATTTTGAAGGTTTTATGTTGACCTGTCAGTCTATTTAGTTAACTCGTTGGTAGTTGTTCAAATGCTACATTAATCTATTTACTGCTTACTTTAAAGATAACACAGACGCTGTGTTGATTCGCTTAAACTTTTGGTAAACTTTTAGTTGGACTTCTGGATTTCGCCAACAATAAAGTTTACAGATCGTAGACGGTGATTAAAAAAGTGCCCAATACGTTCTCAATTTGCTTTTTTACTGCCATTTGTAGTCTTCATAAATTCCTCAAAAAACAAAAACTAATCCTGCAGCCTTGGACACTGGACATATTATTATTCTTTCTTCCGCTCATGTTGAAATGATGATAGAAGAGACAAACATCCAGCACTAGACTCTAGCTTTGTCACATCACGCGTGGATACGGAACAGTGGAAAAACAATAGGTCCACGACACGAGCTAGGATTGCAGGAGAAACCATAATTTATCTTACCATAGACAGAGATACCTACTCCTAATACAGTAAATCGAATGGCCTCAAAAAAGGTTAACTATAATAATATTTCTACCTACCTCCCCTCAAGTCAACCAATTCTGGGTGATCATGATCAGTCGTTAATTACATCGCGACGTGACAACATCTCCGCAAAATGGTAAACAAATATTTATGCTCTATCTAAAAATTGTGTTAGTTTGACGACTATCATTCTGGACCCCATGCAATAGGGAGAATTCTGTCTCAGACTAACTTTTGTCTATCACCACATTTTTTTATTCAGTAATAGGCTTGCGTCATCTCGCCTGATGGTAAGTAACGATGCGGTCTACGATGGAGCACGCTTACCTAGAAAAAACCGATACACTCGCGACTTGATGACACCCAGATTATATTTAGTTTGATGACTATACCTACTTCTGGACCCTATGCAATAGGGAAAATTCTGTGTCTCAGAGTAACTTTTATCTATCACCACGACATATAATATATAAATATATATTTTTTATTCGGTAACAGGCTTGCGTCACGCCATCTCGCCTGATGGTAAGTAACGATGCGGTCTACGATGGAGCACGTTTGCCTAGAAGAAATCGATACACTCGCGACTTAAAGACACCCAGATTATTTCTATCTAATTTTCCTAACGCTGTCAAGCCGCGTAACCAACAATTTCAACCGCAGCACCTTATCTCAGCAATGTCCCGACCTGCGAAATCTGTCAAGAACAGACCCGTGTCGAGCGGAATCCTCCAGATTACGCCTGAGAGCCTTGACCTTGTCGGGAAGCCTTGATAAATGTAGCCTTTTACTGCTTACGAGATTTTGTAAACGGTTCGGTTGAGCCTGTGAATGTTTTTGCATATTGTAAAGAAGAGCGTTTAATTGAGTGAATTATTTCAGTGTTATTCGAAGCTATTATTTAACTTGTCGTATCAGTAATTCAGTAGGTTTGTTTGCCTAAATTAGAACCACTTCCTGAAGTCTAATTGAACTGAAGATTGGTATACCTGTTACTCCAATAGAAATGCAATAAAAGCTTGGTTTTAAAAATATTTTATATTCTACTTATTCTGTTGAGGAGCAGTATAGGTTGTGAAAGCGTATTTCACGCTTTAACTACTGAACCAATCATCATGAAATTTTGCATACACGTTTTCAGGGGTACAGAATAAAACATTGGCAAAGTCATTGTTCTATTCATGTTGTTTCATCAAAGCGCGGGTCAAACCGCAGTTCGCATCAAATACAGTTAACACATTTTCAATTTCATCATTGCGTACATTTCAACTTAGCACGCTAATATTTGCAAGCCAAATAGTTATATCCATTAACAAACATCTTATTCAACATCATACGAAACAACATTCATATCATCTCAATTAATCCCATCATTATGCCGATTCCAATTAATTTTCACTCGAAATAGCTTTCCATAGATCCGGCAGAATTAATAGAAACCAATCTATCGTAGTACGCAAACTGTACATAAATCAGGACGGGCAAATAAGCCGGCGATACCGACCGTCGGCAAACACTAGTGGCGAGCTAGTGGCGCTAGTAGCTGTAATGGTACAAGCTACTGGTTCTAGTAGCTTGAACGGTATCGGAAGTCTTGTCGGGAAGTTATGATATCGGAACAGGCTGTTGATTTTGTGATTGAAACGAAATGAAAAGAGATGCAGATGACAATTGAAAGAGATGGTTAAATTCTAAAGTATTAAAATACTTACATTGTTATAAGTTTTCATATAGGTATATATACTTATCACTTATGTTTAATCTACTTTGATATTAATTTATGTGTTGTATTCTAAGTAAATTAAAAACATATTTATCTCGTATTTAAAACGTTAGTTTTCATAGTAAATAATATATGAAGGTGTCTTAACTGTAAAACGTTTGTGCATCAAAAAAAATGTATTTTCTGAGAGATATATCATACCTAGATAGATAGAGATAGATAGATAGATAAACTCTTTATTGTTCACACCAGAAATTACAAGCAAAAAGGATCAGATCAGATCAGTAACAAATGGCAACGAGTTGTGAAGCAAGCCACTACCGCTTTGTTAAGAGTATAAACGACGAAGAAGGCAAACCAGTAGTATAGTGTGATCCATCTTAGAAGCTTTCAGCCAACCCGAGCTTATTTACATCAACATACAATATTCAGGTAAATATAGTGTTTTGTCAGTTTCTGGGACAATATTCCTAGTACAGACACCTGTTTGGACAGAAAATAAACACTAATATCCCAGACAAGGCCTAATGGCGTAAAGACCTTGTGCGCCAACAAGACCTTAGGGAAAAAGTCACAGGACTATTTTATTTTATTTAACTCTAGCAAAATAGTTATATATAGAATGAAAAAAACTACACCATCTACGTATGTTTGTAACGGATAAACTCAAAAACTACTCAGCCGATTTTAACAATTCTTTCATATAAAGCTATGTTATTAGCGAGTAAAATAGACTATATTTCATACCCGTGCAAAGTCGAGGCAGGCCACTAGTGATAGATAAAAAAATATGATTTTTTTAAAACAAAAACTCAACTGCCAAAATGCAGGTTATAGAATTTTGGACACAAAGCCTTCACATTTAGAAATCGGTCAAATCCTATTGGCGATAAAAAGTGGTTAGTTCTTACCGAAAACTCTTTCTAGGTATCATCAAAGACAAAATTTCGGTATGCCTTCATATCATACTGTTGTCAGTATGTCTGTTGTGTTCAGGACGAATTCAGAAATCCACTTGCTCATAAGTGCGTCATTCATAGCACAAATGTGCCGTACGACAATGTTTGCGGACGTGTAAACAGTGTGCTGTATGTACTCGTACGCGTCAGCAGAACAGTGGCAGTTAATGTTGGCCGATGTCGTAGAGTAAAGCGTATGACTGTAGAGTAGAATTAGTGTTTGTCTATTTGACGGCTTATGTTTCTACTTTCAGTTTGTGGAGCCTAAACTAGATGGCGTTGTAATGTATTGACCGTATCTGTCAAAATTGACTGAATAATTAAACAATATGTTTAACTAATATCAAATTATTCCTCAATTTATTCTTACGATGGAGCTGACACTGTCAGTCTTAAAGAATCTGACAAATTAAATAAAAAAAACATATTTACATTTTTTTCTTTGTCTTTCTCTATCATTCTGTTTTGTTTGTTACTTTTTCAATAAATCGATATACGATAAAGCAAAAAAATTAGTTTATATTGAAATTATAGATTCAAACTGATTCGAGCTATAAAAACTTGCAGAAAAATTTAAAATCATCATAAAACGAAAGAGAGCAGTAAAGTTATTAACAATTCACAATTCTACGTAAAAATACCATCGTTAGTAGGGTTACCATCAGTCCGGATTTTTCAGGACACGTCCGGACTTATTGGCTTCTGTCCGGACTTTGTCCGGCTTTTTGGGTTAAAATGGAATACGAGTAATCAAACTTACACAAGCAGTATCAAATCAGTGTTCGTTCCGTTCGTGTAATGTGCCTACGCAGTGCGCGATTTGTAGGCGAAATAAAATTGTTGACATGAAGGGGGCGTAAGTCCAATGTCCGGACTTTTATTGATGTGTCCACCAGATCATCACTGTTCACTGTGTTCATCACTACGTGTATTGCTATGTGTGTATGGATACTATGTGTACGGCTTTATGCTTCATGCCTGGAAGAGCTCGCTCTTAGCGACAAGACCGCTAGTTGTCGCACTAGTTTTAAGTGTTATAATACATCATCATCATCATCATCATCCACAGCCCTCTCTATCCCACTGCTGGGTAAAGGCCTCAGGCCTATAGGCTCTCCCACTCCTGTTATAATCCATTTATTTGTAATTTCTGGTTTAAACAATAAAGAGTTTATTTACCTACGAGTATCTATCTATGCCCGGACTTTTTTTTCACATGGTAACCCTAATCGTTAGGAGCGAGTCAGTTTTTAATTGCGACCGCTCCGGCCCGCGCCCCATTTGCTTTTATAATTTTGACACAATTCCAATCTGTTTGGAACCGCGTCAGCAGATCTGGCTCGTATTCTAATTGATTGGCGATCGGAAAAATTGCGAACCGCGGCTGCAATCAAAAAGTTGGATCTTGACTGGAGTTATTTTAGTTTGTAAAGTGTTCTGTTATTAAATAAATAAACATTTCACACTCATAGCTCCCTACTAGGATAAATCATGTGTTGGAGATGCCATGGAACACACACAAAGGTAAGAACAACTAACACCCAGACCCGGAACAGATATTTAAATTCATCATTCAAACATCTGCGCAGCCGGGAATTGAATCCGGGACTTCTGGCTTTAAAGGCGGATATACTACAGCTGAGCCAAACAGGTCGTCTATTTCGTTGTCTAAGCAGTTTTAGTTTTATTAGCAATAATTATTATCAAAGCACTCAATACGTCAAAGTATTTCATAAAAAATCTTTTATCCAATTACGAAAATGAACTCCTAATTTTTTTTGTGATTAAATTCGCCCTTTTACAAAACACTATACTTTACTATACTACACTAGTATAGACAATACATGTCATTTCCCTTAAGGCTTGTCCACTTACCTAACGCAAAATCGAATAAACCTGACGAACCTCGAACCATTGAACAACGCCGGCAGCTCAGACATTTACCCAGATAACTCGATAGCCTCATACTATCATCTATCTAGGCCTAGAAGTAGGTTCACTTATCTAGGCCTAGAAGTATGTAGACTTATCTAGGTCTAGACGTGGGTTGCTCAATCTAGGTTTCTCGTAACTGTCAATCAAAGTGTTTTCGGGTTCGTAAGGAAAAACTAGAGAGAGACAGGTATATCTATTTTGGAACTAATAAACGTTGTTGACGCAGCAAATTAGAAAGAGACCACTATTTTTTTAAAGTAGGAAATTTTATTGGCGCAGCAGCTCAAACTGTGTCTTGGTCTCTGATACTAAAAAGCGCCATTATTCTCTATCTTGATTAAGTATATGCCAGGAATTAAATTTCCAGAGCTTTTTAGGAGGTTTCTTTCTTTTGTATTTTGGAAACTCAGTTCTAAGTGCATATTTGTAAATAGTTAAAATCGCACACACAGCACACTACTGTCTTGCCATTCTAATAACGACTCTCGGCTCATAATTATACGTCATCTTTTTCATTGATTTACAAAGTAAATCGATGTTTAATATGTAAGGTAAGTAGCTGGGGCAACGAAGCAATCTGCGGCATTTCAGTTTAAATATACCAAACTTATAATACAATAGAAAAGAACATACGATGTACATCAAATAAATTACAAGACAAAAACCTAAGACGCAAATGCTCTCCTATAACAAACTTAAGCTGTGCAGTAACTCAGAAATTTTTCTCTTATTATATCTCTAATCGAATCGATGACACTATTTCAGTTCCGCAATTTGGTTCAGATCTAGTTTAGCTAATAGGTGAGACATTCCCACTCTACGTATACAATCATGTTCTAGTTCAAGAGCTAGCAACGCAAAAAAATAAGGTCATGTTTTCACGTAAATTTTGTAAACGTAAGAAAGCATTTGTAAGCTTTTAACAATTAGAAACAACTTTTTAGTACATTTCAGCTCTTGGCAGGCTCATTATCTATGTGCAAAAAAAAAATTGAGAATACGAAAAGATCAAATATAAAAAGAGGATAAAATCTACCATTACTTGAAAACCAAAACCGAATTTACAACCAACTTCACTAGTCTTAAAACCAACAACTCCATGAAAAACACATGACTGT
The DNA here is from genome assembly GCA_949125135.1 of Alcis repandata. Lineage (NCBI taxonomy): Eukaryota > Metazoa > Arthropoda > Insecta > Lepidoptera > Geometridae > Alcis > Alcis repandata. The sequence continues at coordinate 10,803,006 of OX421239.1, read as the reverse complement.
CAAACTGGTTTCGATTGCTAAAAGTGTTTGCTCCACCTCTCCCAGACTGCTTGCCCGAGAACAGCGCCGATCACTGCCAATCGAGTTAGGCGTTAGACCCCGATTCGTCAGCATTAATTCGAATCTTCTATCTCCATCACTGTAATCGATCCCATAAATACGTCGGACAAGTATCGAGAGATTTAATCGAGTATTAGCTAGTCATGTGCCTCGTTCTGTTTGATCGTTCATGTGGCTTTTGATTGGAAATAAAAGCAGATCTTTGTTTGCATAGGTTCCTACTTAAACAAATAATCTTGTACAGATGTCAGTTTATGAGTTTATTACACGTAACGAGTACAGTGACGAGACAGTACCCTCGGTCGAGTACTCGGTTGTATTAACATTTTAACGAGGCGAGTCAGTCACTCGAACTATGGTTTGTTTGCTCGGCCGAGTGTGCCTATTTACTGTCTCGCCACTTTACTCGTTGCGTGTAATCAACCTATTACCTGTCAGACGATTTGGCTTTTTTATACAGCTGAATGATGAGCTAATCGCTTGCTTGATGTTATACGTCACATTTACCCAATGACAGGTCTGTGCCGCCCAGATTTTAGAACTCATAACAAATCAAAAGAACGCGCGACTACTAGTTTAGTTTAATGTCAAATTATGGCTTGTCTTGAAAAATGGTAATAGTAAATTATCACCAATAGATTTCAGATTCTTTTATATAGAATATTATTTGTTACGTTGTTAATGTGAAAAATATTTTTTTTAAGATGAAATTAGGACAAGATTGGCATAGGACTAGGATGAGTGATTTATAAAAAGAGAGGCTTTGTTATATACTATACTCATCAGTAGATTTACATGAGGAAGTTATGGTAATGATAATACCCAAAAAAGAAAAAATAACTGCTGTAATTATGTTTCATTCCGTGCCGTTTCACAATCTTAGTTTGCGGTCTTAGAAAACAACTAAAAAGACAAACTCCGGTACGCCGTACCGATACCGGTATCGTTGTAAAAAGAGGCATCTTTTGGCGCTTTTAGACTTGTATTTGGATGTTGCAATATTATTCATAGCACTGAAAATATCTTACCGAACCACACTAATATCCTTCTAATAATTATAAATACGAAAGTTAGCAGATAATAGGCCCAAGTTTGAAGGCTTTTTAAGACAGATCTAAATTTTCTTAAACTATTGACATCCTTGTCTTATGGCTTGCAATGATAAAAACAGATATATTTTTAGTTAGTTTAGATCTGTCTTAAAATGCCTTCAAACTTGGGCCCAATGTTTGTTTCTCATTAACGGCTAGACGGGGGGGTTTAGATAATATTTAGAATAGAGTTAATGTATTCCCTGGATCAATACATATAGGGTACAAATCAGCTGTTTCATTCTTTTTGTCGAGTGTCATTGATATTTTTCTATGGATCTGATTTTTTTCTTCACGAATTCTGGGTTGATCCTAATTAAAAGTTGTTCATAACGATGAGTACTAAAAGCCCTTTTCAGCTTAGCATACCCTTTTCTTATAACCCTGTATAGGCCGTAAGTCGCGGCTAGTATTTTTAGGGACATAGTTTACCGAAAATGACCCACAACCATTTGTAACATAATCTTGACTAATGTAATAGCTGTTACAGGACTATAAAAAGTCGTCCGAGCCCGAATGTTATATTACTACCATTCCAATTTAACTTTAGCCATGCAAAAGTACACGTAACATAGTTGTAAAGACAGATCATAAAGCAGGCGAAGTCGGTAATTAAACTAGTTTCAAGGTTAAAAATTTCAAACTGTCGTACATTTCGGAACTCCGGCATTTGGAGTTAAGCAGCTATTATTATGGAGTTAGTGGTGGGCAAAGTTGGTATTTGGCCGGATAAGATCTAGTTTATTAGGCCGATAACTAGGAGATACTAGAAAGTTGTAAAATGTAATTACTGCAAAAGTTTCTTGAACGAAAGCCAAATCAACTTGCAAAGATAGCTGTCAAAATGAATATAATATTGATGATTATAACATTTGCATTGTGCATTTTGGTATATTAAACCTGTCAAAATGTCTCCCGTTTAACATTTTTGTGAATTGCTTAACAGCTAAAGTTAAGATATAATAAATAGCTCCAAAGACTTAATAAATAGTTTACCCGAAATATTTTTACTGTTGTCAAAGACGTCATCAAAAGTCACGCATTTTGTCTCGATGTCTGTCTAATCCAAAATAAAATGGCCGAAAATCGGACACCATTTACATTCTTATTACTCGTACATTATTATTTCAGTAGAATACGCAATAATGTCAGCAAAAGACGTAAACCTTGTGATGTTAATTTGTCTTTTGATAACTTAAGATATTCACACTCACGTCTACTAAAACCACAAAAACCAAAATGGCCGAACGCGCCGGACACTTGCATCCCTTCCCAAGTTAAACAGCTATTATATTAACCGGAATACCCGGGTCTCGGGTGGAAGCGCCATAAATCTGGACGTTATAGCGCCATAAACCGACGGCAATCGGCAGTAACGTCGTCACGACAGTTAGCGCTTTTTATTTACGTATTAATTTATTTCGACTGTTGTTACTGTTGTAGTTCTGATCTGATTGAAAAGCCTTTATTGCATGAAAGATTCGAGTAATAAATTTCCGTCTTAGAATTAAAGCGACTACCAATACAATACAACATTTATATAATTTTTTTATTCAATGATAAATAAATAAATAAATAAACGTTTCACACTCATAGCTCCCCACTAGGAATAAATCCTGTGTCGGGGATGCCATGGAACACACACAAAGACAAAGACAACTAATACCCAGACCCAGAACAGATATTTAAATTCATCATTCAAACATCTGCCCGGCCGGGAACCGAACCCGGGACCTCTAGCTTATAAGGCGGATACACTACCTCTGAGCTAAACAGGCTTGCGTTTGACGGCCATCTTGCCAAATGGTAAACAATAACATGAGCTACGATGTAACACGCTTGCCTTGATGAAGCCGATTCTTTTGCGAATTAAAGACGCCCAAATCAGCAGCAGTTCGCATAGCGAAAGACGTCGTCGTATGATGAAAGAGTTGCAAATTTGTGCAAAATTTGTCCGATAGAGCAGTATTTGAAAATGTACATATTTCAATGCATTGTAAAGAATGACTTATTGCTAGAATTTCATGGCACTATGTCACTGTAATACAAAATAACGTCACACTATACGACGACGTTGTCAACTACCAACATCACGCTATGTTGAAAATAAATTTTTGCTTCCGCAAGGCTGTGTAAATGCAGTAATAACGTGACAAAACACATTCCAAGACCAATGAAGCCCATTCAAGAAATATTAATTGAACAATTTGCCAAAAAAACATCTTTTATTTTCAACATTTAAAAGTTCGCCGCCGTGTTCCCAATCATTAACAAAAACTACACGAACATTTCACAATGTTTTCAGATCGTAAATAACCGACATTATTTAAAACTTGAATAGGCCAACTTCTGTAATACCGTTACTTAGAACTTTACATGGAAATTCAAACATTGTGGCCACAATTACAATGATTTATATAAAGTCACCCCGATGGGGATTCGTGGCGGAATAGCAAAAGAGTTTGCAACTTTGCGACCTAAATTGCCGAGTTTCTTTTGGTGTTGATACAAAAAACTAGTAAAGAATTTGCCTTATTTATGTTTTTTTGGCGCTGATTGAATGTGACAGCTATTGAATTATGTTGCTAAAAGAAACGTTGCCTTTACTAACGTCGTTCTAAAATCATAAACATTTTGTTAAGGTTCTAATAATGGGATTCTATACTTTGGGACGTCGCGAAAAACTTTGCGCGAACAACATCTCGTTGAATGATTTAAGTATAGCAATGAACAACTTCGTCTTGATTTTAGTTGAAGTTTTAGGTAGTTATATAGCAATTAAAATTATATAGTGTTATACATTTTAATTTATTAATTGAGGTTAATAAAGTAATGAGTAAAAAGTAAATTTTGACTTCAAATTGCTCGAAGGTGTTCGAAAGGGCTGTCTGTTTGTCAAGTACCTTTAATCAACATTAACTATTGCCAACTAAGACGGCCCATGACCAACATTCCAGACCACAAACCGCTCGCAGTTCCATTGGATACCATCGTAATGTAATGGCGACTGGAGCGTAGATCAGGCCAGGCCATTAGACGGACCTTCGCTGTAAATCTAGAGACGTCACGCTAACTGCCGCCCGATGTGTTGCACATGAATGCGAGTCGAATTGTTTATCTGTTAAGGTGAGAACTGAGAGAGTTAGCGCTGAAAGTTGGTTCGGATCAATAGACAGGGAATACCTATAGAAAGTTTTTAAAGATGGTAGAAAATGGTAGATAATTGGAGAAGAGATTAAGAGGAGACTGCTAATGTAGGATTTGTATAGCGTTTACTATCTCATTGTCATATTGTCCCAACAGCCCTATTTTTAATAGTTTTGATAGTAAGGAAAATGTTTTAGAATTAAACAATATTTGACCGATGCACATTTAAGTTGGACAAGGTGTGCGTGCGACACACGCGATACTCTTGTAAACACGTCTTTAAAAGATCAATGGATGTCATCGAAGCTTAAGGGAATCAAACTGAGTAAATTGTGAGTATTATTAGACCAAAAACAATAAATTTGAACAATAGTCAGTAACAAGACTTATCTTCTGAGGAAACCCACAAAGATCACGCTTCAAGAGAAACGTGACATTTTCTTCTAACTTTAAGAAAACTTCATAAACTAAAGAAAACCTCATTACGCCACTAAATCTGGCTAACTGGATCACGTACGAAAAAACTTTCTATATCAAACCCGATACTAAATTTTAACGGTACGACTAGACCGCTGCAACGACAACGTTCAAGTACAACGGTTGCCCATAAAGAGTTAATATTTCAGAGGCGCGCACAAAGAGAGCAGTAGTCACTGAGAAAGTTTTAATTTGCTTAAAGTTGTTACAAGTTAGAACGGGGCCCATGCGGCCGCCAAATTAGGTACAGTCACAGACTAAAAGTATAGAAGTAATGTCGAGCTACTCTTCTGATAGTTTAATCCGTTTCGCCGTGAACAGTTTTTTATCAGTGCATTCGGTTTGTAATTTAGTTTAAAAAAATTCTGTTCAAGTTTTTCAAGACAAAGGACATGAATTGTACATGAGCGTGTAGTCTCTAATTTTATTTCGACTGGAGTGCTTTAAATTTTTTGCTCCGGTGAGGTTTATTACTTTTTGTTCGCGCGAGGGGATTTCGTAAATCTAGTTCTGTTGTGGTTTCGATAAGTTTTAGTTTACTGTGTTTTGTTTGGGAATACTATATTAAACACTATAGTTTTTATTGTTGTTTACAGTTCACCATTTGATAAGTTTAAGGAAGTAAAGACATTCCGTCGTGGGTAATAAATGTAAATAGCACAAAAAATACCATATAGGAAGTAAAAATGTTAGATTCTAATTTTTATTTCATTTTATAACTTACCGGATTTTGACTTCTTTGGACTGCCATTCGCTGTGTTTCTCAAAACTAATGAGTATTGCGGCGATTTCCTGAAACAACATAAAAACTGTTTAGTATTTTTATAATTGTATATTAATAAAAAGTTTAGTATTAGTAAGTTCATTAAGTTAGTATTAGTAGTATACGTGTTAGCAGTTAAGTTAGAATTAGTAGTGTAAGTTTAGTATAAGTAGTATTGCAGTAGAAGTAAAAAACCCCAAATGGAAGGTAAATTTTATTTTTCTATTTGTTTTTGTAACCCCCTATAAAAATCGCATCACCAATATTAAAATCAAAAAGGGTCGACCTCATCGTTATAAACAACTATCACTATGGGACCAAGCCAGATTTCGCGAAAAAAAAAATCAGCTGTTCCTTACAATTTGTCGAGTGTCATTGACATTTTTCTATAGAACAGCTGATTTTTTTTTGTTCCATAGTAAAAGTAGTTCACAATAACGAGTAAGTACTACGAGCTTTTTTCGGTCTTTTCTTATAACCCTTCAGAGGTACGAGTATATACTGCTGTACTCTCTGCATGTTTGCTCATCTTAATGTGATTTGATGGATTACGAATCAGGGAGAAAAACGTTACTTTCTATCTCGAAAAATAAGGGATTATACACATTACTTTATAACATAACATTTGCAAATCTTTACATACTTATTATTTATGTCAAAAATAAAGCATAGCTTATTTAACAAGTTTTGCCTGAAATCAAGAATACCAAGCCGAACAATAAGTTATTCCGCGCTGATCATTCATCATCTTAATTTAATGCAGGGCCACATTAAATTCATTTATGCAAAATTCCTTTCGCCCCGGCCGGGGCCAGTTAGTGAAATATTATGTCTTTGCTAAGTGTAAAATACACTCTTTAAATACTCTTTCAGAGCTTATTTTTAGTTGAAACTATGTTATTTTTAAAAGGCTTTTCTACTTTACTTTACGTCAACATCAAAGCTGAAATTTAATAAGGTGTTATTAATAGAGACATCATACTCTTGTTAAGGATTAAACCCTCATAAATTTTGAACCCTTTCGCAATTCTAAAAGTTATTTTTATCAGAACTCTGAAAAACCGTAATCTCCCAAACAAAGGACAACAGTACAAAAATAAATTACAACAAAAGTCAAAAGGTTTAATAAACCGTAAGATTTCCTAAATCTTTCCCTTGTTTCTCAACTAAATAAATCAAATACTCGCTTGCGACGCGATTTGAATAACAACCTTCGAAAGCAATCATAAAAAGTCCTTCGTCCCTCCCTAGAGCTCAGAAAGTTCTTTTTCTTTCCCAGCCTCCATAGCTGTAAGACTTCAGATGAGAAATTATTAAATTAAACGCAACAAAATGAAAGTTAAACGAAGTTGCCTCCGCGGTTTTAATTTACCGGAATAAAAATAAATGATCTCGGTTTGAAAGGTTACGGTAATAAAGAAATACGTTCACCTATTTAAAGATGGCTCTGTTCTCTTATTTCACAATTGTAAAAGAAATGGTTCCAAGAAATCGGTAACCTAGAGTAAGTTTTGAATGGTTTCAATAAATTATCAATATATCAGTATTCGGTACTTTTTGCTAGGTATAAAAAAAACTATAGGTACTTATTATTTTTGCTTAACCTAACTTAATGTCATTGACATTAAAGAAAATGTATGGAACACCTTTTCCACAATTTGAAAGTTTGTTCCATATAAATAATTAATAGTTCATAATGATGAGTAATACGATATCCAAGAGAACACGTCCGTCAACAACCGAACACCCAGACAACTAAACCCAGTTTCCTAAAAAAATTACAGTAAAAAACACCCAACCGAAACCCATGATTTACTATGCATTGACATCCCACATCGGAATCAAATCAGTCCTTCGACCCAACCCTATAAAGTATTGACAGCGGGTTCAAAGTAATGCCATTACACTCCTAGTTATTTAATGAGAGCCCAAACACGCCGTTGTTAAATATATAAACGCATTGGGACTCTATTGCCCATAGATTTATGGCTGCCGACATAATCCGATTCGGGTGAGGCATACTCAAGTAGGAGGCAGGGGTGGAGCTAGGCGGGAAGGGGCTGGGCGCATTTATAAAGTCGTTTACACTAAATATGCAAAAGCCTCCGGTAGGTGCGGCGCACCTTTGTGCAATTTCAACTTGGAAGATCCATAACAAACAACAGTTGGAGTTGTTTGTTGGAACAGATATTCCAAGTTGATAAACATTATATTGTAAAGCCAGCAGCAGGTCGTAACTTTGTTAAGTTTTGTGCATTATTTATTATGAATTTCAGTATTGAGTGTTGCATGTGGCAGTATCTAGCGTAGCATCTGTTGTAGTTGCTTTTTAATAAGTTTCAAGTACTGCAATTTAATTTTTTTTTACGTAAACCTAAATGAATGTGATGATCAAATTAGGCTTGTTCAATGTTCAGTTATATAATTTTAGACGTATTAGTTTCAATCACGAAAAAAATTGAATTGTATTTCTTCATAATACTTGGCTTAAAAAAAAATATTATCCTACTAATAAAATTCCTCACACGTTTAACCTACATATCCAGCCTTGCACCAGCCCTGCTCGAGAATTCGTTAAAGAAGTGACTGTACACACAAGCGGAAATGTTTGTCGGGCCGCTGAAATTGGGGCCCGGAAGCGTTTTTAGGGCGGACTTATTTTAATTGAGTATGGGGTTCTGGCGAATGTTGTAAACTGCGAATGGGGTACGACTGTTTTTAGGACTTGGATTGCCTTTCTGCCTTTAGGAAGGGACGGCATTGTGATAAATTGGATGTTTGACTTGATGTATATCGCTCGGATATGTGGGCTGTTTGTTTCGGTGGCATTTTGAAATATGCGATTCGGTTGCAAATGAACATGTTTTGGGACAAATTCGTGTGACATACATGTCAAGTCTTGTAATTCCACAGTCCGTGTTTTTGCCGTCTGTATCCTATAATTATAAGTTTACTCTCAAGTGTAGAAAAATGAAAATGTCACTAATCGTTCCCATAGGAGTGACAAAAGCAAAAACAATGTCGATAGCTCTTCAGTTCAATGACCTCCTTATACGTCACAATCTGGCTCTACTGTCGAATAGAAAAACTATCCACATCCTACTACTATTATAAAGGCGAAAGTTTGTAAGTATGTATGGATGTTTGTTACTCTTTCACGCAAAAACGGCTGAACGGATTTACATGAAATTTGGAATGAAGGTTGTTCATGGTCTGGATTAACACATAGGCTACTTTTTATCCCGGAAAACGCGGGTGAAGCCGCGGGGCGCAGCTAGTAAACTATAAATCTATTGTAGCCATCATGTTAAATTAAACCACATTATCAAGCGGCCAAGTAGAGCAATGAGCTATAAAAACAAAACATAAATAAAAATGTAGCGTCTATATTTGTCCTTATTCAGTAGAATATTGAATTCAGTTTACTATCCACTAGTAACTCTGGGCACAGCTGTTCCTTCCCAGAACATAAGTATGCGTCCTACAAACACTAAAGTGTCCCGCGCTCATACCTCCCTATGGGTTTCGATATCTCATAAACATACGAATAAATTCATGCAAATATGGTATGTACGTGAATAACACAATCTGGGTGTGCTGTCTCAAACTTGGACCGGCGTGGACGAATCTGTCCTTATTAAGACTCGCGATTTTGCAGGAACTGTTGTTTTTCAAAACAAAATATACCTACTCTATCCCTAGCCTAATTGTAATAACCTATCTATTTACATACCAAATGTTTATAATCCCATAATTCCATTTAGCCGTTTTTACAACAAACATTCAAACAAAATCTTCACATTTGCAATATCAGTATAAGTTGAATCTCATAATACTAAGTAGGATGTCCGCTCGTGATTCTGAAAGAGTACATTCGGACCATGTATGCTACAAGCAGGTATGAATAACATGCAATCACTATCATACGAGTATACCCGATCACGACGAAAGGATGTACGTTTCGAATCTACGCTTCTGATTCGTACGGCCAAGGAATGGAACAGATTGCCGGCTTCCTTGTTTCCTAAGAAATACACGCAATCTTGGGCTTTTCAAGGTCAGAGTAAATAGGTATCTTCTAGATCTGCGTGTTTCATCTTCGACCACATCGTCGCTTACCATCAGGCGAGTTGGTGGTCTAACGCGGACTTCTTCGCGTTTTAAAAAAAGGTGTTAATAATTATGATAATACCTCTATAATACCCGCTGAGACGAAAAGTGTCCCAAGACGTCCCAGACTGACTCAAGATGAGCCTAAATGCGTTTACGCTTAGAAATATTGACTAAAGAGAAATTATACTAAACACATTACAGTATTTAAACAATATCGCAATGTTCCGTACGTTCTTTACACCGAGTCGGTTGATGTTCAGGACACTTTCGTGTAATATATGCCTACGGACGCAATTTGTTTCGTCTCGTTTTTGATTGGACACGATTTTTATATTCTCTGTTTGCGTTGTAAAATATTACGTATGTATGATTATTAATTTTTTTATTGGACCAACTTTATGTGCTCGTAACTTTTTCGGTTCCAATTTTTGGGAGTTATCTGGAAAGCCTATTTTGATGGCAATTATAGTTTGGTTCTTTTAAAGCCGTATTTGGTAATGGCTAGAGTGATGCTATGAGTTTTTGTAGGTTAGTGTGATATCGTAATTTATTTTATTTCTTTGGTTTGAAAATATATTGTCGCAAAATGATGGTTTACAGCTTTTATGATTATGATTAAAACCGTGCCAAAAATAAACGTTAGTTATATTTTAATTTACATTTATTTTCATTAAGGGAAAACTAAATGCTACTTATGTATTATATTGATTAATGAAATGTCCTTCATTAACCTTATATAAATAAACAAAGTAACTAATACCGAGTGCCCGAGTGGGTCTTTCCCGATAGATATAATTTGGGTGTCTTCAAGTCGTGAGTGAATCGGTTCCTTCTTGACGCGTGTGCTCCATCGTGGACCGCATCATTGCTTACCATCAGGCAGGATGGTAGTCAAACGCAAGCCTATAATTGAATAAAAAAAAAAATCGTATTTTTCACAAAACCATTTAGAAATCATTTTCATGGACTTTTGACAACATAAATAATATATATTATGTGCTCATACGACATACATGCTATGAACATAAAATACCACATCACCTCTCATAAAACAGTTCAACTGTTACCCAAGTCCATTACGACAAAAAAGTCATTAACCTTATAAATGGAATATTACACAAACAAATTTTGCTCTTAATTTTTATAAATGAAAATTAGGGGGTGGTCATTAGAATTCTCACCCGGGAGATTCACTCGTCCTCGGCCATAACCGATAAGGGCCGGGACTCATTGCTTGGGACAGCGATTCTGATCGCTTGATGACATTCGTCAAGACTTAATTAAATCGCCAGCCAAATTAAAATAGGGCGGAAACTTGAGACTTTTCGAGAAATGCTGAAAATGATGAAAATATTCACATTTTTGCGGCACCCTTTTCTTTTTTTCAATTAGGTGACAAAATGAGGCCTACGAATTTTATATAAAGTTCTTTGAAAGAAGATAATAAATTAGAAGAAATATTTGTGCAGATAAAATTAATTATAACGCTTTAATGTTATTTTGGTACTAATTAAATAGTTTTTGTAGTATTCATTTGTAATACAATAATAATTTGTAATACAAGACTTACAAATAGGATTTTAAGATAATAATATATATCACAATTTCGATTTTTCGTAATAAAATGATATCACAACTCCCAAGAAGTTTGTTTAGCTAACATTATACTGTTTTCAGCCTGAATTTGTTGCACTTGCAGAGTCTTCAGTCAGTCTGATATAATTTTACAACCATTCACTTGTCACTACTTAATACTCACCATCGATCATTACTCGCTCCCGCTGCCTCTCATCACCGCCACCACTCCCCGGCCAACGATCGCAGACGCAAACGTCCCTGCGAGTCCATTTCGGCTTTTATTGGCGCAGCCCTAGCTCCTGTCAGAAACTCTAATGACGTCATAAAGAGGCGAGTGACGTCATAAAGCCAGTGACGTCACAGTCCCTTGTCATTGTAATTAGGGGTAATTGTGTGACAGACCGCTTTAGTTTAGTAATATTAATATCGGCTTGACACAAATATTATAAATGTTAAATGTAACGTTGAGTATGTTTGTTACTTCTTGAATCTTGATGCTGAAACCGTTAAACCGTTAAGACGAATTTCATTATAAACAAATGGAATGGCACTTTTTTTTGTGGATCGTTTTTTTTTTTTATTAAGGAGAAAATTTCTATCCTAGATTTTACTATTTAATTTTGTTTTGAACAGTATCTAGGTATACTTTTTATATATTAATAGTTCCGATAGGGTAGTGGGTGTAACCGCGGGCCACAAATTGGGATTATTCCGATCTGACCCCCAGTTTTGTCTCCTTGTGCGGACATAACCAAAAAAGTTCAATCTGTCCCCCTGTATCGAACATTTTCGTCCGATATGTAAGGAGACAAAACTGGGGGACAGATCGGAATAATCCACAAACTGTCTCATATAAATAATATATGAAAATCAAAAGGTGTTTGTTCCACCTAAATAGATATAACATTCCCTATAAATACTATAAATACTTCCCTATAAATACTTAGAACCCACCACCCAGAGAGGATATTCTACGCCGTTCGAGATTATCCAAGTCACTTTCACTGTCACGACATTTCTAACAAGAGCGAGAGTGATCGAGATAATATCTCACTCGCCAGAATAAGGCTCCAGGATACACGATTTCATCGATCCTTCCAAGAAGCGGTGAACTCAAGCTGGGAAAAACGTCATGAATTTTATAACATCGTTTAGTAAGATATTACTCTCACGAATACATATTAATATAACTAGCTTCTCTTCACGACTTTACCTACATAAACTGCAAGATGTTTGAACTATAAAATTCAGATGGTTTGGGGTTCGCGGATTGGTTAGGTTTTTACCGTGTTTGTGATTTCCTTTTGTGGTATTATATGCTTGACGTAGCATGTAAGGAAAACTGTGTGCGACGAACAGGGATAAATAAACGAAATTTTCTTAATTTATAACGGTTCCTTCTACCGTTTTGGTATGAAAAGTTCTGAAAATGCCTTTATTTGTTGTCAGAGTCGATGTATTTAAACCAATTTTTTTATGTCGATGATTTTCAGTATTTACTGGAAGACTAGGTACATACAGATTTCACGGGTATTTACATTGTAAGTCAATCTTGCGAACCGTTTAATATTTAATAGCTATCGTATATAAATGGTATACTGAGCCAGAACACGTGTAAAGACTTAATTCTGAGTAACGTTTACTACGAAACCCACTTCTGGAGTTACGAGAAACAATCGGTTTAATTTCTTTGTTATAGAAAACTAGCTGCGCCCCACGGTTTCACCTGCGTTTTTCGGTATAAAAAGTAGCCTATGTGTTAATCCAGACCATGAACAACCTTCATTTCAAATTTCATGTAAGTCCGTACAGCCGTTTTTGCGTGAAAGAAACAAACATACATTCTTACAAACTTTCGCGTTTATAATATTAGTAGGAAGTAGGATAGTACCTCTAGAGTAGGATATATTTTCAACGTCTTGAAACGTCTAAAACTCCAGTTATAATATTTATGTTGTTATCTATATACTACACTAAGATTATAAAGAGTTTAAACAATGTATGTCTGTATAGATATAGTGAGCAATCTGCGGAACTACTGGCAGAGATTAGATAATAGTTACTGCAAAACTACTGGTCCGATTTCAAAACTCCTTTGACATGTAAGCTACGCTATCCCTGAGTTTACTGAGAATTAAAACAAGTAAGTATTACACATGTAGATGTTTTCTATATTATTCTAGAGTTATATTAATCTACTATGATATTAATATGTGCTCAAATATATGGCTTGTTCTCTTCGCTGAATATGGCACCGAAGTAAATGTCAATAATAAAGGTTATAAGATTAACGAACACGTTTTGGGAAACAAAGTGGGTTATTGGCGGCCATATTTGATTTTCAAATTATTTCGATGTTGTATTCAGTTATTTTTCTATGTAATATTGCGTGTTTTTGTCTCTAACTACGTAAAATATGTAGTTTAACTGATAAATTAATGAGGGAATTGTCGTTTATAAGTTAAGTTTGTTTAACTAAAACTACCTCTAGATGTATTTAAGTCAGCGTGAATCAGTTTCTTCTAGACAAGCATGTTCCATCGTAGACTGCATCATTGCTTGCCATAGTCTGTTGCCATCAGACAAGATGACGATCAAACGCAAGTCTAACATCAAAAAAGAAAAAAATATTAGAATTGGTATAGTTTCAATATTATGCAGTTTATGAAATGAAATAAAATGAAAATATTATATTTCAGATTATTATTATTTCTACTTAACGTAAATTAAATATAATATCTATAAATATTTCACTTAAAAAGAATTTTGAGTGCTTTGGTAGTAAGGTAACCTTTATGACTCTTTCTCTTTCGTGGTTTTCTCTTTCTCATCATTTCTCTTCTTCTTCTTTCTTTTGTTTTCTTCTTCTTTCTTCTTTTTCTTCTCTCTAACGTTTTCTTAGTTTTTTCTTTCTGTTTTCCTATTCCTTTCTTCTTCTTTTCTTTTGAGTCCAGTAATTTACGTCAACAAAACAAATTCTCGAGACTCAGTTCCAAACTGAGCTAGTTTATCTCCATCCTATTAAGGCATGTAAACTTTGAACTCTCGGTCCCAAGTTCATATAATTAGGGAAGTAATTCGTACCTAAGCAATTAGTTCCTGCAAGGAGGGAAACTTGCGTGCCTCTTTGTTGCTTAATTAAGGATTAGAGGTGGGGTGCAGTTTTGCCGGATATATGCCGGAAGATTTCGTAAAGTTCTATGTCACCAAATAAAAAATCGAGTTTGAAATAATGGAGTAATTACCGAATATTAAAATTGATTTAATACTTGTACCTACTCTATAAAATATTCGAAATCCTATGATTTCTTTACTTCATATAAAGTTTTTTTTATACTAATCAAAATTTTAGACACTGAAATGTTAAAAGTACGTCTCTGTAATTCTTATTTTTTCAGTATTAACTACAACTAACTGCAAACTAAAAAAAATAATAAAAAAATAAAAAATCATTTATTGACTAAAATACATTGTGATACCTTCAATTGACAAAATTATAATAAAAGATAATACAAATGGCAACCCTAACGAAGTAACACCGGGCCCCAAACTAGGCAAAGCCTGTATCTTGGGCACCCTGATAACCGGTTGGTAGAACCTGTTTCTCTCGCCGGGGTATGTACACATTAACAATATCATCTCAATTATATTATATATATTATAACAATATTTAAATCCTACAGTTTGATTTTTTTTTTAAATTTAGATATGCTATTATATTATTTAAATATATTCATTGAATTACTTACTTAAAATTATTTAAAAATTAAAAATTATTTAAAAATTATTTAAAAATTATTTAAAAATTATTTAAAAATTATTTCTATAAAAGCAACTTTATTTGAATTAAATTATTAAAAACATTAAAAGAAAAATTTATAAAATATTTCTGTCGTTCCCAAACAAAAATACAGGTGCAAGCTAGGGAGGGAGAGGGAGTGGCAGAGGGGAGTGGGGAGTGTATGTGGATGTGTGTGTGCGTGAAAAAGTGTATGTTTGTATGTATGCGTTATGTCAGAGCGATCAGGAATGAGTTTGGTGAGTTCGTAAATTCATCTCGGATGGAACGGATGGAAAGATGTCTTTATACTTCATTTCGCTAATTTTAACAAGTCTTTCCGTTTGCGAGTATGAAAGAGATAACAACCATTTAAGGATTAGGCTTTTGGATTGGGCGAGTGGTGAGTGTTGGATATCAATGATCTTGCATACAGAATTGTAAGTAAAGATATGGGCGTATTTCGGTAGACGACAGGCAAACGCAGTGTTTATCTTTGGAAGCAACTGATCACGTGTGCGATTCCTTCTAGTGGAATCCTGGTTAGCGGACAGGTGGTGGCTCTTAGCAATTGCACGCCAGACAAAAAGCTGGCGAACTGTCAGCACTGCAGCCTCTTCATATAGCCTATCTGTAGGATACCGACGGGCTTTGCCCATCATGACTTTAAGAACAGCCCTTTGTGCTCTTTCAGCCTCTTCCAAGTGCGTCATTGCTGCCCCTCCCCACACACCTATACAATATTGAAGCAACGATTGACACAACGACTTGTATACCAGCATCTTTACGTCTTCATTGGCAGCTGGTCTTAGGATCTTCATCACATATATCAGCTTTCTAACTTTTTTTGAAATGTAACTTATGTGACTTTTAAACGATAAGTTTTGATCTATTACTACCCCTAGATACTTTGTGTCCTTAACTTTATGGATTAAATTGCAAGTACAACCTGTTTCGGCAATGTTGAGATCATTCGCTGCCTCGCAGTTATTGCTATGAATTCTAAGCTGAGATTGATCCGTCCCCGTGGCTTTCGTAATATGAAAAGCAATGAAATTAGTTTTTTTGACGTTCAGAGTGAGAAGATTAGAGTCAAGCCACCGGGACAGAGCTGCCATCCCAAGCTCTGCTTCTTTATAAACGGACTTCCAGTCCTTTCCATGAAATATCGCCACCGTATCGTCAGCGTAGCAAATGATATCCGAGTTATTTAGGTTAAGGTCGAGGATGTCGTTCATGTAGACAGTGAACAAAGTGGGAGCCAGAATGCTGCCCTGTGGCACTCCAAAGGCAATATGCAACTCACAGCTCTTCTGGTTCTCCACTTTGACACATTGTCGTCTGTTTGAGAGATAGCTAGAGAACCAACTGAGAGCAATTCCTCTGATGCCAAAGCGTCTGAGCTTTTTTAGTAGTAAAGGTGTAGATACTGTATCAAACGCCTTGGCAAGATCCAAGAATACCCCGATGCACCTTTGTCCACTGTCCAAATGAGACGACACCGTTTCTGTTAAGAGTTGGACGGCATCTTCTGTCGATTTACCACGCCTAAAGCCGAACTGGCGGATGTTAAGAAGCTTATATTTCTCTAGGAAGTCCACAAGTCTTTTATTTACTAGTTTTTCTAAAATTTTCGAAACTATACTCAGCAGAGAAATGGGTCTGTAGTTGTCTGGACTTGCTTTGTCTCCGCTTTTGTGTACCGGAGTAACGATGGCAGTCTTCCAGCAGTCAGGAAAAATACCCGAAGACATACTGAGATTACAGATGTACGTTAATGGCTCCAGGAGTGCAGATATAGCATACTTCAGTATTAGTGGTGTGATAGCATCGTCACCCGGCGCACTGTGAGGTTTAAAGCCCTGAATTATTGCTATTAATTCTCTGTGGTCTGTTGGTGCCAAAAACAAAGAGTTTTGGCAGCGGCTCCCAAATGAGATTTGCTGACTCAACTTTTCTTGCGTGGTCCCTAGCTTTCGCAAAATCTTCGATGCCAGGGTTACTCCTGCAGTAGCAAAGTGTTTGTTACAATTATTTAGGGCCTCTTGGGGATTGGCGGCATTGCTCAGAAGCTCGTGAGAGCTTTTATTAGTGTTTGGTAGGTCACAGACATTTTTAATAGATTTCCACAGCATTTTTGGGTTTCCATGGTGTTGCGCTAGCTGAGCCTTGTCGTGTTCAACCTTAAGTTTGTGAAGAAGGTTGTTGCAGAAATTCCTGTAACGATTAAAAGTTACTTTAAGGTCCACATTTTGTGGATCGAGCCTCAACTTCAAGTGTAGGTTATCACGATGCCGCATGCACCTTAGCAATCCCGGGGTTATCCAAGGTTTGAGATTGAACTTTGAGCGACTAACTTTTTGCTTGCAAGTATGCCTAAGAATGCAGTCTGACATGACCTTGTTAAGTTCCGCAACTGCGTCCTCAACACCATCCCTGGTAAGCACTCTCTGCCAATCTACAATGTTTAGATCCTTAGCAACTTCATGAAAATTGGTTTTACAAAATACTCTCTTTTTGTCTCTATCAATTTTCAATTTGGTGTTAAAGCCCACAACCAGTAAATCGTGATCGGTCACTGCACACTTGCAAATTATACCGAGTGCTTTAAATTTAGTTTTTATAAACGCGTGATCTAGACAAGAACTCTTTCGGGTAGCTTCAGTTATAGCCGGTAAAAAACCTTGCTCTGCCATAATACATTGATATTCCTCATTGTCACTACTGGGAGGATCCTGTAACAGATTAATGTTCAGGTCACCTGTAACAAGAACAGCGGCTTGATTCTTGGTACCGTTTAAGACATGTTCAAGTGAGTCGTTGAAACTTTTAAGATCCTTAGTAGCTGGGGATCTATATATCCCAATAATTTTGAGGCTGCCAGCTACGTTTATCACAAGACAGTTAGCATTATGAAAAACAGGCTCCTGCGCAGTTGCAGCCCATCCAGTTTTTATGTATATGGTGACGCCCCCGCACTTGTTGATAATTTTTTTGGTATGGAACACATCATATCCGGGCAATTGTGGTATATGAGAAAGCTCATGAAGCCAGCATTCCGATAGGACCAATGCATCAAAATCGCTTCTAAGTAGTTGTAAAGTCGGCAACAGTTTACTGAAATTACGGTTAAGGCTTCTGATATTAAGTGACAAGACTTTAAAATTAAATGACGTAACGTGCTCTGCACATAATTCAGGCCTATCAATGATGCGACACTCTACCTTGAGAGTTTCTTCTAATTCAATAAACATGTCCAAATTACCCATTGTCAAATACTGACAGAAAAGTGGGATGTTTGGTATTTTTACTAATAAAATGTGTCGCATTGTAACAGATCGGAGGTATGCAAGAGTAAATGAGGCCTGGAGTACTTTCTATGTTGAAGCTTGAGCGAGGGATCACAGAGCACAATGTGTTGGGGTACCCCACGTTATGTGTAGTTAGTGTAGTCTTATACAGCTGACTTAGTGCCCGATGTGTGATGTGTATGTTGTGAAAGAGTTTTGGTCCATGTCTGGTTAGGAGGAAATGTATGGAGTAGCTTGATAGAGGGATGTATTTAAATATGACAGAAATTGTAGAATAAACACGAGATTGATTAATTATTTTAGATTTCATAAAATAACTTATTGTGTGAGAACAATTTAAATTAATTACTAAGAGCGTGAGTATTAAAATAAGACCTACTTTATGCAAAATTAAAAGAAATACCAAATTACTTCCTATTAAATTTGTTAGGGCTCGGTAGCCTAATACGGGTAAAATTATTACAAATTCGGTTGGCGTAAACATAAACCTGAGATAATTTCCACTTAATATAAATATTTGTTTAAATAAATTCAAAATTAAAATAACAGTATTATTAGCTAGACGACCGAGTTTAACAGGAACAGTTGTAGTAGGTTGAAGTCTAATTGAGGCTGGGATTACCCAAGTTACTTGTAGGTAGTATACGCTCGAGGTCCGCTTGAGTGGTGATCGGTATAGCAGGTTTCCCTTCATCCCTACGCAGGTGAATTCTTCCATTGCTGACCCAGCAGAAGCGGAAACCGGACTCCTTAGCCCTAAATCTAGCGTCTCGAAATAACATTCTGTTAGCTTTTGTGAGATGTTCGTTAATGTAGATTCTACTCGGCGGGTCTGGAATGTTTAAGTCAGCTGTGGTCAGGGAGTGGCGGCGAGTCTTTGCAGCTTTGAGTATTTCGTCTCGTTTACTTTTTCTAGTCAGCTTAGCAATGATTGGTCTAGGAGACTGCCCACTTCTGGTGTTACTTGACGAATTTTTTGGTCCGGCCCGCATTACCCAGTCGATCTCGCAATCAGGAAGGTTCACACCAACTTTGGACGCCGCGATCATGATAATATGTTCCAGATTTTCGTTGGTAGTCTCTTTAACGCCTAAAATTTCAAACTCTTTGTTTAGCAAAGTTTGCGACTGGAAGTTTAACTGGTGTTTTAGCTGATTAACTTCATCGTGAAGTGAGGAAATATATGTATCTCTTTCTTCCAGCGACTGAATTCTAGTATCAAAATTATCAAGTCTGGTGTTACATATTGCCATTCCGTCGGCAAGTATTTTAAGGCTCGATTTTATTTCTGCCATATCCAGTCGTAAGAATCGTAACTCCGTGGCGATGTCGATGTCGGGCTGAGTCAGGTCTTCCCCTTCCCTCACCGCGTCAGGTGAGCCCGGCGCTGGCCGCTTGTATGCACGCGCTCCCGCAGTACCACCGGGGCTCTCGAGGCGGTCGCGAGACAGAGCCGGCGTGCTCTGATTGCAATTACGAGGTTCGCCCGCTCGGCACGACGGACACTTCCAATCCTTTACCTTGCTGGCATCCGAAGACGGAGCGTTGACGCAAATCGGATGATACGATGCTTTACAGCCTCCACACTTCATTATACTCGCCGAAGTGATCGGTTGTTTACATGCAGCACAAGTAGAATCCATTTTAGTTGAGAAGCTTGGGAGCAGGTATTTATCCATACGGGCGGCGTGACTCAGCGCGCGCAGCTATAGTCGCGTTCGTTGAGAACAAAAGGAACTCGTGCGAGCAGCGCAGAACGCGGCTCGACAGGTGGAGTGAGCGAGATGAGTGTATGCGGCGCGCAAGCGAGCTTGAGTCATGCGCCTGCGCCGTGGCACGTCGATCCAACAGCTGTTTATTTGAATCAGCTGAGTTCGTTAGACAAATCGCGGCACAAAAAGTACTTTTAACAGCGCGAAAATTGTCTGAATCGTTTAACAAACAATCGTACCTTGTGCTATACAGGGCGACCTTTCCACTCGTCTACTGTATTCTTCGGAAATTGCACTTTGAACCACTGTTTTAAATTTACAAAACGGAGCGATACGAAAATGTGTACACACGCTAGCGCACCCCCGCGCGTACCCAACTAGAGACTAATGAAATCAAACTGTTTACTTTCATTTTATTTATCAACCAATACTTATCAGACTGATAGAAACTAAAAATAGTAAGTATACTTGTAATAAAATGAAAAGGCTTTAGATATGAACTAGAAAGATTTATATCAAGTAGAATGGAAACAGTCATTTACGCCCGTCAAGAGCTCTTGACGGGCGTAAATGACGTACACTTTTCTCACTCGCTACGTATTTTCACGTCAAAGTTGTGCTAGACCCACAGCACAACCCTATAACTGTCAAAGTAAATCGATTCAACGTTATCGACGCACCGACCGACCCACTTCCTGCGTACTCGATTATCGCGACAATCGATAGTTCGTAATGAACTTTTTCACTCGCGCCTTCACGAGTTTCCACAAAGGTTCCCGTGTTTGATTTATATCTTTACTGAGGTTTTTGAACACTTCTGTTACAGTGTGGTGTTTCATGTAGGTGATCCTTTTTTAAATTGTTTTATTTTTCCTGCGCCTGCATTAAATTTTTTCGATAAACACTTTTTTTGACCCCGCGTGGATTGTGCATTTAGCCAATGATTTTCATAGTAACTTATTTCTGTGCTGTAATTTTACGTGAACTTCTAAAATGGCTGTCATACTTATTTGTTAAAAAAATGCTATTATTATATATTTAAAGTTCTAAAATGTAACTTCAAGGACCAAAAACACAAATTCGTAAAATGTTACAAAAACCAAAATTTTCCAACATTCTAAAATTACCTATTAGGGAAATAATAACGGAACGCATAATATCCACTCAATATAGGGAGGCGTCGTTTTTCTCGTTTCCATGGCAACGCACCGGAAATTAAACGCCGACTTTTTCCTGTCTTTGTTTTGTATTTCCTTCGCAACTTGTAGAGGAATGCATCGAAATTAAATTGGATTTTGTGTTTTTGCTACCCGTGAGTAGTTTAATTTTCTGTTTACTTTGAGTTTATTCCACTTAGATACCTGTAACGAGCAACGCTTTACAATGTTTTAACATCACAATACCTTTAATGAAAGTAATACAAATAGTAAAAAAAACTTGCAAAGTCATTATTTCATAAATGTAAATAATGTAACAATTGAATTGATAAAAATGAAATTATTTTTTTCATTTAAGGTATCAAAAACACGTTACTTTTATAGTAGAAATATAAAAAAGTATTAACAATACCACTTCCAATCTACTTGTAACTAGTACGAGTACAAAAGAGAATACCTACACAAATTAAGAAAAGAAAATCGACATGGACAAACTTCAACGGTCAGCAACAATTTACAAGCTCTAAAGAAACTTATTGGAACGCAATGTTTGGGACATCGGCTCAGATATCTCCATGAATAGAATCGACCTTCTTAGAGCTTGTACACAAAACTGCGGTGCGACGTCGCATCGCAAAAATCTGCGAGCACGCACGACGCGAATTGCTGCGATGCGATTTCTGCGGCAAGGAAATTCTTTGCCGCAGAAATCGCATCCCAGAAATTCGCGTCGCAATTTTCTGCGTTGCGGCATCGCATCTCATCGCATCGCAGATTTGTGTACAAGCCCTTAGAGCTTGTACACAAAACTGCGGTGCGACGTCGCATCGCAAAAATCTGCGAGCACGCACGACGCGAATTGCTGCGATGCGATTTCTGCGGCAAGGAAATTCTTTGCCGCAGAAATCGCATCGCAGAAATTCGCGTCGCAATTTTCTGCGTTGCGGCATCGCATCGCAGATTTGTGTACAAGCCCTTAGACCGTTGTGTCTTTTGTTCACTGAGAAACATGCCCATCTGAATTCCGCTAAAAGAATGATGAATTCACCTAAAGTACGCAGCATACTGATATCACCAAAAACTACGATGATTAGCATCAGTTTTTACGGTGACAACCATCATAAATAGGTGCTAATCATCGTACTTTTTGGTGATATTAGTATGCTCCGTACTTTAGGTAAATTTATCATTATTTTAGCTTTTTTTTCTCAGTGTTCCAAAAGCAGACTAACTAGGTCACAAAACAGTTCTTAACAATTAATACTGAAGACAAACCATCTGCATATTCAGCTCGCCATCCCCAGCACCGATATATTATCGTTTCACACACAATTAGGTGGCAAATAAATATATATTACCCCATTCAGAGGTTTCTAACACAGATTTCCGAAACTTCGGTCCCAGGCGGCGCTTTTGTAGACATGATTAATGCGGCCTAATGTATAGCTATTGTCGGCCGTCTTTATTCTGGGGCCTAGAACATTCTGTGATGAAATTCTTTGGGGAGGATGTTGGAGGGACATGTACCTAATGACCAATTGACCAGGCTGATTATATATGGGACTAGGAGGGTAGCTTTTTGCAGCGCTACGAGGATATGAGTTTGCACAAATTAGACTTGTTGTGAAATTGACTTCTATCCTTATTTTCAAGGGTTCTTCCGATAAGCGCTGTACGGTACACTTTTTATGCCTTTGCAAGTGTTTCGAAAAAAAGTTTTTTTTTATTTTATTTTAGGAAGATTGGTCTAGCTAAATAACCGTAAATGAATTATATCAAAAAATCAATTTAAAGAAAATTTCACTAAAAATGAAGCTATAAAAAATCTATAGTGTCTTTAAATTTAAATATCCGCTCTAGGTCTGGGTGTTAGTTGTCCTTGTCTTTGTGTGTGTTCCATGGCATCCCCGGCACAGGGAATCCTAGTAGAGCTGTGAGTACCCTTATTATTACTTACTTCTCAATTAGAATAGTAATAAAATAAACTTAAACATAGACATGTAAAATTTACGAATTAGATTTAGATATAAGTAATTATTTTTGGCCTTATATTTTAGTTTTTATTAGATTCAATTTACATATAGGTATGTGATATAAATGCTGTAGATTAATAGAAATAAATAAAATAAAAAAGGAGTGTGAAACGTTATTTTTATTTAAAATCTCAAATCAAACAAAAAGGTGTACATAACAAGTAGGTACTTCAGAATATTATACCTGATAAGATTATCAACTTCATGATTACGATAACAACAAAACGATTAAATTTTTTTAAATAAACAGTTTAAGTCACAATGATTTTAAACGTTTTACGTTACACAACTCATACTGATTACTTTTTATTTAAGTTTTAGTTAGTTTTACTTAAAGAGTTTATCTATCTATCAATCTACTTATCTTAATATATGTATATAAATTACGTGTCACGTTGTTTGTCCGCTATAGACTCCTAAACTACTTAACAATCAAATTTGCACACCGGGTGCAGTTCGATCTAACTTAGGAGATAGGATAGCTCACATCTCAATGTATAGTAAAAAAATATGAAAAATTAGAAAATTTAAAAATACTTAAACCTTATAGCGCTTTGGACAATGTAAACTTTTTTAATGTAACTTTTGACATTAGACATTTGACATAGAATTGACGCAATGGCTTTTGACAGGACAACGTATGTCGAGTCAGCTAGTAGGTATTTATAAATATAAAAGTCCGAATAGAAAATTTGTATGTTTGGGTGTTTGTCACTCACTCAAAAACGGCTAAACGGATTTAGACGAAATTTTATTCAAAGCTAGCATATACATACGCTAATTAAATAATAAATAATAATAAAAATTACCAGTTCCTGTATAGGACAGTGAAAGAAATCCCGGGGTAATATAAATAATATAAAGTTTAATATAAATACTTATTTCTGATTCATTTATCAAGTGATTTCAACCTCGCGATTTTGCGGTTCTCTTCGCTTTGTATTTCGATACATTAACGCTGCGTGTCTCAATTGGCAACCGATTTGATATTCGATCTACTAACTTTTTAATTTTTTTAATGCCAATAAAAATTATTATTTTATTAATAACCTGTAGTAGTAGGCGGATTAAAGGTTGAGTAATAGTAGTATTAAAATTTAAAACACTTGTGCTAGCTTCTTTCCAGGCGAGCAATTTGCTAAACGCGTCACTGAATAGCATAAAAAAAGCTTTGCCCTAATCCAGACAACTTATTTACTCTCCGATTTATTGTTACTCTCATGAATGCATTGTTTTTATTCACAACAAGTTGTTTCTCAGTTGCGACAAGCAGATCAGTCCCAAACTCTCCGTAAACAATGCGCCATCAAAACGGCATTAATCACGGCCCAAAGTTGCCGCAAGTCCGTTAACTTGCCGCTGGATTCTATGGAAATATCTCCTTTGACGTTACTAGTTTAAACCCATACATAAATATATTTTTAACCTCCGACGCTAAAACGACGGGGTGTTATAAGTTTGACGTGTCTCTCTCTCTTTCTCTCTGCGTGTGTGTGTTGTGTGTGTGTGTGTGTGTGTGTGTGTGTGTGTGTGTGCGTGTTTGTGGCATTGTAGCTCCCGATTTTGATTTCTTTTTTTTTGTTTGAAAGGAGAATAAGTCGGTAGTGTTCTTAGCTATGTTTGATGAAAATCGGTTCAGCCATTTGAACTTTATGGGTTAATAACTTAAAATTTACAATTTGATGTTATTACATAATAGTATCTTTATTAATATTATAAACGGAAAAGTGAGTTTATTTATTTATTACACTTTCATGGGTTTTCTGAATATTATTATGTTTTTATTACGATTCTTTAAAAGTAAACTGTATTTTATGGGTTTCGAAATTGCCTAAAATAAATATCATACTCGTACGCTGTCAAAAGAAAATGTTGTGGAAAATCTAGTTACCGTTTACGCTCGGGGCGCTCTGTCCCATTTTTTCATATATTTTTCTATCAAATACTTACTACGTATTTTTGATAGAAAATATAGATTTTTCTACAGTATGTCTTAGGGTCTGATAACTAGTTTAAATAGACCATTCAATGGTTCTATTTCTAGTCCAGTAGTTTCACTAATGGAATTAGAAATAAACTTCTCTACCTTATAATTAGTTTCACCTGCCCCGGCGTCAAGTCTGTAATTAAATTTAGTAAATTCGATTTGCTCTTCTTTCCGGTTTTTCATTGAGCTGGGATTTTGCATGGAGCTGATTTAATATACTCAGGTGTTGGGACTCTTTAGTAAAAAGATGCAACCCCTAGGTTTGGGCTCATATGATTCATCTAGACGAGTAGTATTCTTTTTTGTCAGTGATTTAAAAAATGCTTGTTTGTGTTTTTTTTATTTATGCTTTTGAGTGACGAGATGAGCAAATCGCACGCCTGATGTTAAACGCCACGTTTGCCCATAACAGGATTGCTCCATCCGGTTTTTTTTTCCGGAATACTTTCAAACTTTACTTGTTACCTATTAACGACGTCATAAAACAAATTGTTATGATTACTCTAATATCCTTACAATCTCTCAGTTACTTTACAACCGCTATTAATTTCGATAACGCACGAGCATCTATCATCCCCGAGGAAGCCCTAAATTGGCCCGATCGCAGCCGAATATCGGCGGAAATTCCCGAAGGGCGTTAAAAGAGCGTAATGGCGCTTATCGCGTTTATCGGGAGATCTCTTTATAATGGCTTTCAGACATTTCAGAAAAGGCCGATGATTTGAAGTTAGTTGAAGTTATACCTTAGCCTAAAAAGCCTGGATATTTTAAGACAACGCCACTAATTCCAGAATTTAAATTCCCTCTTTCCGTCTCGTAGAACGTGCGTCTATAAAATGAAATATTTGTCTTGAAACGGCAAACGAAAGTTATTTCAACTTTTTTATCTATTTTCAGGACAAGATGATGGAAATTAAAACTTTGAGAGATAGTCAATTAGCAAGTTTATGTCGATGAGTTTACTTAACTTTATGTTTATTTTCTTGTTTAAAGTTTATCTGTATTTGATGTGAATTGATTTGTTTAGGTATTTTCAAGACTATGTACCTTTAGGTATATACATAGCATATAGTATATTTGTATAGAAAATAGTTTCAAAAGTTCATGAGATAGCTATTTGAACAAAAAATTACAAAGAAAAACAATCCACCAAGAGCGCGACTATCCAATTAGGTATTTGTTTTTGCTAGTGTGATTGATAGACAGTTTTTACATCTATCACCATAACACATAAAATTTTACGTACGCGGTCTTCGGTCCTTCAACTCAGTTAAGTAAAAAATATCTAGGTGATATCAGTGCAATTATTCATTCCTTTTGTTTAATTTTCTGAAATATATATTTTTTTGAGTAATTTTACTTTTGGTTTTTCTAGTTTTTTAAACTTCAATCAAAATAACTCACATTTAATTTTCTAAAGGTACATATACCTCTAACTATTTCTAAAGGTTCCAAATATAAAAATATGAGAGTCGCTGATAACTGTTGGCACGGCTTGCGGGTTTGTTGGATTGTGAAACGAGTCACGTGACAGCGGGTCGGATTCACGGCTAAAATAATAATAAAATAATGTGATTTGCACCGCGTGACCGCGCGAACGTGTTTTATGGAGCTTTTCGTGTAAAAAGGTTATTACAACACATGTCAGATTTTGGAGTTCTTTTAGGGCTTTAAAGAAGTCTTGAATTCATTCTTAAAGTTAAGTCGACGTTGGTCAGTAATTTATGTTATCATTAGCGTGGGAGTACTTGTGTGCTAGATTTTCCGACTATAGATAGATTCGACCACATTCCAAAAACAACGAGAAGTTAATTTAAAAATATTTTTAAACTAGCTTTTATTGTATTGTCTTTGGAATTATGCACGTACACCAAATTTCAGATCAATCAGGCATCGAGAAATGGTTCAAAATTGAGTCGCAAGATTCAACCCGAACAAACATGGTTACATACATATTACATAAAATATATTATACATACTTTTGAAGTTAAATAAACTCTTGTTAAAAGATAGACATTTATTTGACAAGATATCATAACGTAAGTCAAGTAAACCAGCCTAAACACGAGAATAAACTTATTTGTCACATTTATCTAATGTCGCTGCTAGTTAATGTCATTTGCTGTGTAAGAAGTTGTCAGATAACGTTAAGCTCCACTTCCGGCGTGACGGACTTCCGTATAACGGCGTTATCTCGAACTAAGCTTAATTTAAACCGTTACGCGCGTCAAGTTCCATTTTGATAAAGCTCTCCAAAGATTTAAAGCCAGCGCAAACTATGCGTCTAGTCTGTAATTATTAGCTCAAAGTTTTAAAAGACGCTTCAGCTTTCAAAACAAACGATTGTGATCACTTAGGCTAATTATCGCTGAATTGTACATGTGTAATTATTGTTTATGTCAAAAAATCAACCCAACCTTTACTCTTGGGATACCAGGTCTGCCCTGGCAGGGTGATTAGGCCGTATTTCCACCACGTTGTCCGAGTAGGGGTTGGTGGATTCACATACGCCATTGTATTTCGTCTCCGGACGTATGCAGGTTTCTTAAAGATGTTTTCTTTCACCAAAAAGCCAGTGGTATGGTATAATTTACACACGAAACAACGGCTGAACGGATTTGGATAAAACTTTGTGTTAAGGTAGCTTATATAAATATATATGATACTTTATATCCCGGAAAATTTAACGGTTTCTGAATAATGTGGAGGAAACCGCGGAGTTTATAGAGTTAATGACATTTCTGTCATACTCGTAGAATCTATAAATAAGTCGTAGAAATGTCATTTCCATTCATTTTCCTACTTTTCTATTTCGATTCGTTAATAGATTTGCAAGTTGGTTAAGAGGATTTTTATAGAGTGACGTTGCAAGTAGGCTAAATCGATGCCATTAATATTTAAAGTAAAAAGTACGCCGTAATCAAAAAATTATGAAAGAGGTTGAACGAAACATTTCTATTCAAAGTGAGCTCTTTGGACATCACAGAAGATTGCTTTGAGCTTTTCATCTTTATTTCAATGGTATTAGGTAGGTAGGTAGGTTCAATAGTATAATCACATGGAAATATCTTTGATCGTTACTTTTAATCAAGTGATTTCTTTTACTTTTTTTTAAATATAATTGTGTCATAAATATATCTTTACCGATACAACTGTTTAAAACAATCTTCCTACTTTATAGTGTATACCTATAAAATAATTGAAGGTACACACTATATTAATGATAATTGTAGTCTTCATTATCATCCATAACCTTCTTTTTCCACTGCTGCATATACACTAAATAAGAATCTTTAAAGCTACACACTTACCAATTGGTCAAAAATTAACAAAAGAAAGCAATTTTCGAACTGATTTACATGACACAGAAAGAGAACAAATTAAACTAGTTATTCTACTACTAGCGACTTGCCCCGGCGTTGCACGGGTTTGAAATATAGTCTATGTTACTAGCTTTATATTAGTAAAAAAAATATTAAAATCGGTCCAGTAGGTAGTTTTTCAGTTTATTCATTACAAACATCTAAAAGTACAAATCTTTCCTCTTTATAATATTACTGTGATTTTGTCACATTTAGATACATTATTATTAATTTTTCATTGACGCCTTAATTTTACGTGAGTCTACGTATGTTAATTATAGCAAAATACTTCTTTATTCTACAAGTACATCTCACAAGTTTAGTACAGTACTGAATAAATTTTACTACAAGCAACGTACCCAACAAAACGTACCGCTCACGCAAATTAACACCTTCCCCGCAGAATCTACCTCAATCCTGTAAGTTACAGCCCAGTTAAACTCCTCAAGTGCCTGCAGTTAGCATTAGAGAACAATAGCCTCGCTTCCGGTGGGCACCGGCTTTATTCAGACATGCTTCAATGCAAGTACCAAGGATTATAGGTAACTGTCGTGAGATATTACGGATTAGACACGATTTGTAAATCAGAGTAGAAATTTGATAAGTTATGTACGACTCTCTGCTACTATTATGTACTAGCTGTTCCGAGTGGGTTTTACAGCGTTGTGATGATTATGATGATGATGAAAAGTACCCCATCTGGTAATTCAGGATATAAGCTACCACTTTCGTAAATTTCATCCAATTCCGTTTTCAGTTTCAGTGTGAAGGAGTAACAAAGATACAGACAAATTCAAGTAGATACTGAAGCTTACCTTTGCCAAAAAATATAGTAACTAAAGTAACGACTCTAACGACAGTTCTAGGCTAATTTAAGTTTATATTAATAAAGCATTTTGAAAATCAAATCAAATCTAACGAGAACCTACTATAAGTAGTCGTCATATCATAAAGTTAGTTTGAGTATCGTTGTTAATTATAATTGGTCGTTATGTCACTCGTTATATATTTTTTGACAGTAGTCTAGAAAGTTTATTTTCCAATACTTTTAAAATTTCAAAGAAGAAACTAAATACGACACAAACAATTATTATCAAATTTATAAAAAAGGTAAGTCTTAAGGCAATAATACTAATTTAATTTGAGTTTAAATTATTTTTCTCTAATTCGTGTCGATTCTATTGTGCCACTCTCTAAACTAAACTAATAAGTATCTGCATCTCTTTTCATTTCTATATGTCAGAAGGAATAGGTATGCGAGAAAGGGATGGTAACAAGTTCAAATCTGTTCAACTTAGATGAATTTAAGAAATTATACTATGGAAACTTAATGTGTTTCTTTTGGCCAGGCGAGACGCAACCGCGAGCGCGTCACGCTTCTAATCTCCTGATGAAGACTGACTGACTGAATATGATCGAAACTAGTTGTAGTAACGACTTAATTTATACGTGAGTATTCACATTTTAATTATAACAAAATTCAAGAAATAGTCAAACAAAATCATCATTGATCGATCACTCATCGACCTCGTTCATTCGACAACCTGTTTAGCTAAGTAGTAGTATATCCGTCTTTTAAGCTAGAGATCCCCGGGTTCAATTCCCGGACGGACAGATGCTTGAATGATGAATTTAAATATCTGCTCTGTCTCTAGGTATAGTAGTCTTTGTCTGTGTTCGTGTTCCATGGCATCCCCGATAAAGGTTATCCTAGTAGAGAGCTGAGTGTGAAACGTTATTTATCACCAACGCCACCGTATCCTTTACTAAACATACAAATTTTATCAGCTCAAAGAGGTGGAAAATAAAAAGCGCTTAAAGAGTTCAAGAGCGCACTTTGTCGGCTAAACGTCGCTTCGGCGATAATCAAAGCGCATCTCTTTAGGAGCGTGTTCGAGTGGCCGGCTCGCCACCCACTACGCCACTCGTTCGCAGCTTCAAACTGAGACTAAAATGAAAGTCCACAAAGGCGTGGTTGTAGCCCTGGTGTTAGGTATAGGAAAGAAATTGGAGAAAAGAAAGATATGTACCTAGATACTAGAAAAATACGTTACACAAGATTACTACTTGCTAGAGTACTAGGATTACTAAGAAGGTTTATTTAACACGATGATAGATAGGTACACTAAGAAAAATGCCCATCTAAATTTCGTTAATAGAATGATGAATTCACCTCAAGTACGGAGCATAGTCATATCACTAAAAAGTCTTATGATTAGCAGCAGTTTATGATAGTTGTCACCGTAAAAACTGGTGCTTATCATCGTACTTTTTGGTGATATCAGTGTATACTGATATCACCAAAAAGTAAAGTAAATCCGTACTTAAAGTGAATTCATCATTCTTTTAGCGGATTTTTTTCTCAGTGTACAACAAATATTTGGGACTTACAATTATTATCGAGACAGACTATCAAGCTTTTGTTTTCTATGCTACTGGTTGAGTATCTGGTTCCATGCCATTTTTCCCTGTATTGAGGCAAACAAAACAATAAAATTGAAATCTGTCCAGTGTGTCCAGCCATTTTCGAGTTTTTGCGAGACTAACTTTTCTGTTACTTGTTACTCTCATTGAGACGACTATGGGGACAACTAGAACTGACATACTATTTATAATTGTTCCAGCCTCAGATCAAGTTGAAAGGCAGATAGAGTCCCGCCTTAGATACAGGTGAAACCAAAAAAACTACCCTACTGTCCGTGTACGTATACTGCAAGCACATATTGACGCATAAAAACTACCCTTATTACTACTTATTTTTCCCTTATTTTTCTTGTCCACGTTCTCTGAGCAACTGACGTAAGAATTGACGATTGAATTGATTCAGATAGTTTTTTTATAAAACTATCTGAATCTAGCCGAATCAATCCGAAATCCAGCGCGCTGGATTATATCAACGAAAACATATGACTTAACTTTGTAATCCTTTACAACATAAATCAACTAACCTAATCTCATAAATATGACAAGCATAACACTCGACAATAAATAGCTATATCGCTGAGCTATCTCGTTTTCCCTTTCAACATTGAGGCGACAAACTCGGTGGGACTTC
This sequence comes from Alcis repandata, assembly GCA_949125135.1. NCBI lineage: Eukaryota > Metazoa > Arthropoda > Insecta > Lepidoptera > Geometridae > Alcis > Alcis repandata. The sequence continues at coordinate 10,771,382 of OX421239.1, read as the reverse complement.
CGAGAACTTTCGAGAAGTTTCCAGAACTTTCTAGAAGTTTCCAGCGTCAGCGGAGCGCGACGGTATAGTTCCTAAGTCGGAGATAACGGCTGCACTGATATTGTTGCGACTTCATCATTGTGCTTTGACGCGGGGATACATCAAAGTTGAGGCAGCAAACAAATAAGAGAAAAAAAAAAAATTATTTTAAATATATTTTTTAAAACCAGCTGTTTTTGCAATGTCATCGAAGTTGCATAGGTAACCTTCAGCTCAATCAGACATAGGAAAGTGGTTCAAAATTCAGTGGCAAGATTTAACCCGAACGTTTGTATTACGGTATTCTAAGGTAAGCATAGGTAGATCCCCAACCGTTGCAGAGTTGATTTGAGTCTGGCAAAGCTTTTGGTCTTATGAAGTCCTATTACAAGGGTTACAATGTAATTGTCCATTATATTTCATGTGTACGGAGTCTTTTTACTCCAAGTATAGGTTTGCTTCAATCTCCTTGAACTTTAAAATCTCTATCCACAAAACGTGATCCCAACGTAGATTGTATACAATCTTATTGTCTTCAAGCCAACAGTGAATCGATTTCTTCTAGGCGAACGTGCTCCATCGTAGACCGTGAGGCGTCAGGCGTTTGACCATCAGGCGAGATTTTGGTCAAACACAAGCTTATTTTCAAATCAAAATCCTACCATAAACGCGAAAGTTTGTAAGAATGTACGAGTATGTATGTTTGTTTCTTTCACGCAAAAACGGCTGAACGGATTTACATGAAATTTGGAATAAAAGTTGTTCATGGTCTGACTTAACACATAGGCTACCTTTTAACCCGGAAAACGGGTGAAATCGGGAAGCGCAGCTAGTGTAAATATAAAAAGATATTTTTTAGACCGGTGTTTATTGCTCGGTTATTGGAATTACACACACCAGCTCAATCAGACATCGGGAAGTGGTTCAAAATTCAGATGCAAGATTAAACCAACGACATACGAGCTAACACGGCCACTTAATTAAAAGCTAACAAAACAAAGATAACTAACCTTACTAACCCCCCCTACTTACTAACCTTACCTTACTTTTGCGGCCTGTTTGGCTCAGCGATAATAATATCCGCCTTATAAGCCAGAGGTCCCGGGTTCGATTCCCGGTCGGGCAGATGTTTGAATGATGAATTTAAATATCTGTTCTGGGTCTGGGTGTTAGTTGTCCTTGTCTTTGTGTATGTTCCATGGCATCCCCGACACAGGAATTTATCCTAGTGGGGAGCTATGAGTGTGAAACGTTATTTATTTATTTATTTAATCTAGTTACCTGGAATAGATCGCTCTTAGAGATAAGGCCACCAGTAGTCGCACTAATTTTAAGTTTCATTCATGTTTTTGGTAATTTATGGTGCGACCAATAAAGAGTTTATCTATCTAGCTAATCTCTTGTAAACGTTGTTTAACAATGTAAACAGCAGACATTAAGCAAATCGCCTCCAATTCGAGCGACACTGACCAATCGAAGAGAATTTAATCAATTTGCCCGATGAAGCTGTGAGCAATAAAACATTCGGGCGTCGTCAACCGGCGGTAAGGAGGCAAGACGTCGACATTACGGGAATTGGGGCGCTAGGGATGGGCTCACGTACACGGTTTATCGATAAACATTACTCGTGAAAGATGAGTACTAAATGTCATCGATTGAGAGAAGTTATTCTAGTTAGATAAGGATTACAAGCGTGAGAGAAAATTTTTGATTTCACATTTACTATTTTAATTTAAAGAGTATTATATCGTTTTAGTTTAATTCATAAAAATATTGAACAATTAGTTTATGATTCGAATCGAAAACCGGTTCTGGTAAGTTTATAAATGATGTATGTGTTCACTTATACCTAAGTAATAACAAGCTCCTAATTTACATTTTCTCTAGACTCTCCAAAATTTACGGTAAACACCAAAATTAACATAACCGTTTAACTACTAATTTTGAAACATTATATCGAATAATACCAACTAACAAACAATCGATAACACTATCCCATCACTGTGCCAAAAACTAATTTATCAGTTATCCAGAGCGGAGATCTATTGGGACATCCAGAAAGGTCTTGACCGTTCCTTTAAACAAAACAAGTGGACTAGAGCTCTTTCCTTGTAAATTGGAAATAACAGAACATCTTTTGGTTCGAATTTGTCTGCGTGAAAAGGAATTTGAGATATTCTACAGAATATCTCTTCTTGGGTCGGCACATTTTCTATTTTAAGACGCTTTCTTCAGCGCTTCAGTAACCAATGACTTTTCACAAAACACGTGAATCATTCTCAGTGTGAATCGGAAATACTGATTCTAATAAAACGCTTCGCTTCATGCTGTCTTGTAATAAATAATTTGGGAAATCACTCTATTCGTCTTGTAACTTACAAGATATATAATATAATTTTAAAAAACGTCCAATATGTTTATACAATCAAGCAGCTGAATAGATTTTTACAAGCTTTCATTTAAATCTTGGAACTAAACTATGAACCACTTCCTGATATCCGATTGAGCTGATGATAATGTGTAACTCCGAAAACAATACAATTATTATTAAAGCTTGTTTTCATAATATATATATAAAATCATTGCAAAGAGCACTCTTGATCAAGTTGCTTTCAAAAAAAGCTTAAATTGCAATCGGTTTCCCTGGAAGCTGCAATATAACACAGAGCCACACTGATGCTTACGTTAACTTATAAACCCCTTTGTTAGCGTTGTGGCTTAAAAAATAAAATATAAATATAATAAAATAAAAATATTTCGTAACAAAAATCGTGAATAGAAAACCCAGAAAACGGAGTTCTTAAATCAAACGTGTAACAATAAAGCACAGTTAGCAATACCAAGAAAACATTTACCGAGAGAATGATTTGTTAAGCAATCAACAAGCATATCCTCGATGAACACACATGAACCAAACACACACACATATCAAATCACGAACTGAGGCCGAATTCATAACTCCGCCGCGGGATTACGGTCGCAACAGTCACAGAATAAAATAATAACAGAGGCGCTAAATCAAAAAGTAACACGGGTACAGATAGCAGAAAAAGTTCTGATAAATTATTTCTAGTCAGCAGAAGTGTTCGTAAACTGCACCTACATTTAGCTGACTTAATGAAAGTCTTTATGAAAGAAAATAATATTAGGAAATGTTTGAGGTTAAACATTTCCTAATATTATTTAAATATTATAATTTCCTAATATATTTTCCTAATATTATTCTTAATATTAACTGCGAAATGATAGTAATCTGGTATTTTTTATGTTAGCGAGAACAAAACATTAGCGACTTAGATACGACTCTATTTTACGTGAGTAGTCTCGTGTATTTATCTATTTGTCTGTAAGAGGCCTTCACGCGGTCTAAACACTCTGACACCAAGACTATCTAGATCTAGAATTCTAAACGAACATACTTATGGTATGACTAGCGGCGCCCCGCGGTTTTACCCGCGTTTTCCAACAAAATATAGCCTATGTATTAATCCAGACCATAAACAACCTTCATGCCAAATTTCTTGCAAATCCGTTCCACCGTTTTTGCGTGAAAGAATAACAAACATACATACATCCAGACATTCTTACAAACTTTCGCGTTCGTATTATTAGTAGGATTTATATTAGTGTTGTTGTTGCTGTCTGTACAAAGTATCGCGGTGGCGAGACTTACGAGTAACAGATGTGATAAAGTAACAGTTTTTCTTAGCGGAAAAAACATTGTTGTACTGTAACGTAAATCATGATATCGCGTCGTGTGAACTTTGTTCTCTGGAGGTAGCTTTTGTGGATTTGTAAGGACTAACTTTGCTTTTTTTATTAGGTACTGTTTAATTTATTATTGTGCTCATACAAAATAATTGTACGCAATAAATTAAAAAAATGTGGATAATGTCTGTCCCAAAAATCATCTAACTAGTATTTTAAAGAGGAAAGATTTCTAATTTTAGATTTTTTGATGTTTGTAACGAATAAACTCAAAAACTACTGGACCGATTTCAAAAATTCTTTCACCATCAGAATGCTACATTATTCCTGAGTAACATAAGCAGCATTTCATACCCGTGCAAAGCCGGGGCAGGTCACTAGTTTATTCTAATTTCGCAGAATAGCCTTGAGAATAATTGGTTAAACGGAAACTACCAGTATTTTTGCTAAAAATTTTTGTAATAACAGAATATTATTAAGTTTCATAATCTTCGCAGCTTCTGCGTAGCGAGCACGTAGTAACCGAATATTCGTAGAATAAACACTACGACAGCTGCTACGAAACGCTACGTAGCTGTAGCTGTGGGTGTTACGAATAGCGAATTTATTTTATCTTGTCTTGTATCAAAGTTTTGAAGCTAACGACTGTTGTTTTATGAGCTCTACTGAAACGTCTCACGTACTCTTCAAGCTTGAAAATACTTAGTTGTAACTGAATAAATAGAATTAATTTTTATTCTAATTTTAGTTATTTAGAAGTTGTTAGATTAGAAAGAAAGAAGAGAAAGAGAGATTAGAAAGAAGTTAATTTGAGTAATATTTAATGTAAACACTCATTCAAATAGGGCTTTTACAGTGGAATGGCTAGGCGTTTGATTATAACTTTCTAATCTAAACTTTCTTAATAGACACAAAAAGTGGACTAACCGCGTAAAGCGATCTCTTACAGATTCCAAAAACTTTAATATTGTGTTATTTTGTTAATTACAAAAACACATAAGATAAATCACGTCACCTATACGAATAAATATTATAATATGAATGTATTAATTAATTTTAAATGTAAAAAATATGTACATTTGTTGGATAAAATAGAAGAACAAATTATAATATGAATTTGAACTCAAAAACAATAACAATCAAGTTCAAAATAGAGTCGCACCATTAAGATGGTAATAAGTAGAAACAGACTGCACAGTACTAAGCTCACCTCGACGGCGTTGATAATTAAGCTAAATAAAGCTTAAATGGGACGAGTTAGAGTTCATATTGTAATGGAGCTAATTGGCATGATAATCATAATTTAGGAAGACTTAATACTTTTAATAAGCAAGGTTAAAAAGAAACAGTTAAGAGCAAAGAAGTTAAGTTTTCGCAAATTGTTAAAAGTAAATAAGTATTCTGAGCTCAAAAATGTTTATATTTCAAGTGTAGAGAAGATGCCTTAGTATTCACAATAAGCGAAATGACATGCTATCTCTGTATCAAGTTTCATCCAATTTCATGCAGCCGTTTCAGCGTTCCATAGCAAAAAAACAGCTATACCATAGAATAATGTCAATGACACTCGACAAAATGTTTAGAACAGTTGCTTTTTTCACAAATTCAGGGTTGGTCCCATAGTAAAAGTTGTTCATAATGATAGGAACTCTGAACTCATTTAGAATTATCATACCATTTCCTCATAAATTCTGTGTTAGTTAGATATTTTTTTAGTTACACTCGTAGCAAGTTCTAGAAGCAAACTAAATTATATTTTGGTTTTTGCAAGTTCCACTTGTCAGCTTATCACGGGACTGATATCATCATCATAAGCTGTTTATCTCAAAAAGCTCAGTATAAAATGCTCGATACTGCTCAGTATTGTATTATTGAGCTTTTTACTCGGCTTGTTAAACAACGCCTTGTTAAACACTGTTATTGCGAAGTTCGCATTTCGTGGCCCGTTGGACGCTGACATGCGATTTTAACACAGATCATTGAAACATACAGATGCAAAACCTAGAAATGACACAAGTTTTTTTATGCCATAGGTGGCTGACAAGCAAACGGGCCGCCTGATGGTAAGCGATCACTTTCACCTACGGATACCTGTAACACTGGAGGCATCACAGATATGCTGCCGACCTATTAAGACTCTATTAACAGCCCTTTTGATGAACCTATTACTCGTATTAGTTACAACATTGTGTACAATAAACAGATGAGCTCAACCTTAAATCATCAATTCATCACACTACTGGGACACAGGGGCTATACTCAGGCAAGTAAGATATTATCTCGGTCACTGTCGCTCTCATTACAAATGTCATGAGAGTGAGAGTGACCGAAATACCCAGAAAACAAAGAGAAACTGACCAAAATACTCGCCCAGGCTTAACCTCCAAGAGTGATAACTATGATAAGAACTCACGAGTGCAATTTACTTATTTTCCATTTGAAAAGTCTGTTGTTGTTGTTGTTTGTCTGTTTGTTTTGTTTCTAGTTACAAATAAAAGGTTTGTAGATGAATAAAAAGTATGGAGCAGTCAGTTCTTGTTTTTTTTTAATAACAATAGTTGTTTTGAGTTGTACATCTATTTTATTATACTCTGTTGAAAAATAAAACTGGTTTGGGCTATCAATGATAAACGCAACGTTGGTAATGGTTGTTTCAGGCAATTTATACGAAAAATATGTAAATTTTAGGGAAAATGTAGTGTTTGGGATTCGATTTAGGGAATTTGTATTTTATACAATCTAGAAATAGGGGTCGTTTGCGAAACGGTTGCCTGGTTTAACAAATAAGTAATTTTTGGCCCGACCTAAAAATCTGTACAAAATATTTTCAAGGTTTATATTTTTTTTGGCAAGCATACATTATGTATTTAGCCAATGTCACGTTTTACATTAATTGACTGGACGGCTTGACGACCTGTTTCAAGATGTTTAGTCAAAATTTAACAAAATTCAACAGCTGTTTTAAAAACAGCTGTAATACACCTGTTTTAATTTTTTTATGCTATTGAGTGACGAGACTAGCAAATCGCTCGCCTGATGTTATACAACACGTTTGCCCATTATAGAATTTTTAACTCTTACAATTGGACATAAATAGGTAAGTACATATAATATAGTATTATGTGCCCCATAGATTATTCCGAACGGATCTTGGATAATCAAATAAAAACCAAGCAAACAAAGGGACTTCCCCACATCCTGCATTTCGTTCTTCCATTGACCCTCGCCGTTACTACTTTATTTATTTACTTTCCCCAACAGGTGTGTTCAATGAAAAAAGGCTTAGGCGCGGTTGGGACGTCAGGTGGACTCGAATCGAGGTGACGCTGGGCTTCTTGCTAATGTTTACGAGTTTAGGGGCTATGGTATACAAAAGAGAATAAAAGGGTTTTGGAAAAAAAGATAAAAAAGCATTGACAATTTTTTTATAATAAACAATCTGTTGATTTTTGTCATTTTTAATTTTAACAGATTTACCCGCGCGTTAATGTGCTAATTCAGAGTAGAAACTATCTTTAATCCTCCCAATTCTGTCCAGCCATTTCTGCGTGAAATAGTAACACATAGAGACAAATATTATAGTTTGCTTTGGCAAGAAACTAATTTTAGTTTTAGTCTTAGCCAATGGCATGTTTTATATCATACCAACAGGGTAAGGTAAAAACACGAGTAAATGGTTTTTCTCTAGCTATGAAAAATCGATGATAAAGTATTTTTGGGGCCGAAAGCGAAGCTCTGACTTTTAAACCCGACATTTAGTATCCAATAAGTAACCGGACTAACGGACTGACTTCTTGATTTAATGGGTTGATTACACGTAACAAGTAAAGTGACAAGACAAGTTAATGGGCTTACTCGGCCGAGTAAGTAAACAAACCATGGTTCTAGTGACTGTCTCACCTCGTCAAAATGTTTACAGAAACCGAGTACTCGGCCGAGGACAGTCTCGCCAGCTTCGAACCTATCCTTATGACGACTTATTTGGCTTAGCGGTAAGATTTCCGCCTTATAAGCTAAAGGACCTGACTTCGATTCCCGGTCGGGCAGATGTCTCAATGATGAATTTAAACATCTGTTCTGGGTCTGGGTGTTAGTTATCTTTGTGTGTTATCTTTGTGTGTGATCCATAGCATCCCCCCCAACACGGGGTATCCGAGTGTGAAACGTTTTTTTTGTTTTTTTTTTTCTACTAAATACCTACTATCTAAGTAGCGCGTTCATTGTTAGACTACGCCGCTCTACGTAGAACTAAAAGGCCTTTGATAAGACAATAATTTATTCTCTTTCTATAGCAATATTAAATTGAGTCGTTTGAACCAAGCAACTGCGATATAAGACATTAAAATTTGTACTGAATTATTCGCGCAAGTTTAATAAAACAGTTTCGTATAAATTAATATTAATAGGGCATTTACAAATGTTTTGTAGCGCAGCTTAATTTGTTTAATTAGTGTAATAAGTAAACCTAGAAATATTTGAATTCAACTTAATTTTAGTCGAGCGTTATAACATGTTTAATTTGAATAACCTTCCGAGTGAGTGAATTGATAAATAAGCTGTTAAAAAATAAAATATTTAATTTAACGTTTTCTTTTTATTGCTTAGAATAAACCGCTTTCAGTGATAAAAAAAGGTAGTTGATACACTAGTTCATGAGTAAAGCTATTTTATTCTTTGCAATGTAGGTATACATACTCGTATAGTGGAAACAATAAGAGCTTATATATTATATAATATCTATCAATTTTTTTTTTGATATGGTTTCTTGATAATGTCATCTTTCATATCATTTTTGTGTAGTTCAATTTTTTTATAATTGTGTTTCACCGCGCTTCAAAAAAGACAATATTCCGACTTGAAGGAATTCCTATCAAAATTTCATGTCTAACCGGCAAAACCTAACCGCGGCGACCTCTACAGGAAGTCAGGAAACGACATAATAGGTGTCCCTTTTTGCTACACTACAAACATCGGGCGACCTTACCTTACCCTGGGGGTTAACCCACCTTTGTTTTGTATCATTTGTTGAATACACCCCAAATAATATCAACAAACATCTACCAATTTCTACTGTGTGTTCAACAAAATAAGGACCAAAATCGAACGAGGTCGCATCGTGTCACCAATGTGTCACAATTTTTTGGTCGTATCTACAACCGTATGTCAAAGGTTTTAGGACTGAGGATATCAAGTGTTTTGTGTTGCGGAAGCACGGTGCCATTTCGGGTTTTTGCTGAGCCCAGTTTTACTTTGCATAATAGCTTTTGGGTAACGGATTTTGATACCATTTACGAGTTAGATTGGGATTGATGGATTAGTTTTATGGAATTTATAACCTGGCAATTTGTCTTGGCTTAGTGTTCTGATGCTGATACCAATTTGTTTGCGACTTTGTTCAGGTTTTTATTTTATTTTTTTTACTTAACTAATCGTGATGTTTGGATAGCTTTTGCAAATAAATTCGAGAATAGATTTTTTTATTTAAGCTTGCGTTTGAGCGCCATTTAACCTGATAACCAATGATAAATTAATGTATAAAATCAAATACACAGTCATAAAGGTAAAATTTATTTACCAAATCAGGCAATTTGATATACCTACATTATTATGTTTTGTAATATTTTACACAAAATAAACTGTGCAATTTCAGCAATAATTTTGGAAAAAGGAAGAAGTTTCAATAAAGATAATGGCCAATAGTAATATGGGAAATAAAAGTTGTACCGTGTCACTACTAGCGCAGTTAGTAGTAACTCGGATAACAAAGAACCTGTCTGATAAGCTCTCTGTTAACAGAAATACACTAAGAAAAATGGAGAAAAATTAAAAACATCTAAATTCCGCTAAAATAATGATGATTACCGTAAAAACTTGTGCTAATCATCGTGCTTTTGGGTAATACCAGTATGCTCCGTACTTCAAGTCTTAAGATGGCCATTTTTTCAGTTGAAAATACCAACCATTCCCCCTCATGACAAATCATCACCAACAACCCAAAACTAATCACACCACATCGCTCCAAATATAACCAGACTCAGCACAAACCTCGTAAAAAGCAACACGTTAAATAATAACTTCAAGCAAACAAGGAACGGCGGGAAACATGAATTGTCCCAGATTTTATCGCAACAATACTAGCGAATGCCTAAAGGTTAAACAATGGAAAGCCGGCGGTCGCAAACTTGAATTGCCGGTAACGCCTTTTTCTCAAACGCGCTTTCATATTAGAGTAAGGTGTGGGGTACAGCGAGGAATTCTAGAAATAGGTGACACAGAAAACCTGTGACATAAAGATACTTTTTCCGTGGCTGGATTTATGGTCTGCTTAAATATGACATGTGATTATTTTTTTGGTTCACATACCTATTTAGAAATATCTATTTTACCCGTAGTTGGGTTAAAAAAGATCAGCAACAAGATTTGAACCTACAGCCAGCAAAAGGTAAAAGTACTCCTACTATTATTTAGAACCACAAAAATTTTCTTATTTTTTGAATTTTTACTTAATTTTAACGATTAATATTTACCTATTTATTTTAATTCTGTAGACACATAGATAAGTCGCAAGTCAAATGCGCAAAAGTTCTATTATTAGATCTTTCCATTATAAAAACAACGAGTTCTCCAATGTATCTCTCCTCATATTCCTAATAACTTTTATTTCTACCCTTTCAGTACTGCGCTTTTTTTTTTTAACTCCTAACTTACAGTCAAAACTTTGCCAAGTGCACCCCCAGCCTTATCCTCGCCTGCCTGTAGGACATTAACTAAACTCATACGTACCAAGTTCTGTAATCCGATGGCCTACATACTAAATACCTAATTGACCAGTTTAATGTCTTGCATTAGGCATCGTCATGGCAAGTGTTGCTATTGCAATGGCCAGTTGTGATAGGGATCAAGATAAACTTAATGCTAAGTTTTGCCAAACTTTTTATTACTGCTTGTCTTAATCGTTTGTAACGATTGAAGTTTTTTCCCAAAACCAAACAATATAACGTCTATAAATTACTATGATCGAGAAAGTTGTAACCTTAGCAGCAAATTAACCAATAAACTCACGTTATGTTTGCCTCGGCTTCGCTTCGGTCCATATTTTTAACGTTCCCCCGTCACAACGAAGTATCTTTTGCTTAAAAATTACGACAGTTAAAGTACATTTCATACTACGTTCAATTTTGATGTAAATGTTTGGTTTCAATTATTGTTTTTTTGCATCTTTAATATTATTTCGTTTTAGGTGAGACATGTTTTAGTCTCATCTTTATATTTTAGATTTCTCTACATTTTTATGTAGGTAAACAAAGCATTTCTTTTCTCCAAAAAATACTAAAACAGCTCATAATAGTTTTAAGCATCGACTTCCAAAGAGTTTAATCAACGTACTCCCCATCACTAAGTAATTATTTCTGTCTATTGAACAGTTACACGTAATAACAGCCGCTACGTTAGTTTTGCTAACTCCTCCCTAAGACTAGCAAACTTTGCACTCGCTTTCTTGTTTGCTTCCATTTTTACAGTTATTGTTTTCTCTATTGTCTTATATTTTGCTTTTTAATGGCAGCGTTACACTTTACCGCTCACTTTGTGCTATTTCTAAAGAGAGTGGATGTAGGGAGTTTTTTATAATATGTACTTTTGTATAGGTGAGAACTGAAATGTTTCTTCGACAAACTAAGTTCAAAATTAAACTAAGTTCGCAGCGTAGTTTCTGTAGAAAAATATCTAGTACGTATTCCATAAACACCACATATTATGAACAACATTTATAATGGGACAACCCTGCAAACCCAAAAGAAAATCAGTTGTTACACACAATTTGTCGAGTGACATTGAGATTTTTCTATGGAACAGCAATTTTTTTGCGAATTCAGGGTTAGTCTCATAGTTGTTCATAGTGTCAAAAATTGTTTACAATGATGAGTACTTTGAGCCCTTTTCGGCCTCGCATACCCTTTCCTTTTAACCTTGTATAGGCAGACACAGCGTCGACCAATCAGTAATCCCCTTACATTTCTAATATCGAACTACGTGACACGTTCTATGAATCACAATTCACTACAAATTTCGACATCTACCCAAATAAGTACCCTGATTCTTGTTTGTGAAAACATTATTTTCCTATGATAAAGAAAAGGTTGAGGGATTAGGAGAATCCTTTTATTTCCCTCGGGTTGTTAAAAGAGGAAAAACGAAATCCCAACGGAGTTTATTTGGTAATAGATTTGAAATGATATCGTGAATCCAAAACTATCCAGCGAGCTGCTTCCGGTACAGAAACAAGTCGGAATTGCTTTGACCGGAATTGCCTATTTATTATGTTGGTAACTATTTTCGAAGTAAAAGTTAGTCATGTCAGCTTTCAGGTGGCATAAGACTTGATACCTGGGCTCTAGCTACTCGACCTATAGAATACAACTACGCTTTATTGACACATTAGTAAAAAACGCAAACACAGTCAAAGCATAAGCTATAGGTACCCCATTATAGTCTAATTCCTAACGGACCTACTCACTTGAAACTACTTACTTTAAAAAAAGTAAGTAAATAAAAATCTAAACTATATTTTCAGAGAGAAAATCTGATGTTGCCTGGCAAGTTAACAATACGGTCGTATATTCGGACCGTGACGTAAACAATCAGGTTTTATCATCTATGCATTCTCTATAATATTTATAATATGTATAATGTAAACACAGCTACTTTATTTATCTTTCACATTTATTAAAAAAATATAAATGTATAAGTATTTTCCTGTTTTATACAAAATAGAATATTTTATGACTTGCACTTAAATTCTTAAGATTCGTACTCTCCATTGACTCCACAGGTTCCACCAGCACTTCAATAAATTGCGTATCTTAAGCCCTGCTAATATTGATTCGACCTTTCCCTTAAGACGGCAAGGGCCAAAAAGAAAAAAAAACATTTTTCTACATGGCTCATTAGGCGCGATGCTTCGATGCTCGAAAGCATTTTTGTCAAAGGACAAACTCTGTCAAACCACTATGTACTCTATGAAACAAAGCTAAAGTTCGTTTTGCAATGACTGCCGCTCGATCTGGGGCGGAATTTTCGTTTGGCATAAAACTGTAACAGCGTTTTGTTCTGTGGACTTTAAAAATGGGACAGTCTCTATTCCCACTTTGGGGATCGTTGTTTTGGAAGCTAAAAAGGTTGGATATCGGTGCAGTAAAGTGAGTTTTTGTTGCCAAAGGTGCTGTAATTTAGTATTCTGCAGATTAGTTTGCGTGTGGTTTGGGAAGTGGACGTCTGGGAGTGTCGGCCGTGCTTTGCGTTGTTGACGTTCCAATGTTGAAGGTTTCCTGGATTTTCAGTGTGTAATTTAGTTGGAATGGTAATGTTTGAGGAAAAAAGGAATGGTGAAATTAGGGGTGATATTTTGAGCGTAATGTTTCATACTAAGTTTGAGTTTTTAATAAACTTTTATTTCGCCACAATTTCCTATGATTTTAGCGGGGATAATGTCCGAAAGTGATTTTTATTTCATAAAATCACTATAGTTATATAAATGCTATGTAAATGCGTAAAAACTGTGAAGTTATTTTACGTGTATTTTTTTAAAGTAAAAAGAAAAAGTACCTATTTAACTTTAAATTTCTTTTTTATCTTAACATAGGTAGGTAGGTACTCATCCACTTTTTATTAAAATATTTTTGTAACCATGCTGCTATCACACGAAAACCCGTTGTCAGTATTTACAACCGTTATTATTCTCAATCCTTTAACAAAAATCACGGTCAGATTTCCACGAATATTTTCAATAAAACTGCTATTTCAGAGCTAAACGTGCAAAACGACAGATTAAACAGCAGTTAGTTCGTGCAAAACTGCCAGAAAACTAATTTCGGGTGAAATTTTCGTTTCGCATTAGCATTTAATAAGTGGCTACAGACGAACCGACTGACAAACGTGGAAATCATTTTTCATGTTACAACCGAATGTAAATTCAAAGTTTTATGGGCAAGAATTTGGATATTTAAAGTGGTTGCTACATACTGAAATAGGCAGTTTTATTAGTGTACAAGTGAGTATATAGCTTATAACTGGCATGTTAACTGAGGCCTTTAGCGTGTTTTGCGAAGTGCTTGGGAATTTTATAACAAGCGCCAAATTATATGTGTTACTCGGGCTTATGGCTTGACTGTTGTGTGAGCGAGACAAATGGCATAAATGGAGGCCTGGATCTAGCAGCGGGAGAGAGATGGCTGTTGATGACAGGCATGATGACAGTATAGACCAGTCATATGATCGTAGCTTATGTATGGGTATTTACGTGTAGTTTGAAAAAAGTTGAATATTCAAAGAATTAGGAATAGCACCATCTAGTTTCATTAGCTTGGAACTAAAACTTATGTTTATGAGCAAAGATTTTTCAAGAACAAGTTTGGTTGTATCACCTTTGGATACGGAAATGATAATTGTAAAATTGCTAAAATCGACTGCTGCTACAAACACTATCGAAACTGCAAAATCACGATTTTTTTTACTGTACCAATTTTAAATACGAATATTTAATATACTTTTCGGAAAACAAATAATACTAAAAAATCTTTTTATTTTTTGATATGTTTCAAATCGAATAAAATTGATATGTATTACGAATTTTAACTCATTAAGAGGTCAAATTTTGACTTCAAATTGCTCTCCTGTAAAAAATGTCATTTTAGTTTCGATACTATTCGTAGGAGCAGTTGAAATTAGATACTTTTATTATAAATACAATTTAAACTTGCTCCTAAATGCGAGCCCTATAAAACGTTTCCAAATAAGATCGTTAGTATCAATTTCTCAAGTAAAAGTCTGTCTGAAGCAGTTTTCCCGAAACGTCCTGAGTTTGTAACAAAATCATCTCAACTTGAGCCCTGTAACAATAAACATGGCTACACCCCAATATTCAATACTGAGACCCTATTCTTAGCCGCTCGAGATGATCTCCGTCACCCTCACTATCATGACATTTCTAATGGGAGAGACAGTGATCGAGATAATTTATCTCTCGTCAGAATAGGCCTCCGGCTGTCGGCAAGCGGTCTCGAGTGACGAATATTTCTTAGCCTTGAACTTAGGGGTGCCACTTTGTTAGGGTGAGCTGGAAAAAGTCACACAACCAGTAAAATATCAGGTGCCCTATTTTTGAGCGCTTGAGATTATCTCGGTCACTGTCAGTGTCAAGACATTTGTAATAAAAACGTCAGTGAGCGAGATAATATCAAACTTGCCGGAGTAGGGTCCCAGTACACGATACCGTCACGATCAAAATCATCACAAAATAAAAAAAAATAAAAAAAGACTGGTGCTTACCTCGGCCAGAGAATTAGTAATGCTATTCAAAGAAGTAACGTAGCCTAGCCAGCCTTTTGGGTACTTTTACTGCCGATAGTGTCTTAAGCTCTGTAATTTTCTATTTAGTTTATATCTATTTATGTTATTTTAATTGAAATAAAATTTATTGCTCATTTACAAAAAAAATGTTACGATCAGTCATCTTAGTTTGCAACAAAATCATCTCAACACGAGGTCTATAACAATAAACATGCCAACTCCCCAGTATTCGAGCGTGGCCTTCCGCCGGCGGTCTCGAGTGACGAATATCTACAGCCTTGAACTTAGGGGTGCCACTTCGTTGGGTGAGCTGAACGTCACACGACCCGAAAAATATCGCTACACGGAACTGTCACGATATTTGGATCCTTCGAGGCCGAACTGAACTTAATCAGGATATTTCGATAGCTTAGAGATGTGAAATTAGTCTTGGGCGTTTTTTTTTGTCATTTTTTTCAACAATTAATTTTTTTTAAGATAAGAATGTTCTAAGGCAATTTTTTTTTCATAATTTCATTTCTAAAAAGATAAGGATTTTCTCAAAAGATTCAATTTTCGATAAGATGGGTATATACATAAATAACAAAATGTAAAGTGTAATAATAGTTAATCATATTTAATAATAGATAGAGAGAGCAAGAAAGTGTTAGCTGTCTGATAAAAAATTACCACAGCCTACATGCGTTAATACCCTTAACCTTCAAATGAAAAGGCATCGTTCAAAGGAAGGCCAGGAACCTCTACTGCTATCGAAAGTCATTAGTCCGATGTCTTAGTTAAGTATAGACTTTTTTTTATATTCGGTTAAGACCGTTCAAGAATCGAATAATTATAAAAATTAAAATACAGGTTTTGGTAATAAGAACGCATCTATGCCAAACAAGAACCAATACCAATAACATTCTCAGAAAACCCAATGTATACGAGTATCACGCAGTTCACGCAACTTCCCAGTACACATCCACCCTCAACACCGTAGGCGGCGTGTTGAAAATCAATTAATCGCGCATTCGAAGCGCCAAAACAAATCCGGCATGTTTTGCCAGTGTATTAATGGCGGCTGTCACGCCAAACCGCCTTTATCCGGCCATATCCGGGATAACGATTGATCCGCCATCGTCCTCCAGCGCGGCGCTCCGGCAACTTACGTATTACTTCGGTGATAGAAAAATGACGCGCTTATGGGTTATGAATATGAAATATCTATTTGTTTTGACTATTCAGTCATTTGTCTTTTATGTTGTTGTTTGAATATTGCATTCGTTAAAACAGTAGATTCGTATGGGCCAAGTGGTTAGCTCTGGTTTCAGAATGTTAGACCGCCAAAAGGCCTCTAACATTGCTTGGCGGTTAAAACCGGGGCCTCCAATATTAATTACGGGTAAGTTTCCAAGATCTCAACGAATTACATCGATATGTTTGTTGGTAGCCAAAAGTCAAAGGATTTCAGCTCAATCGGACATCGGGAACTGGTTCAGAATTTAGTTACAACATTCGACTTAAAAAAAACTAACTTCCATTATAAGTTAAAAAACTAACGCCCATTACTTTGCAAAATTTCATCTTCAAATAACTGTTTAAAATGTATTTGTAGTGTATTTCCACCTTCAACGAGAGCCATCCTTGAAGGCGTAAATACACTAGCATACATTTGAAGGTTGATTATATTTGATTTGTTATTTAAATAAAAGCTTGCAATAAGCTGACGTAACTACACCCTATAAACAAACAATGTTGTCCATTATCATTACTTACATCTTATTACGATAGCTATTCCATCACAGTCACAATACGATTCTTAGTCCCGAGGTAATGAAGGGAAACATGTTATCCTTTCACATTCGAGAAACATTCTCCCGCATTTTCCCTATTATTCTGGAAATGTCCAACAAATCAGGTTTGGGAATGAAACTGTGTCAGCCGCGATTGTCTGTTCTTGGGAACTAATTAAATACGGGAAATATATGAGATGTATTTTGGATATTATTAGGTGTTTTCGAAGAATGGGCTTGTACTTACTATTATTTATTCTGTGGTAATATGTTTTGTTCGAATTGTTTGTTTCGATGAAATGTACTCGTGTCGTATGTTAATAATAAATCTCAAAATAATGATTCTGCCTATCTCTGGTTCTTTGTGGAATCGGTATATTGTTTTTCAGGATACTTCAGGATATCGTTTTTGTGATCTATTGCGAATAAATAACATAAATATGCCAGGCTTTTATAACTACGTATTATACATTGGAGAGTACGTTTGTTTGTTTGTTACACTTTCAAGCGTTAACTACTTAACTGTTAATCATGAAATTCTGCATATACTTTGTCAGGGGTACAGAAAAGAACATTAGCTACTTTTGTTCACCCTCACTGTTTTTATAATCGCGTGAGTGAAACCACACCTATTTTTTGATAAAATTTAATAAAACCTCTGACATTTTCATCAAACAGCTAAGCTAACAGCTAAAGCTAATGCTAACACTCCCGATTAACAAAAAAAAAACAAAATCAAAATCGGTTCATCCGTTCGGGAACTACGGCACAGACACACACAGATACGTCAAACTTATAACACCCCGTCGTTTTTGCGTCGGGGGTTAAAAGGTTAAAACCAGACATAAAGTTCTTACGTACCTACTAAGGTAAATAAATTCTATAAACTAGGCACTAAACTATTTCTACATTTAACCCCGCATTAGCATATAAATGATTTCCTGTTTCATTAACAAAAATAGCAACAAATACGTTTATAATTACTACGTACTCTTAATAAACGGTTCGAACAATAAATGTCAAAGTTATTTTAAGCCCGATTCACACCGCATCAGAGTAAGTTAATCTTACTTAGTTCTGTTAGGTACTCTATTTAAATTTTGTTTTTCACATATAATGAACTACGGAGAATGACCCTCTGAAAGAGTTTGACAGACTCTCTCTCTCTTTCTACCCTTACTTTTAGTTATTAATGTCAAATTCAGGGTTTCCTGAACCCTGAATCGATATTTAAAACTTTCTCATTCGTGTTTTTCATGATTATTTCTCATGGAAATACAAGCAATTCAAAAATGACCACACACTCCCTAGTAATAATATTGTTATACTATCTGCGTCCCGCGGTTTCACCCGGTTTCTGGGATAAAAGTAGCCGATGTGTACGACCTTCATTCCAAATTTCATGTAAATCCATTCAGCCGTTTCAACGTTCATTAGTAACAAACATTAATACTTACGTACGCTACGTAATGTGAATCGCGCTTTAGACGTTCACAATCAAAAAGCAATAACAGAAAACGAAACCTCAATTCAAAGTTCTCGAACTAAATGAAAAAGTTCAAATCAATGGCCAAGAAACAATAAACTTCAAGAACAAAATGATTACGGAATTGCGTGTTGGTGCGTAGACTGAGACACGTTGATGGATTTACAGTGGAAGATAGGTTATCAGGTCATACTGATTTTGACGTTCGAAACTGTGATTTTTAAGGACACGCGCTGCACAATTAGCAAAATAACTTAGTCAAAGGGTTACCCATTTAATCTATACTAATATTATAAAGAAGTAAAGTTTGTGTGTTTGTATATTTGTTAAATTGTAAGGGGTAATCTCGGGATCTACTGAACCGATTTTAAAAATTCTTTCACCAATAGAAAGCCACATTATTGCTGAGTGTCATAAAAACCGAAAAATAAAAATGCTTTTACGTGGTAGTCCGTTTTGCAAAGTGAATCGGAGAAAAAACGGTCCGGACGGCGCGCGATGGCTTCGGGTTTAATTAACATTATGCCCAACGAAGTGGGCACGGGTCAGCTAGTGAGAAATAAAACTATTATTACGTTGTATTCTTTTTTAGTTTACGAAGTCAGTTCACTTGTTAGTCCATTTTGTAAATAAAAAACTTACGAACAACTCTACTAGTAAGACCACTTATAAACGAGTTGCTGGTCAAACGAGCAGCTTTTCGTAGTATGTAAAAAAACTTTTTGCGATTTTATGTTGTTATTTATTTATAGATCATATGGCTTTTATCAGATAGATATCTAGGTGATCTCACAGTCTATGCTCTATGCTCAAGCACAGAGCAGATGCAACGCACAGCTAAACCAATTTAGTGCTCTGCAATCAATAGCCTTTGCCTTATGGCTATATTATGAGAGGCAAAGGTTGGTGACGTATGTTTCTTTATAAAAGTTCTTAGAACATTTTGTAGAAACCCTAATAGGTATGCTATGCCTAGTCGTTAGACTGGTTGTTAGCTATTAAGTGTGGAAGTGATATTTTAGGGGTTTGGGAGAAAATTGAATCAGCTTGTGGTTTTATGACTAATTTACTATTTGAACCGTGATTTTAACCACTTATTTATAGAAACCATACCTACCTTTATTATTACGAATAACTTTTATAACTTTTATGAATTGGTTTCCCGGTCAAACAGACCGGGAAACCGTTGGACCGTTTGACCGCCATCCCGCCTGATGGTAAGCAACGATGCGGTCTACGATGAACTACATACGAAAAAACTTATGTCCTCATGTCTGAGAGTCGTAACCACCACATCCAAATAGTTTCCCTCTCACGCTGTTACGCCAACGTTCTCATCCACATTCTAAATTTCATTAAAATTGGTTCAGTACTTACGAAGAAACACTGTAACAAACACACACAAATTTTTGCATTTATAATATTAGTAGGATACTAAACCCGGCAACGAGCGCATCGCAAGAGCCATCGTATCTCGGAGTCATTTCAGTTCTGAATAACCTCGACATTGCAAGCACTTCGCTTATTGCTCGAGTCGAGCACACCTCCACCTCCGAGCATATTTATTTTAATTCCCAACATCTCACCGACTGTTATTGAGTTTGCACCAGTTTGCTTAAAAGTAGGTACACAGTTATGCTCATGTATCGTTTTGCTCGAAAATGCGCTCGGTTTTGCTCGATGTTGGTCGAATAGGTTAAGCGAGTATACTCGCTAGGACTATAGTTTTATATTGTGAACGTGTTTAATTCATAATAATGTGTAATTCATAACTATTTGGATGACAAACCCTAAGAAGACGTCTGGATTTTACCACGTTCGTGAAACTTTAAAAACTTTGCAAGATGTTTAGTTTGATCAAAGATAGTTCGAAAGCAACTTGAACCTAGAATAAGATCTATTACGTAAAGCT
Organism: Alcis repandata; assembly: GCA_949125135.1. NCBI lineage: Eukaryota > Metazoa > Arthropoda > Insecta > Lepidoptera > Geometridae > Alcis > Alcis repandata. The sequence goes on along the minus strand of OX421239.1, from coordinate 10,751,140 downwards.
CTAAACTAATTCACAAAAACCAATAGAATACACCTAAAAAGCGATCTTAACTGCTTTTTGTGTTAAAGCCACTTCACTCTTCTCCAAGCGCTTACTCTACGCTCGTTTTGGACGTCAATAAAGCTTCTAAATCGCTGCGCATTCCAAATCTATACTCCCAAAGGCACACAACTTCTCGAGTATAATAATCAACATCTTACCCTATTTAAATACGAAGCTACAACTCTGATCTTGGTTTACAAGCTCGCGGTTGCTTCAAACAGGGGTACAATCAAAGCGAGATCCCCTGAGACCCCCTTTACACCTTTCGTTAATACCCTCCCGTTAATATTTCCCCGCTACCATTACCCTTCCGTTAACATGACCCCGTTTTGGGTGTGTGGATCGAGTAGAATGTTGACAGAAATATTACTCAATGCTTGAAATTGTAAGTAGGTATTTTTGTATTTTTGTAAGTAGGTACAAAAATGTGTGAAAACCACGTTAGTTTCCATAGTAAAATTGTAAGTAGGTATTTTTGTATTTTTGTAAGTAGGTACAAAAATGTGTGAAAACCACGTTAGTTTCCATAGTAAAATTGTAAGTAGGTATTTTTGTATTTTTGTAAGTAGGTACAAAAATGTGTGAAAACCACGTTAGTTTCCATAGTAAAATTGTAAGTAGGTATTTTTGTATTTTTGTAAGTAGGTACAAAAATGTGTGAAAACCACGTTAGTTTCCATAGTAAAATTGTAAGTAGGTATTTTTGTATTTTTGTAAGTAGGTACAAAAATGTGTGAAAACCACGTTAGTTTCCATAGTAAAATTGTAAGTAGGTATTTTTGTATTTTTGTAAGTAGGTACAAAAATGTGTGAAAACCACGTTAGTTTCCATAGTAAAATTGTAAGTAGGTATTTTTGTATTTTTGTAAGTAGGTACAAAAATGTGTGAAAACCACGTTAGTTTCCATAGTAAAATTGTAAGTAGGTATTTTTGTATTTTTGTAAGTAGGTACAAAAATGTGTGAAAACCACGTTAGTTTCCATAGTAAAATTGTAAGTAGGTATTTTTGTATATTTGTAAGTAGGTACAAAAATGTGTGAAAACCACGTTAGTTTCCATAGTAAAATTGTAAGTAGGTATTTTTGTATATTTGTAAGTAGGTACAAAAATGTGTGAAAACCACGTTAGTTTCCATAGTAAAATTGTAAGTAGGTATTTTTGTATATTTGTAAGTAGGTACAAAAATGTGTGAAAACCACGTTAGTTTCCATAGTAAAATTGTAAGTAGGTATTTTTGTATATTTGTAAGTAGGTACAAAAATGTGTGAAAACCACGTTAGTTTCCATAGTAAAATTGTAAGTAGGTATTTTTGTATATTTGTAAGTAGGTACAAAAATGTGTGAAAACCACGTTAGTTTCCATAGTAAAATTGTAAGTAGGTATTTTTGTATATTTGTAAGTAGGTACAAAAATGTGTGAAAACCACGTTAGTTTCCATAGTAAAATTGTAAGTAGGTATTTTTGTATATTTGTAAGTAGGTACAAAAATGTGTGAAAACCACGTTAGTTTCCATAGTAAAATTGTAAGTAGGTATTTTTGTATATTTGTAAGTAGGTACAAAAATGTGTGAAAACCACGTTAGTTTCCATAGTAAAATTGTAAGTAGGTATTTTTGTATATTTGTAAGTAGGTACAAAAATGTGTGAAAACCACGTTAGTTTCCATAGTAAAATTGTAAGTAGGTATTTTTGTATATTTGTAAGTAGGTACAAAAATGTGTGAAAACCACGTTAGTTTCCATAGTAAAATTGTAAGTAGGTATTTTTGTAAGTAGGTACAAAAATGTGTGAAAACCACGTTAGTTTCCATAGTAAAATTGTAAGTAGGTATTTTTGTATATTTGTAAGTAGGTACAAAAATGTGTGAAAACCACGTTAGTTTCCATAGTAAAATTGTAAGTAGGTATTTTTGTATATTTGTAAGTAGGTACAAAAATGTGTGAAAACCACGTTAGTTTCCATAGTAAAATTGTAAGTAGGTATTTTTGTATATTTGTAAGTAGGTACAAAAATGTGTGAAAACCACGTTAGTTTCCATAGTAAAATTGTAAGTAGGTATTTTTGTATATTTGTAAGTAGGTACAAAAATGTGTGAAAACCACGTTAGTTTCCATAGTAAAATTGTAAGTAGGTATTTTTGTATATTTGTAAGTAGGTACAAAAATGTGTGAAAACCACGTTAGTTTCCATAGTAAAATTGTAAGTAGGTATTTTTGTATATTTGTAAGTAGGTACAAAAATGTGTGAAAACCACGTTAGTTTCCATAGTAAAATTGTAAGTAGGTATTTTTGTAAGTAGGTACAAAAATGTGTGAAAACCACGTTAGTTTCCATAGTAAAATTGTAAGTAGGTATTTTTGTATATTTGTAAGTAGGTACAAAAATGTGTGAAAACCACGTTAGTTTCCATAGTAAAATTGTAAGTAGGTATTTTTGTATATTTGTAAGTAGGTACAAAAATGTGTGAAAACCAAGTTAGTTTCCATAGTAAAATTGTAAGTAGGTATTTTTGTATTTTTGTAAGTAGGTACAAAAATGTGTGAAAACCACGTTAGTTTCCATAGTAAAATTGTAAGTAGGTATTTTTGTATTTTTGTAAGTAGGTACAAAAATGTGTGAAAACCACGTTAGTTTCCATAGTAAAATTGTAAGTAGGTATTTTTGTATATTTGTAAGTAGGTACAAAAATGTGTGAAAACCACGTTAGTTTCCATAGTAAAATTGTAAGTAGGTATTTCACATCGTGATCAATTGGTGTAAACAAGTAATCGCCAACTCTTTACGTATCCGCATGTATTACAGGAAATCTTTTAAAGTTATGCTTATTTTTAATATCACTGTCACTCGTATTTTTCTAAACCACACAACTAGTTTTGACTATGGCTAAAACATTAAACAGCTCAATGGATTTAGCCTGAGTTGTTCATCGCTTAGTAGAGTCAAGGGTCCGAAACGCCCAAACAGTATTGTGATATTCACCCCTATTGTGCTTATTTAGATGATCTTCTCTTAATTAAATTACTCGATAGGATATATTCTGTAAGAACTTATGAGTGGACTTTTTGCTTCAGTGAGAGCATTGCACGCAAGCATCCCTGAGCACATAGCGAAACTTCCTTTGCAAATCTTCTACTCTGTAATGTAGGTATGCTAATTTAACGAGCTCACAATCATTTGAATTATTGCTGTGAATAAAATATGTTTCGGTTTGAATAGATACTTGTGTAAATGGAGGCAATTAGTCTGGGAATGAAGGGGCTATGTTAACACGGGCTCGTTAGCTAGCTACCTTTAAACATGTTACACGTTCAAATGAGAAATTTAACATTAATTGTATATTTAATGCGTTTTAAATATTCGGCGTAACGTAAGACAGCCTAAGAGTTCAAGTGGCAATTTAGGGAAAGATGTCGGCAAGAAAAGAAAATGCTGAAATTTGAGCTAATTTTGTATCGTCATGTGGATGCGGCCTATATTTCTCGACGGAATACAAATCAATACATTAGGTAAAATAATAAATATAAAGGATCTGATTTATCTAATATGTGTTGGTTAAAAAGAGACAAAAGCATTAGCAGAAATCGCCGAATGAATGTAAAATGTTGGTTATACATAGAGGTGATGAAAATTAAAGGCGTTTATCATATCAGGGGTCACGGAGTTGGCCGTCAAGTAGAATATAAGAGTGAATAAACGGCCTCCGCTGGGAACCCTTTTCTCGAAGCGATTTATTGGGCCATCTATTGACCATTGTAATTTCAATTAAAACTTGCACGTTTTGGAAAAGAGAATTGCTTGAATCGACATTTGGATATTCTGTGATGATTTATTTCAAAAAATGTTCATTAATTGTTGTTCATGTTCATTGTTTTTGTTGTGTTCATTTATCTGCTCCGCTTCTAGCATGCAATGTACAAATAAAATTGCACATTATATTCTTATGCTTCGTGATTACAAAGTTTAAACCTAAACGTTTGAAATAAAATATAAATAGGTCATAGAATAATTGAATTGGATTTCTTGGGATCTCAAGAAAGCGCACTGTTATTACGAAAGTAGCACTGGATTTTTTAATATCTTAATGGTTTTTTTTACAAATTTGTGGTCTGATTTTATATACTGAACTACTGTTACTTCACCGAAAGCGTGTCCTTCGTCTAACTAAACAGCCTATTCCCACAAAGCCAACTACGACACAAAAAATCCTATTTACAAATAAAAATCCTTGTAAATTCGTATCAACCTCTACGTACTAGCTACAAACAGTTGCGGTTACATCACGGTCCCCAGGCCATGTAGAAACGAACAGTCTGGCCTAACTTATGCCTTCCTCGCGGAGGCATTAACATAATAACCGTTACACGCATGCCCCGCGCCAGGGCTAATTTACACCCCACGCATTTCATTAGCCCGGCTAATCTAAGCCGGCTGGGTACTAATGTCCCCGAACGTTCGAGTTTTCAGTGAGTTCTTGTCTGTGTTTATAAAGTATATCAAAGCTGATAGGAAGATCAAGCGACCAAAGAGTTGGCGAGGTAATTGGCATTGCTGTTCAACGAGGTGAGGGCACAAATGTTTTTAGTATTTTACATTAGGATAGTGACTTCAGTTCTGTTTTTTATAAAGAATGTAGTCTTTTTGAGCATATATAGAATGAGTAGTAAAAAAAAGGACCTGTTACAGGTACAAACAAAAAGTCGCCTACTCGGTGTTTTCCATGCGGTTTTATCTCTTAGCCTAAAACCACCAATTGGTCTTAATCGACCAATTTTTCGAATGAAATAAATAAAAGTGGCTAATATTAACTATCGGAGTTTACTCTTGGGACAAAATATTATCTGAAAATGTTGCCAATACAAAAAAAAAACTTTCGAGATCTACAACTAACTGTAGCACCAGGTCACTTTTGGTCTGGACTCTTTTGGTCTTTTCATTAACCCCGACCCAAAAAGAGAGGTGTTACAAGTTTGGCCGCTATGTGTGTGCGTCTGTTTGTGGCACCATAGCTCATAAATGGGAGAACCGATTTGGATGCGGTTTTTTTATTTGAAAGTAAGTTTTCTAACGGTGGTTCTTAGACATTTTTTATCAAAATCGATTCAGCCGTTTAAGTTCCGTTTTTTTATTTATAACTAGCTGCACCTGGCGGTTTTACCCGCTGTTGCCTTTTTTTTACTTTTAAACCTTTCCTGAACTTCCACAGATATTTCAAGATCAAAATTAGCGAAATCGGTCCAACCATTCTCGAGTTTCAGCCAAACAAACGAATAGCGATTCATTTTTGTACAAAAAATTTAATGTTATCAAGACTGGACGGTGCTGGCCCAAGACCGATAGAAATGGAAAAAATTGGGGAAGCCCAGCAGTGGGACATTTTAGGTTACCAAAAAAATTTTATTGAATGAACTCGATAGCAAATCCCGGGAGCTGGCCCCGTCCATTGGTTATGGTCGAAAACCTAATCTACGCCAGGTAAGTAGGCTAAAGCATTGCCGTGTCGAGATATGAGACACTCATGTCTGTTTGAATAATACATGAATCAGAGTGCTATTTATGCAGTTATAGAGTTATGACGTTTGCTAAATTAATGTTTGCTAATTTTGTCGAAACACCCTTTAATTTTTATAAAAGTGAATAGTACTAATTAATGTCACTTATCTTTTAACAGTGTTCATAAATAAGTAAAGTAAGTAAGCCTGGAAGATATCGCTCTTAGCGGTAAGGCCGCCAGTTGTTGCTAGTTTTATGCGTTATTATCCTTTTGTTTGGAATTTCTGGTGTGAACGATAGTTTATCTATCTAAGTAGTATTTCTTTACTTATCCCATACATTAACATCATAATGACGTTAAGTTTGTGTGTTTGGAGGGGGTAATATCCAGAACAACTTTTTTTTTTACTGATAGGTTGGCGTTTGACCGCCATCTTGTCTGATGGGAACACCGAAGTCGGATTACATACTTGATCGATAGGAAGCAATGATGCGATCTACAATAGAGCATGCTTCCTTCCCTAGGAGATGCCGATGCACTCTCTGGTTTAGTTGAACTAGTCTTGCCTTAGTGTATGTTTCATGGCATCCCCGACACAGGATTATCCTAGTGCTATGAGTGTGAAACGTTTACTCGTATTTATTTATTATTTATTAGTCCGATTTTAAGAATTATTTCACAACAAGCTACACTATCATTGAGTTTTATTTTTTGACCCAATCGTAGGTCAAAGGACGAGCAGCACCTGCCAATAAGTCCCGGGTATCGGCTAGAATTATAATAAACAAAATGAATTAATGTATTGCATGCGTTGTGTTTTTTTTGTATTTGCTGTATTGTTATGTTTGTGTTTGTTTTATGTATTATTGTTATAATGTATTCCCTTGTCAATTACAACAAAATGTGTCAAAACGACGTTAGTTGCCTAATCAAAATTGTAAAGAAGATGTAGCAAATCACGTCTTAATATCACTCTCAGTAGTATTTATCTAATGTCATTATCATTAAACATATTGAACGTGTGAGCGAATGCAACTAACTTCTTTAAGAAATAATTCATTATTAATGGTTTCTCACATTAGTGACTATTAAGTTATGACAATTGAATCATACTAAAGTTATAAATTCGAAATTGGGTTTGTTTGTTTCTTGCGCTATCACGCCTTAACCACTTAACCGAACATCATGAAATATTGCAAACACATTGACAAGAGCCAGAAAAAAACATGGACTACTTTTTAACGTCATCATCACCACGCGGGTGTAACTGCAGTTACTGTTTAATTCTCTTTTGATTTACGAACAGCCAAAGTATGGAATGCTCTGCCTGGGTGGGTGTTCCCCGATATTTAAAATATGAGTGTCTTTAAGTCGAGAATTTAAGTCGAGAACGAATCTGTTTCTTCTAGGCGCGTGCTCCATTGTAAACGCATCATTGTTTCCCATCAGGCTAGATGGCGGACAAACGCAAGCCTATCATAGATTTGAAAAAACTGTTATAATAACACAAGCTTTGTTACATCATAGGCACATAAAAACTCTAGATTCTATTTCCTCCAATAAACAACCGATAAAAATTTCCAATGCTCAACATTTTTGTCAACATGTTTAGTGGACAAAGTTTCACCATTAGGGCCATTGAATTCGACTACGTTGTGATATATAGAGCTGTAAATAAAGTTTTCGCTTAACGTACTTCTGAAATAATAATATGGTTTGTTTTCGAAAGTTTGTCAATGGTTTTGACAGTTATGTGCTACAGAGTTACAGAGTTACAGAGATGTTTCTTAGAAACATGTCAATTGCACTCGACAAAATGTATAGAACAGTTGATTTTTTTAGCACGAATTCCGGGTTGGCCCCTTAGTAAAAGTTGTTCCTAACCATAATGTACTATGAGTCTTTTCGGCTAGCCATACCCTTGCCTTATTATTTTATTACCCTTTCTTTTCCTTTTCTTTATTTTAGTTCTATTTAGTCTGATATCATGTTAAATAAACTTTCAACTAAACTTAAACTCTGGGCTATAATAATATTGAAGTTTAGTGCCCTCTACATGAAACACTTTATGTATTATCTAACTATCTTTTAATGCATAATTCACTATTTCTGCTTCAGCAGGATCGCAGGTGAGATCGTAGCTAGTTGTTTAATAGAATTTGAGAAATAACATTTCGAGTCTTCGACTTACCTCGTTGGTGTTCCAGCGGTGCCTCTGCGCCGCGAAGTGCTCTGCCCGAGGCAAGCTCTCCAGGTTATCCGGGAGTTTGATTGGCTCTCCATCTGGGAACAAAGATTTACATAAATAAGTATATTTATATGAATGACATATAATGCATTTTATAAGTTACTAAGTATAGGCCGAATGACTATCTTTGGTGTTATAATTTCTAGGCCGCCTGTAGACAATAAAAAACCGGCAACTTCAACCCACGATGTGTTTTTTGTGCGTGAAGCAGTCATTACAATTGACGACGTTTTCATTTTTGGACATTTTAATGTATCAGTTTTAGTAAAGTTTTAGTAAAAAAAAGTAATCTACGTACTTTTCTGTACCTTTGGCAACGTGTATGCAAAATTTCATGATGATCGATTGAGTAGTTAAATATCTAAATGAATAAAATAAAGGTTTCACACTCATTCCATTCCATACACAAACACACTACGCACACACACACAGACACATTCCCATTCACACACTAAAACGCATACATGTGGGTGTCGCCGCGAACCCAACTTAACCGGGGCAATTTAGACATCTGAGCTTACATTAATTCCCACCCAGCTGAAAATTGGTAGGATTGTTCAGAACACCATCATAAATGAAACCTAAAAAGTCCTCATCGATCCGATACGTGCAAAAATTTTTACTCCGGGTAGAAGGTCACCAAAACGGGTATTTCGTGATTTTCTCAAAAACGGTACAAGCTACGAGGATACTGTTCAAGACAAGTATGTTCACTATAACATTTTCTACAGTATTGCTCTTAAACGCATGTTGATAGAACTTATGGTTTTCGAGATATGTCGATATTCATTTTCAAATGATTTTTTTTGGTTCGGCCATTTTTCAAAATGGCTGCCATACAAAAGAAAAGGAGTGAAGTTACAATACTTCGCACCCAGCTGAAAATTAGTAGGATTGTTCAAAACATCATCACAAATGAAATCTAAAAAGTCCTCGTTGATCCGATACGTGCAAAAAAATCACTCAATCACACTCAATCACACAATCACACGGAAAAAGCGGGTGGCGCTATCCAGACTAGTTTGATTAAGCTCCGTATTTAAAATTAAAAATAAAAAGTTTACAGTTTCTAAATATAGTGAAAAGGGTGCAGAACAGTGTTTTGGGTCATAAAGAATGTAGAAAAATAAACAACATTTGCAAAAAATTACAAACCGGCTACTTTTTACGAAAGTGAAAAGATCCAACAACACAAGAAGAACTGTGCAGAAAACATTCGGAAAACACTTGGACAATCACCGTGAGTGACACTCTTGTTGTTTAACACTACATTGCGAATAATTTTGACGCAAAAATGGCGAATTAATTGCAGCGATACTAATAGCAGTGATAAAATATAAGAAAAATCGATCTGTTAAAATTCAAATGAACACTGCCATTAAGCTAAAAAAGTAAATAAAAGACTGCTTCTAGTCTGTTTTACCGACAATGCACATGCGATATTAGACAAGTGGCGCCAACTGCCAGAAATAATACAACTAAGTTGCGAGTGAAAGTAACGCCATCTATTGAAAAAAGATTGAACTACGATAGAAGATCCTCAGGTTAAATCAATAAGCATCGACCAACTTGCGAACAAACTTTGTTGCTAAGTGATCTTACTACAAAAAGAGGGCGCTAGTGTTGCAACTTGCCCTGTTCAAACCAGTATCAGAGAGGGCGCTAGTAGTTGCAACAATGACTGAATCACTTGTCGAAATGTTGAACGCTTTACGTTCTCAGATCAAAGAAGATACAGAAAAAAGCTTAAAACAGGTTGAGGATAATATAACTCAAAAGATAAATAAAAAAATAGAAGAAAAATTCAATAAAGTTGAAGCAGATATTAATAAAATTCAAAGCGTACAAATAGAACAAGAAAAAAGACTGGATGATTTTGATAAGAGATTACGGCAAAGAAATTTAATATTTTTTGGAATAGCTGAAGAAGAGAAAAGCTACTCGGAGCTAGAAGACTTGATGCTGAATATCATAAATTTTAAGATGGAGGTGGAATGTGACAAGAAAGAGATAGAGTTTGTGGGAAGAATGGGGAAGAAAAATAGTAACCCAAGACCTATAAGACTTACACTAACGACATATGGAAGAAAAATAACCCTCCTACAACGGAAATCTACTCTAGAAGGGTCAGGCTCGTATATAAAAGAGGATTTTCCACCAAAAGTCCTAGAAAAAAGGAAAGCTTTGATACCTCAGCTCCTAGAACACAAAGAAAAAGGTAACTTAGCAATGCTGAAGTACGACCAACTAGTAGTCAAAGAAAAGACTAGCAACAAACGAGCTTTATCTGTGAGCCCTCCAGAAAAACAAGGCGGCACACGTGACAACGACAACAACAAAGCCGTCGATAAATTTGGACAAATATTAAAAAAAACAAAAACCTTATCAACAATTTCTAACAACAAACAGTCCAAAAACACCAAACCTCTACAAAGCTCAAACTCGTCGATTACGTCATTTATGAAAAAGACACCACAATCCGAAAAAGGAAGCCCAGCATCTAACCTAGAGAGAGAATAGCAATTAATACCGGCAACAAAATACAAAAAAACCACTACGCGGAACATTCATAATCTACAGGACAGTAATACTAAACTCCCAATACGGGTGGTCGCCGCGGGAGTTCGAGACCTCAACCCTCCATGCAATCCAAACTCAAATCTAAACGGAAATATGACACAACAAACACACATTACCAAGAGAAACCACTCCCTAAAACTATGTACCTATAATATTCGATCTCTAAAAGCCGCCAACAGAATAATAGAATTAGAATACGCTCTACGCAACATTAAGTACGATATAATTGGAATTTCAGAAGTAAAAATACAGGGCCAAAGTATAATAGAGAAAGATAAATATATATTAATGTACAGAGGTGAAAAAAAGGGAAGAAATGGTATAGGTTTCATTATTGCGCTACACCTTAAAACATGTATAGTGGATTTTAAAACTTACTCGGATAGAGTTGCGAGACTAGACCTGAAACTTCATGACAATACAGCCATAAACATAATACAAGTATATGCACCTACAGAAAAGTCATCAGAAATAGAAGTTCAATTATTCTACTACGATATAACTAAAGCATTACAAGACACAGGAAAAGAAACTATCATTATGGGAGATTTTAATGCAAAAATTGGCTTACCGTTGCAAGAAGAACAAGGTATATGTGGTCCTTACGGCTACGGAGAAAGGAACGAAAGAGGTGAAATGCTACTGAGTTTTTGCTTCGAACACGGATTAGCTATTTCAAACACCTTTTTCAAAAAACCTCGGAAACAAAAATGGACTTGGAAATCACCAGCGGGCAGTACGCTCAATGAGGTGGATTTCATACTTGTGAAACAAAGACATAGAGTTTATAATGTCGAAGTGCTCTCTACTACATTCTCTTCAGACCATAGAATGTTAAGAATGACATATGATGTCCAATATCATAAAAAAAGCCGCAAGAAATTTGGACAAAAAACTCAAAACTTTTCACCAATCGAAGCTGAGTCATTAAAAAATATATTTAAGGAACAAATACATACCATTGAAAAAGAGACTATCAACGAGTCTTACAAAGCTACCGTGTCAGTAATTAAAGAATGTTTAACAAAATTACCTAAAAACCAACAAAAACTAGAACCTAAAATTATTAATCATGAAGTTGAGTTGCTAATAGAAGAAAGGGAAAGATTAAAAATGATCTACCCAAGAACAATTGAACAAAGGAATAGACTTAAGCATCTACACAAAAAAATTGTTAAAAAGATAAACGTGAACAGGCAAAAGTTGAAAATGCAGAGTTTAGAACAAGAATTAGAGAGCAGAAGCTCTACAAAACAAAGCAGAAGAAAATTTGACTTCAACAAAAAATGGATCGAAAACATCACCAATGACACTGGTGAAGGCTTTACTAACAGGAGAGATATATTGAAAACTGCTACCAAGTTCTACGCTTCTCTATATTCTTGCCAAGAAACTGAAATTGAACCTTACGTCAAAAACCACAAATCTATTCCTGCCTTTTTAAATCATGAGTTAGAACGTGGCATAAGTGGTCTAAAGAAAAATAAATCTCCCGGAGAAGATGGAATATCAACGGATTCAATTATTGCTATGCTTGAACCTTTAGCTCCCCAGCTAACAAAACTTTTTAATAAAATTGTAGACAATGAAGTGATTCCCGACGACTGGCAATATTCCATTATTACACTGTTATATAAAAAAGGCGACCCGAAAATGATGGATAATTATAGACCAATAAGCTTACTACCAACGCTCTACAAACTATTCTCATCGGTCATATTATATCGGATTACGAAGGCCTTAGATGAACAGCAGCCTCGGGAACAAGCTGGGTTTAGGAAAGGATATTCAACTGTAGATCACATATTTACATTGACGCAGTGTCTAGAACGGTGCAATGAATACAAAAAAACGATCTACTTGGCATTCGTTGATTACACTAAAGCTTTCGATTCTATCTCACATAAATATCTCTGGAAAAGTTTAAAAGAACAAGGCATTCATGAAAAGTATATAGCAATTTTAAGAGTAATATACAACAATTGCCAGGCCAAAATAAAAACTGAAGCGATTGGGCCTCCATTTGACATAAAACGCGGCGTAAAACAAGGAGATCCTATCTCTCCAAAGATGTTTACAGCCATCCTAGAGTCGATGTTCCGCAAGCTCGACTGGACAAATTATGGCCTGAACATCAATGGAGAGCAACTGACACACCTTCGTTTCGCGGACGACATAGTCATTTTAGCAGAAAACCACCAAGATCTCCAGCACATGTTGACAACTTTAGATGATGAAAGCAAAAAATTGGCCTCAACATGAACTTATCAAAAACGAAAATAATGACTAGCGCAAATAAGATACCAATCAAGTTAAATAACATCGTCATAGAGTATGTCAACGAATATGTGTACTTAGGCCAACTAATATCTTTTGAAGATGCCACTACCAAGGAGATTGATCGGAGAATAGCAACCTCGTGGAAGAAATACTGGGCTAACAAAGATATTTTTAAGAGCCCGATACCAATACACCTTAAAAAACGGCTAATGGATAACACTATTCTGCCGTCTTTGCTCTACGGTTGTCAAACATGGGCGCTGACAAAAAAGCTAATAAAAAAGATAGCCACCTTCCAGAGAGCAGCAGAGCGCTCGATGCTGGGTCTCAAACTTAAAGACAGAGTCAAAAATGTGGATATTAGACAGGAGACTAAAGTCATAGACGCAGTATCGATGCTCTGTAAGCTCAAATGGAAGTGGGCTGGCCACCTAGCTCGGGCAAAAGACGGCAGATGGAGTGAACGTATTGTTCACTGGCATCCGAGAGACAACACTCGACACAGAGGACGACCTCGGAGAAGGTGGTGCGACGACATTGTAGAGGTTGCAGGAGCAACCTGGACTCGTATAGCTCAAGACCGGGAAGAATGGCAAGGCATGGAGGAGGCCTTAACCCACATTTGGGTGTCCCAGAAGAACAATTCTAATTATTAATTATTATTAATTATTATTTTTATTTTTCTGTACTAAATTATTTTATTTTTATATTGTTATTTGTATATTTTGGGAATTAAAGGTTATTTTATTTTATTTATTTTATTTTATTTATGATGGTGTTTTGAACAATCCTACCAATTTTCAGCTGGGTGGGAATTAATGTAAGCTTACTCCTATTTTTTGGTCTAATTTGCCCCGATTAAACTCTTTCAAGGATGACGTTACGCAGCTATACTCCACAAACTTTTAAGCATTAGACAACCTACCCACTCACACATACACACACACATGCACACACCTATACACATATCTCCACATATAGTACACATTTAATGCACGCTTTTGGTATAATCTATTCATGTTGTTTTTCCGCGGTGATGCCATTCGCATGCATTAAATACAGGATTGCTAGAGTAATATGTTTTTGTTTTTTTGTTGGGATATAAGTGTTTATTTAGGAACTTTGTTTAGGATGGCTCCAAACATGTTTTTGTCAATAATATTATTTAACGTACTCTTGGTCTCTACAACACGGGCCTTGTGCCCAGTGTGGGGGCCGCAGCAAAATATGAAAGTTTTAACTTATACTGTTTTCTTTTCACACTTTTTTTTGTTGTTGTTTTTAATTTTTAATTTTTTACTATTTATTTGTAATATCTTTTTGGAAATAAACTTTATCTTATCTTATCTTCATAGCTCCTCACTATGATACCTCGTACCCTGTGTCGGAGATGCCATGGAACAAACAAAGACAAGGACAACTAACACCCAGACCTAGATAAGATATTTAAATTAATCATAAAGCGTGTCAAACAAACACACTTTCCTCTTTACAATATTAGGTAGGTACCTATACCAGATAGGCTGGAAGTTTTTTTTTTAAGTTATTACCTTGATGACCATTTTAAAAATAAATCATTAAAGAAATTATATGATATTAAAGCGAAGAGTTCAAGTTTATTCCGTCCTCAGTAACAGGTTTTCAATAAAGACAACTAGTTATAATTTATGTAGGCGTCCGTTAAATGCCATTAGTCTAACATGGTTAGTTGAACTATTGGTTGTGTGACTAAAATAAGTGATAAATTAATAATATAATTATGTAATGGACAGTGGAAAGTATTGAAAGGAAATAAATACGTAAAAATGTAAGTATTTAAATGTATTTATACAATTTTTTTAACCTAGTATTGCAATAAATAATGAACCTAGTTTCTATTTGATTAAATCTAAATGAAACAAATGTGCATAACTTAAAACGCCCTTGGTCTAAAACAACCTTACTTTGTATGTAAGTGTCCCCAGTGCTGCCAGTACCTATATAACGTTACTTTTAACTTGATTTTTTTCTAATTTATTTCGTTATATTTCAGTTACCATATTAGGATCATTTGCCTTATTAAATCGTATGATTAATAAATAATATAAAAGTCAATCAAAAGTGAACAGTCTGAACTAGAAATCCCAATACCCATTTTTTTTAATTTCAGGGCCAAAATAAATACCAAAGCGGTCTTGGCTGTAGTTGTGATGTTTCTTAGCTGCTGTGCCACTTATTTCCTACTCGAATTGGTGTTAAAAGAAGACCCGGGAGCTGGAAACTTGATCACTTTCCTACAATTCCTTTTCATTGCCTCGATCGGGTTCTGTACAGTCGGCAATTTTGGGTCCGCGAAGCGTAAGATACCGTTTAAAAAGTATCTGATGTACGTCGGGCTATTTTGGACGAGTAGTGTTTCTAGCAAATATGCCTTTGTCTTTAACATTTCCATGCCTCTTCATATGGTTTTTGGGGCTGGGTCCCTCATGGCTAACATGGCTATGGGAGTCTGGATCCTGAAGAAACGGTACCCACCGCTGAAGTACTTGGCTATTTTCATGATATCAGCCGGGGTCGCAATTTGCACGATACAGTCTAGCGGCGACGTCAAAGCGCCGAGAGAAACTCACGAAGACGCGGCCGAGGAAGAGAAGCTCAAATTCATCGACTGGCTCTGGTGGTGCTTCGGTGTTGCCGTTATGACCTTTTCTCTTTTTCTGCGAGCGAGGTTAAGCATATTTCAAGAAACCCTTTATTCGCAACATGGGAGGCATCCGTGGGAAGTTCTGTACTACACGCATTTGCTACCATTAGTGCTATGGATACCGAGCACGTTAAATCTAATTCATCATGTCAATATTGCTACTCAAACATCAACTGTCGAGTGTTTGGGAATCATAGTACCTAGACAAATACTGTATCTTTTATTATTAATTATAACGACAGCAATTTGCACTAGTGCAGTGTATGTTCTGTCAAGTGAATGCACTTCTTTGACTGTGACTGTAACTCTAACCTTGAGAAAGGTAATTTCTTTAGCTATTTCTATCTGGTATTTCAAAAACCCGTTTACTCTAGAGCAGTGGATTGGTACTTTTCTTGTATTTTTAGGTACTCTAATATTTACTGAGGTGATTCAGAAAACCATTACTCTGTTATCGCCAACGGAAAATTATAATGACAAAATAGAGTAGGGACAATTATGAATCGATAGATGTGCTTTGTTACCAAAATTGCATTTATAGAATTAAGATATAAATATAATTAACGTTTTATACCTAAGCTTCCTCTACTGGTTATGCTAGAAGTATTCTGTAAATAAACTGTTGATAAATAAATATAGTTGATAATGTTAATGTATTGTAATTTATTTTAAACACGAATTAAAATAAAAAACTTTACCTTTAAAACTAGTAACATTCGACACGACGTGTAGAAAAGTAATTACAGAATTGATGTTTTCTATAATCCAACAAAAATGGTGAAACCAATCACTAACTTGTTTTCAAAAAAATTTAGTTCCTATGGGAGTAAAGAAATCCGGGGTGCAGCCAATACCAATTCTTTACCATAAATTGAACTGGTTATACCTGATGTACGAGTAAGGTTATTTCTGTTTTGTTATTCAAATCTATTGCATCGCTAAAATAGATTGAAATACTAAAATCAGATCGATGAATTGATAAACTCACCAAGCCTCTTAATAACGCAATTAATTTTATAAAAATGAGTCTAAAGCAACACACTATGTAAAATTTAATAATCAAAGACAAAACAGCGATCCAAGTGCACCATACCTTATCAAGTTTGAAACCGTGTTTAATCGATTAGTATCTTTTCATACCTCTATCATTGTTTCAGAATCAAAATGAATAAAATAGCGGCGTTAACGATAGTGGTGCTGTTCACTTCCTGTTGTTCCCAAGTTGTCTTATTCGAGTTCGTGGTGAAAGAAGACCCTGGAGCGGGAAATTTGCTTACATTCTTACAGTTCCTATTTGTCGCTCTGGTCGGATTCTGCACGGTCGGCAAATTTGGAACAGCTAAACGCATCATACCGTTCAAGAAGTACTTAGTACTAGTCGGCTTTTTCTGGACGACCAGCGTCTTGAACAACTACGCTTTCAACTTCAACATATCTATGCCTCTACATATGATCTTCCGCGCCGGCACCCTCATGGCCAACATGGCTATGGGAATCTGGATCCTGAAGAGACGGTACCCGCCGCAGAAATACTTGGCAGTTCTCATGATTTCTGTTGGAATAGCAGTCTGCACGATACAGTCGAGTAAAGCTGTCAAAGCGCCGAGAGAGACTCACGAAGATGCGGCTGAAGAAGAGAGGCTTAAATACGTCGATTGGCTCTGGTGGTGTTTGGGGATTGCTATTTTAACTGTGGCTTTGTTCCTGTCGGCAAGAATGGGAATCTTTCAAGAGGCCCTGTTCGTCAAACATGGAAAGCATCCGTGGGAGGCCTTGTACTATACACATATAGTACCGTTAGTGTTCTGGCTGCCAACTTACCCCAATCTAATCAACCACTTCAATATTGCCTTAGAAACGGCACCAGTTGAAATTGTGGGTGTCCCAGTTCCAAAACTAATCATTGACATGATTTTGTTTATGATAACACAGGGTATTTGTATTAGTGCAGTGTATGTTCTAATGACTGAGTGCACGTCTCTGACTGTCACATTGACTGTTACTTTGAGAAAGTTTATTTCTTTAGTGTTTTCTATTTATTACTTTAGGAACCCGTTTACAATTGGACATTGGATAGGAACTTTACTTGTTTTTGTAGGAACATTAATATTTACTGAAGTGGTTCAAAAAGTAATAGCTCTTTTTCGTACTCCACAAAAAGACGATAGTAAAAAAGATGACGTTGGCCCAAATAATGTCAATAGTCTAGAATTTAACAATGGACTAAAAAATTACGATATGGAAATTACAAGATTTTGACTAGAGAAAAAATTAATACTGAAATGTGATTCCAGTGTAAATATTTTGTTATAATTAGTACCTAATAAAATATAAGAACCTACCTATTTTAAATGTAATATATTATATTATTAAGTACAGAAATGTGATTCCAGTATAAATATTTTGTTATAGAAGTACCTAATAAAATACGAGTAGGTATAAGTACCTACCTATTTTAAATGTCACATTTTTTGGTTTGATTAAATTATATGTACTCGTACCTACTTATTATCTGCCAGCTAATTAATTTGATTAATAAATTAGGACTTAAATCAGAAGAACTATTCTTCGTGCTAACTCGAACGCCAAATTGAAGCTAAGGGGACAAATAACATTTACCCAATTTAAAACCAATCATTTGACAAGTTTGGTCAAAAGCCAAAGCTGCTAATTCTCAAGCAGAACAATCCCGATAAGTTAAGCTCTCCTAACCGAGCCCCCGCTCCCGGATGCCTCTAAACTCTAAATGATCCTCACTTTCACGCCCGTTTCCTCCAGAACCGTCCAATAAACCCTTACCGCCGGTAAAACAATAAACTCCAGCCTTACGAGGTGAAAACTGCGAGTTTTTGGCAGCATTCGTCAAGAATGCACTGCTAGCTAAGCACCTTGCATGGACCCACCGCCCGACATTCCAAAACCAACCTTCCGGCAACGCAATACGAACGAGCACGTAAAATTTCCAAAACGTAGCCAACTTGTTGAAATTCCGTCTCCGTTCGGCGTCGTCGCCAAATTTAACGACTCTAGGTCCATATTCTTGAGTCTTGCGTCGCGGGAATTGAGTTTATTTTAGTATGTTTCGGATTTAGCGTGGAATTTGGAGGTAGGAAATTCGTAGCAACCTTTCGGTCGGGCGCGCACTAATTCTGCAGCCAATCGCGTCCACTGGATAATGTGAGGCACATTTTTCAGCTTTTTATCTACTCGTGAGCAATTTAAATTATACGTATTTTGTTGAAAGGGACATGTTTACGATGCGGTCGCTTCCTCTTGTTTCTGAATATTTTTACAGTATTTTTGGAGTAACATTTGGAGCTTTACAACGGTGTGGTTGCTCTTGGCTTATAAATTAGGAAAAGCTTGTTTTATTCATGGAATTTGAATTATTTTGTTGTTTATTGTCTGGGTTTTCTAAAGTAAACCTAATAAATTTAGTGTAAGACAATTGTGTACCTTTTACTTTGAAGTTAGAAATTTTATTCCCTTTGATTCGGTTTCGTTCACAATACACGTCCATCAAAATGTATTCTAGATAAGTAACCTAACCTACGTTAAATAATTTATGTAGACAGTTATCAGCTCTCAATGACAACTAAAACCAGATTTGACTGATAGCTGGTAAATGAAGTAGTCGTATAGTGACTATGCAATATTTATAATAGGCATAAATTCTATTAATATTGTACGATGTGAAGGTGTGTGTGAAGACAAGGTTCACAAGGAACTTTAGATTTTGATATATTACTCAATCACGGCAAAGACGGCTGAACGGAATTAGATAAGATACGCTACGTACCTAAGTAAGGACGTTTGGAACGTTAAGTAATTGTCCTATTGTGCTGTAATATTAAATTAACATGTTTTTTTATTCCTGCAGTCATGATTACCTATACTTATTCGGTAGTCTACAACAAGTTGAAATAAAATAAAGCATGTACACAAAAATGATAATTTATTATTAAGTTAGTTAACTGTCCTTAAAATTATTAACAAAACACATAACGCTATAAAATGCAGTCAAATCACATCACTTTGATCGTAAAGTTGGTAAATAAAACATTTTCTTTTTGAGCACTTGCCAACAATTATTTTTTCATAACAAGAAATAATTTAATTTTTAAATCGACATTAATCTTGCATCTAGTTTACATAATATTCTTGAGAGAAAAACAAAAACGATTTGAATTTTATTTTTATTTTAATGTTTAAATTTGAACATTCTCAAACCCAAGGACACAGGGCACACGACATCAAAACAAGCAAAAATCCACCAATAGAATAGGCGTGACGAAAGATTTTAAAATCCTCTTCCATAATGTGAGTACACATTTACTATTTACAAAAAAGCCTTTATTTCGGTAATAAACTTAAGTTTAACGAAGTTTGAAGCCATTTTTCACATATTTTTTCAACAGTGCCCGAAAACAGCTTGCTTGTGTCATGGCGTCGATTTGACGTCACGGCTAGTAAACATGTCATTGTGTCTAGGCGTGATGAGCGGCGGATGACCTGAGTTCACTGAAGCGTGACGTCATACGCTGTGATTGTTGTTTCTGACAAGATGGCCGATTGCTGTATTTTAATGTTTTAATTTATTGAAAATCTTAATAATCTGTTTTTTAAAAATAAAACTAAACATGTGTTTTTTTAACCTGGCTAGTCCCCTGAAAGCATTGAATCGGCGATTTTTTGATACTGTCGTCATGCCTATTGCACAAAATTGATATGACGTCACACACTTAGCGATCTAAGTACTTCTATTGGTCATTCTAATATCGCCACTCCACCTCAGTAGACAATCACATTAATATCAGACCAAGCCTCGTCATTTTGTAAAAACTCTTTTCTCGTGTTGTTACACCAACTTATCATCGATAATATATCGAGCTAATTGATTCTTAAATACGTGAAATGATAATAACTCCATATAACCCAGACCTACTACAAGCAACAAAACAATTATAAATTAGCTTCTAATTCAATTAAATACACTAATATAGGGCTATTCATAAAGGGTATGCTAAGCCGAAAAAGGCTCATAGTACTCATCATTATACAACAACTTATTAATTACAACTTTTACTATGGGAGCAACCCGGAATTCGCGAAAAAAAATCAGCTGTTCCATAGAAAAATGTCAATGACACTAGACAAAATGAATGGAACAGCTGATTTTTTTTCGCGAATTCTGGGTAGGTCCCATAGTAAAAGTTGTTCATAATGATGAGTACTATGAGTCCTTTTCCGCTTAGCATACCCTTTATGAATAACCCTGTATAAAATTTTAAGTAATGTTATTTACAATCTTACTTTTTACATATCCACTCAGGCAATAACTTGCCAGAAACATTTGTTAGGTTTGACGCTTGCAAGTTACACGTGCAATAAATTGCCGTAACGCCTTGTTAGTCTTATTGGCACGACCTTCAATAAATTGTGTCTAATTACTTCATATTATGTAATATCTTCGGCCTACACGTTTGACCAATTATACATCATTACATTCGTCATTTGATATTGGACATGCAATTCTAGTCATTATCACTAAGTAGGTATTAATAAATATACAAAAATAATAATTTGTGACACTTCCTTAGATCTGATAAATGTCTCAAAGTCTTAATATTATTAAGATGATAAATATGTAGTTATTAAGATTTTTAACTTTAGTTCCGGCTGTGGCAAAGGCCGCAGCGCATCGTGTGGCCGGAGCATGAGCTTAAGTTTGAAGACTTTACTTGACAGATCAATTTTTTTCTAAAAGTATTGATGTCTTTGTCTAATAGGTGGCAATGACAGAGACAGATATGTTCTTAGTTAGTTTAGATCAGTCAAATAAAGCCTTCAAACTTGGGTCTAATGTGTTAAACATAAATAATTATATTAACTAAAACTAGCTATTGATCAAAGCGAAGTTTTATCTTTATTCTTATTGTTAGGGTTCCATAGTAAATCGGTTCACCAAGTCCGCCTATCGGTCTGTCTGTACGGATTTATAGTACTACAATACCACAAGTCGAGCCAATTTGGTTTTAGTTGACAGATCTAAACTTAGCTATCTATATCTATACAGGGTTATTCATAAAGGGTATATACTAAGCTGAAAAGAGCTTTTAGTACTCATCATTATGAACAACTTTTACTATGGGACCAACCCGAAATTCGCGAAAAAAAAACAGCTGTTCCATACATTTTCTCGAGTGTCATTGACATTTTTCTATGGTCCAATAGTAAAAGTTGTTCATAATGATGAAGTACTATGAGCCCTTTTCGGCTTAGCATACCCTTTATGAATAACTCTGTATGACTGCCTTTATCATTGCATTCTATTAGACAAAGACATCAACGCTTTCAATAAAATTTAGATATGATAACTAAAAATTAACCACTCGCATATTACTTCGAGAACATCAATCTAAAAATATATTAAATTTCAATTATTTTCACCTTGATATTAATAAGAACCATTTACAATACATACTTATATACACTCAGAACACTGCCACGTTGTCTTTTAAACATTTGTTCAAACTGTGGATAGCACTTGTACTACAACAATGGGCAATATTAGGCGCTTACTGTTAAACAAAGAACTTTCTCATCTTGTCACTCAGTTGTATTAACATAATTACTCGCACATTGAGCCATTACAAATAAATCATAAGTACCAAGATCTTAAAGGATACAAAATTCAAAATGGTAGTAGTGCAAAATGGTTGTAGTATTTACACAGATTTTGTACTATTTTGTACCATCCAAACAAATTTGAAGAACCTCCATGGCTGTTTCAGGAAGTAGGAAACTTTTTATCTCATAGCAGCTCAATGTATGTTGAATTAAAATCACTAACTACATTACCACTAGATTAAGAATGACTTCACCATTTTAGAACGTGTTTACTTAACCGAGCATTCAACATCTTGATGACTTGCATACTGCTTACACACAGTGACTATCATTATTATATTAGATACCGATACATAAGGAACTGATACTAAGTACTGTGTCATTATCACCATTATTCTTAACGAAATACTGCTTATAATGGCTTACATCATTTGCTGCTACCTCCGTATTATTACGTAGATATCTTACTATTTACATCACATTTACTCATCCAGATTTATTTAAAAAGAAATGCTTTTGTACCGACATGAATTCTACTTTCTTAATATTTTAATATCTTAATCACAGAAAATAAATTGTTCGCTTTAAAAAATATTGAAACTGGTTTTTGTGATTGAATTCAATTTGAACAAACGCTGTCACTGAAAAAGTTAATCAAATTTAAAACCCATCCAGTTGAGAAAATCTTGATAACCGACATACCTACTTCAAATATATCAAACCAAGCCTCTATAACTAAAAATCTTATTAAAATCTAAATGCGGTGTAAGGGTAATGATTTTAATTATAATAGTTTGTTCCTTGATAACGATAATTGCTCATTCAAAGAAGTATTTAAAGTAGGTATGCCTGTTATTAGAGCTAATTACTCTACTCTTTCTTTTTCGCGGCCTTTGGTGCTGGTAAAAATAGTGCAATGGTCTTCTGCAGTAGCTCAGTGAATATCATTGTGCCCAAAAACACTAAGAAAGTACCGAGCCAATGACCGGTAGTGAACGGATTTCTGAAGTAGACTATAGAGAAAATTAATGACACAAATTTCCTTAAGGTCACAGTCAAGGTGACCGTGAGAGACGCACATTCAGTTGTTAACACATACACGGCACTGATGCAAAGCCCCTGCGTCATGACATACAGAATCAAATACAGCACTTGTCTAGGGAATACGATGCCTAGGAACTCCACAGCGGGCGTCTCAGTGGCGATTTTAACGTGGTTTATAAGATTTGGCGCGGTCGGCAGCCAAACCACGAGAGGTAACAAGTGGGTGTAGTATAGAGCTTCCCACGGATGCTTGCCGTGCTTGGAGTACAGCGACTCTTGGAAGATGCCCATCCGAGCCGAGACGAATAGAGCAAACGTTAGTATACCGATTCCTAGACACCACCAGAGCCAGTCGATGAATTTGAGCTTCTCTTCCTCGGCCGCGTCTTCGTGAGTTTCTCTCGGCGCTTTGACGTCGCCGCTAGACTGTATCGTGCAGATTGCAATCCCGGCTGATATCATGAAAATGGCCAAGTACTTCAGCGGTGGGTACCGTTTCTTCAGGATCCAGACTCCCATAGCCATGTTAGCCATGAGGGAGCCAGCGCGGAAGATCATGTGTAAAGGCATGGAAATATTAAAGTCGAATGCATAGTTGTTTGCAACGCTGCTCGTCCAAAAGAATCCTACGAGCAACAGGTACTGTTTGAACGGTATGTTGCGCTCGGCGGTCCCGAATTTGCCGACGGTACAAAATCCGATCGTGGCAATAAATAGAAATTGTAAGAATGTTGCTAAGTTACCAGATCCCGGGTCTTCCTTCACCACCATTTCCAGAAACACTACATTGGAACAGCAGCCAATGAAGACCATAGAAATGGCCAATGCCGCTTTTATGTTCATTTTGATTCTGAAACAAAATTTTTGTTAAAGTTGAGCACAAAAAGATTATTCCGATACCGGGAATCGAACCCGAGCCTCCTGGGTGAGAGCCAGGTATCCTAGCCACTAGACCATATCGGATATAACAAGCTACTCGAAATTAAGAAATATTAGTAGGTAGGTATTATAAAAGTTTTATTTAATTGAACAAAACTAATGATATAATTAATAATTTGAAATAAATGACATACTTATTGAAGAAACAGACGATGGAATGATAACAGTGATAAAAAATTAACTTCGGACATGCGCACTGATGTAATTTATTAAAAGGTTATTTGGACACTATTGTACAGATATCCAGCGATGAAACGCCATAATTAAGTAGAAAACGAATAAAGTACTTACATTTTGTGGTTATTTCCGTGGATAAACAGTTAAAAACACGAAAAATATTGCATTATTTAGTTAAATTATGACAGGTTATACGTTTGTCAAGCGACAGCGGTGGCGCCAGTGTGCGTGAATCGCGTGTGAATACTGTGAATGTAGTTGTGGCCGTGGCCTCGAACCGGACGGCGCATGCGTAGTGACGTCTCCGTCGGTAAAGCAGAGGAGCGTTTACTTTGTTAAAAATAATAAAGATGGCGCTTTCATTTATTTTAACATTCATGTTTTTGTTAGAATCACAATATTGAAATGTGTTATTTTAAAGATTACCAAGTAATACTGGTTTCTGATTTATTTATGCTGGAGAGACCAAATTTGGTCAACATCAAAAGAGGTACAAAATCAATATTATCTTTTCATTTAGGTACATACCTGTACCTACCGTACAGTGTAAAAATGTATCTAAAGATATGTAACAATCTTACCATCGAAATCCCCTCTATGTTTTCACAACATGATTGTCACCAGTCAATTTTGTATTAAACAAACCATTTTAAACCACAAATCTGTGCATGATAATATAGTAGAGCTGTATGTAGCCACCAAAGCGGGGATAGAGCGAGCAATAAAAATGGATTTATCGAGGCTTCATTACCATAACAATAAGTTTGCCCGACTTTGCCTGACTCTAGCAGAATTGGTTCCAGTTAGGTAGAGTCAGAAAAATGGGAAAAATAATCTCTTCTATCCTCTATCGTAGAGTTAAGTACTTATAGTTTGGTAGAGATAGGTTGGAGCAGACAAAACGCGGGAGTAACTGGGTGGAAAGTATCCGAGTAAACCCAATTTTTTTGTCAAGTCGATTATAGAAGGTGAAGGTAAAAGAGTGGTTAAGTAATTTTCTTTTACCTATACCATAAGTGGCATTCAAACAAACAAGACACCTTATGTTAAGCAATCACAGATATCGCCTGTGGGGGATACCTATTATACAACACCGAAGATATAATGGATACGCTACTGCACACTTGAGATTTGACTAGCAGTAGCAGCCTCCTTAGTAGGTAGGTATACAATATTATACTATAATCCGTTATACTACGAGTATTGCACAGCTGATTATCTGAGACAGAAATAATGTAGAATGCGCCAAAATGACCAAACCTTTAAATAAATACAATAGGGCGTATACGTAGAATCACCCGTTTAACTCATTACTTGAACACACGTATTGCATTCCCGTCAGACATGTTTAAATTACATTTAACCACATTTTTCATCCCAAACCACTTTTAACCCCATTTGTAATTTTCATGTTAAACCATTTATAAATCCAATCTTAGAGCCATTTACAAAGACAAGCGCTGCTGGCTGGTCGGTTGAGAGGCGGGTCACGTCCCGTATGGAGGTGGGTTCGTTACTCACAGGGATATAAATTTGCGCTGAAGACTGTTTTGTCATAAGAATAATATGAGTTTGAAGACTTGGAAAGGGTTTGGTAAAATATTTGTTTTTTTTTATTCTACGGAGTCAACTCTGAAACACTACGCAGTACTGTGTCAGAGTCTTGAATTTTATGAGTTCAAAATTCTGGGTGGCGCACGCCTGTTAGTTATGGGCAAACGTGACGTTTAACGAGGCGAGGCGAGCGATTTGCTCGTCTCGTCACTCAATAGCATAAAAAAAATACAAAAAATATAATATAAAAAAACTGAAGACCTTTTTACAGATGACTTCTGAGCATTGCTTCAAGCAATTTTAGTTCTAGGTACAACTTTCTAAAATTCGAAATGATTTTTTGTATGGAACGGCTGATTTTTTTGTAAATTTCGGAAAATTCTAGAATGGAAATTGTTTGTTTCACGTATCTCAGACTGCCTGTGGAGGGTTTTCAGTGTTTTAGAGTTGATCCCTATGTAATACTTGCGTTTGACTGTCATTTTGCCTGATAATAAGCACTGAGCAATGATGCGGTCTACGATGGAGCACGCTTGCCCAGAAGAAATCGATTCGCTCTCGATTTGAAGACACCCACCTATAATATTTCTATCGGGGAACACCATCTCAAGTAGAGCGTTTCACATTAGACTATAGCTTTATTAGATAACTATAAGTAGAAATACATTCGGGTAAAGTATCTCGCATTCTGACGGTTATTGTCTATTATTTAATGTAGGGTTTTAATGGACCATGTCAAAGACAAGAGACTAAATTGCTGTAAAATATTTACAATTCATAAACTTCAAATTGAATAAATTGTAGCCAACATCGAGTGTTTCGCGAGGAGTCTGTAAGTAAAGATGGGATCACTGAAGCTGAAGCCAGACGAACGTAATTGCAATCGCGTTATTTACGTTCCTCTTGACTCTGAAATCGGTTAAAATACTCACAATACAGTATACATACTTAACACGGGACTACTCGCGTAAATATTACGTCGTTTACCACGCCTAGCTTTTTTGATCACATTCGGTGACCTTCAGCAGGTGAGTTACAAGCGTGACGCGTTCGCGATCACATCTCGCCTGGCACTGAGTTTACGTGAGTATTACCGTGTTAGTTATAGCAAAATGTCTCAAAACCACCTTAGTTTCCATAATAAAATATACATACTTTGTATACTTAAGTATTATTATATTTTCATAATTTTGGCCGTATGACAATACAAAACGCATCAAACTCTACAAAATTGTCTTATATGTAGTCACACACAAAAATACCAATTCATAATTGAAGCGGACGGTGGTATTTTAGTAATAGCTTACGATACCTCGATTCGAGTATGATGCCTTTCTTTCCAGAATTTACCTCACTAAATAGAAACAGAGGACTTTGAACCTTAGTGCTTAGTCGCCTACCAATTTAAAATTCCCTAGGTTCGACCTGATGTATTGATAAAAGGCCTATTAAAACAATCGTAACAAGAAAACTTTACCTTTAACCGATAATTCAGACTAAATTATTTGTGTTTTACCATTGAAATGTTTTACCCATTGCTAATTTGCTACCTCTTAGGTACCTATCTAAAATTCCATACTGTCAAAAAAAGGTACAAACTCTTTTATCACTTTTGGGATCAATAACAGAATAATCCAATCCATTTCGCAATATATGGCAGAAGATTATCCACATATCCACTCAGGCAATTATTGTGCGAATCTTGTGCATATTCTAGTGCACTAAGGGTTATTTTCGCTTGGAATTTAGTTCCATGGATGTCACATCCACGTCCGTGCTCTAACAACGTAGACGGAGAGTCAGTAGGTGAGTTTAGTTTATTACTTATAAAAAAAAAACATACAGTCGAATTGAGAACCTCCTCCTTTTTTGAAGTCGGTTAAAAAGAGCCAAAAACGAAATGCAAGAAAAAAGTAAGTTTCCATTTCACTTTCTTTAATTTTGTCCCACAAAAAAGCATTACAAATTTTCTATATTTTCAGGTTTTTCACGCAAAAATCCTAATGTTCAAATATCAAAGCAAAAACTAATTACACGCAGTTTTATAAGGAATAGGTTTGCTAAGCCGAAAAGGACTGATAGTGTTATGAACAACATTTAATATGAGACCAACCCAAAAATCGCGAAAAAACAGCTGTTCCATACATTTTGTCGAGAGTCATTGACATTTTTCTATGAAACAACAGATTTTTTTTCACGATTTCAGGGTTGGTCAAAAAGTTGTTCATAATGATGAGTACTGTGAGCCCTTTTCGGCTTAGCATACCCTATTCTTATGTCTCTGGTATACAATTAATTAAGTCCACTAATAGACTGGACAATTAGGTAAGTAGGCTAATCAGTCTGGTTTTAGCGGCTTTATGTTTAAAGTCATAGCTTAAAGACATGCCACAAACCGTCTACTTTTTTGTCAACTTATAAATCGACATTACGTTTAGTTTCTTTACTCTAACCTAGAAAGTGTAGCAACTTTCAATCTGCAAACAATAACGTACAAAATTGGCAAATTCAGCAATATTTTTTTTTTTTAAAGGAAACGGCTCATAACATTTTTAAGATCAGATAATTCTAAAAGTACCGGATATTTAGTACTGTATATACGAGTATGTACGTAGTACTTCTGCTGGAGATTACCCTCCCCAAAGTACGCCACTTAGTTCTTCAAGCTTCAGCCACTGCTAACTGCCTCCGTTTCTAAACGAGAAGGCAGAAGGATCTAAAGATCTTCTAAAAGTGCTGGATCTCTCGTTCTGTACGTGTTGCGATATCTAACCGTGTCGATAATTGAATTATTCCGGCTCGACGCGCCAAACTAACGACCTTTCTATATACTTGCACCGTTCCGCGATACCTGGGCGGTTACAGGTCTTTGCAGCTCAGACTAGTGCTAGCTTTTACCCCTACCCTTCGGTGATATGTACCACCTTGTAAGGAATGGATATAGTGCAGAATGAATATCATGGTACTTATCTACCAACTCTGAAATCGTGAAAAAATAAACAGGCGTTCCACAGTAAAATGTCAATGACTCTTAACAAAATGTGTGGATCAACAATTTTTTTTTTTTACGGTTTTAGGGTTGCTCCCGTTGAAAAAGTTGCTCATTATGATACATATACTCTTTTCATATAACTCTGTAAACTGGGATCCCAGGGACGCCAGACCTCACTTATTTTCTGATAAACGAAATGTATGAGTACTTGAGTAGTGCTAGTATAGTATGTACTCTGAAGATATGCATACCTGCTACTTTGGTCCGACGGCCAAAATCCAGATACCAGGTACGAAAGGTGCGTAAAAACTTAACTTTAACACTCAACCGAAGATAATTATGTACCATAAATTACCCAATAACACTAAAAAGTGAATTAAACCGCGGGGTGCATCAAGACTTCAATGGAAATGAATTCTCTCGCCATCTCACGCCAAGCGCCAGTAAAACTTTAGAAGTCTCTAGAACCAAGAATTAGGAATAAACGAGCACCGTCAGAGAAGGTCAACGTTTTCCCGAACTAAACCAAATTATTGAAAGCTGAAAAGCAAACCGCTCATGGCCACATCTATTATTCAATGAAGGCCTCATGAGAAGGTATGCCTATCACGGCAATTCATAATTAACTCCAATCCATTATCAGCTCTAACATTCAAAAAACAACGTCGCTTTTCCGCAAACAGAAACAGAAAACGCGCCCCATTTTTTCAAGCTGACTAGAGAGACAAGAAAAATATTTGGTCACTTCAACGCGAGTAGGTATAAAGGTATAGAGTGCTACACTCGCCATAGGATTTTGAGCTATTTATGGCTTCACTTTAGGTCTATTTCGGGACGGTTATTAATGTTTGTTTTTCAGGGAGACGCTTTAATAATCCGCCTTGGATTAGTTTGATTTATAGCTCGTTCAGTGTATCTATTGCCGCCAAAAGCGTGTTGACACAGCGTCGGGTCCTCTTTTGAATTTGGAACACAACTTTTCGGTTTATGAATGGGATTATGTTTAGGGTTGGCCTTTTCGGAATGAAATGAAACCTTTTCAGATTTCTCGCGTGTTAGCATTGGGAGTTTCAATTTGAGTTCCCTGAAAATTCTAATATGGTTGATGATATTTCCTGTGTGTAGGTAATTATGTTATATCCCTTGTAAGTTCCAAGCATACTAGGAACCAGGGCTTTTAATTTATAAGTAGGATATAGAAGTAACATTTTGCTCGTTTCTGGGATATGCGGCTTAATTTTGTTTTGGAATTTACTCGTCCATGATTTTGTATCCTTTAGGGATAGGTGTAGAAAAAGTATAGAGACAAAATTTACTTAAATAATTACTTAAATACTATATAATGTAGTCAGCTACTCTGACTACATTTTATAGTTAAACTATAACAAAACGAGTCAAAACCACGTATCGTAATTAAAATAAAAGAATAAGCGCATCTTCCTGGAATAAACTATAATATTTGCACAACAAAATGAAGCACAAAATGGCACCTTATGTAAAAGACAATAAGCAACATCAGTAAAGAACAAAAGACTCGAAGGAATTGCGAGAAACGTTCCAAAAGCAGCACAAACAGCGCCACTCCGTCACTACGAAGCAGCCCACTAGATCAAAGTTCCTTAAAGAGTAATTTCCACGACGAATATACTGAGGGACGAAATTAAGAACAATATCTACAAAAATACGTTTTTCATCATTTTTTTTTCATATAATGCACATTTAAGAAACTAAAATTTCTCTCTCCTACAAGTTTTTTTTTAACAAAACCTTATGTTGAAGAAAATAAGCAACGTGTTAAATGTAAAAAGCAACAGAGATTCGAAACGTTCCAAAAGCATCACAAACAGCGCAACTCCGTCACTGTGAGGCGCTACGCAGCAGTTAAAAGGCAAACACTAAATCAAACAAAACAGTCATTTTCACGACCAATATACCGAGGGATAAAATTAAGCAAAAAAAAAACAAGTTAAAAACAAAAATTTATTTTTTCAACAAATTTTTCCCAACAATTATTCTCTTGTATACATATGTAAATCAATCGCTATTTGTTAGCATCCGACCGCACCGGTTTAAGTTTTTTGTTTGTTTGTTTTAATTCAAAGATGGTTTAAAAGAGAAACAGCGACTGCAACAGCGGGCTGCAGCTAGTGTTTCATAAAATAAGCAACATCAAGTTGAATGTAAAGACCTACAGAGCCCCGAAACGTTCCAAAAGCAACACAAAACAGCGTCGCTGCGAGGCGCTACGCAGCAGTTAAGAGGCAGCCCACTAGATCAACGTTCCGTAAAGAGTAATTTCCACGATGAATATATCGAGGGACTTCGAAAGACTGAGAGACTTGAAACGACTGAGAAACAAATGTTCTATGTATGAGCAGCTTTCGCAGCTGGATTCAGGACAAAGCTCTACGTCATATAATAAAGATATTATGGTATAAATTACTGTTTAAAAGTAAAGAATAAAAAAGAGACATATCCTACTAAAATGTGGAAAATTGCCAAGAGCCTAGTGAGAATTTGCTTATTTCACTCGGAGGCACAAGTACCGTTTTTGTTTAAATAGGTACTTTGTGATAAAGATACAACGGAGTGGTAATAGTCGAATATCGATCAAAATCCATAAGCAAAGTCGATGGTTCTAGATCGTTTGTTTTAATATCTCCAGCTTATCCAACTCAACAACAATAATATAATTGTGATGATATTGTTAATGTGTACATACCCCGGCGAGAGAAACAGGTTCTACCAACCGGTTATCAGGGTGCCCAAGATACAGGCTTTGCCTAGTTTGGGGCCCGGTGTTACTTCGTTAGGGTTGCCATTTGTATTATCTTTTATTATAATTTATTATTATAATAACAAAATAAGCTAACCAAAAAAATATTACCTGATACTTTCAGACCAAAATAAAAATTGCAATAATGTTTGGCCTCATTCCGTGTCCCTCAGTATATTCCTCCAAGAGTAATCCCGACCCCTCTTGTCTCGTGCTGCCAAATGTTTAGTTCCTTGCTGCGTCTGTATGGGCCATTATTTTTTATGACGTAATCGTCTGACGACAGAGATAAGAAGCGTTCGCGCATTTGATGCTCGGAACAAAATGGAGATGCTTATCTTAGGCACTCTTAAAATCTATACCCTATAGACTATGGAAAGGTTGAACAAAAGATTTTTTAATTTAAATACTGATTCTAGAGGAATCGACTTCTTCCGCCCTTGTCACTTCCTTGGAGGTAATAGGGACAGCATCGTTTTTGTCTTGACCACTTCCGTATCACTCAAATAACTGTTATAATTTTCTGGAAAAAATATTGCAATTTGTTTAATCTGATGCTTAAATGCTAACTCTAAATAAGCCGAAGGAGACCAAAATTCACACGTAAGGTAAGAAACTCACAGAAAACTGATATTTCGTGGTCCTTATTTTTCTAGAATTGTGTGTAAAAATGCACTGATCATTGCAGTAGTAACAAAAAACATTACTGAAAATAGAATTGCCGACTCTCTTTATGCGAAGACACGATCATCGATGAAGCATTCACGGGAAAAACCCTACTAGAAAAAGGACTAAATCACTGGACGCTCACTTGCACATATTATCAGGAAATTAAAAGATTAAGAGACCATCCGACATACCACAGCAACGTTTTACTTCATACGCAATAAAAATATATAATAGCTTACCGTTACAGGTTAAATCTCTAGGTGGAAATAAATTTAAATATTATAGTCTTAAGAAATTGTTAATAGAACAAATATTTTATAGTGTTAACAAATTTTATGAATATACAGATTTATAAATTTAAAAAAAAGTATCTAGAATAAGTTTTTTTGGTCTCATTTATTTAAATAGTAGAAATGAACCGATATATATGATATTGTCCGTTAAGACAAACTGTTGTGACTAAATTATTTTAAACCTACACAGTTTTGAGCAAAAAGTTAATTTTATTTGATCAACTCATCAAACTCCGAAGTATTACGAAAGTCGTATCACAAAATAACGACCCTTAATATTCAAGAGGTGCAAATTACTTCTAAGTAAGGAAAGCTACTGTAAATTCATTCACTGTCTAAGATCAGCCGTGATCCCTTTAGCTACATTTTTCATTAAGAAAATTGTTTGGCCGATGTAGCGTTAACATAAATTTGCATGAGCCTCGGCGGAATATATTTTGTGATTAGTTCCACAGACGAGCGAGGTAAATTGAATATAGCAGATGCTTTCGTGCAGAAGCATCTTTATGTAAGATCTAATCAAAATTCATATCGTGCATTAGAATTACGTCGGTCGTGTGGACCTGGGAAGGTTCGGAACCTCAGCTACGTAAGTTCTAATGATTTTACAATATATTTTTTAGGATTTAAAGTTAAGGTTTGATATAAACTACAGGGTTATAAAGACAATGTATAGTATATGTACGTATGCTAAGCCGAAAAAGGCTCGTAGTACTAATCATTATAAACAACTTTTACTATGAAACCAACCCAGAATTCACCAAAAAAATTCTGCCGTTCCATTCAAAAATGTCAATGATACTCGACAAAATGTATGGAACAGCTGTTTTCGCGAATTTCGGGTTGGTCCCATGGTAAAAGTTGTTCAAAATTATGAATAGGCATTTTTGGGCTTAGCATATACACTTTCTTTATAACCACGTATAGTTGGTAGTTTGCTATTCAGTTAAATAAACTTTCAACTAAACTGACGTAAACGCCAGCTCTGGGCTATAATAATATTGAAGTTTAGTGCCCTCTACATAAAACACTCTCTTTATGTATAATAATATCATCTAACTATGTTTTAATGTTTACAATTTTCAAAAAGTAAAAGCTTTTTTTTTATGTAATTGAGTGTCGAGACGAGCAAATCGCTGTTGTTGAATGTTAAACGTCACGTTTGCCCATAACAGGACTGCACCACCCAGAATTTTGAACTGACAGAATTCAAGACCCTGCGCGGCACAGCACTGCGCTCGTCACTCTGAGATATAAGTTGTTTAATCTCCCATTAATCTTATGTAAACTTAAACTTAACTCGTAAAGTACTACATTCTATCACCGTGTAGACGTAGATACTAAGTACATACTCGTACGTTTGCGTAAAAACATTTATCAAAGCTACAATGCCAACTAGTTATTGAGTTGAAAGAGGGAGCCATCGGCGTATTTTCTCTCAAAACTAAATAATTTTCAATGAAAAACTTTAGTTCATAATTTGGCCAACGCTATACTGAAGTTGGTCGCCACTACTCGAGCCTTGAAGGCTTTGCGTTAAAGCTGCGCTACACAAGCTCTAATGTGAAGCGAGAAGCGAACTTAGTACCACCCCTGACTCTTGGTACGAGTATCACCCCTGACCTCGAGTTGACGACCCCTGGGTCAGTTTAACGGAGGCACTGCTCGCTGCCTCCGTTAGGTACAAACGTGCCTATAGTAGGTATTGCTGGACGAAATATTCGATTTTGCTAGAATTTTTTCGAGTACCGATATTTTTTGTTGCAAAAATATTGTTCATTTCAAACCATGCTGTTTTCTATCTAAGTACATGGCGATGACACCTGTGACACAGTTTTATTCATATGCAGGTAGGTTTTATTCATTATCGATTCGCATTGTTTCTTCTTTGTTGTTTGTTCCTCAATAAACTGATTTGGTTTGATAATATAAAATACGAATAATAGATAATAATCTACCATAACCACTTTATCTTTATGATAAACAAATTATGGGTTTAATCATTTTGCAAATTAACTTCTTGTATATTTTCTACTAAAAATTTCCCATCAATTTCAAGTCAGCTTAACTTAGCAATCTATTTATTCTACAGAACCTTGCAAAGTAGCACCTATCTAGACATGACTGTCCCTCTATCTCGCCAGAGAGTCTGATAGTTTCTTTTCCGGTGTAACAACTAGCGCTCTTATCACAATGTACTAAGGTATATTATGCCACTGCAACGAGTTACAATTCAACCTGTCTTTGTGGCCAGGGCTTTTTGTAGGCTCTCCTGTGGACGATCTGAGTTTGACAAGTAACGTCAAGCTACCTATAACTGATATCAGGCTACCTACAAGTGACGTCAGGCTACCTTTCGTTTGCAATGGCGGTTACAAAGAGATTGTTGGTCAGACGAGCTTTGGTCTGCTTGGTAAGGAGACACTGTGTTGGAACTGACAATTAAAACGGGCAGTTGGTTTGTGGTAGAGCAAAGTAGAAATATTCTTCGTGAAATACGGTGGTTTTTCGATAATTTCTAATAATTTATTTTACTTTCTTTCTGTTCATAATGACAATTGTTCTTTTACTGTTTCAAATTCAAACAAAGTCATCCAAATTTTACTAGAAGAAACCCTTAACAATTTTATTTCCTCACTTTTTACGATAGAATTCCATATTTTATATATCATCATAAATACATTTCATAAAACTAACAAAGACAACACTACGTCTGCTTTAAGAAAGGCGCTTACTATTGTCTTTGTGTATGTTCCATGGCATCCCCGACACAGGATATCCTAGTGGGGAGCTA
Organism: Alcis repandata; assembly: GCA_949125135.1. Taxonomy (NCBI): domain Eukaryota; kingdom Metazoa; phylum Arthropoda; class Insecta; order Lepidoptera; family Geometridae; genus Alcis; species Alcis repandata. Next base: position 10,715,946 of record OX421239.1, on the reverse strand, counting down.
TGAGCGTGAAACGTTTATTTATTTATTTTATTTGATGTGTTAAGATACGATATGTTAATTATGTCACCCTTACTTCTAATCTCAAACAGTGCATGCGCAATGATCTCCTAGTCTCCTAGTGCTCTATCGTAAACACATTAATTTACGAGAAGCACACAAGATGACTCGGCATCACAACAGAGCACTGCCACTTACGCCGGTAACGATTATGAGTGTGGTTTAGGTGTTCGATTTTCAAATTATAATATCTTATCGAAACTTGGCTCATGTTTGAAAAATTATTCATGGTCACAGCTACATTTCATTCTGCGATACTAAAACAGTCAAAGTAAAAATAGGAAGATGTGTCATAGTTTATTTCGTTACACAATACATAAAATTTACAACAAACATTTTCATCGGATCGTTACTAAAAATTCGTTTCGGTACTCAAGTCCAAACATGCCCTCAACATGAGCCAAAAAAAATACACAAGTCTGTATCAAAGCTGTAAAAATTAAAACATAAATAAATAAAACCATTTGTTTATTATGCAAACAAAGTAACCGGCCTGTTTACCGTTATCTACCGTCACCATAGCGTGTCCTTATCTACCTCGTCACGTTATCACTAGTCATGGGCATACGAGTAATTACTTCATTTGGAATACCATTCAAATTATTCGATTTTAGAGTTATTAATCGAGTTGTGAATATCTAAAAAAAGGTTCTTCGTTTATTTTTTTATCAAAACAAATCTACTAAGGTATTTTTACAAAATTATCCTTGGCTTCCTCAAAATCGTTATTTTGAAACCATATACGGTAGGTACACACCAGTTACCATGGTTCTTACCTACTTTTTTGATAAAAATGTAAGCTGTTTTTTTTATATTGCTTATCTTAATTTGATCCTTTTTCATGGAAAACTTAAAGTTGATACTCATTTTTTTTTTTTTAATTCGATTAAAAATGCTTTAGAATTATTAAATCATTTTACTCGATACTGTTTTTATTTCAGACCTTATGATGGCTACAAGCTACAACACTAGATAACGTAAAATACACAATTTAATCTTACCTATGGTTTATAAATTTAAATTACTTTAAATGCTTGATAATACTGGTCTTCCATCTCCAGTGAATCCATTTGGGAATCACGCTTGACCGAAACGTTAACAGCCGGGCCTGACCCGGTTAACTCCTATTAATAACAATGTTCTTTTGGTGTGACACTTATAAAAATGTAATTAGCTATGATATACAATGAAGCGGTGATAAGGTGTTAGCACAGGGTTTGACAACTCCTGGAGCATTACTGAAATAAAGTTTCATATTCAAGTTTTTTACTAATCTCCTGTTTTTGTAGATTAGTTTACTGTAACTATCCCTATCATTATCAGAAATACAATAAAACCAGTTCCACTGAGACTAATCAGAAACTTAACCGTTTAACTAGTCAGAAACGATATCAATTACCTGAGAATTACCCCGTTGATTCTTGTTTATTTTAGCCCGGTGCTTAATAATGTTGTAGCTTGTAGGCTGTTATCAAGTAACTTAATATCGATTGTGTCATTACGTAATTAGTCCGAGTTATTAACCAGCCGAGCCGCGGTCACGTACTTTACGGGCCATTACAGGCAATTTACAGAGTAAATTAGTGATAATGTTGCATATTGTAAGTAAATAGAGTTTAGAACGGTGGTTGCCACTAAAATGATTAAAGCTATTGTTTGTTTTTATAGATCGAGTGGGGCTATGGTGAGAGGGTTCTTCGGCTTTTTGGTGTGATTAACACAGGAATACTGACCTTAAAGGAAGTCGGTTAATCAAGTAGTCTATTACGACAGTGTTTGATCACATTCATCAGGAGATTTACAAGCGTGACTTACTGTTAATCATAACAAAATGTTTCAAAACCACGTTTATGATTAAGACCCTAAATGTGTTATCCGACTCGTTAAACAGTAGAAACTAAATTAAAATGTGCTCAGACGATTAGAAGCTACGATGCCATAGAAAGATAAACTTATAAAACAGCTCTATTTGTGTCGAGGATTAAAAAAATTTTTTTTTTACAAAATTGGACTAATTTAAAAAAATAATTCCTATATACAGACTGAACGCTTTCATGAAATCATATAGGTACATACACTAATCATTTGTCGTATCAACCTCAGCGAAACTATGCAGCACCGATACCGAGCTTCGACCTATCACAATATCAAATGCCGGAGCATTCGTTAATGAATAGAGATCACATAACGGTATAATAACCGGTATAATTGCAAAATACCGTTGTCAAACCTATAATAACAGGACTATAACGGAATGCCACAACAATGGTACAATGAACGTTTGGTACCGCTTTTGTGTAGGCTCTAGCGCAAATGAAAAGCGACTTGGCCGAGTTGTGTAGTATGTAGTCGAATTAGTGTTTATGGAGAACGCTAAAAACAAGGATGTGGTAGAAAGGTTTGTTTTTATCAAAAACCACCATAATTTTTTATGACACCAAAAAAACGTGAGTACAAACATTGTAAAACATACGAGAAAGGCATAAAAAACGCTAAGAGCCAACCTTTCCCAACCTTTAGGTGAAAGGTACGAGAATTCCGATGTGTGGAGTGTGGCCGGTGTTCACAAATTTATTCAACAGTTGCAGCCTTTTGTTGCAATAATAATAAATACACACAAATAAATAATTAATTCTAATACGGAGTTTGCTTTTTTTCAAGTAGGTTTATAATTAATGACTATTTATTTGAAAACGCTCTAGAAACACAAACTCGTACAATTCGTACATAATATATTTTTTAGATGTTGTTTGTTTTATATTATATCATCGATGTGCCTATTGTATAAAAACACAACTCCTAAACACTAATTAAAGTTAGTCACTGCATGAAGTGCTCTGACAAATTCTAGCTGACGCGAAATGACACGAACAAAAACAAGATGGAGAATTTTAAACAATGATCGAGTTTAAGCAGGCTTTATAAGTAAGTCCCGAGATTATCAGGCTTACAGACCGTACATCTACGTGGCAAGAACATGAGCTTGTAACTTATATTGACACCTAGTATTTTTGTGAACCTTTGAACCATGATGTTCTGAAAAATGAACAATCTTGTAACATTTTTTTTTTCAGGAAAATTAGTTAATAAGTTTTTTACAGTAGTTTTTTTTTATGTAATTGAGTGATGAGACGAGCAAATCGCTCGCCTGATGTTTAACGTCACGTTTGCCCATAACAGGTCTGCGTCACCCAGAATATTGAACTCCCAGAATTCAAGCCCCTGTGTGGCACAGCACTGTTTAACTTTTTTTTTATTTAATTGAGTGGCGAGACGAGCAAATCGCTCGCCTGAAACGTCACGTTTGCCCATAACAGGACTGCACCACCCAGAATTTTGAACTCGAAGAATTCAAGACCACAGCACTGCGCTCGTCACCCTGAGATTTAAGTTGTTTAATCTTCCATTTGCCCTGTAATTTCACTAGAAACAATGTCCTTCCAACCGGAACACAGTAGTAGTATTTTATTGTTGTTCAGTTTCCTGAATCAAAAAATTAAGTAAAGCTAGTACTCACTTGCGTTGAGCGGTATGGCGGTCGTGCGCGGAAGGTACGCGCCCGCGGCGTACGCATGTCGCCCGTAGCCCGCCATGGTGGCTGCTTATACGCACTGCATGGCACGATCCGGGGCACAAGACTGGAACAAACAATAAATAAGTTTAAAAAGATACATTTTGAAAAACAAGTTTTTTTGCATTACTATTGAAGTTACACACGTATACAAAATTTCAGCTTAAACGGACATCGGGAAGTGGTTCGAAATTGAGTTGCAAGATTCCACCCGAACAAACAAGTTAAATAAAAGCTTGTACAAACATCGTTATCGATACCTTTAACATCTGGCAAGCGATTTGATCAAATTATCCAATTATTAAAAAAAAAACAAGATATGTTATAATTAAACAATGTTTTCGAAAACAAACTTTTATTGCATTGTGGGAATTACGCAGGTATGACGGATTTTAAGAATTTCCAAGATTTGAATCTCACAAACATACATACATAATATGGCAAGTTATATAAAAGCTTATAAAACATTTAAGCACAGAGTAGTAAAAAAGACAGCCGATATTTCGAGATAGAGCAAGTGCGTTGCCGCGCAGAGTTGTTAAAGATCCGACTTCGGTGTAAAGCTTTAACTTTTAGGAGATCTTGATTGTGACACTGCCTATCAAGCAAACTTGCTTTTTTCGTTGCTCGGTAACATAAATAAACTAACAGATTCCCGCGGTTTCACTCTGCTATCCTACAGGAATCGTTAATATTTCTTGTTTAAAAATCCTATATTAAACTTAACCAGTAGTAGTCTAGTAGTATCAGGAGTATACGAGTACGACGAAATAAGAATTATGAATGGTACGTGAATACCGTGTGTACCTATGTGTGCCTCGAGGCGGCAAAGTTAAAAGAACAAATAAGCCGGTGGCATGTGGCGGCTACGGCTCTCATCAAACTTGCAAGCTTGTAGCCTCGTAGCGGCTTCGTAGCTCGTAGGCCTCTACGCGGCCGACTTGCGGCCTACGCCGGCGCCGCACGCCCAGACACTTGTTGTGTACTGATTGACAAAAAAACTCAGATGTTATCTAGATTTTAGTTTTAAGTGTGTTGTCGTAATGTTCCAAATATTTTAAGTATAATAGATAGTAGACTTTTCCTAAATACATAGTTTAACCTAAGATGAAATTCAAAATAAAACCTTGATTAGGTACATTACTAGGAACAGCCTCAAAATCACGATTTTAGTCTTTTTATTTTCACCTGGTATCGTGATAATTGTTTGTTATCTTTATAGATAACAATTTATGTTATCGGATGTTCCATTTTGTTATCTCTACCAATCTGGCTTCCAACTAATTATTAGGACAAGGTGCCCTTACAACTTGGTTTATTTAATATAAATAGGAACACACTCTTGTGTTTTTAAAAACCAGCGCGATTAATGCTTTGGCAATGAATTACATGTGTGTTGTGTACATTTTGATGTTATTGATTGTTATTGGAGAGCAAAAAATAATATCTGATAATTACAAAAAGTAGGAGAAGAAACAGCAGTAAAGAATTTGCTTAAATAGTTAAGGAAGTTAAGGAAACTGTTTGATTGTATATAATTTTTTTTTGTTCACATTTGAAAGTAGTATTTGATTAGTTCGGGTATCTTAATTAGTCACTGCGGCCAAAAACTTCCGGTGACAATGGCTATCATGAGTAATAACAAAATATATAATCTTGTATAACAAGATATAACAACAAGAACAAATAATATAAAATAATAGTAATAAAATAATAGTAATAATAAGATTATATATCTTGTTATTACTGCTGTTATTAATGTTACGATTATTTACTTTTACCAGCTTTATACCCACAATTTGTTTGTCATCATTTGGATCATTGTTCTTAAGTTTTAAAGATAAAAATGAAAGGGATGAACAGATGTTTGTCCTCACATTAAATTAAAACACTTTTGCCAACGCTCCTAAAATATTCCACAGAGGCGGCAAGTTTTCGTCGCCCTGTGCTCAGTCGACAATAAAATGCATATTAGATAACCGTGTTTTGTTGCCACTACGTGATTGGCTGACGGTACGTGTGCAGGCCTGCCACCTACCACGGGGCTGGACGGAGCTAGGACGGGTTATTTGGGGGCAGTAGGTATATCTAATTTTTTTCTTTTTTAATGTAACAGAGCAGCAAACAGGCTGGCGGTCAGCCCAACAGTAATAACACCGCCGATGAACACTTGCAACAATAGCGGTGTTGATGATGCTTTGCCAGCCTTTAGAGGTGTTAGTAGATGCCCTTTTGAAAACGCCCCAAGAAGTAGCTCGGCGCAAAGACCTTTGGAGCAAAGGTGTACTATATTGGATTAATAATCTTGATAACCTTGATCTTGATATCTTGATACGTCATCCAAAAAGAGAGAGAGAGAGAGAGTAGAGTGGTAAAAGTAATGTCTATCTCTATCTATCTGTCTATTCTTTGTCTTTACTTTATTTTCTTATTATTTCTATCTCTTCTTTGTATTAGTATACGCACAGAGAGAAAAAACAGATGCCAGTTCTCTAGAATTAGTATGGACGGAGCGTAAATATAAGGAAGTTGCAAAAACTTGTGCCTAATTAGAATAATTGGGAGTCTTGTAATAATTGCTGCAGACAACGGTCCTTGTCTGTTTTCCTTATACTCATATCATGAAATCTTTGATCTGTAAATACCCGTCCTGAGTACGTCCTCACATGGGCCTCTCGTACATTAAGAAGTATTTACTAGAGCTATCATTTGAAAATTATTGTTATAGTAATGGACTGTACGCCTTTTGGGTTAGGATAGGCTCGTTTTTCGGTTGCTTGATTTTGGATGAGGGGAAATGTGTATTGGCAGTGGTTTTTCGAAATTCATTGCTATCGATATCAATATTTAGGTAAAGACGCTTGGAGAATGTGAGCTTTTCTTTGTGAAATCTTTTCCGTTAGGTCTCTACCGCTTCTTGGAGGTTTACAAGCGTAACCGTGTTCTGGTTCATCGTTTTAGGATTTCTATTCTTTGGACAAAAAAAGTATCCTAGATTATGGTCATAGTTTATATTTTGTTCATTATCTTGAGCTTTGTTTTGTTTGTTCTTTTTGTTTTTTTTTTATCTATCTTCTCCATCCTAAGGTTGCCTGGAAGAGATCGCTCTTAGCGATAAGGCCGCCAGTTGTCGCACTAGTTTTAGGTGCTATAATCCTTTTGTTTGTAATTTATGGTGTGAACAATAAAGAGTTTATCTATCTATCTAAAGTATTAGTAATTATGCAGCTGTGTTGTATTTATCAGATGATCTGATCTGATCTTAAATAATGTATATAATTATCACACTTACCTATATTATAAATGCGAATATTTGTCTGTATGCTTGTTACTCCTCATGTTAGATAAAGTTGAATGAAAATTGAAATACAATAGCTTAAACCCTGGATTAACACAGGCTCATTTCAATTATTTTCGCCACCGTTTTTTGGGTCGAACTGCGGACCTCAGCTAGATATTTTATTAACCGACTTCAAAAAAGGAGGAGGTTATCAATTCGTTTTTATGTTTTTTTTTTTTATTTTTTTTTATGTTTGTTACCTCATAACTTTTGACTGGGTGAAGCGATTTTGATGATTCTTTTTTTATTAGAAAGCTGACGCTTCCCATTTGGTCCCATTTCAATTTAGTCCAGTTCTGATAATGGTATCCATGAGAAAACCACATAAGTCTTAAATTTGCATTAAGTACGTGCGCGACAAATAGATGAATAACTCAATAGTCGGTTTTTTGAAGTCGGTTTTTGTTTTTTGTTTTGTAAAAATAATGTTCTTGTACTTGTTGTCATTTAACAAATAATAAATGATATCGAGCGTGTACCTATATTATTTTTTATGCCATAGATTCCAGAAAAGCAAACGGGTCGCCTAATGGTAAGCGATCACCGTCGCCTATACTCGTAGATAGATACCTGTACATTGGAGGCGTCACAAATACGCTGCCAATCTTTTAAGACTAACAGCCTTTTTGAAGAACCCAATGTTGTAGTTACTCGAGAATACAGGTGGACGGAGCTCGTTCCACATTTAAGTTCAAGTTCGATAAATAAAATCTTATTCACTATTATACTCAATGTTACCACAATCATTTTACACCTGTAAGTCCTGTAACTGTCAATCAAATCGATTTACATATTAATTATCTGAGGTCAATTTGGCAACACTGAACGCAATTCATTTTAATGGCAGGCCCGAGTTGACAGCTGACGTCACACGTCAAGGACGCCCGGTATTGAATAGTACCTAATGAAATTGCAATTCACTTGTTGGAATGTAACAATCGATTGAAGGGTTATTAATGAGAGTATTATGTAGTTACACTATTTAGGTATGTTTGTAGTTGTCTTCCGGGTTCCGTGTTACATTGAGTTTGGTTGAAAGCTTATCGTTTATTTTTACATTGTCATTCACCATTTGTAACATACGTAGGTATATACCTAACAATTTCTGTGACTTCTATTTTTAAACTAAAAACCCCTAAAGCAATTGCTTCAGGTGTTTCTTTTGTAATTAACTAGGACCAAGATTCAGATTACGATTACGAGTACATATCTAAAGGATAACTTCGTTTAATTACCTACTAAAATAGCTAAAACTGTATTTTGTTCCCACCAAAATTTATAAACTAAAGTAGGACCTGTACAGATTATGTCAGAAAGCAATATTTACTTAACATACTTACATATTAATAGACTTTCATTAAAAGTAACTTAAATATTCTTTAACTAGCTTTTGCCTAAGACTTTATATCCGACGCGGCGACTGAGCCTTCGACATCGTAGATTTGAGACTCCGAACCGAGCCCCGGATTCCAGCCTCGTATACAGAAAGATACAACCCTTCTCAAGTGATCCGCTTACAAACAAACAGTATTTCATTTGTATTATAGAGATTACACTCACTTTTTTTAGTATTAAGATGCAGGAAGGCCTAGCGAGGTAATACCCACTACTTGAGTTATTATCTATTCTGTACTAACACGCTGTATTAGTTAGTTAAATCAACAAACCTTCACAAAGTAAACAGCTCCAATTCCTAATGTACGGAACTATTTCATGCGCGCACTTCACACCTATGTCCAGGACCTCGACAAGGTTATCTTATCTCCGCGAAACTTTTATCTTTTATCCAAAATATTGCACAATAAGTTTCTTGTTAAGTGTAGCATGTAAACTCCATTTTGTGCATAAAATAAACACTGACAAGGCGATTTAACTGTATTTTTAACGCGACGTTAGATTTGCGCCGGCGCAACACAAAACTAAATGATAGTGGGTCATCAAGTCTTTATCAGACGCTTGATAACAATTAAACAATACGAGTGACGACCGAATGAAAATATGCTGGTTGATAAGAAGATTTTTTACCTTTTATCTTGATAAGGTTAATTTTTAAGGTGCATTTGCGTCAGTGGTACCTAAATGTGTTTTTTCAATAATAAATAATCTAGGAACAGCGGCTTTAATTCTGGAAGTGGATCGAACTTCGCGTTTTCAAAATTAGCCGATTTTTGATATCTAAACAATTTATTCATTCGCCGGGATTTAAAATCATGATTTCGCTTCGAAATATTCTAAAAGCCCAAACAACATTTTATGCTAGCGGTATGTGTTATTTTAAGAGAATATAATATACATTTATTTATTATTTTTAAAAACATAGTACTTATCTTGCGAAATCAACCAATCAAGTGGTATGTTTGGTAACTCATGACAATGTGACTCAGTGCCTTTTTAGGCTCTTTATGAGACTCATTTTGTAATCAATACATTAAGCAGTGTCAAGGTGTTTATGCCTTGTTTTTTTTTGGACCTTTTGTAGTCAACAGGTATCACGCAAGGGGAAAAGGACTCGGCCAAAGTTTGTTTAAAAGGTCGTTTGACCAAGGCCGAAAGTACTTATGTTTTGAATAAAGTGTACCTACCAAAGGTACCTACCTAAGTAAGACAAAGTGCCTTCGTTCTACACCTTTTAGATCGTTTTCTAGTTACACACATTTATTTTCGCGAAAAGATCATTCCATACATTTTTGTACACGTACGTGTTGTATATGGATACAAAAGAATAAGTCATTTGACAAGAAGATTTCACTAATAATTATATGTTATTGGTAACATTTGGACTTTTTTAATTTTTGTTTAAAGTTATTTATTACACAGTTAATCTCTTGAGAATACTCATCAAATAATGTTTTAAAAGGCTTTTTCTTTTCTAATTAACAGCGAACAAACAGGTAATGGAAAAGTTATTCCAAAAGCCTTTATTTTTAAAACGCGCTTCATTTTAACGACTAATCAATAAATCTCATTACCGTGTGCCGATTAATTACGCATTTTAGTATCGGACACAATTAAATTGCCAGAATTAATTAACATAAACACGGATAAATTGAATGATATCGAGCTAGATTCAATAAAGCATCGAACGGTGGGTTTAATTTGGATCCGTGGTTTTCATTTCTGTTGATCTGTCAATAGGAATAGCCTCAGGAATCTGCGTAGTGGCAATGATAATCGTGTGTCGTCCTGCTCGCTCGTATGACGCGAATAAGTTGGAGGGAGCGAGATGGCACGTGATTAACAATGCCATCACGGTTAAACAACAAGACCCCAGGAACATTTGATGACAATAATTATTATTAATCAGATTTCAGTCTTACAGATTGTATAGACGCTTACGTATTTTATTTTATTTTTTACATCTTGTATTGTTTCACTTACGAACAAAAGTCTGTCATCTGCGCAAATCTAAAGATCAATCTGTACAGCAAATCAAGTTAAAGAGCCTTACTGATAAGTTACTTATTTACTCAGCTGGCACAGCGACCCAAATGGGGCATGGCCAGGGGGTACCTACCACTGTTTTATCAGCGCGAGAGGCCGCTGATGCCGCAGGCGGCACAGCTTTTCCATCTAACCTAACGAGTGAGAAAGTGACAAAGCTATCACTGTCGTCTTTTCGCAAACGTCGCGTGGCTGTAGGTATTTATCGCCGGTAGTAGGCTTCGCTGTGCTCCAGAAATTAACCTTATCGCAACGTAACAAGAGTCTCCATTTAATCAAATGATATCAGAATATTTTTTGTACTTGTACTGTTGTTTATTTTGTGGCGTGGCTTCTGACAACAGATAACTTCATCCTTTCATTTTGATGACTTGTTTGGATCAGCGATAGTATATCCGCCTCATAAACTAGAAGTCCCGGGTTCGATTCCCGGGAATCGAACCCGGGACTTCTAGTACAGGACCGGGCAGATGTAGTAATATAGGGTCATACATCTGTTCTTGGTCTGAGTGTTAGTTGTCCTTGTCTTTGTGTGTGTTCCATGGCATACCCGACATATGGTATCCTAGTAGAGAGCTGTGAGTGTTAAACGTTATTATTTTATTGCTCCGGTTGACCACTACGAGTTAGCAGTCTGATTCTATAAATGATTAGCAGTTAGATCTCAGAAATCACCATCTCCCAGTCAACGATCCTAACATAGTGTCATTTAAATGATTGGATATGAGACCAGAGTGCGAAATACTTTTCAAATAATAGACAAGCATAAAAACATTAAGTACCTACATATTGGACGTCATTTCAAAAACTGACTCAATACGCAATATCTCTTCACACATTCCCCCGAAATCTCGAAACGAAACCAATCTTTTTACGACACTCGCAATTGAAAAACGTTAAGACATAAACTTTCTATATTCTAAGGACATAAAAACAAATAAAAAAACCGGGTCGTCACTTTCCTTTGTCACAAACGATATATGAAAGCAATAAAACGCCGGTATGCCGAGTCGGGCATTCCTCCTTCGGTGCCCAAATAACTCGGATTCCAGAAACTTCCGGGACTTTTACAGTGTACGGATTCTTGGGACACGTGTGGTTACCTCGCCGGTGCTCCCGAATAGGATTTGGCTGAACTGTTCTGCCCACCTTATGCAAATTTGGTTGAGTCTAAAATAATATTCCTTAGAATGGAAACTAATTCTCTACCATGAGTAAGCCAGCTTTGATTTGGTTAGTTAATTTTATTGTTGAAGTATGGCAAATACTTTTGGTCACTTTTATTAATTTTCCGTGTGACACAAAGTCCACAAAAACTTTATAATTAAATTCAATATCTTCTAACCCAAGATAAAAAGCAATAATTTTAGTTATCTCCGCTATTTGAACTCTTTACAGACACATTTTTCAACAAACATCATCTGTATTATAATTAGGACAAACTGAACCACGGCGTGGTTCTATTGTTCAAAATTACTTCGATTTGAAACAAACATTGAATTTAATTTAACTTGCGAATAATCGTCCAGCCCAATTATTCATCGTCGAAGCTTCTCCATCATTTACTTAGATAAGCCCCAAATGGATTGTCCTAGTGCCTAATACCTAGGCATTGTCGATAAGAGAGGACAATACATCTTGCGGCGATGTTTTTGTCCCGACGTCAGGTACCAGGGAAGCATCATTTGTTAGAGCACTGTCAGAGAAAGGCTGTTTGTTTTTGTGAAAGAGTGCTGTACGTGGCTGTACTGGGTTAGGAAATTGGAATACATGGTTCGTTTTTTGACCGCAGTCTTAGAGTCTAATAAAACAAATCGGCCTTTATATTTGTCCGATGAAAACTGGAGTACCTACTGTTAATTTGTAGAATATTTGTAGAAAAATAGTTCGTCATTATTAATCATCATCGTTGCTTACCATCAGGCGAAATGGCGGTCAAACACAAACCTATCACAGAATTAAAAAAAAACCACCCGTTTCTGAATTTAGGTCTTTTTTTCACCCGCCATCTTGCTAGGTTCTATGCTAGTTTGTGGATTCCTGCCGTCTTACGATATTTCAGGTATTTAGTCGGTTCAAACGGCGGTTCTAAGTTAGTTCATTCTAATAAAATTTTAAACTTCGACCAAGAACCAAATCGAGTGGTGGTGAATAAATCGGGGTCGCATGGTCACAGTTCAGCACGAACAACCAGAACTTCTATGGACTATAAAAACAAAAGTGTAGCAGCAATGATAAATTTTCTCAGTAAGTAGTCTCGTGTTAGCCGGAGTAGTTGCCAAGACGACATCGAGCCGTTACGGAATGAGGTACAGACTGTGTGCATAGTACACGGCGCTGTTTACGGGAACAAGAGATGTTTATCCAGTATTATTATATTTCCGCAGATTTGGACCATGCGGTCAGTTTTCTTGGGATAAATTTGAATGTTTTCAGAAATATTCGTGTTTCTTACTGTGGAAACGGATATCGTGACTGACTCGTTCTCTTTTACGATTAGTTGAAAATGTCACGTGATGTGACGTCACGCTTGCTTAATCAAAAGTGTTCTTATTCTCTTTTGACTGTTTTCTTCATTTATGTAATTCTAGTTTGGTAATTTCTTACTAATTTTTTTCATTTTCATTGATCCTTTTTATTCATTAAATAAAATTAGAAATGTTAAAAATACACAAATAAAAGAAAAAGCAAGTTATTCTGCTACTACGAGTAGTTTAGGCTAAGGAAAAGTCAAAATCAATCCACAAAACCACTAAACTAAAGAGGTCACATGTCAAAAATCATCCCCCATCATAAATGTTTATAGAAAGTTATTTCCCCGTTATACCTATAAAAGTTTATAAAAGTTAGTCTCGAAACTCGGTTAAGCCTGAGCTATAAGGGTTGCCTTATCCCACTTTCTCATAAAGGGTTGCTACCGTATCGGATTGGCTGGTACAATATCTGTGCCGCTCTCCGAAGTTTTGGGGTCAGATGATAAATAAGTCATAATGCCCTCCTTGGCTAGGGTGGCTGTTTTCTTATACCATGCGTTCCAACTCTGATCTCGAACCTCCCTCTACGAACAGTATCGAAACTACAAATAACATTTTTTTACGGGAGAGCCATTTTAAAGTCAAAATTAGACCTAAATTTTAAAGTTAAAATGTGTAGGATCAAACTATATTAGATTTACAATATAAGGGAAAAAAAATAATAATATTTATTTTCTTAAAAGTGTTTAAAAAATTGTAAAATTGGATACAATGAAAAAAAAACGTAATTTTGAAGTTTCGATACTGTTTGTTGCAGCAGTCGATCTGTGAGAGTAGATGGTAAAGCTTGTAGTTCAAAGATACTTATTTTAATGTACAACCATTAAAACATTCTGAATATAAAAAAGAGTTATGAAACTTATTCTCATTATTGTATTCTGAGTGAGATAGATGCAAGTGTAACGGAGATAGGAACATTTTTGATTGCTCTAGAATCGACCTACTCCCAGCATCCATTCGTATGTGAAATTCGCATGCAAATATCAAGCACAGACACAAACTTGCACTCGCTCACAAACATTCAATTTTTTATGCCATAGGTGGCAAACAAGCGAACGGGCCGCCTGATGGTAAGCAATCACTGTCGCCTATAACACCATTTTTCCTATTTTTAAAGTGTAACTGGCAACTTCATTGTGGTAGATTGTTTTCCTTTTCACATAGCACCGCTTGTATAGTTCCAGTGATGCAATTAGGCAACTTCTATCTCCCTACATAAAGATAAAGGCTACATTGTCTCCGGTCCTAATTACAAGTGCCGCTACAAAAGGCCGCCGACCCGTCCTCTCATGGGAAATGCCACGATACACTACAGTATCCGTAGACGTACGTAAATTACGTGTTTACATGATACAAAGGTAATATTTTATGGTTTATTAACACCATAAATGTCGTCAGTGTAATATTGCGACAATTAATGAGTTTGAGTTTTGATATCTTGGATGCTGTGTTATGGTTTATAAAGGTGAGTGTATGCGCCCATTTCGGTTAAAAAGGTTTGTTTGTCGTAAACAATTTTCCAATTATGTCTACAATGTAAACTCTTTACAAAATTGTAAACATTAGGTTTACATAAATCGTGTTATCATTTTCAATTTCGACTTCTTACCGAATGAGTATGTTATTGAATGTTTTGAAAGGTAAATTATTGGAATGGAAAACACTGTTTTTCTTAGAATAAAATCTCATAACTGCCTGATGTTTCTCAAATAAGGAAACGAATGAGAGATGCTCAGAATTACTAATACTAATACTAAATTTAACAAAGAAAATATTAAATAGATTAAATACAAAACCTCTTACGTTTAGTTCAAAATAAAGTCAAAATATTATTTCAGTAAAAGTGAATTCATTTCTTTCATAAATGTTTCTTTTAGAAGATTAACCTGTTTCTGCCGTAAACTTTTCCTGGTAAGCTTTCCTCTCAGGTAGCTTATCTGCCCGCGCATCAAGCCAAACGACTCGGCATCTTTATTTATCACGGGATACTTTATTTGAAATATCAAAACTGTCACCTATCACGGACTGGCTGTAAAACTCAAGATGATATATTACCGCCGAGTAGAAAATTTATAGAAGAATAGCTTCTAACAGCGGAACGGTGTGAAGACCTCTTCAGACTAGACGTATACCTATGCGATCAAAGCTCTCACGCACGGCGACAGTCTCTTTCGGCGCACGGTTTTCTTTTCTTACGATAATTAAATTTAAAAAATAAACGAATTGACTCGCCGAAATTATAAAGGAAATCATTTACTCTCGGACCAAGAGTCGACACAGGTACGCCGTAAGTGACGTGGGGTAAATAGGGAGCAGAGTGGCAAAAACATTGGCAAATTGGCAATGATGTGAAAAATTGTAAAAAAAAAAACCATTAATTCTTACAACATTTTCGTAGCACGTAGCACAACGTTGCAGTAGGTATGATAGCTCATACCTACTGCAACGTTCACGTATGAGGGATTAAATAATACTAAGTGAAGTGCTAACTTTCTACTGTTTAAAAAGTATCTCTGCAGATTTTGTATTCGGTGACATTACATTCGACTAGAAATTTTCGCACCGTTCGCTGGATGCACTAAATGGCGGGACGGCGGCCATCTTGATACGTCAGGTCATGTCAAGATGGCGGCGCCGGTACACAACATGTCTTTCTGCTGATATTGCATCCGGAACTCGTTGCTTGCGAGATATTTTATGTTTCTTGTTATATTAGCCAATTTCTCGTAAACAAGTATAAAGTGAAAAGATAGAAGGGAAATGTTGATTTTCATTTTCGATTTGTTTTTTTTTTCTTGTCAGCTACTAGCTGTGGTAGGTCCAAATCTGTTTGACCCATTTTGATAGATATATGGATAGATAAACTCTTTATTTTAAGACGTATTTTTTTCATGACAAACATCCAAACATTCATTTACATTTAGAATATTGTTAAATAAAAATAAATGACGGTTGTATTTTTAGAGGTCAAAACGCTGAAACAGTGGTGGATTAAGGGTGCTCTACCAACAAGATTTGCGCTCTTCAAACGAAAAAGCAGAGAAGTTTGATTACTTTTAAAACCAAACTTACAACTTTTTTGATACCGAGATACTGTTAGTTCACTTCAACACTGTTTTTAAACCCGTACCTACTAAACTTACTAACCAAACTGTAAGCACAAAGTGACCGACTATAAAATCGTGTAGCTACTTTTGTTGGCCAACTACACAGTCCAGACTTTCTATACTTATTGTTGTTTGCTTGAAACTTTCATATCTTGATATTTATCGTTTTTGTTCATGATTTTTTGAATAACGGAGTAAATTTTCTTATTCTAAAATGTTTTTCGAGTAAGATAGATTTATAAACGTTTGTAGATAGATAGATAGATAGACTCTTTATTGTTCACACCATAAATTACAAACAAAAGGATTATAGCACCTAAAACTAGTGCGACAACTGGCGGCCTTATCGCTAAGAGCGATCTCTTCCAGGCAACCTTACCTATCTACCTATGTTTGTAGGTATATTAAGTAGCTTTTTTTAAATTTAGGTATCTGAATTTATAACCTTACAGTTAAATTTGACAAGTTTACGTAAAACGTACACCAGGAGCATAGCTTGATTATACGAGTATCTCGTATTATCACAAACTTTCACATTTATAATGTTAGTATTAGGATACGATAAGATATTGTTATGAAAGAAGAACATCTGTTCTAATAACATATTAGGCGCGTATTTTTCAGTTTCTCTTTGATACCGTGAATAAAGCAGGTAACAAGTCGATGGAATCAATGGGCGCGTCTGGCGGCGTAGTACCTGAAATATACATGATAAGCACTTATCAGTTCGTGAGCCAGCTTTTACGACAATGGCATTAGAATAAATGTAGGGCCACTGCTACAGGTACGAACTGTACAGGGTTGGGAGGGAAGGGTATGCTATGCTCAAAAGGGCTTATAGTAAATGTTTTTTTTTACTTTAAATAATATTTAATGTTACAGGTAAGTTACGTCGGTACTCAAGATTTTGCACAATTTTTAAATGGGATCAACCCTAAAATCTCGAAAAAATCAGCTGTTCCATACAGTTTGTTGACTGTCACTGACATTTTTCTATGAAACAGCTGATTTTTATTCGTGATTTCAGGGTTGGTCCCATAGTACCTAAAAAAATTCACAACATGAGAACATTAGCCCCTTTTCGGCTTAGCATACCCATTTCTTATAGCCCTGTATAGGTAGGTACTGTTCTTATATTGTAAATTGGTTGTACATAATGTTAAAGGTCAAAAGACTCTGAACTCTTAATTAATAAACATTGTACCTTTAATTATTAAAACCCGTGTTGAAGTTTCGTAATTTCGTAATTAATGCGTGTTTTATCTTTTTTACTGTAAAATTTTGATCTTCAAAATATCTTAAAATCGCCATTTTAATGGACCAACATCGAACCCAGAAACGCTCTTACAGTTATGAATATCATACCTACGCTTAGCTATATAGATATTAAAGAGCGACCAATTTATTTCAAGAGTCGGCTAAAATTTGGAACTAAACATTTTCTACGGGTAGCTGTCAGTTTGGTTCAGAATATTCGACAGTGGCTCCCTCACTCTGCTCCCAAATAAGTTGGTCGCGCGGTCCGTATCATGTCTGCCCCAGACACGGTTTACGATCGGACCCACTAAAACTAAAATGCGATGACATCGGCCAAAAACGAGAGTTGTACTGAATTTACTATGAGGAAACATATATGGGCTTTTTAATTTAGACTACGTTCATGTAAAAATTGGATGCAGGAAAAATCGATCTGGTTGAACATATTGTTTGATAACCGTTACGGTTGTTTGATAATGAAATATAATCATAAGGAAGTTTTAAACCTGCACTACACGAGATAGTTTTAAATACAGGGTTATACAGCAAGGGTATGCCAAGCCGAAAAGGGCTCATAGTAGGTACTCATTATTATGAACTACTTTTACTATGAGACCAATCCGGAATTCTCGAAAAAAAAAAGCTGTTCCATACATTTTGTCGACTGTCATTGACATTTTTGTACAGGCTGAAAATTATGATGATGATTAGTTTTAAAAAAAAAGCCATCTAAATTAGAACTAAGTGACAAGATAGGTAACTCGAAATCCCGCTAAACTCAGCTGACATCGGCTAAACAACCATTTGTTGTTCAAATAAAGAAAATGTGAACTCGTTTTTAAAGATTACGTACTTATTTCGTTTTAATTCTGCCCCGTTCTTGTTACAAAAAACATTTTAGGCCGGGCTTAGCGAGCGGGCATTAGTTAGGGTTAGCGGCTTCAGGTTTTCTGCCAGTTTTAGCGGGTTTTTTTTTCACTGGCAATGATAGCGAAAGCTGACGGTAGAACTAAGTTTATCGTGGATTGGCGTAGTACGTAACGGGTATTGAGTACGTTTTGAGTTTCATACAATGAAAATTTTCGAGTCGAAATTAGTGGGTATGGAATTTGATCTATATCTACAAAGTGTAACGGAAAGGTGTACCTGTTAATACTTAAGGGTGCTCTTCTATACGTCAATAACTTCCAAAACACGAGTTTGCGAAATTCAAGAAAGAAAATATCGAATCTCCGTAGAAAATTGAACGCGTGATTAAATATTTTGTATGGAGACTAGATATTTTTTTCTCTAGCATACATGGTGTTAGAAGTTGTTCACTTTGACGTGTAGAAGAACACCCTTAAGTTACACTTTGTATACATCAATATTTTGTGATTATTTAGCCTTCAGGCGGCCTAGAAACACTGTCATTATGGCTAAATCACACAGTCTGTAGGATTTTACTTTTTTTTATATTTGTTAGCTTTTCTCACAGAGCTAAATAGTAAAGTACGAATTGTAATTTATTACTTTTTGCTATTCAGGTCTAGTCAATGTAGATTTCAAATTTTACGTACGTTAGATTAAAGTGCAGGTAATACTCGTTACTTGATAGATTTTTACTTGTGTCTATTCATGTCATGATACTAGTGTCACAGGTAACTAACTGTAACTATTGTTTTCTTGTTTTTGTTGTTAGGTTATAGTAGCTTCAAAACTATCGAATTTGAACTTTGAAACTATACAAATAGAGTCAAAAATTTCTTTAGTGAAAGAAAATACACCAAAATACTCGTAGTTACAAATCCATCATAACAAAAAGGTTTTTTAGTATTATTTCACCCTTGCTGCAAATACTTCAAGTTGCCAAAGTGAAAACAACTCTACGTGTTTACACTTTAGTCATTTTATGTGTTTAGCAAATAATATCTCAGGTTTCCAGGTCAAAACACTGGAAAGAGTGCTGTCCACTCGGGCAACTTCGTCCATACGTTGCGAACAAACTTGTCAAGATTTCACAACTTGACTTGGTTATTGAAAACCTGCTTACTGAGTTTTGTCCTTTATATTTTATTTTTGATTGTGTTCAGATTCAGATTCAGATTCAGAAATATTTATTGAACAACTGATACATTGTAACTTATAAGCTAGATGTTAAAGTAAATAAGTTCGTTTAGATGTCTATGTGGGGAATAGCACCTAATCCGAGCCGCGGAAGCTCGGTTGCGAAGAAGGTTGCCAAATAATATTCCGGGAAACGATTGATCAGTTTATATTTAGACACGACACGACAGGTAAGGTAGACAAGACAAAGCACAGTACAAGGAACAGAGATAGAACAGTAAAAACAAGGATATGCGTAAGCGCGGTGCGATATAAAAGTGACGCGGGCTTCGCTGCAAATGTCTATCGGACGACTGGTGGCTCCAGCAGCGTTCGACTGCGCGATCGACCTCGCCCGGCTGCGGGCGGGGGAAGGATCGTTACGCCGCGCGCTAGCGGCGATCGTGTGACGTCGCATGACTAAGTTGCGCGCGCGGCGATGTTTGTGTGATTTAATTATTAATGTTTAGTGTGATGAATGTATGCGAGTGTGTGAGTTGCGTATGTGTCAGTGTAAATATATAATGTATAAAAAACTATTAAATGATTTGTGTCGTGTAAATAAATAAATATTATAAATTAATAGAATAAATAAATAAATAGGTCAGGTCACCTACATCACTCCCTTCCAGAGACCGAGTTAGGGCGTATAATAATCGGGAAAGTGAACTCTTCTCCCCGATCGTGTCACTCTAAACGTAGGGGTCTCGAAAGTTGGCTGTGGGGGGTCTGGAGGCGGAATTACGCGTCGCGGTGGAGGTGTATCGGCGGACAGTATATAGGCCGGTTTAAGGCGGTCTATGGTTACCGTCACGTCTTTGTTCTTGACGCGAATGACGAAAGTTTTTGCACCTCTCTTGAGCACTTCGTAAGGGCCGGTGTAAGCAGGCTGGAGTGAGGCACGTAGCACTTCTTCCCTGAGGAATACGTGACTACAGGTAGCAAGCTCCGTGAAAACGAAGGCTCTGTGATTAGAGTGGTGCTGAGGTGGAACTGGACGTATGTTCTCGGCAAAGGACTTCATGCGGGCTGAAAAATCGGTGATGTCGGTGGTGTAGTAGGTTACGTCGTGGCCGAAAAATTCGCCAGGTAGACGTAACGGCTCACCGTACACCAGTTCAGCCGCGACCGCGACCGCGTTGACCTCCGCCCCGTTCTCGTGGCCTCGAGCGGTGCTGCGACTGCATCGTCAGGGCGCTGACCTGGCGCGACAGCTCTGCTACTTGGCGCGCCAACAGTTCAATCGGCGAATCTGACGATGATGATGATGTCGCCGTGGCCGCGACATGGTGCGAAGGTGTCGCGAGGTCATGGACGCGGTCGGCGAGCTCGGCGAGTGCGTCCAACGACAGTGTAGACTGCGACGCGACGATCGGCTGCAGCGATGCGGGTAGCCGGCTGCTCCAGATGGTCCGCAGGAACTCTTCTGGAATTTCCGGTCCGGCCAGATGCCGCAGGTGTCGTAAAAACTGCGTTGGCTTGCGGGTTCCCATCTGCTCGTACGAACTGTAGGTCAGGTCACCTACAGTTCGTATAGGCCAAGTGGCTAGCCCAGTGTCGGAGTTTTAGGCACCCTAAAGGTCTCTAACATGGCTTATTCTTTGCATGTGTTGGATAATGTAGTGTAATATTTATTTATTTCTTATTGCATATTTTTCTACTGAAACCAAGATTCAGTTACATTAAATATTGTTAAATTGTTGTTAGCGTTAATTGATATAATTTAATTTATTGATTTTTAAAGGTCTAGTCTAGGTCCTGCAATACAACACACAAATAAATCAGTACGTATAATAAGTTATTTATGTTTTATCTCAGAGCAATTGCTAAAGCAGGTTTAATTCTACGGTTTTATTACTCAAAAATTCTTCACGAAATAAAAAAACAAAAGACTGGCCGGCAACAAGAAAAGAAACCAACACAAAGGTCAGCAACAAGCATCCGACCTCTTTCTCAAAACGGCGTTCGAACCGTCCTAATTTTGGCGGGAGATCGCGATAAGACGTGAAAGTCCGGGAAATACCGGGAAAGTGAGAAATCCCGGATCCCGGAGCGATTACAGGCAGGTGCGCCGTGTAGGTAGATTAATGACCCTCCCGCGTTTGAGAAAAAAGAAATGGACATTTTTTTAGCGGAACTTGGGGTTAAAGAGTTTTATTTGGGTGGAATGGAACAAACAGATTGCGAACTTCCTTACTAAGAGGCTTTCAGTTGTTGCTTACGTCTTGGAAGATATTGTTTTGCTCTGTTATTAAAGCTGTAATTTCAGAGCATATTTTTTTAGAAACAAATTACACATTCACATTACTACAATTTAACTTTACATAACTGGTGCTTACTGGCTTGGATTAGCTTAGTAGTAGCATGCCTGCCTTATAAGCAAGAGGTCCCAAGTTCGATTCTCGGTCGGAGTTGATTTTTGAATGATGAATGGTATTAGCCCTATATAGGTCTGGGTATTAGCTGTCTTTGTCTTTTTGCATAATGTTCTACTTTAGTAGTTTCTTACTTGTGTATTAATTTTCTAATAGTTTCGATTTGTATCATAAGGAAAAATATTTTTGTATTTTTTACAGTTCGTTTAAAATCCTATTTTTACCCTCGAGGAAGTAGGTGAGTGAAACCGTAGGGCACAGCTATGAAAACCTCTAAAAAGAGAAACCTCTAAAAAGAAAATTGAGTAGAATTTGGAACCTAATCTTGAACTAAACGACTGAATCTAGGGTCGAGCCTAGATTAAAAACATTACATCTGCCTAACGATTCTGAAGTAGGGTTCTTTTGGTAATACTCGGGCCTAAGTCGCAGATTAAGCAATAGTTTGTACTAACTTATCATAGAATAAATAGCAGTACGCTATTATCAAAGACTAGCCGATGCCCAGAACTTCGTACCTGGTTTGGAGCTTTAAAATGTGGCCTATATAGCCTATAGCACTCACGCAGGAATGATGAAGCTTTCCATTGATGACAGAATTTAAAAAATCGGACCAATAGGTCGGAGATTTTTTCAATACAAACTTTATCTAACCTCTTTGTAATGTTACCACAGATTAAGTAACAGTTACTACGTAGATACCACTTATTATAAGAACATTCACTACGAAGGTTTCATTACAAGTAAGCAAGTAGGTTGTATTGACTTTTGTACTTTATTATTCTACAATCGAGCCTTGGTGTCCTAAATACCTTTTCAATGGAGGCCTATGCATTGTAATGGGGCTCCGACATCTGTGTCGGGCCACTTTTGGTGCCCGACCTTTCCTTTTTTCCATTTCCGCATTGAGGTTTTAATTTTGTCGTTTGTTTTTAAGACTTGACTTTTTTGCGTTTTGCGAAAATTTCCGTTTTAGGTTTCAAGATACTTCTACTAGGAGAGTGCTAAAAAGGAGATATTTTATTTAAAACGTTTAAAGATACAAGATACACTACATTTGAAGTCGGTTGTACTATTTTGGAAAAAAAATATTTGCCCGACTTTAATAAAATAGCATACAAACTTTCAAACTATGTCAGAAATTGGTTATTGTCTATCGTTTTTTGCTATTTGGAGCTAGAGAAAGATCAAAAGAAAAACCAAAATCCGTCTTCAAAATGAAGTCTATTACACTTCGAAAACACACCTCGCAATCCAAACCGGTCAAGCTGCTTAGCAGAAGGGTAACATAGAAACAGATAAACGTACTTACTAATCTATAGATACAATATACATCCGAAAACGTCACCCCCCTTGAGGCGGTCGGGTAAAACAAGGAAGCAGGTCTACGCTTGAGCGGAAACGGAAGACCGTTGAAAGTAGATACAGGCTGTCTTAACTTAATTTTTTTCAATTTCCTTCGCCTCTGAGCGGTCGCTCTCACCTATTAATGCCTACCCTCAAAAACAAAATTAATTATAACAAGTCTTTGTGATCCAAACACACAGCCTTTGATGCGAAACTCGGAAAATTACCTTTTTTATTTACAGTCAAGTCTTTGGGTAGCCGTTTGAGTGTTTTTGGGATTTTATTCGAGGAATTTCGTTATTGATATAATTTTTAATTTGACGGTGAAATTAACTCAGCTCCGTGGTCTACCCACTGAGCTATGTTCAACTACGATTTTAATTAAACTTTCTACAATATCCTATCTTTACTTCCTTACTAATATTATAAACGCGTCAGTATGTGAGTATGGATGAATGGATGTTTGTTACTCTTTCACATGAAAACTACTGAATTGATTTTAATGAAATTTGGTGTGAAGATAGCTCAGAGCCTGGATTCATTGGTTATTTTATTACGGAAATATATATTTATTATTACGGAATTTTTTTGTAAAACCGCGGAGCGCAGCTAGTAATATTATAATGGTCAAAGTTTGAGAGTTTTGCTATTTGGATGTTCGTTGCTCAATCACGCAAAAAACTGATTTAGATGAAATTTGGTGTGAAGGTAACTTATACCCAAACTTAACGTATAAGCTTCTTAATCCCGGAAAATGCGGGTGAAACTGTGCGCAACTAATCTATACTATATATACTATAATATTATAAAGAAGTAAAGTTTGTGTGTTTGTATATTTGTTAAATTGTAAGGGGTAATCTCGGGATCTACTGAACCGATTTTAAAAATTCTTTCACCAATAGAAAGCCACATTATTGCTGAGTGTCATAGGCTATATTTATTACCTGAAAAAATTAGGGATCCTTAACAAAATAAGATCAAGTAAAAAGTAATTTAAAAAAATCTACTTATCACCCGCATAAAGACGCATTTAATCTACGTTTATCCCAAAATGTTTAAAAAATGAATATCCACCCGAGCGAAGCCGGGACGGGCCGCTAGTTATATTATAAATGTCAAAGTTTCTAAGTATGGATGTTGTTAGACTACCACAAAAAGTGGCTCTACGGATTTGGATAAAATTTAGTCAATTTAGTAAGGACGTTGTATCCTGGAATAACTAATAGTTTACTACTGATGATGACATCACACTAAATTATATTCGCAAATTTCGGGGAAAATATCTCATTTTACTTTAAAAACTCTGGTCTTCCAGCACCTTATCCCTATCTTTTCTCATTATCACCTAATTACCAGAACTTATAACAATTTCTCTCATAAAAACCGTGACGTCAAAAACAAAGAACAAACAAGATTAGACGTTTATATGCTGAATTACCATACGGTTCGTTATCCTAACTCATCCGAGTTTGACGTTTGTTGAACAGTTGCCTGTTTATTTGGAGGAATAACCGGTTTTTACCGGTTAATGTGGAGTAAATATCGGTGTGGATTATTTTGAGGACAATATATGTTCAGAACTGTATAATTATGTAAATGGTGAAAAATTGTCATTATGATGTGTTGTCACCTCAACATTAATGCGAAATTAATTTATTTTCCTCTGTCTTTCGGTTTATCTATCCTTCTCCTAATATATCCTACATCTTCTGTCTCTGTTTTTTATCCCCCTCTTTTTTTTCTACTGTACTTTATCTCAACACCTTTTTCTTTCCGTCCCGTTTTCTTCCTTTTTTGTCTATGTTTTCGTTGTTACCCTTTTTATCAATCGACGGTTTGACAAATCTTGATTTTTGCCAACAAAATAATATGCATAATGGATAGTAAGAATCAATATAAGATACTATATCTCGAAAGCTCTCGAGTGAACGGATCTGCCAAGTCTACGTACTTTATCTTCGACCACTCCGTCGCTTACTATCATGCAGTTAGTGGTCAAACGCAGATTTTATTCGCTATAAAAACCTTTCAAGTAAACCATAAAACAATCGGTAAAACTACGAAACAAAAGCTGAAAGAAATAAGTAGGTACGAGTATAACCATAGACAAAATATAACCAACTCAAAATAAGCTTCATTCTCCATTCTACTCATTCTACATAATGTCATCGTTTACTATTATCATAATGAAGACGGCCGTCATTTCGCGTTCCCACAAATGGGCAAATATCACCAAACAAACAGCTTGCAGGCTAATGAACTCACAAACTTACCTATAAAATATAGGTAGGTGAAACCGTTGAGGAGCCTCTTTAGACGCGTAATTCATAAACAATATTATGGCGTTTGACCTTTACTAACTTAATTGTCGACTAAAAAGTGCGTAATTCACAAAGAAATTACGAAAAAGTTAATGGAAGTTTTGTTCAGATCAACAGCTTCTCTCGATTGTTAAAATGTATCGCTTTGTTGACGCGAAATACAATTCTCAACGATAAATGAAAGAGAATGGTTAACTGTTAGTGGAATACTTAAAAAAATAGTTATTTTTGTTCAGATTATACGAATTGCAATGTTTAATAGCTGGTGTTCAATTGACTAGATTTATCAAAACAAATCAACAAATGCTTTTACAAATATCTTGGCTATCACTTGGGCAATAAAATGCCAGCAACATTCACTGGATCAGATTGTATGATATTTCACTGATATGTATCCAGAGCTACCGTGTTAAGTGTTACGCCTCTGTAAGCTTTCTTTCACTATAAACATAGTCAACAACAAAATATGTATAATATACCAACATCTTATTCACTGATCACCTGATCTGATTATGTAATATTTCATTGATGTATCTCCAGAGTTATAATATATGCTCAGTGTTACGCCTCCGTAAGCTTTCTTTCACATGAGTATAGTTAGCAAGAAAATACCAGTATGCTCATCACTGATCATTTGATCAGATTGTGTGAAATTTCACTGATGTGTCTGCAGAACTACCGCGATTGGTGTTACGCCTCTGTAAGCTTTCTTTCACATAAGTATTTAGCAACAAAATATACCTGAAGCTTATTTATTGATCACCTTTTCCTCCCACTGCTGGGATACAGGTCTACCCTCGAAAGGTGATTAGGCCGTATTCCACCACGCTGGCCAAATTCGGGTTGGTGGATTCATATACGCCATTGAATTTCTACTACGGAAATATGCAGGTTTCCTCACGATGTTTTCGTTCACCGAAAAGTCAGTGGTATGTAAATTCTTACATAAGTCCCAAAGAACTCATTGGTACGAGTCGGGGCTTGAACTCGCCACCTCAAGAATGCGAAGCGGCTGTTCTCCCATTTTTTACGGGCATTTGTTACGACAGCTATTTATTGATCACTTCATCAGAATATGTTATATTTCACTAAGTAAAGTAGATAGTAGGAGTTATGGATATATCCAGAACTACCGCGCTTGGTGCTACGCCTCTGTAAGCTATCTTTCATAGTTAGCAAAAAAAAACCAGCATCCTCTGATCATTTGATCAGATTATGTGATATTTCACTGATGAATCTCCAGAGTTATACGCTCAGTGTGACCCCTCTATATGCTTTCTTTCTCTATAAGTATAGTGTTTGTCCGTATCTTATTAAGCCATACAACAAGCAGTGCCGGAGGAACTTGTAATTTCAACCCTCTTTACGCGAGGTTATGTGTTTAGGTCTCGAATAGTTTCAACGTTTTCTTGCGGGTAACATGACCCGTGATTGTCTTGCTTAGAGTAGCTTAAACGTAGATATATAAAATGTTTAGGTACTACTTATATAGACTTTCCTCAGGCGACCCGAAGGTTGCCTGAGGTGTAAGAGAGTTCTTCTTACAAGCTATTGTTATTACCATTAAATATAGCTTTTCTAATTGAAAGATGATATGAAAAAGAAGGGAGTGTATTCAGATATGACGAATGATAGAGATGAATGGAAGAAGTGTACATATTGTATCGATCCCACGTAGGTGGGATAAGGGTAGGCAGATGATAATGATGGCTTTCCTAATTTCAGCCATATATTCAACCAATAATATACGGTGTCCAAATACTTACTATAGATCCTTGAAAATAAAGCTTTTCTCAATAAATGTTTTAGATACAAAAAGAATTGGGAATATCCGATCAAAGAAAAAATAAGTTGATTGCCGTTCATATATCCGATAGATATTATTTACAGAATCACATACAATTCTATCCATTTTAATGTGAATAAAATATATTTTTACAGTGATCCATCATTTCGTCTAGTAAGTAAATAAATAATCAGTTTCAAAGAAACACAAAAGGTACATTTGTTGCTCTATAAAAACCACGTGTCTTTTGAACTAGAACCAAAATACGAGATCCCATAATACGGGAATGGTAATGAAAAGATGGGCTAGGTAGCTCGTTGGTGCACCCCGGTTGAGAGCAGCTTTTTATTTCTAGTGCCGGACTAATGCGTGCCACAGTACTTGCAGTAAGGCAATGCTAGCTTAGGGGTTGTCCATTAATCACGTAATGTATTTAGCAACTTTTTCGTAAATTATGCTACTAATTGAGTAACGAAACGAGCAAATCGCTCGCCTGATGTTAAACGTCACGTTTAATCATAACTGGTCTGCACCACCCAGAATACTACCACCTCCTACCATTTTTTATGTTACTTGCTAACATAAAAAAGTGCGTTTAGGAGTCTTAATAATACTAACTTTTAACTTGGTAACAAAACTAAACTACGCCTAATATACCGCTCTAATAAAGTTACACCTCTGTTTATTTACTGTAACGCCACTCTTTATATTAAATTAGGTTTAGGAAACATTTTTGTACATAATTCGAGGGAGGTGTTCCCTTTTCCACGTTCTGAACGTTCGCTTCGGTTTTTATATGAAATGGAAGTGTTAATATATTACTGTTACGTTTTATATGTTTTTATATGAAATGAAAACGTTATTTCATTAATAGAACTGAGTTATTGGTTTCGTAAGATACCTATTCATAAAAGTAGATAATAATCAATTTGCTGGGGTTCAAAGGGTAAAATACTATAATTGATAAGGAAAATGAACGATAGCTCGTGGAAATATAGACAAAAGTTATGAAATAAGTAGGTTCTTATAATACAATAGCCTTTGTTGTTTTAAATAATATTAAACAGAATTCAGTATTATTTTAGAGGTAGGGTTTTGAGTGAATTAAATAAATGACCGGCTGCAATAATAAGGGTAATGAGAAACAGGATTTTATTGTTTGTTTGGGTATTTTATTAAACTCAATTGTTTTAGTGAGCTTATATATTTATTTTATTATATTTATATTGGCTGGGTGGCCAATTTTTAGTGCCATTAATCAGGACGCTTAATTATTTTCAATACTTTTAAAATTACTTTCCTGATACGACCGGAATTTTAGACCTCCGCCATATCAAGGATTTGAACTTGTTAGGAACTTTTAAATAGAAATAAAAGCATTTTGCAAACGATGTTACATGCGCGAGTTTTGACAATTAGATACATCCGAGTCAATGTCAGAAATTTTATTGAAAAGACAGAAATTTCGCTCGGAAAACTCATTGTCCAATCTGGTAACCCTATCCACAATAATCATGCTAGGCCCTTTCCTGATTCAGTACCGCGTATAGCGAGCGTGACAATACCATGCCCAGCGTCGACAAATCAGTAAAGAGACTTGCAAAGCTAAATGCTAACGTTTAAGTTTAAAACTCAAAGAATAAGTAAAAAAATATTCTGTGAAACTTTTAATCGGACATAAAGTTGAAAATCGAAAATCGCGGTAAAACTGAATAGTGCAAGCCATAAAAACGCAGGCAGTTCGATAGTAAAAACATAGAAAGATGCTTTTACATAGGAATTACGATTTATAGTCTTATTATTATGTATGCAAGGTTTCAACTCGATTGAATGTGTGGAGTTGTGCCAAAATCTATAGTTAGTACGAGTAGTATACAGTAGGTATTCCCAATGCATCCGGGTCGAAAACAGTTCTAAATGAAAGTGGATGAAATACTGATGTAAGAGAAACTTGATAAGTTGACTTATAAATTGAAACCAATTTAGAACTGATAGATATTTTCAAGGTTTTTCCTTTTTACTGAACTGTTGTTGTTGTTTTTGGTCTTTCGAATGTACTCGTAGGGATCAAACTTGCGTATGCCTTATTAGTATAATACCTCTAGTTACGTAATTTAGTCGATAATTTATTATTATGTTTCTATACTAATAAGTTTTTATCTGGGAATTTATGGTAGTACTTTTTGTCTCATATACATATTATGAAAAGTCTACGTGTGTTGTTCTGTTGTGGTACAGACCTTGTAACTATGTCGTAGTCTAATATTATGATTCACGCTTACTTACTCCCAAGTAAGACCAAAAAAACTCGAGAAAATATAACTCTTGAAGTAAAAGGTAAACAAGCACAATTTATAGGCAAGCTTTTCTCTGCTAAGAAAAGCTATCACTCCATCTGTACATCATCCGTGACAAGAACATAAATGTACATCATGCCTTATTTCTTCATGTGAACCGCAGAAATATTCATATCTAGATTTGAAAAGCCTACGAGGTATTTTCAGCTGAAATTATTACAAAAACGTACCTACTATATAATGTTTTTTTTATTATTTGATGGTAGGCTTGCGTTTCCTGCTATCTTGCCTGATGGTGAGCAATGATGCGGTCTATGATGGAGCAAGCGTACCTAGAAGAAACCGATTCACTCGCGGTTTGAAGACACCCATATTTCCATTATCGAACAAACACGTACTCACGCATTTTTAACGAGAAGACTGGAATACTCATGTTTAATTGGGTTAGATTTTGACGAATGTTTTACCACGTCAGTTTTTATTGTAACCTTCTTACTTATATTCCAACTGTCCACTATTTTTTAGGACTGATCGCCTGAATCTTTGATAAAATATTATCAAGTTTGATTCAGAGGCGAGAAAGCAGTATGCGTCACGTGAACATAATGATCATGAGAAATTACTTATTCTTACATTTGCTAGAAACTGTGAGTAAACCCGCGGGACACAGCTGTAGTTGCCAAGGGAATATCACAAGTCTAGAATCTCCGCTCCGTGAGCTATAACTTTTTACCGTCCTTATTTTCGTGAGTATTTCTGGTGACAAAATATTTTGTTTACTAAGTGAACGCTTTAGTCCTTGGCTAGTCTCTTCTGTGGTATAAATATACGCTTAAAAATATAAATATATTGCATAAAAATATGCAATATATAAGAATTGTTAAGAGGACTCTTATGAAACTAAATTTGATCAATAACCATTCAAGAGATACGTTACCCACTTTCCAGATTCATGTTTAGACATTTATTCAGCTTAATTCTACAAGTGGGTGAACATTTTACATACATTGAAATTTAAAAAGGTTTGAATATCGATAAACGATCGAAATAAAACTTCGCTAACCATCGCCTCGACATTGAAGCATTCTAACATTGTTTTAGCTACGCGGATTTTACATCGTCACTTTTACAACAAATAAAATAAAAAGTGACAACTTTGTCTCCCTTTTCAAATTTTAATAAAAGAGCTTAGCTGTAATACATCAAAGGCCGAAGCTTTTTGCGGTATAATAGATAAAGCACGTCTACCGTAGAATAGGGCTTTGAAACACGCATTTTCTCCTGTCAATTTAGCATAATTTATTACTCAAACGATGACTGTACAACGCTATCGGCCCGAAAAAGGTCTTCCGTTTACGCCTCACGCCCAAATATTTGACCCTCAAGGCGTCCGCAAGAAAAGAACAACACTTAATTTGGCATAACGTATTTCTAAACAAAGAAAATCCGGATTTGAATGCGTGGCCCGGCCGGGTCCGGGCCGGGTCCGGGCTGGAGCGGCGGAGTTATATAAACTTCAAAAATAGAATTTCGCCGTCGCAACCCGGTTTACGACTTGGCTCGTAAAAGGGGGTGGAATCGGGCGGACGTAAGGGGAACAGCATATTTTCACCTTTATTTATAAAGGAAATTCGGTCATGTTTGAGCGATGATAAAATTATGTTAAACTTTCAAAAAGTGGTGAATTTAATTTGGGGTGAAACTGAATTATTTTCCGTCTGGCCGTCGTACGTTAGACGTCTAGCCTTTTTAATTTCGCATGTTCACGGTCGGACACTTTGTAAAGTTACCACGGTTTGGGAGCCACTGGGCCTTGAAAGCGATTTCAAAAATTAAAAAGTGATGAAAGTGAAAAGGGTCTATTTTAAATTTTTTAAAACAAATATAGGCCAATTACAGTTTATATTTTTATCCCTACGTTGTCATCTTCGAGTTTTTTTGTGACACTGCTAGGCTAAACTGCGCAATTTATTAGGTTATTTGTCTCTTTCTATGTACAAGTATATGTCCCTGATCGAAAGTGGGCGTTTTCTTTTGCTACAGAATATCATTTGTGTAGATTTCAGTTGCAAATTTCCCTTTGAATTATTAGGCTTATCCTTTGAATTGTACATCAGGCAAAACATTATTTGGGTTACAATTAAACTAAGTTCTAACATGAACGCTAACTTCGAATAAAAACTAATCAGGAAGCGAAAACCTTCACTGTAAAAGCAGTTTGAAAAGTTATTTTCAAGAATAGCCGTGAGATTTTCGCAGTAGAATACCGATATTTTCCGGGTATTTTGAGCTCGTTTTGAAACAAGAAGATATGAAACAGGAACACTCTTGATACTAGAAATCACGTGGTTAGTCTTGGTTAGCTGAAATATTAAAACTAAAACATTTTTACTCAATTTGTGAACATATTATATTTAGTATAAAAAAGTTGCTGGCATAGAAATGTTTCAAAGGAGATTGAATTTTTTTCTTTGTGACATGGTCCTAGTCCAGCTGAGAATGCGTTTTAATTTCCTGTTAGCGCGATCATCTTACAAACTCAAATAATACTCAAAGAATACCCAAAAAAATACTAAAAATAAGTTTGCGAAAGAAAATCTTTAAAAGAGTAGTATTACAAAAGGAATACATTCCAAATAGACTTTTACCGAGGAGCGTTCTATAGTAAAGTCTGATCTATTTTCAGGGTAGAATTTCAAAAAGTTAAAAAAGAAAAGCGCCATCTAGTTTTATTATCTTCAAACTAAAACATGTAGCCGGATGGTAATGTTTCACCAACAAGCTATAAATGCTCTCATAGCATTGATTATGTCCTTCTTTTCTATCCTCATGATGATCACTAATCACGCGTCTCCAAGCATACGTGAATCAATACTTAGACACTTTTTCATCACGTAACAAATTGCGTGTAATCTCGCACATCCGATCATCATTTATCACGAGCTAATGTTCGGGTATTTTCGGATTCGCTCGCCACATCCATTATATTACAACCCGTCTAAGACGCGGTGTATGAGAGGTACAGTTACGTGGCTTCCTATAGCTACAAAAAAAACATATTCTTTGAATATTAATATTTTTTTAAGTAAGTAAGTTCGTGTAGACCTGCCGTGGCTCTCCCTCGGCAAACTCTTTGACTTATTCTTCATTGTTTCACAAATTTTATCATAATATTTTCATAGAATTTATGAACTCTTTTAGAATATACTTCAAGTCAAAGTAAAAAAACCATTTATACATTTGAAGACACGATTGACTGACAACTACTTACTCGGCTTTTAAACTAATCAAATTGTTTAACTTTTCACAATAGAGTTATTATGGCGATGTCTACTATACTTATCGCCATAATTTCCTTTTGCTTTAGAGAAAAAAAACTTATTTAGGTACCTACAACACTGAAAACAAAACACCTCCTTTGGCTTAGGGCTTAGCTAACCCTCTCCAAATAGCCCAATAGCCCATCGGCCTTTTACAAAGCTTAAGTACTCAATCCCGTCGAGTGTAAGTTATGCGTAAGTAATCTAAGTTAGTGTAACAGTTTGTAGGCCGCGGTGTGCGAAATGTGGCCAATCGTGACTCGGGGCTTTGATGGCTTTCATATTAATTACACTGAATGTAGCTGTTATATGCTATAAACAGCTGTTATATGCTATAAATTGTTGCCATAATGGTCAAAGTAAATGTTAGAACGGACCATTACTAAATAAACAATTATTTGAGTGGAGTCTGTAGCGCAAACGGGGAGTTCGTTTTTTGTTTTTTGAAGTGTAATTTTCCGGCGATTCGATAAATCGATAAATATAATTGGGCGAGAGTAGGGAAATTTTAAGGACGTGTCACGTTTAGACTTATTGTGTTACATGAGCGAGAAGAAGATGATTGTATTTTCACGAATTTCGGGTTGGTCCCATAGTAAAAGTTGTTCATAATGATGAGTACTATGAGCCCTTTTCGGCTTAGCATGCCCTTTATGAATAACCCTGTATACCTCCATTCAATATTCACTTCTAGCGTACGTAAATTCCTAGAGATAGAAAAGACAATAATTTTGTTTTGTTGTTTTTGTTTTGCCATTACCGGAGGTTCACGCCAGAATATAGTTTATAATGACACTAAGGCGTTTAATCACTCTTCGTATTTTTCAGTATATTTTGGAAACCCCAGAAAATGTCCGGAAAAGGCCACATTAGCCGGTAAATCCGAAGATTTACCGCGAGCGCCATAAAACTCGGTATTCTCGTAGAAGTTTATATTTGCTCAAGAGTTAAGACGTTCATAATCGTAAATTTCACTTTTTTGATATTTTTACTTACGTTCAACGTTCAAAAACCCCTCATTATGAAAAACTATCAGTGCTCCTTGGTTTTATCCGCTATTATACTTTAACTGTCATTTATTTCGGAATAAAAGTAGATATAGGTATGTTGTGTATACAATGTGGTACCAAATCATCCAAATCAATAGAGCTGTTTCAGTTTGGAATATAATATTATTATGCTAGTTTTATGAAAAAAGTCATCAATTGTGTATGATAGTGATCTGCGACTTTCTTTTACTAAATTAAAAAATAATCCATATTTAACATACACAATTCTGCCCTCAAAAGCCCAAGAGAGGTATCGCAAAGAAAAAAAGATTTCTGTTTTTTCACGCATCAGAAGCGTAATATTTCAAGCTATCAGATGCATGAAAAAAAACAGTTTTTTTATACCGCTCTTGGGTTGATATAGGCAGTATTGTAAAGCCACTTATGAATATTACTTGAATTAACCAACCAGACTATTCCATACATCTCATCGATTATATAGTCAAAGACATATAGATTTCATAAAAACCAGCTCGTAGTTTAAACAGTACATACATTTTGCCAGTGTCATCTTCAACCAAAATAGGTAGACTCTACAAGACTACACTTATGTAGATATATTTTTTAAATTACCAGAATTTTACAAAAATCCGATAAAAATACTATGGAGCAATTAACACAATACTGGCTACACATTAACCCCGTTTCATTCATGAAAACGCGAGGCATGCTAAAATATAGATGTCCAATGCATAAGAATGCACAATTAGTGTAGGTACATTTGTACAATACAGGGTTATCAGGACAGGGTATGCCAAGTCGAAAAGGGGTTACAGTTACTCATCATTATGAACAACTTTTAGTATGAGACCAATCCTGAAATAAATAAAAAATCGGGTATTTCATACGTTTTGTAGAGTTTCATTGGCCTTTTTCTATGGTAAAGCGGTTAGTTCCATGGTAACAATTGTTTATTCATAATGAAAAATATTATGAGCCATTTTCAGTTTAGCATACCATTTCTGTATAACCCTGTAGAAACAAGTCCAATTGAATGGGTGATTAGCCAATTACAGACACGCATTCTATCAAATGTTTCAGCTTTGCTACCTAATGGATATTGGACAGGCCAAAATTAATTAGCTGAATGAAATGGCCTGCTGACTAAACGCGTGCATTTTCGTTTTTACACAAAATATTCTGACCAATTTTAATTTAGTGAGCGGCTGAATAAAGTGAGGCACTGTGATCATAATTCAATGGGGCATTCTAAGTAACTGAGTGTACTCTCTAGTACAAAGTATATAGGTATAATAAAAGCTCAAAGGGATTGAGAACTTTCTCCTTTACAGTCGGCAATCAGTAGAATCAAATCAATTTGTTGTTTAACAAAACAAAAGAAAGAGTATATAATAGTGAACTTTCAGTAAACATACTCGTATTTTAATTCCAACCAGAGTTTCTTCAAGGCTTAAACCAACATTCAGCGCAGTATTTCCGTGTAGCATTTGAAAAATCTAATTCAAATATATTTTGCAACAGAAAAACCGCGCGCCCACCACCAACCTCAATAGCATACAGTTTCTCTCATTTTAAAAGGGGAAAACTAAAAAAAAAGTCAATTACATTAGCATGGCCGTTCCTATTACACAAAATGCGGGCAGAATGTTAGAGGACTACGTAACTTGAATAATTCGGTACAACTAAATACTGCTTTTTATGATCGTACTATGGTCATGATTTGGCACTTACATTTTGTCAATTTGTCAGTCAGTCAGTCTTGAATAGATTAGCCCCATTACTTATAGGTTTATCTAGTATATAGTACTAAATAGCGGTTAAGAAAATACGTGAACGTGATCGAGTCTTAAGCAATGGGCGAATCTGATCAACTCTTTTTGTAGAAGGAATATTCCGCATAGATTGAGATGAAACGTAGGTATCACTTTGAATAATCAAATATTGATTGAAACGTTTTGGCAAACAATCTGTCAAATACGGATGGCTAAAACATCATAGTCGAAATTACTATTTCCAATTACGTATTGCCTTAAAAGCAAACAAAATGCACCAATTAGTTCTAAAAATGATTGGGTTTTATTTACTGCGTCTGATTTATTTAAGCTATGATAGCTCTGAAATAAAGACTTACACTGTTATGAACAAAAAAGTAAATTATGAACAATTCTAAAACCGGTATTATACCGCTATATTTCCACCGAAATTCAGCCCTCAGCAGCGGCCCAGTAAACGAGCGCCGCTGAATGGCGCGCCGTCCAACTGTTATATTTGCGTTATTCAAACGTTATTTTGTTATTTTTCTGTACGAGTTAATTATGTTTAGCATTGAACTAAACATTTCGACGAAAAATTGTACAGCCCATTTTAGAATATTTAAAAGTTTCAGAAAATTGTTCATACTTGCTTTTTTATCCTTTCTGTTTTCTCAAGTTTTTGTTTTCGATTCGCATACTTATACAGGGTATGGCGTTTAGAGTAGTCAACCCGTTACGTATGGAAGAGGGGTGTTATGGCTGATCAGATAACCAACATTACATTTATTTGAACCGTTTAGTAAAAGGGTTATGATTTTCGAGTTCGAAGTTTTTTTTAAATAATGACTCTTCACAATCACATGTACAGGTATTTTCTCAGTCAATTTTTTGAGTAGTATTTTTATATGCGCTATCAAAATTTAATTCTTGATTTAAAATCGCTAGCTTAGTTTTTCATTTCTTAAAATCTTAATACAAACACACACACACACATCTTAATACAGAGGCCCCGGGTTCAATTCCCGACCGGGCAGAAGTTTGAATGATGAATTTAAATATTTGCTCTGGGTCTAGGTGTTAGTTGTCCTTGTCTTTGTGTGTGTTCCACGGCATCCCCGACACAGGGTATCCTAGTGGGGAGCGGATGTGTGAAACGTTTATTTATTTATTTTTTATTTAAATACACGAAAAAGAAACCAAAAGTTTGAGAGGCCGTGGTGCAAAATAAATACGAGTATGACCGGTGTCACAATAAATTGTTTCAATTCATTGACATTCTAAAACGGTAAAACGAACGTTATTTTCAGCTTTTAACAAGGCAGATGGCATAACAAGAGAAATTTATACCCAGCATTGAGAGAGTCTTTGGATAATTTATTGAATCAAGCGTTACTACTCGGAAATTCATCTTCAAATAGCTGTTTTCAAAGATATTTCAAGTGTATTTTCGCCAACACTACTTTTAACATCGTCGTGTGTTGTTTTGTTTCGGAAATACACTACAAATATATTCAAAAACAGTTATAGTCTTTGGATGACAAAATTATGATGATGATAGATAATAATTCATCTTATCAACAGTCAATACCCTCTGACCTACGGAATTTGCGATAGATACGTATGTATCAGACAAGTTAAGCCAATTTGCTTAATTAAGCTACGCTTAAGGCTCACAGCCCACAACGTCAAATTTCACGAAAGACGATATGATATAAAATATCTACAATATAGGATAGAAATAAAATCGTTGAAAAAGAAAATCAGTTGATCGGCTTCAGTTGGTCGGAGTTCAATAACTGAATCATTTTTGACGTTGCGCTTGACATACAGTGCCTTACTTTTAACGCCTGCTTAATCTTAATCACGGCTTAAAATTTTCTGTCTTATTTTCGCACGTGACATTTCACGTCAGAGCGTTTTAATCAGTGGCTAACTTTAAGCAGGCTTTATAAGTAAGACGCACAATAGAGCTCTTTTGGAAATACCACGCGTGGTCAGTAGGTACCCTTAGTCTGAGTTTTGATAGTTTTCGAAACGATCAAACGTTTCGTAAGGCTCCATACATTACAGTAAAGCGCCCCTGGCGGAAACGTGAAGGAACTATTATATTATAATGTATGGAGCTTTACGAAACGTTTGATCGGTTTCGAAAACTATTAAAACTCAGACTAAAGAAATGGTCACCCATCCGAAGACCGACCGACAAATTGGTTTATCAAGACCAATAGCTTTTCCATATCAAAAACGCCTTCTCATTGCACTGTAACAATATTTTATACTTACAGCGAAATAAATAAAACTCAACATTTTCATATCATTTCCGTAAAAAAGGCCTTTTCTTTTAACTCCGAACATAAACGTCTTTCATTTCCTAAAATTAAGGAACCTATTTAATTCTATAAGCAAGTAGCTCGCACTGCTTCGAAACTTGTATTGCATATTGTATAATCTAATTCATAATTTTAATTCGGCCGAACACGCGATATAACGCTGTTTCTCATACGTTTAAACTCTTTCATGGCTGTACGAACGCGCCATCTCGCGGGGGACTATGCCACAGTGTTGCCAGTGGAAAATGTTCTATCAAAATCAATTTTGTTATAATTAACAAACAATTTTATTCACGTAAAAATTAAGTCGTTTTTACTACGACTGGACTTATTATGACAAAGTGTGACTAAGCCAAGTTAGTTTCCATATCAAAATCAAATTAAAAAAAAAAACATAAGAATCAGTGAGTAGGTAAGTGTTGTAGTATCTATAATTTTAATCTCGTAGCATCTGACATAGATTCTTCTGTACTTTCTATTTTCCAAACTACAGTATTTGGTACCTCTAAAACTGTTACCATCCCT
Source organism: Alcis repandata (assembly GCA_949125135.1). Taxonomy (NCBI): domain Eukaryota; kingdom Metazoa; phylum Arthropoda; class Insecta; order Lepidoptera; family Geometridae; genus Alcis; species Alcis repandata. Next base: position 10,677,489 of record OX421239.1, on the reverse strand, counting down.
CTTTCACAAATTAAAATAAAGTTAAACGCGGATAATAATTTAAGTCCTATCTAATAGTAAAGAAAAATAGTGATCTTATTTCAAAGTAATAATAAATAACAATCATAAATATTATTTTACTTTTTTTGACTACAATGTGCGGTTTCCTTTGAATTTTCATCAACTAAACATTACTCACTGTTTTTTACTCTGCCCAAACTCTCTAGAACTATTAAATTTATCACGCAACGTGCCTATTTTGGCTGGTCAGGGCTAGGTCAAAATATAACCATCTTAACTAGACCTTTCTGGCAAAGCGATTACCATACTCACGTATATTACATTAAACTGGACATTTTGAAGTATCGCAAACTTAAATTTTCAATGGGGATAAAGGAAAATGGGTTTTACTACGTGGTGATTAAGAATGCAAATTGTATTTTATTACGTAAGTATTATGTATGGAATTACTGTGGCCGGAGGCGGCTGTCAGCTGTTATTGTTAATTAATTTTATATTTGTCGAACTTGCTCTGTTAGGTATTATATTTTTACTGATTTAATGAGGAATATTATTTGTAAGGATTTTTTTGTATACTCTGTAATTATAAAACCGATTGAAACGAGTAAAATTAGTTATAGTTCTTAAATTTAATAAAAGTTGGTTTAATCTGAGTCTCCGTCGGAATCTACTTAGCGTAATATACTTAGTTGCAGGTAAAACCTTTCAGTAAAAATATCAATGTTTCCAAAACTTGACCAAAAAAGCATAGGTTTACTTCTGCTACTAACTTTAGGTAAGTTTAAGTGTATCTTTATAACCAGGATTTCGAAAAAAGCAACCAGTTTTGATTGAGCATGCCTCGCAAGGCAAGCATCTCGTACTGAACTGTGGAAAGCTTCAGAGCGAGATGAAAACGTATCTCACCATCTTTACTCACTAATCATGATGATACACGTCAAATTTACATATTTTTTTTGTAGTGGTAGGAGAGAGAGAGAGCCCGCCTGGGTAAGTACTACACCTTAGCTAGTTATTCTACCGCCAAGCAGTAATGTGCAAAACTGTATTCCGGTTGGAAGGGCATTGTTTCTAGTGAAATTTCAGGACAAATAGGAGATTAAACATCTTATAGGTATCTCAGGGTGACGAGCGCAGGGTTCTGAATTCTAAGAAAATAAAATTCGGGGTGGCGCTAACCCGTTATGGGCAAACGTAATGTTTAACATTTGGCGATCGATTTCCTCGTCTCAACATTCAATAGCTTAAAAAAAACTTCTGTCATTTGCCCCCGATTATAAAAACAAAGCTAAAATAGAAAGTAACAGATAAAAACACATAACATAGCTACTAAAAACTAAAACTCAAATCAACGCAACCATCAAACCTCGCGCAAAACTTATTCAACTTTCCACAAAAACCGTCTTCGCGCCCGGCGGCGTCAAAACGGTTTATTTAAATCTAGACCAGAATACTAGACTTCCTAGAACGCTGACGGCTCGCTGACATGCGATTGACCCATCAGTACCATTGAGCTGGTAACCCTATGGAGGCGGTACACCAGCTATACCTTCTAAATATGAGTGCACCAATACCGCCTCTCTCTTTTATATTTTACTATGTTTGTGATTTCTTTTTGTGGTATCAGTAAAAAGATATAGTACTTTATTGTGCAAACCTATCAGTATCATTGAGCTAGTAACTCTATGGAGGCGCTATACCTTCTAAATACGAGTACACCTATACCTTTGTCTTATTTATTTTACTATATTTGTGATGTATTTTTGTGGTGTCAGTAAAAAGTTATTGTGCTTTATTGTGCAAACCTATGAGTACCATTGAGCTGGTATCTTTGTGAAGGTTCTATGCCTACAAAATACGGGGTGCATACAACTCAAACGTAACACAAAATGGCTTTTATTAAGGTAGGATAAAAACACACCTACATACATTTATAGTTTGTGCCAGAAATTATCGCTCTTAGGTATTATAAGGCTCGCTCTTGATGTTATTGTACTAGATTTAAGCGTTAATATCCTTCTGTTAGTGATTTCTAGTGTAAACAATGAAGGGTTTATCTATCTATCTATTCACAGATAACACACTACCACTGTAACTATACTCGTACCTATATACCGGCTGACTGGTTAGACACTTGACATATTCTAGGTTATCATAGTACTCATTATTATTTGCAACTTTTACTATGGGACCAACCCGAAATTCGCGAAAAAAAAATCAGCTGTTCCATAGAAAAATGTCAATGACACTTGACAAAATGTATGGAACAGCTGATATTTTTTTCGCGAATTCCGGGTTGGTCCCATAGTAAAAGTTGCTCATAATGATGAGTACTATAATAACCTAGGATATGTCAAGTGTCTAACCAGTCAGCCCGTATACATATAAAACACACTTCCACTAACATTGCGATCTTAGGCCCGAGTTTTAAGGCTTTTTAACAGATCTAAAGTAACTAAAAATATATCTGTCTTTGTCCTTGCAACTTATTAGACAAGGACAAAAATATAAATAAACGTTTCAAAAAAATTAATGTCAATGTTATGTATTTGTTGTTTTAATGTTAAATACTCGTAATATGAGTAAAGATGAAGTGGGCGTCTCTTTAGGATTATTAGGAGTAGCTCAATGATCAGTGGGGCTAGCACAAGTTTGACGTAAAAATACGTAGCGAGTTTTCGATGGAAAAGTGTACGCCATTTACGACTGTCAAGTGTGCTCCTGACGGGTGTAAATGGCGTACACTTTTCTATCGAATACTTGCTACGTGTTTTTACGTCAAAGTTGTGCTAGGCCCACAGTACCTTCACGTTGTAGCGGCTAGGTGAGGCTATCTGTTCATTTTGTTTTATCTATGCACTTTAGGAGTTTTTCGTAGGCTTCGTAGGCTTGTGTGCCTCTTTACTGTTGTTTGGAGGCTTTTGGTTTTTTATTACCAGGTTTTATTAGCTTGCAATGTTAGTTGTTTGTTTCCTTAGGTTAAATCTTGCAACTGAATTTGGAACTAACACACGAGGCCCGATTGAGCTGAAATAGTTTAATTTTATTTATTATTTTAGTCTATCCCGTCCCACTGCTGGGCAAAGGCTGACCTATCTTTCTTTTACTCATCATGGTCATGGTCATGGCTTTTTAAGTTCAGTTGTTGCAAAAGGAATCCAACTTTGCAATAATTTAAACCTAATTCATGACATATAAACCAATTTTATGCATTATTTTCATTTTAAACTATATTTATTTTGATGGCAGTTACCATTGTGTTTTTACGGTATTTAAAAACCTAGGCTCAATACAGTGTTTTCAAAATATGCGCTAAATCCTAACCTTAATAAATAGTATTAATACCTAAATAAGTATGTGCTTTATTTACATTAGAAAAAGAAACATTGCATCAAAACTTAATCCAAGTCGTCATCATTCGTAGCACCTCGCATCGTAGTGGAGCTACGACGTAGCACTACTACGGCGTAGCGACAAAGAAACTGTCCTATTGTGCACTATCTTTGATGTAGCTTTGGAAGTGGTTTCATAAGACGAGTGGTGTCCGAGTTATGAAAGGAACGTATTTTTAATTTTCTACTTCAGGTAGAAAGAAATATTGCTAACTGACGACCAGGCAGATATTTGAATGAAGAATTTCAATATCTGTTCTGAGTCTCGGGGTTCTTTGTCCATGTCTGTGTCATGTGTGTGTGTTTTATAGCATATCCGACTAGGCCCTGACACTAGGGGAATCCTACTAGGGAATTCAGGCTTGGATGAATTTTGATGATTTGATTTCATTAGAATTTCCGCGATCAAGCGAATTTGAAAGCGTAAATACACTAGAAATTCAACTAATAAACAGAACACTGAAACTTAATAAAACGTAATCGACAGTCAAAGACGCGAAAAAAAGTCAGCTGTTACATTTAGTTATTGACATTTTTCTATGAAACAGCTAATTTTTTCTGAGTTGGTCCCATAGTAAAAGTTGTTCATAATGATGAGTACTATGACCCTTTTTAGCATACCTTTTCCTTTTAACCCTGTAAGTGTAATATAGGATAGGTTTCTAAACCCCTATCTTAATACAAAGCACTTTATTTCATGGAACCCTAGAACAAAACCAACAATATTCACTTTGTGTCATAACAAACTACTCCTTCCAGTCTTTTAGTTGCGCAAACATTTTTTCCAACCATACATACGGAACAAACGTTTTTTATCAAGGTATAAAAATAGTAACACACTGTGGAAAGTACAGACAGCAACAAACAGGACATTTCCAAGTATTAAGAAAACTTGGCTCTAAAAACCTACCTTTTTAAGTTAAATTAGTTAATTACTCTGTTGTTGTGTATAAAAGCCCCGTGAATGTTAAGTTTAATATTCAATTTAATAATAATAATTTGTATATTCAAGTTAATAATTGTACGTAAAGACACGATGTGTTTGACGTGGGCTTATTATCAGGGTTTTAAGAAAAAAAAGTTTAAGAAGAAGGATTGATTCCAAAATCAATTCAAAGACAGTTCAGTTTTACTTTAGTCTGCCTAGTTTTTTAAAATATCTTGTCTTGTCTTGGCTTGTTTTTTGCATGACAAGTTTGAGTTTTAAGAGAAACAAACAGACAGCAGTACCTACAATAGACACAAGTAAAGTTTCTCCTACATTTTTTGATTTTGAAATTTCATTTCAACTCAGACAAATACTTTATTGTACACTCTTGTTTAGTGAAAATTATCATTAAAAATATCATCTTTATCTCTAAATTATTCCGTTAATTGTACAAGTGACGTTATACGTTATCAGATGGCTGAACAAAATATAGTGATTAGACGAATAGATAGAGTATAGCGGATTGAGTGCGTCGAAAACACGTGTGATAAGCAACGTTTTGGATGATTAAAACAAACTAGATTATACATACTATATTTATACATATTAAGGTTATAAGGAAAGGGTATGCTGAGCCGAAAACGGCTCAGCATATGAACGACTTTTGCAATGGGACCAACTTGGACATCGAGGAAAAACAAATCAGTTGCTCCAACCTGCTCCATGCCTCGTGCGCAATGGAACAGCTGATTTTTTTCTTGCGATTTCCGGGTTGGTCTCGTAATAAAAGTAGTTCATAATGATGAGTACTATGAGCCTTCTTTGGTTTATCATACCCTTTCTTTATAACCTGTATACGTTGCGCCCGTGGTTTCACCCACTATCCTATAGGAATCGTTAAATTTTCCAGTATAAAAAGTAGCCTTTAATATTATGTTAATTTAGGGTATAAGCTACATTCAAATCAAATTTCATCTAAATTTGTCCAAGCGTTTTGGCGTGATTGAGTAAGAAACATATAAACATGGAAACTTTGATATTTATAATATTAGTAGGTTATTTATTTTGAATTCTCGAACATGGTTATCAAATGGTTATGATGAAATCTGCCCTACGACGGTTTATGGGCCGAAAAATCGATCCAGCTAGTGCTCATCCCTGGGAAAACGGGCATTTCCCAGTTTTAGGAGCAAAGCTCCGTCGCCTAGGCACTGAGCATTACCTAAAACAGTTATTCACAAAATGTTTATTGCATTTCTTTGCTTTGAGTTCCGTTATGAAAAACAATATTAATGATATATAATAAATTACAATTTTATTTGCAATATAGATGAAAATTAACTAAAACTAAACTAGGAACTAAAATTCAAAGTAGAGACGTTGTCCAATGTATTGTAATGTCTAATTGCATTGGTATTTTGTTAAACATTATTTAAGCTGTGATTTTGGGACACAATAAAATCGGAATCTAAATGGCCAGAATAAGATTTAAATTTTAAAACTGATCAATGTTCATGTCATTTTGTTCTTCCTTTTCGTTATAAAATTTAAAGGGTCTAAAAATTAGGTTGTCGTTTTTAAGTAATGAGCTTAATTTAAGGCCTAAAATTGACCGTTTCTGGTTTGAATAACAATTGTAACATGCTTTGTGTGCTATTCGAGTTCTATGATAAAGTTTTATCGACAGCACTTGTTTTTAGCGATGATTACGTTGTGAATAAAAATTTTGTTTGTGTTGTGTGTGGTGATTTTAGTTTTTTTAGACCCGTATGATTTGTGTCTTGCTCATTAAACTCTGTAAAGGCGGAACAACACTAAACTAATGTTACAAATCACCTGTTTTAAATGCCAAACTACATAAATATATACAATATCAAAAGATTATACCTATAACGGAGAAACACGCACGCTACTACATTCAATTCATTTCTATCCACGGAGTAATCTTGTAAAAACTCAAAATATTCAAATTAAATAAACAGCACGGTTTCTGAAGAATAACGGCTAAACCCGTCGGACGTAGCTAGTGTAATATTAAATTATGTACATTGAAGTCGCGGTGAAACGGCTAAAGAATCTTAATCCGTAGACGGGACGTCGAACTCGAAACTTCGGGGCTGGCCGAATATGACTTTGAGAGGTCTGCCGGTTTTAACAAGTTCTTTCTAGAAGTTTTTTTTTAAACTCGGTTTATTTCCTTTTGATTTCGTTCAAGTATATGAATTGTGTGTAAACAGATTTTTTTCATATTATAAACAAATTGGATGTTTGTTAAGCTATTGACAAAATTGCAAAATAATTCTAAGCAATTATGAATTTTCAATATATTAACAGGTCGGAAATTTCGATTTTGTGAATGAGAAATACACTTATTTCACAGGAAATGCAATCAATCCGTCTCTAGCCACAAAATCGAATGAGATAAATCCATGGATCAACACAACTTTTACCAAAACATGGCTCTACGAGTATTTCAAGGATTAGCCCTATTTTCTGCACAATTTCATCCGCTCAAGTCGCGTAGAGAACGGAATTAGCATTGACTAAACGAAGCAGAGTCAACGTTCCCCGACTCGTACTCCAGCGACCTAAAAACTATTGTCTATCCGACGGCAGCTCGCTCGCAATTTCCAGCTTATTATTATGGAATTAGCTCGAAGTTAGCCCGAGCATCTCCGTACCTTCTCGACGTCTATTTGACACGTGGACTGACATTAGTCGGATTGTTCCGATGTTCCGCTCGTCATGTTAATAGATGAGAGAGGCTACTCACGGTTGGAATGTAGCTCGTAGATGGAGTCACGTGATTTTCGCGTCGGCCATTACACAGATCACACCACGTGATGTTGAGTCGTTGTAAACAAATAGTTGTGTTGTATGTTAAGGGGCGCGCGGCCTGGGCGCGGCGCGGGTACAGACTGAGGGCGGGCGGGCGGCTCGGCGCAGGCGTAGGCAAGTCGATCGCTCACACTCGGTCACTGGGCCGAAGATCGCGCGAAAACAAACCTTTGTCTACCCAGACGGCAAGGCGCCTCTGACGTACCGTTAACTCCTCTTTAGCACCTGTAGATTTAATCACCCATCTCGGATGCCCACGAAATTAAATGCAACACATACTTAGGCTTACTACCCCAGACGGCGGCCAAGTCAGATAACAGAAAGCTTTCGCAGGCAATTCCAGTGAGAAGTGGGTATTGCCCTGACGAGGCCGGCTCTAATCTAATAATTGAAGAAACAGATGCCCTTCTGGCACACGTTATTAAACTGTACCAAAACACGGTTCAAGGCTGAGCCGGCTCGGGCTCACTCTGATTACGAGAACATTTTAGGGACAGAAATTACTTAACTGCATTATTGCACGAAATAACCCTATACTTAGATACTATAATTTAAACTTGATCTTAAAAAAATTTAACCACACATTCAACACCTTCATCTTGGTTGTATTTTCCTTTCCTTAATTTCTTGAAATTATTCTCTCTCAGGTAGATATTTTAATTTTAAAGATCATTATTTATTCATTCAACGCACTGGTTTTCTTTTCAGAACTAAAGAAGAATCATTGTCAATGATATCCTGAAAACTACAAACTATAATCTCTACATCGAAAACTAAAAAACCGACGTTGTTTGACCCGGCCAAAAGCTTTCTAAAACTCAGTTCCCAGATTTCGTCACCCCTATTAGCAAAGCTCCTTGCAGTTCAATGAGAACCGCTTAGCTTTGTACGAGGAGGAAGGCACGATCCTGACTCCGCACGTTCTAATCTAAGCCAGCGAAAAACCTGAGCTGAAATATTAAAATTACCAGTACTTTAGCCTCATTTAAAAACTAATAGGGTTTTGTAACCTCTCCCTAAATGGGGAGAACTTTGAGGTCTGTGTGAAATGTGAGACTGTTAAGGAAGTGAGAAAGTTTTTCGCTTTTTGCTTTTGTGGAAGTATATAATTTATGAGGGGAAACATCAAAGGAATCTTTTTTAGACGATAAACGGGATTCATAATTATTTTTGTCAGGAATAAACTTTTTCTTTGAACAAAATAACTTCTAACTTTTTCAGTTAATGAGGGGCTGTCATAGGTCACATTAATTATTTTTTTGTGTTTTTCAAAATAGGCTTTTGACTGCAGCTTGCCTAAAATGGCGGAATGGTCAGAACTGGTAAATACCTAGAACATAGCCTGAAATAAGAACTAGCTCTAAAATGTAGTTTTCAGAACACACTGTTGGGTTCTTTGCAAGTTGGAACAGATATTTAACAAATACATTTAATATTTTCTCTTTGTTCGTAACGACTATAAAGATAAACGTTCGCATTTATAATAATATAAGTGTAATTATATTTGTTGGAATTTTGTTGTATATACTTGAACTTATTGATTTTATTTTACTGTAAATATTTTGTATATTTTTAGATCTTAAGAATGTCTTAACTCCTTGGTTCTAACTGCCAAGTTATTTTGGTCTTATAATAAAGAAGTTGAATTTAAATTTAGCAACTTTTAATTAGGTCTTTCACCAATCATTAAGCAATAAAGAGGCATCAATTTAAATTTCACCAACACATTATTCGCTTTTTATATTGTGTCTAAAATTAGTTTCTTGTGTTTTTCCGCTGGAAAGTAGCACCTTTATTAATGAACTAGCGTTTTATTTTCCTTATCTACTGCTCCCAGGATTAAAGGTAGAGTACTACTCCACTTTTAATCCTGGGACACAGGACTACCCTCGAAGGGTGATTATTACTTATCTACCCATATCTAAACGAAACCCGAATTAAGATTCAAAACTATTATTATTCACGTAGCAAACACGGACCTTTGATCAGAACTGAAAATGAACTTTTTCAGCGAAATCTTCATGAATAAACAACCAGTTTACTTTCCTGCAGCGATGCACAAAAACAGCAGAACTAAGCAACACTGGCACGATAACTTGTAATCACTGATGATATCTGGTTCGAACAATACGGTCGAACTAGTCTGGCAAGCTTGTACGAGGTGTAACGGAAAGGTGTAGTAATACTTAAGGGTGTTCTTCTACACCTCAAAGTGAACAACTTTTGTGAAACAAGTTTGCCAAATTCGAGAAAGGAAATATCGAATCTTCATAGAAAATTGTAATTATTTTGTATGGAGACGCGATATTTTTTAGCACTACGTAGATTTTTTAATCTCCGACGTAAAGATTTACCTTGCTTGTCGTAAAGAAAGGTTTAATATAGAGTAAAAAAAGTAGAATGTGATAATGAGAATGAGTAGGTATTTATGTATTTTACTATGTTTAAGATTTCCTTTCTGTGGTGTGAATAAAGAGTTAAAGAGGTATTGCAAATATGATGAGATATTGCCTCAAGCAAAGTGCATCACAATGTTAGAGCATAGAATGCTGATGCGTTCCAAATAGATTTATTGTAGATTCACGAAGAACTAGATTCAATTGATCAAAGGTTTAATAATGGGCGTTATCCAACAAAACGGCTTTACCCCAAATACGCTATTTCCCATTTTATTTAATTAAATTTTTTCTATTTAATCTTTCCACAAGGTACCTATAGCCTCTACCTACCTACCTACACTTATGACGATTTGTATTTTGACTCTTCCGTATGAAAATGTAGATAAATAATTATTAGTATTTTGGAAAAACAATTCAACTGCTTGAAACAATACTTCAGTAGGTATCATCTTTGAATCAATGACAGCATTTTATTCTATCTAGTGTAAAATCCATCCAAAAATACATGTTTATTCCAGCTACTGGATCAAGTCACCGAACCCTTCTATTCAGGTCCGGATTCATTAATGGAATTCAGAATTCAGCGGAGCAAGCTTTGTGAATAAATGATCAAACCCGTACAAGGAATCAGCGTGTAGGTAGTAGGTAGGTATATTCGGCTTAAACTTACTAAACCTTAGATCGACAAGACAACTGATATTGAAGCAAGCTTATAGCAGCTTTAGTTATAGTTAAGTGCTTATAATTATGGTTACCTGAAGACGCAGTAGTTCTATTCGCTTGTTAAGCGTAAATTAATCTCAGTGCATATATCCTGCTTGAGATACTTTTCACATGTTTTTATTTAACTTATCGTGTTATTGTGTATGTCTTTGTGAATAAAATCTTGAAAGCTATATTATTAAAACCACTTCCCGATGTCCGATTGAGCTGAAATTTGGTTAGGTATGAATAAGGTAGAGATGAAAAACAAATAAATGCTTGTTTTCAAAAATATTTTCAAACATTTCTATTTACAAGATTTTATTTTTGTTACAGGTAGAAACAAGCAGAAGGGTCGCCTGATGGTAAGCGATCACCGTCGTTTATGGATACCGGTAGCACCGAAGGCATTACGGATACGATGTCGACCTTTTAAGCCTGTATTACAACCCTTTTAAAGAAATCCATATTCTAGCTACTCGGAAATACCGACGGGGAAGCTCATTCCACATTTTGCAGGTAATTTGTAAGGCAGGTGTGTCCTGATATTTTGATTAAAAAAAGTGTTTTTCCCGTAATCGATTTTGTAGTGGTAGGGCTCTTTTGCCGATCCTGCCTGGGGAAATACCACACTTTTGTCAGTTATTCTACCGCCAAGCAGTAATGTGCAAACATTACTGTGTTCCGGTTGGAAGGGCATTGTTTCCATTGAAATTTTAGGCCAAATAGGACATTAAACATCTTATATCTCAGAGTGACAAGCGCAGTGCTGTGCCGCGAAGGATCTTGAATGCTAAGAATTCAACGTTCTCGGTAGTGCAAACAATAATAATGTCCAACGAATCTAAGTCCAATTCATACCTACTGATAAATGTAACATCAAAAGCCATTCAATGTTAAAGTTGAAACAAAACGGCGAACGTTGTCAAGCACAAGTTTTCAAAGCGAAACGTCGGGCCATCGAAGTTGCCGGATCCCTCCAACGAGAACTACGTATCAACAAAGATACTGTTACGATGTTGTATTGATCTGGACAGCTTACAGAACTTTGCGAGGTTCGATGTAAAAGATAAATACAAAGATAACGTTGTTCATTATGTATTTGCATGTTAAATAACTCACTGACGAAATTTGATAAGATTTAATTTGAAAATATTAACACAAGATTATAAGGCTAGTAAATTTTTGGTCTTATAAATTTATTTTTTGTCATAAGGTGACAATTCTAGAACACGTGCATCTAGGCTCTTATATTTTATACAAAAATGTTAAGAGCATGGCTTTCTATAAATCGATTTGTCATTAATAAGCAAAATTCAAACAGATTTTGTGTGATGGTCGTAAAAAACTATGTAAAGAAAGAGCTACTAGAGCGTTTAACCGTGGGTTTTATGAATGAAACCTCCTTGTGACTCTTTTATAAATTAACAAAAATCCAATATCTAAGTAGTAAAAAGCGCGAAAGAAAAACGAAGAAAACTGCAAATGAATCGAGTAACTGCGACCGAGAGCTTTTAACAGGTGTTCGATCATCGATTTCAGTTGTGGGTATCGACTAATAGTGATGGGGTAAATGTAACGATATTTAATATTAGGAACTGCCCTTGCTGGAATATTCTTGTTTGTCAATTAACAAGGATAGAGTATTGTTAATTGACAAACAAGAATATTCCAGCAAGGGCAGTTCCTAAGTTCAGGAAAAAAATCTGAAAAAAAATGAAATGAAATCCGTTAAATGACTTTGATTGTCGCTGATAACCATACCACAACACCACCTTTCACTTGGTGTTAAAATTTATGATACATAATAAAAGATCTGCTGAAATAAATAATCATTATATATTTTGTATGTACCTATGCGAGGTATTACCTATTTTATGCTATCAACAATAGCAAAGACTGCTGAAAAGTACAGGCATGTCAAAACAAAAACCTTTTAGAGTTTAATTTCGTACCTATCTGGAATTATTGTATGGTAAGCTTACGCCTAAATAATAATTATTGCGAAAAGCCTTTTCACGCATTTCATCATTATGAAATTTTAGATATTATCATAATTCACAATATAGATTTTTTTTTACAAAAGCCTTTATATTTTCTACGGTGGACAGTATTCAAAGGAGTATGAAAAAGTACTTACTCGTGCCTAGCTACCACCCCACGTAGCTACACTGATATTTTATCGACATCTCAGGTTTACTTTAGATACATCCCTAGCAGTCGATAGAAGACGCCGTCAGCGAGGGCCGCTTGCCATCCCCAGACCGAAGATTAAAGCGGATCCATTATTGTGGAGATTGCAACATGATGGAATGCCGAATTGCATATTATTTTTAGGGTTCCTTGAATTGCAAAACTTTTTAAAACTTACCGAACAAAGCGAACGTCTCAAAGTTTTACAGAAACAAATTGAAGTTTGTATACCTCCTATAGTAGGTATCTATGATTGTATATGTGACCGACTATAACTTGAGTAGGTATAGTTAATTCGGTTTTCATAAATTTTATGGTCAAGTAGGTATCAAGTTCATTGCAATTAAATTTTTAAGTTAGAATAAGAGCCAAAATCGCAATGTAGGTATTTTAACACCCCATTGATACCTACTTATTGTTAGATTTTGTTAAAATTTTGTATTTTATGTTAGTCTCTAGATCCCTGAATATTTTATTAGTAGATATTCAATTTTGTAAACTTTTTTTTAATCACCCAAACGCCCCAACTATATAGGGTTATTCATAAAGGGTATACTAAGCCGAAAAGGGCTCATAGTACTCATCATTATGAACTACTACCATGGGTTACTATGGGACCAACTCGAAATTCGCGAAAAAAAAAATCAGCTGTTCCATACATTTTGTCTAGTGTCATTGACATTTTTCTATGGAATAGCTGATTTTTTTTCGCGAATTTCGAGTTGGTCCCATAGTAAAAGTTGTTCCTAATTATGAGTACTATGAGCCCTTTTCGGCTTAGCATACCTTTTATGAATAACCCTGTATTGTATGTAAAAGAAAAGTACAGAACCTAGCATTTTTTCAGTGGTCGCCATTTTGTCTGAAGATTTCTTGTTAGTTTTTTCTCTTTATTCATTTGAAAACTCTCAGATTGGATCAGCGACTAGCGAGATTTTCTGGTTGATTGCAAAACTAAGTTTCCATCTTGTTACATCATTACTAAATTGATATTTCTTGCCACTCGGCCAGAAATATCAAATGGAATTGTTTTCTGTTCCGCTAAGTATCCAGACTGAAATGTTAGCAAAATTGAACAATCTTACTCAAATATTTTAAGCCAGCTGCCAGCTGCGCCTCGTAGTTGCACCCACTCTCTTACAAGATCTACTAGTTTTACCGGGAATTTTCTAGAACTCGCTAAGCCCCGAGGTTGTACCTGCTATCCTAGAGACATAATTGGTTTTACCGGGATAAAAGTAGGTAATAGGTAATCCAAGGTTGCTACATGCATATTAAATTTCATCGAAAGCTGAGCTGAGCTGTTTCAGTGTGAAGGAGTAACAGGCCACCTAAGCCACCTTTCGCGTTCACAAAATACTTACGCTCTGCGAAAAATACCACCTACGCGGTTTCCCCCGCTTCCCTAAAGAAACCGTAAAATTTTCTAATATAAAAAGTAGCCCACATAAATCTAGGGATCTACATAAATCTAGGATTTTAACAGTATACAAACTTTGACATTTATAATATTGGCAGGACTCTGCGTCATACACCAACTCGACGTAGTCCACAGTGACATAGTTGACGACCTGTTTGGCTAAGTGGCAGTATATCCTAGTGGGAGCAGTAGGCCTAGCACAACACTACGACGTAAACTTACGTAGCGAGTTTTCGATAGAAAAGTGTATGCCATTTACGCCTGTCAACAGCGCACTGACGGACGTAAATGGCGTACACTTTTCTATCGAAAACTCGCTACGTAAGTTAACGTCAAAGTTGTGCTAGATACACTGAGTGTGAAACGTTATTAATTTACAGTTAGAAATTACTTCAATGCTTAGGTACCTACTAGAGTGCCGAGTCTACAGTTAAAAGGGACTTTAATGCTTACAAATGTCGATAGACGGTTAGTAGAGATAGATAGCGCAAACTTACATACTAAGTAGGTATACCTACCCAAAGTGGGATCTACGAGTAATGGGTTGATTACACGTAACGAGTAGTGGCGACAGTGCCCTCAGCCCAGTACCTACACTAAGAAAAACTGGTGGTAGTCCAAGTTTTTACGGTGACAACCATGTATTAATGATAGTTGACACAAAAACTGGTGCTAATCATCGTACTTTTTGGTAATTATCAGGTATGCTCCGTACTTATCTCCATCTGAATTTTGACGGCCATTTTATCAGTGTACCTACACGGTTTATAATAATATAAACATTTTGAGGAGACGAGACAGTTACTGAACCGAATATGCCCATTTACTGTGTTGCCACTGTATGTACTCGTTAGCGCTCTCCTACACGAACGGCACGATGTCAATACACGAGCGGCACGACGCCAACGGCAGAGGCAACTGTAGCCGTCGACATCCGTCGGCGGCAGCCGACGACACGTCGGCGGCAGCCGTCGAGACGTCGGCGGCAGCAGTTGACATGCTAACGGAAATGGCGGACGCGGCACGTTACAAACACAAACAACTGCGAGCGTCGCCATTGGTCGACGGCTGCCGCCCACGTGTCGACGGCTGCCGCCGACGTGTAGTCGGCTGCCGCCGACGGATGTCGACGGCTACAGTTGCCTCTGCCGTTGGCGTCGTGCCGCTCGTGTAACGTGTAATCTCTTATGACTTTTGGATAGGGTAGGAAGTTGGATGAAGAGTGCAAATGAAACGCCAAATGTTAACTAGATAAGTATTTATTGTACATTGTTTTTGTAACACGATACAATATTAAGCATTCCCTAAAACATACTCGCATTCCGTACAAAAAAACTGTTTAAAATTACAAATCTTGAAAGAATATTGTAATTCTTTGTAAAAAGAAATTTACTGTTTATTTTAGTTATTTATAATAAAACAGTTTTTATGCACGCATAGACAATACTATTTTCCTTTGATACCATATTTTTATTTCAAACCATGGGGTCCACAAACCAATAAGGTTTTATTACACAAAATGCGGCAACCTGACGAAAGTTACGTATTTCAAAAATAACGCATTTATAATTTATTCATCATCTTTTTTCTCTAACTGTTTGACTATTCATTCAATGAAAAAAAAAACAGTTTCGATCATCGAAATCGATCGAAAAAATTCGATCATTGGAAGCCATTACGTCATGGAATCAAGTTGTCGCATATTTATTGTGAAACTACCCTCAAATTCTCTTACGAAAATGATTTTTGGTCTTACATATTGCATTTTTGTCTATGAACCCCAAAGCACTAATTTAATACTTATTTTATATAATATTAACTAACATTTACGTAACATTGTAACTATGGTGATATTTTTTTACATACATTTGTGAAACATATTTATGCTTTAAAACTCTAAAGGAATGGTTAGCGCTAACATTAGGGATATTAGGAAAACGTTCTTATGTACTAATAAAGATACGATTTATATTAATGTTTTATGTGAATAAATAAAATTTAATTTCGACCAAAAACACTTTAACTGCTGCTATTATAATAATCACATGCGTTTGCTTAAACTGCGGCTAATAATCAAATGCGTTGTGTTTTACGCGCCTGACGTGTGTAGCCGCATTCGCGTTGCACAAAGGAATACACAAGGTACGTTTTCAGCAGTTAAAAGTGTTAAATAAAATATAGACACAGCCACTCGTGCGCATATCCCGTAGACAAATCTTGTATCTAAATTTTTCTCTAACGAAAATAATATCTTCAGGGTTATTATCGTCTAGAATGAGCCAATCCAAGCACTGTTACATATTATATCGTCTCACGAACAACCAATCGTAGCGCGTAAGCATACCTCAAATTTTGCAGGCCAATTTCACCCTGCGACCGACGCGACGAGTTGTATGTCATAGAGAATCTGTTTGCATGGGGCGAGGTTTGTTTCGATCCTAGCCATCAAAAAACATGCTAACAGGACCTTTATAGTAAACTAGCTGCGCCCCGCAGGTTCACCCGCGTTTTCCGGGATAAAAAGTAGCCTATGTGCCAGACCATGAACAACCTTAATTCCTAATTTCATGTAAATCCGTTCAGCCGTTTTTGGTTCGTACATACTCACAAACTTTGGCGTTTATAATTAGTAGGATTTTTAGTTGCGTTTATGTCAACACCGTTGCTTTTAATTTTGGTTACAGCTTCGTTATACAACCGAGTCGTGAGATAATTCCCCGTCGTTTAGGACATTAAGTTACTAATTGAACGAGTTTTTGTTTTAGAAGCGTTTCGCGAGTTTGGCGCACACGAGTGGACAAGAATCTATGAAATTAAACAGCGCGGTAAAATAAACACTTTTTGAGACTTTTATCGTTTCAATGGTGATGATTCTTGTCTATTTTCTTAACTATTTCAAGTCCCAAGTTGAACATTAGTCGTAGATGTTTTATTTCACCATTTTGTGCCCAGAACATAAGTAAAAAAACCTGAATAAAAAACTTAGCTGTGATTGAATATGAGATTCGATGCAATAATTACACAAATATAAAAATACAGGTGACCCGATCGGCATCGCTCGTGCAAACCAACAACTACATTTCGTCGCGCGAACTCTTTTTGCAAATTGATCGCGCAAACGTACGATACTTCGTCGGTTATTGCAAGAAGTCATTAACTTCAAAATCAGTGCCAGGCTTCAGAGTGAATCACGCTTGTAATTCCTTGAAAAAGATCACCCTTCTTAATTACAACCAAAATGTAGTTTTCATTTCAAAACAGTTTTTGACATTTCGGAGTTAATAACTTGTTGCGCTAAGCCGACGTTTTGTTCGTACGAGCAAATTAAGAACATACCAATCAGTAGGCCTAGCACAACTACGACGTAAACTTACGTAGCGAGTTTTCGATAGAAAAGTGTTTGCCATTTACGCCTGTCAACAGCGCACTGACGGGCGTAAATGGCGTACACTTTTCTATCGAAAACTCGCTACGTAAGTTAACGTCAAAGTTGTGCTAGATACACAGGACACCGCCTAAACATCAAACACCGACAATTTAAAACATGCAACTAAATGAAAGTTGCCTTTACAAATAGTATAATGAAATGTACTCAGCATTTTCAACAGTAATAAAAATATCTCGTAAGTAAATGATAAAGCAATTTGAAATTATATACAAAAATAAAATTATCATAATCGGCCTTGTCCTGCAATGTCCTTTTTTAGCAATATCCAATCATCGAGCAAATCTGGAAAAGAAAGTATAAATTTATACAATGTGTCACAGAAAGGTATGATAATAAAAAAAGGGTGTTTCACCAATTTCTCGCTGTGAAAATCTCTGTGTTATCCCTAACAATATTTTCTTAATACAACTCTTCTCTTAGACAAATTTCAAGTCCCTCCTTCCAGTAGTTTAGACTGTAAATTGTAAGTAAGCCAGTTAGTTAAAACTCTAATTCTTTTATATGAAAACAAAACTGTCTTGTATACAGGGTTATAAGGAAAGGGTATGCTAAGCCTAAACAGGCTCATAGTACTTATAAACAACTTTTACTATGAGAACAAGCCGAAATTGGCGAAAAAAATATCTGCTGTTCCATAGAATAATTAGGATAGTAGGATAGTAGATTTACATGTAGTTACCAGCAACAGAGTATGTGACTAGCAGCGCGTCTCGTAGAGCCCGGAGCGGCCGATGTAGCGCACCCACTTGATGACGTCGTGGTCCGAGTAGTTCAGCTTCGGCTCGAACACTTTCAGGTAGCGGACCTGACAAACAAACACGTATAAACATAAACATGTAGACATAAAAGTGGGTTTTTGTAAAGGTAGCAGGGGAACAGAATGACTGGCCCAGGACCAGAAAAGATAGCGCACTTAAGAAAATACCTATACTCGGCAGTGGGTTGAAAATGGTTCACGATATTGAGCCCAAGTTTGGACGCTTTAGTTGACTGATCTATTTTCTTCTAACAGTAGTGATGTCCTTGTTTGTAGGTTACAATGGCAAAGACAGATTTATATTTAGTTAGTTTAGATCCGTCAAAAAAAGCCGCAAACATAGGCGGGCTCCATACAGACCTAAACATACATAACCATTGAACAAAAAATAATAATATTTAGGTCTATGAAAAATATACGAAAGGAAAGACTAAACCGTTGAACTTTTTAGTAATTTCTGCATTTGACAAGCGAGTGTGGCCAGCTGAAAATTCAGAAACCACACTGGCAACACTGTAGAGCCCAATGTAACTATTAATTCAACGACACCAATACCGCCAAAACTAGCTTATTTGTTATTTGGCAACTGGCCTAGTTGCCAAATTATTAATAAATATCTTACAGACTAACACACAATAACAAATCTTTTAAAATTAATTATTTCTTCTGGGACTTTGGTCATGCGTACCTTGAAGCCAGAAGGCGCGAAAGGCACCTCGAATCCCATGGAGATAGGCGGCCGAGTCCACTTCTTCTTGGTGTCGGTTTCCAGAAGTTCGATTTCAGCTGACAGCTGGGTCTCCTTCATGCCCGCCATGCGTTTGATTCTTGAAACAAAATTAATGGACATTTAAAACTTTGAAGCGTATTTTGAAAGCAATTGCACCGCTATTTTCTGTCTCATTAGAAGTAAAACTTAGGTTCTATTTTTTTATATTGCTTTTACGCACATGTCAATCAGAGTTCCACACATTTATCAAATTTCAGCTTTATCAGACATCAGTAAGTGATTAAAAATTGAGTTGCAAGATTCCACCCAAAGGAACATTATGTTAGTTACATACATACATACATCATACATACATACATCATACATAAATAAAAGCTTTTAACACTTTGACTGCGGCTAATAGACAAATGCGTTGTGTTTTACGCGCCTGGCGTGTGCAGCCGCACTCGCGTCGCACAAAGGAAAACACAAGGTATGGATTTTCCGCAGTCAAAGTGTTTATAATAAGGTTTAATTGAACTTGCTTCCAAACGATAGCATTCTCCGACGCCTTATACTTGGCCTTCCCTTTCAGGCAAATCAGCTGCACTCCGCTCGTGTTCAGCGGCGTCGGTATCTTCACCTCGATCTTCTGGCCCAGCAGGGACGGCTTGAAGTTACTCTTCAGGACGACTTTCACTTCCATCTTGGTGCGGCCCACCTCGCGGACTAGGGGGATCACGCGGAAGGGGAGGGAGATGTCTTTTGTTGTGCGGTATCTGGAATGACAAAGCTAGTATGAAATCGTGGTTAACCAGCGGAAAAACAAGCCGCTTAAAACGATACTTCGTTTGTCAAATTATGAGAAGAACTCGTAGTTTAGAAGTTATGAGGGAATAGATGAACATACATTACATACATACCGTCGGTTTAGTGCAGGACATTAACTGTAAAAAGCCACTGTTTTGCTATGAAAGTAAAGTTTGGAATCGTCTTTTAATCACGTGAGGCTTGAGAGGAGCAAAGGGGGTTCGGAGAACATCATCATGGGGAGAGGGGGATGTAGAGAAATATCACGTGTATTTATTTTTTCGTTAAATTCTGAAAATTTTGAAGACAATTTGTACCAAAACAATACCCGTGATAATTGGCGGGAGGAGAGGGGTAATTTATAACCCCCTCCTCCCGCACCACCACCACTCACTAAGTATCAGCATGGTGAGGTTATAAATTGGAGAGGGTTGTTGAAAAGTTGCTAAAAAACATCACGTGATTAATAAACAACACCGGTAATCCCTCACCTCATGAGCTCGAACTCCCCGTCGGGCGGGATGAAGGAGATGGAGTGCTCGGTCTCGAACTTGCTGAGCTTCACGCACTGGTGGAACTGGCAGTCGTCGATCACCACCACGGGCTTGCCGGAGCGCGCCGGGTCGCTGTCCGTGTTGCCCGAGATGCCGCCCGAGAACACTGCGGTAATAGGGGACATTTTTATAATCTACTAGCTGACCCGGCAAACGTTGTTTTGCCATATAAATTAATAGGGGTTGGTGATAGAAGGGTGAAAATTTAGGGTTGTATGTATTTTTAATGCCACATAAGCCACATTATAAAAAAAAAAAAATTTGTCCAAAAAAAAAAAAAATTAGGGGTGGACTACCCCTAACATTTAGGGGGATGAAAAATAGATGTTGGCCGATTCTCAGACCTACTGAATATGCATACAAAATTTCATCAAAATCGGTCAAGCCGTTTCGGAGGAGTATGGCAACGAAAACTGTGACACGAGAATTTTATATATTAGATTATTGTGACGAGACGAGCAAATCGCTCGCCTGATGTTAATCATCACGTTTGCCCATAACAGGTCAGCATCACCCAGTATTTCGAACTCTTACAGTTTGAGACCCTGCGCGGCACAGCACTGCGCTCGTCACCCTGAGATATAACATGTTTAATCTCCTATTTGCCCTGAAATTTCACTGGAAACATTGCCCTTCCAATCGGAACACAGTAATGTTTGCACATTACTGCTTGGCGGTGGAATAACTGGCAACGGTGTGATACTTCCCCAGGTGGGCTCTGGAAACGAGCCACTAAAAGAAACATTGTCTGAGTTACGCACTATATAGACAGATAGGTACAGGTACATCACTGGCCACTGTGAGCTAAATTACCATCTATACAAAATTGGAGCTACAGTCCACTATGCCGAGGCTGTTTACAGGAGGACGAACCATGCAGCATGTGCTGCTGCACTGTGAAGCCACGGCAGATATAAGATCAAGGTCGAGGCTCCTTGAAGAAACTACACAAATCTCAAGTACCACACCTGACGCAATACAAGTGGATGAGGTGTGCCAGCGACCCCAGGCCGTACTCCGTTATTGTAGGGAGCTCGGCTGGTTAGGGGCGGGCAGTTGAAGGGCACAATACACCCCAAGCGGTACGTTAGTGCAGGTAGTATCACCCCACTTAGAATTTTTTTTTTATTCAGTAATAGGCTTGCATTTGACCGCCATCTTGCCTGATGGTAAGCAACGATACGGTCTACGATGGAGCATGCTTGCCTAGAAGAAACCGATTAACTCGCGACTTGAAGACACCTAGATTATATCTATCGGAAAACAACCCACTCAGGCAAAGCGTTTAGAAGAATTAGAATAGAATTATATTAGAATTAGAATTAGATGCACGACTGCACCCAATTAGATATTATTTTGCAAAAAGGTTTATCTCACGGTGGTTTAGTTATGGTCTGTTTTAAACCGATAGAAATTTAGATAATTTTATTTTGATCTTTGAAATACGAAGTTAAAGACTGAAACAGTGTAAGTAACAAACGTCAATAGCTTACCAGTTCCTTTCCCCCCCTTGGATTCCATGACGATCTTGTCATTGATACCGAACTTGCACTCCGGCATACCGGACAGGTAGGATTTCATCACCACCTTACCGGCCACGTGAGCTGATAGGACTTGTCCTGTAGAGAAAATAAGTATAGTGAGTTTACTGTTTGAATTGATTTTGTTGTCTTTTAGAGTAAGTTGTTGGAGTTTCAGGCCAAATATGGACTGGGACAATCGGAGCCATTATTGACTTACACTATTTATATTTCTAGTTAGCGCCTTATTGATATCTCGTAGTTTTAAAACTGTGACTGATTTTTCTCCACTGGAAGCTATCAAGATTAATTTTGTCGCCTTTTATAAAGCGGAAAAAAAGACTCGCTATTTTAGTTCTGAAGATCTACAAAACATTTCTATTTTAATTTAGGCCGGCCGGTTTGAGACTCTGAGCCATATTTGACTGATGTTTCTCACCCGCATCTAAAATTTTAGGCTAGATATGGCTTACTAGTAGTATTTTTCTAAGAAATTACCTTGTGGTGACATGAGCAAGTTGACATACTCCAATACATCCAAGAACAGTTCATTGCGTCTATACTTGATGCCTTCGCGACGCCACCCGATCTGCCCTGTCACCTGATAACACAAGATTTTATTTGTAGTTATTGAGACATATGTTTCTTATTTACTTAATAAGATGTATACCTATATTAAACTGATATTATATACAGCCTTTCTGAATGTGAATCTGTTTTTGTACTTTTTTACGTCAAAATAGAACAACAGTGGGTCTAGCACAACTTTAACGTAAAAACACGTAGCGAGTATTCGATAGAAAAGTGTACGTCATTTACGCCCGTCAGGAGCGCCCTTGACGAGCGTAAATGAAAGTATAAAGTAGTGCTAGGCCCACAGATTAACTAGAAATTCTTAACACAGTCTAAGAATCTCATCATTTCCATTGAAACGTGAAAGATGGCATGAACTGCTTTTTTCAGCATTTTTCAGTTCCTATTACAATGTAAAAACAGTAAAAAAAAAACTGTTAAAACAGTACATACAATATGTCATATTGTATGTACTGTTTTAACAGAGAAGCACATTATCATAACTTCTTCATTTTAATTTACATAAAAAATCTTGTAGAATGACCCTTCTTGATTTGATTACAATCTAGCTTTATTTAGGGGATAAGAAACTTAATTGTAACTTAAATCTAGGTAATAAATTACCTAAAGAGTGTGACGGAATGTCACAAAAGCATTATAATAATTTAAAAAAAAGTAAAGGAGTCTGTTACAAACATACATACAAACATACAGGTGAAGCTAATAAAAGCCTGTTAAAAAAGGTTCCATCAAAGATTTTGTAGTCAGTATTTATGCAAAATAAAAGCAAAAAACCTGGATAACAGAAAAGAGTTGCCCAGGAAGCCGAAACTAAACACAATGTATTGATGTTACCTGTGAAGTGATCTGAGCCTGCTCTTCCTTGGAGGCTGACTTGATGCCCTGCTGAGTGATGAAGGTCTTCAGAACACCAGTGTCCGAGTTCTGAGGGTAGCCAAAGTCGAGGATCTCTGTAACATACAATTAAGCCGGTTAGAATCCAACTCAGTGACTTTATTGCTATTCTAAATGTATCAATATAAATTACTTACTGCAAGTTAGTAGAAAGAATGTACAAGTATTTCATAAAAGGGTGGGCATTACCAAAGTAAACAGAGCAATAATAACCATAGTCTTCTAAGTAACTCAGTGGTCAGGCTTTCTCCCAAGGTTAAGAAATTTGAATCTGGCCTTAAGAGATATTCAAAGAAATAAGACACTAGTATTGAGTAAATATCGAGATTTATACTGATTACATTAGGAATATACATTCGGTTGGTTTAGTGAAAGAAGGCATTAACTGCAAAAAGTCACTTACTGTTTTGCTATAAAAATTAACATGGTTTTGACACATTTTGGTTATAATGAACACAGGAATACTCAAGTTTTATTGAGTCTGATACTGTGAATGGTTTTGATCATATTCAGATCTTTTTCAAAGAACTATTACAAGCATGATTAACTCGAAGTTGCATCCAACTTGGCACTAATTTTACAGATAATGGCTTCTTGCAGTAAGCCGACGATTTACTAAATCGTCAAGCAAGCAACTTACCATCAAGCAACTCATAGATGAGCACAAAGTTGTTCTTGATGTTCTCTTCTGAGATCTTGCCGAAGTATGACTGCATCACATCAATTATCTTGAGCAGGAACTCGAACACCATTGCAGCGTTCACATTCTGCTTCGTGACGGCTGCCAGCCAGATGTTGGCTCGCTAGAAAAATAGAAACAAAATGTTAGCACAGCCAGATGTTGAAATGAAATAGAGAAACCTTCACTAGAGAAATGGAAACTAGATGGTGGAATAGGTAGACATTGGTGATATAGGAAAATATGTAGTAATCAATTACATATTTTCCTGTATGTAGTAGTAGTTAATCAAATTGAACTGAAATAGTAACCAGATTAGGATCTGGTTACTATTTCAGCCTAACCATTGTTAACTCTCCAGATAAATATTTTACAATAAAATTTGGTGATAATGCAGCCAAAGGGCTTCAAATCATTTTCGTACTATTTACTAAAACTATTTGACTGTGTACATATTGAATGCCCGATGTGGGTAACTGACAATGTCAACTAATGCAATCTAGCTTATAAATTAAAATGTATCAGTGTTTCAATAAACATTTCTGAATCTGAATATTGCTTGTTATGTTAAGTTATGTTAAGTTAAGTTTGTTACAGTAATGTATTTGCTTTTACCTTGATATGGAAGAAAGAAGTCCTTGCAATATTAGTAACGGGCGAGCGGACCTGCTGCCGTGCATGGATGACATTGACACGGAACGCGTCCACAGCATTCCTGCCGATGTCATCGCGGTACACGCGCGATATCAGCACTTCGCCCTTGTGGTTGTACACAAACAGGCCTCCAATCATTTTGATTTAAGCCTGCAGATAAACAGAATGTTGCTTTTAGTCTTGTGGTAAAAAATCACACAAGTAGATATTTTTCTAAGCTCTCTAAATGAACTAAATTACTCCATAACTTGGTACTGGGTTTTTTTGAAACAGTGGTCGCCATGGCTGAATCAACTAGGACTGGGTTTAAGGCTGCTCACATTTTTTGTTAATAAGTTAAGTGTGGTAATTAAGAGTGCGAGCAAGTTACTCTCTAAACTGTTACAAACTATTACTAACTCTTTTTTTATATTATTGTTACAAGTGTGAAATTTACTATCATAGACACACCCTATAATTAAATTCCTTTTGATGAGATGTAACAATTAATTACTTTGAGAAAGTGTGTTTAGTGCAAGTTACATTGAAATTAGTCTTGTCAACTGAATACAGACCGGAGCAGTTTTTAGCAATAGTTTCAAAGTAAGGTACCCTGAAGCCTACCCTCCCAGGAACTCCCAGTCTTGATTGAACTTGCTGACTCACTCCTCTTTATCTTTAGCAGATTTCTAGGTGATTATGAAGAATTGATGACGAGTGCATACATTTCTTCGACATTTAGCTGGACCACAAATCAATAAGACTGACTAAGGGGATACGTTCAATCGAAGCCGACGATATGGCCAGCCTTCATTGTAACTATATACCACCTTTTAAACTTACCTGTCGCGTTCTTAGCTTGAACATGGAGTAAGAAAGATCACCATTAATTTAATATATCGTCTTGATAGGTGATAAGTGATAATCGCATTTTCTTTACAACAAAAAGAGAAATGAGAATCCGTAACCGCCCCCAAATATGAAGGAAAATGAAACGTCGGAAACGTCAATACTGAAAATGTTGCCATCGGTAATTTTTAGGTTTTTGCTAGCTATTTTAAAGCATTCGCAGATTCGTTTTTTCGATTCTATTATCTTTTACTAAAAGTTCTTTATTTTTCTCCAGCTACAGCTAAGATACACACAACACTAATTTAACCAACTCATCAGCTGACAGTAGCGTTGATAGACTGTTTATTTTAATATTTTTAATATAAACAACTTTCTGACCCTGACCCCAAATAGCAGTTCAATAAACTTAGATAAAATTATGAATAATATAAAAAAAATTGAAAATGAAACAAAAAACAACTGTTAAGTCTAGTGTAGCAAGAAAGAATTAGTATGGATTTAGATTTGCTAAGCTTGGCAACTTTTTGCATTACTGGTAGCACCGAACAGGTGACACTGACATTTAGTAGCGGAAAATAAATGTGTTACTTATGGTTTTTAGAGATGTACAAATCATCGTAATCAAAATCATATTTTAAAGATTCGAGCCATCTCCAAAAAATAAAACTAAATTAAAATCTGTTCAAATATTTGTGTTCCCAATGCTATGCCAAAACAGACACATTTGAATAACAAGATTGTCTATTCGTGAGCACTTCATTGCATCGACTTTTTTTTTATACTTATTTCGCGTGGAGTTTGGCGGAGTTTACCGGTTTTAAGGAACAACTCTGTTCCACGGACAACTAGAACTGATAGAAAAATAAAATATTGTTTATGATTGATGAATTGGGTCGATTATGTCATGGCGGGTTAGATGTTTTCGGCAGTTAGTTTCACTGATTTTTTATTGAATTACGCCGTAAATGATCTCGTTTCAAACACTCTTGTTTAATACTAAGCCTATTTGTGTATCGGTGATCTTTTCTTAAGCTATTCAAATGCTGAAACGATTGCAAATGGGACTTCGCACGTTCATGCTAATCGCATCAAAAGTATGGAGTTGTTTTTGTTATATGTTTAAGAAGCAATATCGAGCGGTAAATATGATAAACTTCCTGTTTAGTGGTGTTTTATATTATGTTAATACAATTAAGTAATTGTATTTACGCTGGTATATTTATATCTCACGTGGTGTTTAATTTTCAGTTGGCTCAATATCAATCTGTCAAATATGAGATGTACCCACTTTCCCCCGTATCTAGACACAGGCTGAGTGAGTATTTATCTGTTTTGTTTATCGCGGATTGATTCCGACCGCCGTATTTATCTGCACGAGCTAGATTATATGTTATCGTTGAAAAATATTTGTGTCATGTCTTAGGAGATACCCGAAGCCTTTTCCTCTGTCTCAAACATTTTCTGGTGCTCTGTTTGTATGAAGATTTGCTAAAATGAGAATGATCATCTTAGGTTCTTTTTTGTGTCTTGTCAGTTATTCACTAAATCTGGTGAACCCTGCAAATGTGTATCTAATATGGACACGAAAACAGATTACATCTTTGCATTGATAACTACAAGGAAATCATCAAGTACTGAATAATAGTCAATTAATCAGATCTAAATTAACACACCTATAAAATAAACTGTTAATACACCTATAAAATAAACTGTTGAAAACATCTAAGAGTAAGATGAGTGTTTATAAAAACAATAAGCAGTAATTTCTACAGAAAAACTGCAAGGGATTTCACAAGACAAAAATCATATTATGACACAAAGTGTTTTTCATTAAAATATCTTGATATTCTTACCATATCTCAAGTTCTGTTTCTATGTATTTATATCACTCTATAATTAATTGTTTTGCTATTGTATATCTTTGGAATGATTGAGCATGTTTTTAGTTTTATCTCTTTGCAAAATATAAACTAATTAATTAACTGTATTTGATGATAGTTAAATACTTGAAGTGTAGACTGACATGCCAGTACTACAATCGAGATGTATATTTGTGTGTAAATTATCTTCTCTGTTATCCAGCAGTTCTATTGATTTTAACAGTATTTGTTGAATTGTGTTGCAACACATCTTTAACACTTTGACTGTGGCTAATAATCACATGCGCTTGCTTTAAGTGCGGCTAATAGTCAAATGCGTTGCGTTTTACGCGCCTGGCGTGTGCAGCCGCATTCGCGACGCACAAAGGAAAACAAAATATGTGTTTTCTGCAGTCAAAGTGTTAAGCAACTTTTTGTAATTGTAAACAACTATTGCCGAGGTAATTGTGTGCAGCATCATTTGTCCCTCAATCTTACATTTAAACCTAGGCTAATACTAGAAATATGAATACAACATATCACCATTTAGTTAATCTAAAATCTATTAATAAATAAACAACTTAACTAAACAGACATTCTCAATTTCAGGTCTAGTAAAAAGAAAAATGCTGGTATTAGATCTAGACGAAACATTAATTCACTCGCACCATGATGCGATGCTACGGCCAACAGTCAAACCTGGGACTCCACCAGACTTTGTGCTAAAGGTTACGATAGACAAGCATCCAGTCAGATTCTTTGTGCACAAGAGGCCACATGTTGATTACTTTTTGGACATAGTAAGTATATTTAAAGGTACTACTATTCTACCTTATTGATTTGATAATGAGGCAAAGTATATGGAACTAAGTTTAAGGTTTCAATACCAAATCATCACCATCACCAAGGAACAACCAATTCATCAATAGCATGACATTTGGCATAGCCTTGTTTTGATGGGTTGGAAGCCTTTGGGTCACATAAACTATTGATTTAACACTTTGGCTGCGGGAAACACATACATTGTGTTTTCTTTTGCGCGCCGCGAGTGCGGCTGCACACGCCACGCGCGTAAAAAACAAGGCGTTTGGCTATTAGCCGCGTCTGGGGCTAGCGCATGTGATTTTTTTTTTTTTATGTAATTGGGTGACGAGACGAGGAAATCGCTCGCCTGATGTTAAACATCACGTTTGCCCATAATAGGTCTGCGCCACCCAGAATTTTGAATTCACAGAATTCAAGACCCTGCGCGGCACAGCACAGCACTGCGCTCGATTACTAGCCGCAACCAGTGTTAATAATACAAGCACTATGATGGTGCTTCTACCAGAAACTACAACGTTTTCTATTATGTCTAGCTAGTCAATTTCTTATTAATTAAAACTGCAACTTGCTGAATATATCTGCAAAAGAACTGATGGAAATCAAGCCAAATAGCATACCTTGAGAGAAGCCTATGTCCGCAGCGGACAAATATTAAATAAGGCTGATGATGATGATGATAGTTATGTATTGTTTTTTATTACCCATTATAATTACTATAAATATTAAACTCAAAAAAAAGTTTTCAAGTTGGATAGTACCTCGGGAAATTGTTTAGTAAATACAGGACAATAAGTAGGTCAACAGATACTGTTCTATATGGTATTTATTTATAACTAACTATAACTATAGTAGTTTTCCTGCAACTGTGAGAGATCAAATATCTTATTGCTGCCCTTATGATGCACATGCAAACTAGGTACATACAGTACCCGGCGATAAATAAAGCACATCAACCTTTGGACAGAGACAATCGGCTAATTTCGGCTTCGTAGAGCATTATCTCTGTCGCACACTACCTATGTGACGTTTTGTCCGTTGTTTGTATTTCGTGCGACAGAGATAACGCTTAACGAAGTCGAAATTAGCCGATTGTCTCTTTCCAAAGGTTGATGACGTTGATGTGCAATATATATCGCCGGGTACATCCATATTTTCTTGCCAGATTTGAACAAGATCATTTCTACATTATGATTATCTAACTATGTTAACAAACATGTAGTTTATTGACTAATTACTGTTCTGAATTTCCTCAGTTTGTTGGACATCTAAAAAAGAAACAATCTGGAAATCTGTAGTAATATTACTGAGATAGATATTATGGTTCTTACATATGAATGCTGCTAGTTACAGTTGATGTTAGTCAGAACTGCATACCTCATTTTTGTATTACACAAAAAATAAACGACGCTCGGACAATTTATGTAACACTAGCTGCGCCCCGCGGTTTCACCCGCGTTTACCGGGAAAAGAAGTAGCCTAATTAAGTATCTATTTAAGTATCCAAATTTCATGTAAATCCGATCAGCCGTTTTTGCGTGAAAGAGTAACAAACATACATACAAACTTTCGCGTTTATAATATTAGTAGGATTTATAGTAAAGCCGTATGTATTTACTTACCATGTGTCCTTAACAACAAATGAACTAAGCAAATTAAATCAGCAACTATCATATAAATTCTGCATCAAAATGTACTTTACTATCAAAAGATTAAAGCTGATTATCATTACAACCATTATTATCCATATCAGAATGATTCGACAATATGTATTATAAACAGAATCTTAAAGTTCATAATTAGCTGCAGTTTTTTCCTGGCTGCAGTGAAGCCAAAAAGGATAGTCATGTGTAAAAGTATGTATGTCCGTCCCTATGTCCTACTAAACGGCTAAACCATTTTTTGGTAGATAGATAAACTCTTTAAAGTTTACACCAGAAATTACATACAAAAGAATAATATCACTTAAAACGAGTGCAACAACTGGCGGACTTATCGCTAAGATCGGTCGATGATTTTAATCAATGATATGACGTTAGATCGTTTTTATTTGCGTAATTGTTACTGGATACTGAGTATATTAAACTTATAAAAAAGTGTTAGGAAAAGGCGGATTTTTAGCGCCAAAATTATTTTTCGTAGTCGGATTACAGTTTTTTTTAAAAGTTTTTTCTTGATTGGGAAGGCTAAAAACAGGCTAGGCTGGGGTGTTCGTTTAAATATGTATATTCCTCCAAAGCCAAAGGTGGAAAGAGCTGAATAATAATCTTATCATGTTTTAAATGTTGGTCGTTTTTAGTGTGGACCAATTTAGTTATTTGGTATGATAATCATAGTAGTTATAATTATTAAAATAATGTTTACTCTTTTAAAAGTGATTTGTCTATGTACCTACTAGGAAAATGCTGTTCACACAAGTAAAATAGGTATTATTACTTAGATAATAATTACTTTGCTATGATTAAGTATGTCGCAATAATATGTATTATTAAAATTAATAGTATCTCAGTCTGACCGTCTATGTCTATTTATTCCTTATTAACGAATACAGACAAACTTTCACATAATATATTAGTGTTTTTAGAATAATTCTTAAAGTAACCTACTTTTACTGTACACTGATGTACAGTAAAAGTAGTCGATAATTAAAAAAAAAATTTTTTCTATAGAAATTATCTATATGATGAGGTAAATGTTTATCTATGACTATAGTAAACGGGGAAACATTAAGTAGCCACAGCTTATCTTTGTTTTGATTTTCTCATACTGTTATCTTTTCTGCTATGAAAACTGACATGTTTTAGACATGTTTTGTATCTATTTATTGTACATGGGATTACTTGTGTTATCATTTCCTTTTATTAGCAGTGTGGTACAGATAAAAGGTGATATGTAAAACTAACTGTATTTATAATATTGTACATAGGATATCCTTGTCATATACCCCTGTGCAACTTAGTTGAACTTTATGAATTACTAGCTGCGCCCCGCGGTTTAAAAAGTAGCCTATGTGTTAATCCAGACCATGAACAACCTTCATTCCAAATTTCATGTAAATTCGTTTGGCCGTTTTTGCGTGAAAGAGTATCAAACATCCATCTATACATTCTTACAAACTTTCGCGTTTATAATGTTTAGTAGGAAGTAAAATAGTAGGATTTGTCAGAAGCAGAAAATTAACAGACTCGGTATCGTTTGTCCGTAGGTGTCACAATGGTACGAACTGGTAGTGTTCACCGCGTCGATGGAGATATACGGCGCGGCGGTGGCGGACAAGCTGGATAACGGGCGCGGGATCCTGCGCCGCCGGTTTTACAGGTAACACGCTGGAATCATGGCTATATGGAGATACTAGGGTAAGCGTTATGAACCGTGGATGATTTTTTTTATCGACAATAAGTCGTCTTTTGTCCACCTCGTCTGATCGCCTGTTGTTAAGCGACGGTGCGTTGTTGCATGCATACTTAGAACATCACAGCTATTCTGACTTGAAAAGCCCAAGATCGTGGATCTCAGGATACAAGCCGGCAGTTTGTTCTATTCTCGGAGTATTTATCAGTTATAACTATACCTCTAATAAAGACCGTCACACATTCTCTATTTATCGACCTAACAAGTTTTCATAGTACCTGCTTTCTAAGGAAAGTTTCAGGGTCGGTTTTGAAAGAACTTACGTCAAGGAAATGTGGCTAGACGAAACGCTTTATTGGCTTCGGTAGGAAGTCTGTAACAACGTTATTACATGCTATTACAAGGATATGTATATTGTTTAAATTCCTAAACTAGTTCAAGAATATATTATTAATATTTTTATTAAATACACGTTCAAACGAAGCCTGTTTCAGAAATATATGTAGTACTTTTTTCCAAAAATATGCACTCTTTTCTTATAATCTGGGCAAATAAGACCAAAAAATCGGATTAACCTTACATTAATTCCCACCCAGCTGAAGATTGGTAGGATTGTTCAGAACACCATCATAAATGAAACCTAAAAAGTCCTCATCGATCCGATACATGCAAATTTTTTTATTGTGTATTCTCTATAACATTTTCTACAGTATTGCTTTAAAATGCATGTGGATAGGACTTATGGTTTTCGAGATATGCTAATATTCATTTCAGACCAAGCCAAAAATGACGTTTTTTTCTTAAGAGGCCTCGGTGAGCAGTAGATCACATCACAAGTTTGTAAATGAGCTTTCCCGAAGTTGTAAACATCGCTAAGTCCGACAAATTCACGAAACATTTTGAAAACTGACTCCTTGTGGCTCAAATCGGTGAAATAATAATGATGGCTGACGGAAAATGTAACCTCTCGTATCTCGGAAACAGTGAGAGATAGAGGGGTACACCTGACTTTTGAAATGTAGACCAAGTATGGATCTTTTTGGAGAAATGGTAAAAAAAGATAGCCGCCATACAAAAAAGTTTGACAGTCATACAAATAAACAAAAAAAAAGGAAATGCTCATAGCTGTGGAACTGCTGTAGATGGATGAAGTATGCTTGAACAATTATTATAGAGGTTCATAATAACAATCGAGATTCAACAACAAAAATCCAAGATGGTATTTGGAAAATTTCAAGTAGCCTTTATAGCCTTTATAGCCTTTATAGTATATAGCCTTTTGAAAAATGGCCAAATCATAAAAATAATTTCAGGAATAGATTTATGGATTCATTCAAAAAAATTGCCAAATCAATTTTTTTCTCAGGAATGGATTCAAGGATCTTAAGAGTCTCCAGATCCAAAATATCATCCTCCTGGGATCACTGGAAGATCCATTGAAATTTGACGGAAATATGAAATCCGCTATCTTGGATTATTGTTGCTGAATCTCGATTGTCATTATGAATCTCTATAATATTTGTTCAAACACACTCCATCCATCTACATCAGTTCCACAGCTATGAGCATTTATTATTTTTTTGTTTATTTGTATGACTGTCAAACTTTTTTGTATGGCGGCTATCTTTTTTTACCATTTCTCCAAAAAGGTCTATACTGGATCAACATTTCAAAAGTCAGGTGTACCCCTCTATCTTTTACTGTTTCCGAGATAGGAGAGGTTACATTTTCCGTCAGCCATCATCATCATTTCACCGATTTGAGCCACAAGAAGTCATTTTTCAAAGTGTTTCGTGAGTTTGTCGGATTTAGCGATGTTTACAACTTCGGGAAAGCTCATTTACGAACTTGTGATGTGATCTACTGCTCACCAAGGCCTCTTAAGAAAAAATGTCATATTTTTGGCCTGGTCTGAAATAAATATTAGCATATCTCGAAAACCATAAGTCCTATCAACATGCATTTTAAAGCAATACTGTAGTAAATGTTATAGAGAATACACATGTCTTGAACAGTTTCCTCGTAGCTCGAATCATTTCTGAGAAAATCGCGAAAAACCCGTTTTGGTGACCGGAGTAAAAATTTTTGCATGTATCGAATCGATGAGCTTTAATTGCATCAGAGCTACACAGGTATACTTTTAGCTCAATTGGATATTGGGGAAGGGTTCTCAATCCAGTTCCAAGATTTTAACCTCAAATAACAAAGTATATAAAGTTTTAAAAGAAATGAAAAAATGATTCAACATTTACTTTACCCAGAGATTTATAAGACATTGATTTTGACAGAAACAAATAAGAGTTTACGAACAAAGTTTGACTTTGTCAACAATGTGACTTCAAAAAAGACCGATTTAATCATGATAGTGGATCCAAATTCTCTGTGATTTAGTGATGAATATGACGTCAAAATATTGACCTAGCAAACGTTGTGACATCAACATAATGTTATTTGCAGACAACACTGCACGGCCGAGCACGGCTCGTATACCAAGAACTTGTCGTCGATATGCGACGACCTCAACAGGGTGTTCATACTGGACAACTCGCCCGGCGCCTACCGGGACTTTCCAGGTAAAAGTACTACCTATTTACACAACTAATAAAACAAAATGCATTGACACATTTTTACATATACCTCCAGGCTCCAACATATGTCAAAAATATTTATTTACTCTATAATTTCAATTAATGTGCCAGTATTAAAATGATTTCGCCCGATGGCAAACCTAACCGATTTACGATTGTCAAACCTAACCCAATGGTTATTCCCGGGGTCCTTGAAATCTGTCTACTTCCTCCGCTTATGACTGCAGTAAAGTGAATTTTGGCCATAATCCAAGGGCCTCGTCAAAATAATTACCAACGAGTAAGAGTGTGACTCCTTTGGTGTAACTGGTTGTGAGCCCACCATCCCAACATGTCCGTGTCCATTCCAGATAACGCGATCCCGATAAAGTCGTGGTTCTCGGACCCGCTGGACGTGGCGCTGCTGAACCTGCTGCCAGTGCTGGACGCGCTCCGCTTCACGCACGACGTGCGCTCCGTGCTGTCCCGCAACCTGCACCTGCACCGCATCTGGTAGTCACACGTATGTATACACTCACTCCGGTGCTGGCCGCGCTCCGTGCTGTCCCGCAACCTGCACCTGCACCGCATCTGGTAGTCACACGTATGTATACACTCACTCCGGTGCTGGCCGCGCTCCGTGCTGTCCCGCAACCTACACCTGCACCGCATCTGGTAGTCACACGTATGTATACACTCACTCCGGTGCTGGCCGCGCTCCGTGCTGTCCCGCAACCTACACCTGCACCGCATCTGGTAGTCACACGTATGTATACACTCACTCCGGTGCTGGCCGCGCTCCGTGCTGTCCCGCAACCTACACCTGCACCGCATCTGGTAGTCACACGTATGTATACACTCACTCCGGTGCTGGCCGCGCTCCGTGCTGTCCCGCAACCTACACCTGCACCGCATCTGGTAGTCACACGTATGTATACACTCACTCCGGTGCTGGCCGCGCTCCGTGCTGTCCCGCAACCTACACCTGCACCGCATCTGGTAGTCACACGTATGTATACACTCACTCCGGTGCTGGCCGCGCTCCGTGCTGTCCCGCAACCTACACCTGCACCGCATCTGGTAGTCACACGTATGTATACACTCACTCCGGTGCTGGCCGCGCTCCGTGCTGTCCCGCAACCTACACCTGCACCGCATCTGGTAGTCACACGTATGTATACACTCACTCCGGTGCTGGCCGCGCTCCGTGCTGTCCCGCAACCTACACCTGCACCGCATCTGGTAGTCACACGTATGTATACACTCACTCCGGTGCTGGCCGCGCTCCGTGCTGTCCCGCAACCTACACCTGCACCGCATCTGGTAGTCGCACGTATGTATACATTCACTGACATTTGACATGACTACCCCATTTTTTACCCAACAGATACGATACTCTACCATTTAGACCCCCTCATAAAAGTTTATTGCTGTCTTATAAAACTGTTGATGTGTTTTTAAAAAGTATTTTGATTTTTTATTTCAAACTTTTGCTTTGAGACAATAGCTTCAAAGCTAAAGTGTCACATTGTGTCCTCGAGGACACATTCAAATTCTCACAACACGTTTTATAATTTCAGGTGAACAACCGGCTTTTGTACAAAATGGGACGCCGCAGGCATCCTGAACTTATTTATTATATTTTTTTCACTCGTTAAGCCGTTCAGCGCTTGTATTCTAAATATACATAATAGTATAATTATAGTCGAGTAATTTTTTTAAGTTTTGTTTTTACGTAATTGTAAAGAATAATTGTATGGGTGATTCTGGTAGAGAATATGCCGAATTTGCACTGTTCAGCAATTTGGACCTATTAGAAGTAGACACATAAATCTTAGACACAATCACCGATGAATCATCAGGTACCTATACATACGTACAAAACGATGTAAAAACAAACTGTAAAAGTACAAAGTGAGATCAGGTTTATAATTTTTCTGACTGAATGATCATCTATTTTTATTGTAAACATAGGTACTTATATAAATGAATTGCCGTACGTTAAGTCTCGAAAATGTCTCGACTGGTTTGTTTTATTTGTTAGCCTCAACACTTGAGTGATTTAGGTGGCACAAAGTTCACCGGGTCATCTAATATTGAAATAAAAAGGCCTTATTACGGTTGTAGTTAGATTTAATATAATTTTTTAGCGTGTAATTACTTATACTTCGGCCGAATTTCTGCATCTTGATCACTGAAAGCTGCAATACTGACACCCTTCTACTTTGTACCTTAGGTCATTGAAATACGGTTTATTACAGTTTAGAACCAAACACTTAAAAATTTGCACTCATGACCGTAGCGACTTAATTATATGATAGGTTTAATCAAGTTGCTGAAACTTTGTATAAAAATACTGAACTGTGCTTGGCATATCCCACTTCAGAATCACCCAGTTTACATAGACTATGTGTAATTACCTACTAATGTAGGAAGTCGGATCGTTTCTGAAACGCCCATATCTTGTGAAAATATACTATAGAGGAAAGGTGTGGCCCCACTGTCAGCGATTACGTTATTGTAACGGAGTGGTATTGGAATAGTTCCTGTATTACACAATGCTGTAAAATTGTGTTTTCAAGTAGATCAATTGAGTATTTCCATGACAATAAAACGAAATTGATTATTCGTTAGTAATAAAATTTGAGATTTTGCTTGATTCGTGACGATATGGTGTCACGTGACTTTAAATTATTTTTGCATATTTTCTTGTCGCTTTCAGTGTGGCCGAAGCCTAACAAATGCGTACCTATTTTGTTTATATCATACGCAACGAAGGGCTGTCGAATGTACGCTTATTTAAAAGGCTGCCCCATTTCTTTTATATATATATTTTTAATATGTAATTTGTAAAGGCTAATTAGATTTTGAATTGGTTATTTCCTTGTGGCAGCCTGTTTAGGCTCTAATAATGACCCTGTCAAACCAAACTGACGAAACTGTCAAATTAATGCATTCTGACAAGCAATGACATGGCGTCGATTCTTTTGTTCCTCCTTCTAAACTTACCTAATCTAACTGGCGGCGGACTAAAATTAACAGAGTCCGTTTTTGTGTAAGTATCCTATTCCTATGTAAGAATAGGATAGCAATAATTTTAAAGTGGTCGAATTTAGTAAGTGGTACGATAGAATCGACACCAGCGGCGCCATTTAGTGGTGTCAGTTTTTCAACAAACTCAAGTTCTCTTACATTTGGTCCAATTCGGCCAATTTAGATGAATTTAATGTATGATAAATGTAACGAACTAAAAATAAGTACTATAACTAACCCATGGACCCACCAATATCTAAACACCACTTTATTTACGGTTATTTAAATGCACTAGTTTCTTATTTTCTGTTTGTAGATGGCAGCACTTGTATCAAAGTTGCGACCAAGTATTTCTTTAATTGGCCAACTAAATGATCTTAATATCTTAAATTATTTGTCAGTTCTGCCTAAAATCTGTTAAAAAAATATCCAGTGGAATTATTTTTATTTAGGGTAATTTACTTGGAGCCCTTATTATGTATGCTATTACTAGCTATCGTGTCATCTCGGTAACGTCAACTTACTCGCGCAAGTGAGCGAGTGATAGCAAGCGACAGCTTACGTAATAAGGCTGGTGAATGCCGACAATATCAAAATTGAGGCACTTCATATTTTTTGCCAAACAGCAAACGCATAAATCACTTTGGATAGTCCTTATAGTGTCTTTCCAATATCGTAGGTTCAGTGGCACATGTACAGAACTTTGTACCTATTTAGTTTTCTAAACATACTTATTTTTTGTTTGTTTTATAGTATTTGTCCAAAATACGTCTATAAAGCAATATCCGTGGTTGATACTGGTACATACTACCTGATGTTTTCCAAATGAACAATCTTGTGTAAATAATATGATTATATTTGTTTATGGATAGTCCAAGTGGTTTGCCTATTTTTGAACAAGCTTCATTTTTTGATCTCTTTAGTTTTATTTAATTATTTTTTTGCTTCATAGAAGCGCTTGTACGCATACATGCAATATTATTATTACAATAGATATAAGACTTAATCTGTCAAAAACTGAACACTTCAAAAATGTAAAATTTTATTTAAAAATCGGCAAATCACTTAAGGTGCATTTCGGTATATTCGGTAATATCGTGCGACGGAATGCGCCGGAGTCACACGTGCTGTGAATATTTCTTGATGGCAATAGGGTAATGATGACGTCTTTTACGTAATTGTACAAAATGTATACCGAAAGCAGTTAACTATTTTGTTTACTAAAACGCACGTCACAGGTAGTGTAGTATAAATTTCTAGTTTGGAATGTTGAAAAATTGATTCTCATATCACATTTCAATTTATTTGCCAACGCACCTCTACGTGACAACGGACGGTGGTAAAAACGAGATACCGACCGTGTAAGCGCTGTAAACCACGCTTAAATATGTACAAGGTAATTGTACCTTCATAACACGCGGTCATTGAGTTGGCTCGTCGGGAGCTTACGAAAAATACTTCGCTTATTTCAGTTAAAACCCGTGAATACACTAGTATTCACACATTTGCATCCCAGCGTTTCCTATTACTCGATTAATATCAATCTTTTAGAGTTTTAGAACCTCATCTCCGCTCACGTGGCTTCTGCAAAGGGTTGGTGGTTGAAATTTTAATAGTTCTTAGAAGAATCATTTCAACATTTGAAATAAAGTTTGTAAATAATTTCAAAGTCATTTCAGACATGGAGCGTCTTTAGTAAACAAAAACTGTCTGAGTTAAAATGAAACTTGTTACATTTTGCGAAGATTATCTGTCTTAACTAGGTTATACCCATTGAAATCGTGTGTATTATATTAGTTTATTGAATTGTTTCTAAAGGAAAGAAATAAATCTTTTTTAAACCAAATAGTTGAGATAATTTCAGTGTTTCAATATGTATCTCCCTCGATTACAAAAGATTCGATTTATTTTTATCTTTATAGCTAGAAACTTAGTGATCAGAGCCCGTGCCATGAGCTCTAAGGTCGAGCCTGAACTGAATCGCGTTGGCTTTTGTCTCGTTTTTCTTTAGCTGACAGTGAGACGTAAGCCGCGAGACGAGCCTTGGCGAGCTGGTTTGGCTTAGAAAATGAACAATCTGGATGTGCCATTGTATGGCACTGCAACACAACCCAGGAGTGAGACACCAGTGGAGACTTTTCTTTTAACCTCAATCCAAACAGATGGCAGCAATTTGAATGGAAGTATTTGAAGTTAGGTTCACAAACAGTGAATCTGCAATAGCTGTGTGCTGTACCCAACATCTCGGTATAAAAAATTCAAATAAAATACAGAAATTTTCAATGAACCTTTTAATTTGAGACTATTTTGATGATAATTTCTAACAGAATGTCAAATCGGTAGTTGCCAAAATCAATCTACAAATGATTGGCTTATCTTGTATAAGAGCTCTGGGTTTGTAAGATTTTACAAGGTTTTACAAGTCAAAAGTATTCCAAAGCAACTGGCTCCCATTTTACAATTCTATAACAATCAAATAGGTACACAACTGCATCAAACATGTATGTAATGCTTTTTTTTCTAGAAAATGAAATTGGAAGCATATTAGAATTCATCTAGCACTACAGATTTAGTGGCCTTAATTTGACCATTTCAACATCAACAACGAGAAATGTGGGTATAAATAGATGTTAAAGCCCAATTAGAACTAGCAGTGCATTATTGAAATTGCACTGACATACATAGATAAAAAGTTGATTCTTACGAGAAATGTATGTAAAACTTAAGAAATTATTCTCAATACACAAACAACTAATAAATTATCATTCCCGGAGGAATAGGTTTACAACCAATTGTCATTCGACTTCCCCTGTACACAATTTGCATTAGTCTTTCAAGGGTCGTATCATTTCAATACAAAAACTAGGAATTTAATCGAAAAATCTTAATTTCCAAGTCAACTGAAAAAATTTAAAGTTTCTATAAACATTTACAATACAACTAAAAAAACTGATGCCTACACTGTAAGATAAGAAACTATACTTGTAAAGAAATAGCAAAATTTTGCAGTCCTTAAAATATTACAAAGAAATGTCTATTTTTTATTAACTTATTATTTCTAATGTTCATTGCAACAAATTGGTACACACCTCTGAAATATATACATCTCTGCCAAAATATGCTTAGAAAACCGTATGTATTAAACATTTTTTAGATTTGCAATGAACTTCATTAGAAATAATTAATCTTTTGATACATTTTACAGATGTATTTGCAGTTATATCTTATGCTGAAGCCAATACATACAAATATCACAAATCTGCTTAAGGACACAACAGAGTATTAAAAATTCTCTAGTTTTAAATTATACAGTCAAAGGTTTAAAACTTAGTTTAAAACACTGTCCGAATCAAGAGTCACCATAAAACTATAGGGTTCTAGTCTACACAACATTCTATGGGATTTTTATACTTCAAATTAAACTGTACATATGAGCGGCTGAAAAAACAGGCGCCAGTCTTGAGAATACATTTTTATGACACGGAGAAAGCTTTTTCTGAAAATGATTTAACATATCCCTCGTGCAGTTTATTTACAAACTCGGCATCATGTTTGAGTAAGTAGTTGAAGGCCTGGAGCAGCTGGTTCCTAGTGAGAGGCTCGGGGTTTGGCTGCAGATCATTGCCCGATGTGGTTGTGAACATTGTTGGCGGCATCAGGGCTGGTTTCTGGGGAACAATACAAAAGTTCCTCGTCATGTTTGTTGGAAAATCAAGAATTTAACCCACTGACTTAGGGACTCCATCATTTGCAATTCTTATCAGAATTTGTTCATATTCTAACTTAAAATTTGTATTTGCCTACAATCTTTTATGAAGGTGTATGAGTATGGCACACAAAATGCAATTTATTTATAGACTTGGTCCACTTGGTTTATTATTTTGTTATGCAATTCTAGCTGAAATTAGGTAAACTTACCGTATGGTTGATATCCTGCGACTGATTCAAGTATGTTGCCAGTGGTGAAGAGGCCTTAGGAGACGATATATGCATCATATTCAAGTCACTTTCCATGTGAGACAGGCCATTAGGTTCACAATGATCTAAACTATTGATCTTCAAGCCTGATACCCTATTTTTTTTCTCGATAGGTGTGGATTTTAATTGAAAACTGCCAGGTTGTCTCATCACATTATCTAATGAGATATTGCCGTTAGAATTTTGTAATTCTTGAGGTGTGACGGAGCGTTGTTGCTTCTCTATATGCTCCACTGAATGCGCCGGGTTGCTCATGAGTCTCTGTAGGAGCTGCGGGACCTCGCGAGCGTCTGTAGGCCGCGGCCCAAAGATGCCAGGCGAGGGGAGCGAAGACACAGCAGGCATCTGCACCGCGGCACCACCTCCAGCCTTTGCGAAGAAGTCCATTACACTTTGAGATGTCATATCGGGCGCGCGAGCCGCCGCGGCCTCGTTCTTGCCTGCCACGACTCCTTTGTTGGAGTTGAAGTCATCCTGCGCCTTACTGAGCATGCTGAAAATGTCAACGGGTGCGGTCCCAGTCGGCACCGGTCCGAACCCAGGAGGCTGCGACATGGTCTCACCACCCGGCTGTTTATTACAATCTTTTATCAGGCCGCTTAGTTTCGACGCTACCCTTGCACATTCGTCCTTATCGTAGAACCATATGCCGTAAATGCGACACCGCGCGTTTCGATACAGCAGGAAAGGCTCCTTCAATTGCAATTCTATTCCTTTCGAAACTGGCTCGATGAGGTTGTTCGTACTCAATCTGTTCATAATCACTAAGCTGTGGTACGGCTCTCCATTTCTACTGTACACAAACAAAGCACCCTCGATGTTGGTCTTCTCCCATTCGCTTTCTTCGAATGTATAAAGTGCGACGTGGGTAGCACTGTCGATTATTTCTTTTGCGTATGGATCTGCCCTCTTTAGAGCAGCGAAATTCATACGAGAACCAGTGTCAGCCATTTTATTTTAACTAAATTCAAGTTTTTCAACAACGAGCAAGCATCACAGCAAAATGACATGAATGAACGAAACGAAAATAAAATTCGCCATTTTGCTGTAAATTACGTTCGGGTTCGGTTCATTCGCGATGCGACCGAGTTGCAATAATTATGGATATCTAGATCAATTTATCAAGTTTTGCTTTTGTAAGTAATTTTGTATTAGAAATCAATATAAAATCCATTGATCA
This sequence comes from Alcis repandata, assembly GCA_949125135.1. Taxonomy (NCBI): domain Eukaryota; kingdom Metazoa; phylum Arthropoda; class Insecta; order Lepidoptera; family Geometridae; genus Alcis; species Alcis repandata. The sequence goes on along the minus strand of OX421239.1, from coordinate 10,635,377 downwards.
CATCAAATCCCTGGTTTCATTCATATATTTTTTAAATCCCAGTGTTCATATAGGAAAATACTACGTGAATCGGAACGTTACAAAATAAAAGAGTTAGGATAATCGAGTTCGTTTATTAAAATTATTCGGTCATTAATCATCGATCATTCGGTTAAGATTGCATTATTCGATTTTTGAACGCCCTCTTGTTTTTATTGACAGAGCGAGCGAAGGGAGCGAAGCATTTCTGCAACAGCTGACAAAGTTTGCTTTTACTGCGTGTCGTACTTGCGTACAAGGCGTATTTTTAACCAATCTCTACGAAACTTGGTATATTATAAAACTTTTTGTCGTTGGGAATTTGGGGACGTCGAGATAAAAAAACTTTGATTGTCGCAAAAAAACTCGCGCGATGACCTTTGGGTCATTATCTGGTAAAACTTAGTGGTATGACTCTGGCAACACTGGACACAAAAGTCATTCTTCATTCATTTCAATTTTCATTTCATTTCACTATATAGTTTACGCGTGTTGTGTTCGGTTACGTTTCAAACAAATAATAAAATAATATTAATTTTCACATAGTATTATTTAATATTACTTGTGTAGTAGTAGTTGTACAACATCCGCACACAGTTAAACGATATAATTAGAATTTAAAATCACATTAGTTTAATAAGTTCTTACAAGAAATTGTGGACACGTGAACCTAACTAGTATTTTAAAGCAATTAAGTGTTTTCGGAATAATAAAATGACAGAAGGCAAAGTGCTGGTGATCGGAAGTGGCGGTCGAGAGCACGCACTATGCTGGAAGCTAGCAGACTCGCCGTTTGTGAAGCAAATCTACTGTGCGCCCGGGAGCGTCGGGATCGCCACCACAAACAAAGTGGAATGTGTTGACATCGATATCAAGGACTATCCAGTAAGTAACCAATTAGATTTATTGTTCTAACATGAATTCTTATCACAACACATATTTGATTTAAATTTTTTATTCAGAACAAACTGTTACTTGGAAATTTGTTCCTGTGCCGTGCCATTCGCAACTGTAGTTTTATCTCATTCCGAGAAACTTTTTGGGAATGCATTATGAAAAACAATGAAACTCATAAATACCTTTAATAGGTAGATAAGTTGTAGACACATTAAAATAGTACTTCTTACCTACCTATCAAACTTAAATTACTAGAACCACTTAATTTCACTATACATTTTAACGAATTAGACATTAATTCAGAAAAAGTTAATTGACCATCTGAAACTATGTTTGTCTGTAGCGAGAAAACTGTTAAATGCTTCCAATTTGATTAAAAACAATCCATTTATTATCAAAAGCATCTGATTATTTTTTTAGTATTTTATTAATACTATTGTGAATTGTTATAAAAGCCATTGAAGCTTCAAAATATCAGACTAGAATTTTGGTGGTGATATTACTATTGTGGACATGGGCGCCGGCAGTAGGGTGGACGGGGGTGCACTTGGACCCCCCCGTCAGGAAAGAAATACATGTAAAAAAAATGTTTTTTATATTAGTTAATAGAATAATGTGTAGATGCAGATAGCAATTGCACCTTCCTGAAAGTAATCCTGGCGGCGCTCATGATTGTGGATATCATAGACGCTACACACTTTTTATTTTTAAGAAGTACATATTGATAATTTAGGGAAACTACCTACAAATTCATAGTAAAAGAGTTCCAGAAACAACACCCTTAAAATCAAAATTTACATTCATTACGAGTAGGTAACTGTATATATAATATTGTTAGCGATGAATCCCATTTGCGCTCATACCTAAATTAAAATACCTACACACTGCATTGATAACCTCTCCTAGTGATAATATGGATCGTCTCGGACATATTAATTTGTCTATATCACTGTGAAGTATGAACGTAAACAGTTTATGTAATTGAGCATTGTTTTTTTGGACTTTATATCTGACAAAAAAAGTATGAAATATTTAAATAAATAAAATTATGATCTTTTTGTTAACTTACACGGAAATACTTACGTAATATTGTGGGACGCGACCACATCTTGCTTGTAATCTCCTGATGAAAATTAGCTAATGTGATTGATACTAGTTGTATTAGACAACATACTTTTTTGTGGGTATTCCCATGTTAATTAAAACAAAATGTTTTAAAACCATGTTTATAGTTTCCATAGTAAAATTAGAAGATCATCCAAAAGTTATCAAGTATATATATGTGTTGCTAATTGTAGTGACTTTACTGAACTTATCTTAGTTATCCTGACAGCATAGTCTAAAAGTGCCTTATTGAAAAACATGGCTTTTTGCTTTCATAATCTCATCACCTTAACCATTGATCTCAACAGGCCACTGCAAAATGGTGCAAAGAACACAACATCGATCTTGTTGTCATCGGGCCAGAAGACCCCTTAGCCGAAGGCATCGTAGACGGCCTCACAACTCTCGGTATCCGTTGTTTTGGCCCCAACAAGGCAGGCGCCCAGATTGAAGCCGACAAGGACTATGCCAAAACCTTCATGAACAAGTATCAGATCCCGACAGCCAGGCACAAGTCTTTTAAAGATGCAGCTGCCGCTAAGGATTTTATTTACAAGTAAGATAGTAAAATAATAGTAATAATTAATTTTTTATCGACAACTAGGCTCATGTTAACAAATAAGCCAGCTGAATCCAGCTTGGCCAAAAAATATTCCCAAGACACACCCAATTTGGGTATTGGCAGTGTGAAATTTTTGCTCTGTGAAGAGAACCAGGATCATACTGCAAACTCTGAACTGAATCATGTTGTCTTTTGTCTTGCTTTTTCTGTAGCTGACAGCTTTTTCTCAAGCTTTCGTGCAGTGTACGGCCTCTGTAAGCCTAAATGAAGAGGTGACTGATCTTATACAAACATGCAGATAAATGAGACTAGTCTTATACCAGCTGTGCTTGAAGCTATCTGATGATAGATAAATATTTTCTAATACAAAAGTATTATTACACACAATGATGTTCTTCCTAATTCATCCTCCTCCATAATCTAAATTTATACTTGTCATCAATAATAACCAATTAATTCTTTCTCAAGAAAACAAGCCATTCAGACATGCAGTGTTATCAATTATGCACGGCAATTAATATTCTTGTAATATAGGACAATGTCAACTCTCGGCGGCTATTTTTATAATTATAATTTTAAATTGGGGCATCCTTGAGATTGTTTTTTTCATTGATGCTACATTATCACCTTTTTTTTTGTCAATATAATATGTAGCTACTTATTGACTATGCTCGCCGCGCCATCGGTCGCTATCAAATCCAATTAGAGACAATTACGGAATACGGACATAGTCGCTTGCCAACAGGCGATTTGATGGTCAAAGGCAGATTTATTATCCTTATAAAATTTGACATAGATACTCGTGCTTAGTGAAAAAACCTTTTTAGGGTTCTGAAGCTCCTTCGGGGAACCCTTAAGGCGAGACTTCGGTGTCTGTCTGTATGTCACAGCCAGTTACCTCAGGAACTATAAAAGCTAGTGGCCTTAAAATTTGGCATGAGGCTAGATAATGCTTGCTTGCTTCAATGGTCTTGGTTATATCATGTCAGTTCCGTAATTTATATCTTAACATATTGATTTGTGTTGCCTTAGATGCGATTTAAGGGTTCCGAAATCGCTTAATACGTTAGTTCAGAACCCTTGACGAGCGAGTTTTCGCTTTGGCAGATTTATTTTATAAACAGAAACAGTAAAAAGGTTTTCTTTTCTCCACAGTGCTCCATTCCCAGCCCTAGTAGTAAAAGCAGCAGGTCTCGCGGCCGGCAAGGGCGTGGTAGTCGCGACCAGCAAGGAAGAGGCTTGTCAAGCAGTTGATGAGATCCTGACTGACGCTAAATACGGTTCCGCTGGACAGACGGTCGTCATTGAAGAGCTGTTGGAGGGAGATGAAGTTTCTGTGAGTACTTACTGATACTTTGGTTATAAGTTAAACGGGAACACTCACGTATTATTGCATACTATCACCGAATGTGATCGAAACTTGTCGGAGCAGCCAACGCAATAGTCCGTGAGTGTTACCGTTTAATTATAACAAAATGTTTCATAGTACCTACTAATAGGAAATAGCGGCCATAAATATCGGAAAACTTCTCTGATGTTCGATTCTGGCTTCATGAAATTTGAAATGGGCCAATCCGGATATCCTCAAGCTCGAGAATACTTGATTTTTTGTTAATGTAACAAAATGCCTAAATAGATCGTAACAAAGAAATATTAAGAATTATGAGAGCAGAATTTTTATCTCCCAGAAAATTCGTCAAAACATGAAAATTGCTTGTAACGCGGGCCGTAATTATGTATCTCTACATAGAATAACAAGATCGTCAACTTTCTCATACATATTTTCCGGAAGTTTGTTTCCCTAACATTTCGAAGTAACAAATTCCTTTATAAGAGCGGCAAACTCAAGTTCAAGAAAGTTCTAAAATCTGGTTAAAAAAACGAACACAAAATATCCGCTAATTTCGTGTATCCTTCCTTTTGAATAAGCATGTGTAGTCACTATAGTCCGACTATCTGTACTATCTAAGGTCATTGCTTTCCATGCTTTATCTGTTCAGCTCAATTGTAACTTACCTAGCTTCATAATTGGTAAAGAACAAGTAAATAACTTAATTACGTGTTTATTTGTGTTTATCTCTAAAAAAAGTATCTTTGGGAGTGAGATAGCGCGGGTCAGGAAGTCAGGGCGGATTGTGCAGTTATCGGGAATATTGCGTTCGCTGGGGACCCTTGATAAGTGTTTCTTTGACAAAAATTGGGCTCGTCTTTGAAAGTTATATATATTATGTACCTAGGCGACACTTTTAGTACTAGAAATACTTTTAAATATTATGGCCTGTGTTCTAAGTAAAAGGCTGTTGAAGCTTTTCGGTTAGGTACGAGTATGCCTATGTTTTAAGGGTGGTTTTAGGTAACACCTTAAATTAGACCTGCTTTACTTACTTCTTTTTTGCTGTTGTAGCAATTAAAAACTGCAGAAATTCCAATGACAAATGACTTTCCGTGGCTCAGAAAGGCTCAGATCTTACGTTTATGGCGTGGCTCTTTTGAAATTTAACAAATACGTGAATTTCCAAATGAACACGGCAATTCTAAGACTTAAAATCATCAGAAGCAGCTTAAACTTTTTTTATAATTAATACGGGGTTGTGCCAAAACCACGTTAGCTTTCAACTTCTTATAGTAAAGCAGCTAAAAGCTTCCAAAAATCATCATCGCCCGTACAATTCTCAGGTTCAAAAATACCCTTAACAATTCTCAGGTGCTAGCTTTCACCGACGGCCACACAGTGTCAATGATGCCGCCCGCGCAAGACCACAAGCGCATCGGCGACGGCGACACCGGGCCCAACACGGGCGGCATGGGCGCCTACTGCCCCTGCCCGCTCATCACGCCGGACCAGCTGGCGGACGTGAAGGACCAGGTGCTGCAGCGGGCAGTGGACGGGATGAGGGCGGAGGGGATCAAATATGTTGGCGAGTATAAGGGACCTGGGAACATAACCTTTACGAAGTCTTGCACACGATAAATAAATAGTTACCTCGCAATTATTTAGTAGGCCTAGCATAGCTTCTGACGTAAAACACGTAGCGAGGATTCGATAGAAAATTTTACGCCATCCGCCCGTCAAAGGTGCCACTGAGGGGCGTAAATGGTGTACACTTTTCCATCGAATATTCGCTACGTATTTTACGTCAGATATTTTGCTAGGCCTACAGAATCTCGGAGGGTACAGTAGCCGCGAGTCCTTCCTGAAAATTGATGACTTGCAAGTTTGCAAGCACTCAGTCCGACAAATATAGAATTTATTATTGACCATCCTACTAATATTGTAAACGTGAATGTTTGTATGTTTGGGTGATTGTTATTTAATCACGCAAAAACGGCTATACTGATTTTGATGACATTTTGTGTAGCTTATACCCTGGATTTATGTACATATGGCTGCTTTTTATCCCGGAAAATACGGTTTCTACGACAGCGGATGAAACCGCAAGGCGTAACTAGTTGAAATAAATAAAGTTTTACGTATCGATACCTATTCAACTAGTGCGCAAAATACGCAGTAACTTTCGTCTTGTTTTGACATTGACATTGGAGTTATCACGCTTCGCTGTTATTGTGCCAAACGATCGACGGTCGTTTTATCGAATTTATTGTATTTAGGAAATTTCCTTGTGGGGTCAGAGGTGGGGCTCGTGGCGTATGTGGCTGTTGTAAGAAATAGAAATAGATTTATTTTCCATAAAGATATTACATTTAACCTTAAGAACTAACTAAAACTAGCCTTATCCAAAAAAACAAGTAAAATAATACACATTAAAACAAAAACAAAAAGTAAGAGTGCTGTGCTGGTGAGTCTTGCACTAGGCGAACCTGTATCGCAAGACCCACGACGGTTGCGTTTAAACAAGTTTGGAATTTGTTTGGAACTTCATTCATATTTCCCACAAGTTTTATATACTACCTTGTATGTATAAACAAATTAGGAAAAATCTAGTTCGTCCTGAGAACGAGTTAGGCTGGTAACATAATGCAGGGTTAGAATAAAAGAGTATGCCAATCTGAAAAGGGCTCATAGTACTTATCATTATGAACAAATTTTACTATGGGTAACCATAGTAACTAAAGTTTAAATTTCGTGTAGATTTATCTCTCTCATTCTTTGTGTTAGATGTTTGTGTTTTATAAGTACACATAACGACGGTGAGAGTTTTTTTATAAAATCGCCACCATAATAATTCAGCATCTAAAAAATGCAAATGAGAAAGTTATTTCGTGGGTGCTGGCCGGTTACAAAAAAAAACTGACTTGGTACTAGCTTGGTTTATTAACTGCTATGACAAATCAAATTGTTAGTAACCTATCTAACCTACCTACTAAAGACATTAGCGATATATATTATGTCTAATGTCAAATGTTTTAACTCCGGAGTCACTCATTATTATCAGCGGAGAAAACCGACTCAAACTGCAATAATGCAGTTTTAACCAGCCGCCATCTTGCCGTAACCTTTCACAGTTCAACGAAAGCGATACTATTTGACGCGTGTACACTATCTGGCAACCTTTATCGACGCAGGTCGTATCTCTATTGCAAGGTCATAAGGTCGACTTTTAAGGGTTCCGTATCCAAAGGGTAAAACGGGACCCTATTACTAAGACTCCGCTGTCCGTCCGTCACCGTCACCAGGCTGTATCTCACGAACCGTGATAGTTAGACAGTTGAAATTCTCACATATGATGTATTTCTGTTGCCGCCATAACAACAAATACTAAAAATCAGAATGAAATAAATATTTATGGGGTATCCCATACAATAAACGTGATTTTTGTGCCGATTTTATAGATAAGGGTACGGAACCCTTCGTGCGCGAGTCTGACTTGCACTTGGCCGCTTTTTTACTAATGCGGAACTGGCTAACTTTAAACATTTCGGGTAGGCAACGGCAACGAGGCACACATTTGCAACAATGTTCACCTATCGGGTAATATTTCTTGGGAGTTTAACGATGTCTTGTGCCCTTAAAATTATTGCCCGTCTGGTTTTATCTTTGTAAATGATTGTTGTAGATAGCTGTTTGACAAATGGACCCAGAGTCCGAGACGTCTGTTTCCTGGTCTTTGGAGTTCATTAACGCCGACTGGCCATAATTTACAATCTGACCTACACCAGACTTTAGTTCTAGGCATATTGGTCTGCATTTTATCGGGTCGTGATGTATCAGAATGTTTTTAACACGCTTTTATTAGCTTCACCTGTATGTTTGTATGTATGTTTGTAACCGACTCCTTTGAGCGCGTTTTTGACCCACTTTAATTTCTCTTCATGTTCAATGTATGGCTGTATGCTTAGACTAAAATAAAATAATTGGATGGGCCTAAAAAAAGCGCACTATTGAAGACTGTTTATATGAGCGCCTGACGCTCGATACGTCTGACTCGCTCTCATTCCTTCCCTCCCTTCATTTTACTTTAGTCTAAGGCTGTATGCTATTATATATGATGCAATTGAGTGTGATTGGTATAGTGGTAAAGGTCGACCTAAGAAAGTATGGATAAACTGCGTGAATGATGCCTTGAAAAAAGAACTGAATCCATATGTGACGAATGGGAGAGTATCTGTTTTTTTAAATAATGTAAAAGTGGTACCGAATAAATATGTTTAACGGCTTAAAGGCGGTTAAACTGATTTATTTTTGTGTGGTCGTACCTACAGCAGAAAAGATTAGATACTTTTTGTGGCGAAATAAAAAAAACGCAAGGAAACAGCGATAGACGAAAATAGCCAAATACAATAACAAATAACATAATAAGTAGTCAAAATAGAGTCGCTTATCAATTACTTTATGAAACTGTTATTCTTAATAATTGAATAGATTGTTAACATGTGACATATTCTGTTAGAAATCAATAACTATGAATAATGACAAAATTAACTAATTAATTGAGAGACATCTTAAAACTCCTAAAGCTTTAGGTATGTTTTACCTAATCATGTGCTCAGAAATGTAGTTACCATTTGAAAGAGCACAACATCGATTTAACCACCAATAGTAAATAACTTTATCTCACCAACGAACACAGATTGTTTCATAAGCTAACTTCTTACCAAGTTTACGTCACACGGCTGCTACTATTACGTATGTCATTGCCCCCTGACCCCACTCTGTTTACTTATTTACTATAATCTATATTAGCCGTGATAATGGTAGAACAAACATGTGAACTGAAAACTTAGAGTAAACAAAATGGACTGTGTTGTCAAGGGTATAGGGTGTCATGTCGTATGATGTGGGAGTAATGCAATCGATTTTTTGTGGACCAAAATATTTTTCTGTTATCTGTTTTCTTTAATTGGGTATTGGCGCCGTTGGTGGTGTGGTTATATTATCTGCTAAAGAGGCCATCTTATCCTACTAATATTACCTATAAATGTCAAAGTTTGTACGTTTGTATGTTTGATCTTTGTTACTCCATCCAAACATTTACTACACAAATTTGGTGCAAAAGTCGCTTATACCCTCGAATAACACTTAAATAGGCTACTTTTTATCTCGATAAATGACGGTTTCTGTAGGATTACGGGTGAAACCGCGGAACGCAGCTAGTTGACAATTAATTATTGATTAAAGAGTTTCTTAATTTCTAGTTATCGCCTTGCTACCTGCCGTCAAGAGGTCCTACCGATTTCCTATTCCTGTCAAAGTTGAATCACATTCAATATTTAATATCACAATCACACAATCGCATTCAGGAATTTATAAAGAAAGCTGCATATAAATTTTGTTTTCCTGAAAATGAGTTGCATATTCTAATGAAGTGTCACAGTTTGGAATCTCGCACGGGATCCGTCACTCGAGAACAAAATAAATTGCATAATACTGTCTTGTTGTTTGTGGTCGGCAAATACTACAATCATTGTGAAAAACTCCGATATTACCGCTTGACCTCCACTCGACAAATAAGCAGCAATTCTTTTGTCACATTGCGTATTTGTCTCTAGTAAGCAGATAAACAAAGAAGATTAACTTTAATCGGAGTCTTGCTAATGATGCTAATTATTGCGGTGATTTCGATGACTTATAGCAGAGTGGCTTTCTAGCGTGTAATAATGCTCTGGTGGAGTTATCACATATTCTACGTAAAAGATTAAAAGATTTTTTTTTAAATGAAAATTTTTTTTAGTCTATATCCTAAGCGTCTTTAGTCGAAGCGATTATGCCAGCCCCGTTAGTACCAACAAAATATTATATTTGTTTCAAAATAATAAAGGACCAGAGTCCCTACGCTGAATCAGAAAGATTAAAAGATAAAAGGTGGACTTAGTCGATAGATTCAATAGCCTTTACTTGCACCAATATTGTGATGGCTAAAAATTTGCCAACCCTATCAGAGAAGAGAAGTCATCCTTAAAAATGAAAAGTACAAAAATATTGCTTGATACAGTTGCCCTTTCCCAGGGCTGCCGCGTCTCTATTTGTATCTTCATTCTTGTAGTTATCAGGGACACTGAACTGAGACTTTTCTTAGGGTGCCTCTCTAACTAGGTTGGCAGTCAGCTCTACATATTTGGTTTTGTTCTTGTCAAGGCAAAATAGTTCCACGGCACTCGTAATACCGGTCAATTCTCTGCGACTGAACTGCGTGATTTTCCTATTGAGATCGGTCCAGCGGACGTCTTACGAACGCTCGTGCCTTCCATTTGGCCCTGCCCTACAAGCCAAGTGTTAAGAGATAAACTGATAATCCTAATACTTTATCACGTTTCTTGTATGGGAGCCCCCTTAAATATTTATCTTATTCTGTTTTTTAGTATTTGTTGTTATAGCGGCAACAGAAATACATCATCTGTGAAAATTTCAACTGTCTTAACTATCACGGTCCGCCGTGGTAGCTCAGTGGGAGAACCGACGCTTCGCATTTTTGAGGTGGCGGGTTCAAACCCCGACTCGTACCAATGAGTTCTTTAGGACTTATGTACGAATTTACATACCACTGGCATTTCGGTGAAGGAAAACATCGTGAGGAAACCCGCATATGTCACGCAAAAAGGGCCGATTACCGGCCTAGTTGCGGAAAAAGAGCCCGCTCTTTATCTTTATCTTTATCTTACTATCACGGCCCATGAGATACAGCCTGGTGACAGACGGACGATCGGACAGACAGCGGAGTTTTAGTAATAGGGTCCTGTTTTACCCTTTGAGTACGGAACTCTAAAAATCGACGTATCACTAACACGTGGAATCACCAAAATTGCTAATACTATATACACGAGTGAGATAACGAAGGACTATTATACAGGTTATGTTATGACTTAAAACTAGTTATACCTAGTTTAATCTATGCTTACATTATCTAGCACGGGTCTAATTAATCTACCTAACTAATCTTATAAATTCGAAAGTGAGTGTGTTTGTTTGGTAAGCTTTCACGCCTTAACTAAACGGATCATCATGAAAATTTGCGTTGTCAGGACTTCAGAAAAAGACATACATTTCATCATCATCATCAGCGTTTTTCACGATTGCGCGGGTGAAACCGCGGAGTGCAGCTAGTACAACATATTTTTAACACGCTTTTATTAGTTTCACCTGTATGTATGTAAAATATGTATATAACCGACTCCTTTGAGCTCAATTTTCCCTACTTTGAACGATCAGATTTAATTCAAACTTTGCACACCTGTCAAAGACCGATGACAATGCGTGTTTTTTAGTTTTTTAAACTATAATATTTTTAAATTCTAGGTGTTCTGTATGCGGGTATGATGGTGACCAGATCCGGCCCCATGACTCTGGAGTTCAACTGCCGGTTTGGAGACCCTGAGACTCAAGTTCTGATGACGCTGCTCGAATCCGACCTTTACAATGTTATGCAGGTATGTTTCCTTAGTCTATACTAATATTATAAAGAGGAAAGATTTGTATTTTTGTATTTTTGGATGTTTGTGTGGAATAAACTCAAAAACTACTGGACCGATTTCAAAAATTCTTTCACCATTCGAATGCTACATTATCCCAAAGTGACATAGGCTATATTTATTACCTGAAAAAATTAGGGATCCTTACTAAAACTTCAATAGTGTCCTCCCGTGCGAAGCCGGGACGAGCCGCTAGTAACATACGAGTATATAAGACCAATGCCGGATGCCGATACTTTATAATGTCAGAGGATGCCATGGACATGGACAATGGGCCCAAGTTGGAAGGCGTTATTTGACAGATCTAAAATAACTAAAAATATATCTGTCTTTTTCATTGCAATGTATTAGACAAAGACGTCAATAGTTTTAGAAAATTTAGATCTGTCATAAAAAGCCTTCAAACTTGGGCCTAATGCCATAAAAAAGGTCGATTTTTGAAATGCAAGGTAAGAGTAACGTTTATCTGTATTTGATATTACCATGTCAAAAAATATGATGTTTTAATTTCGTCTTTGCTAGGTATGTTGACGAAACTATACTGAAAACATTTGTACAAATAAAATCTTATTTTTTCATGCAAATGAGTAATTTTTGAAACAGATTAGAGGATGCTATTGACCTGTTATCGACTCTCTTACGCTACTGGTTATTTTCGTAGACGTTTCACGTGTTGTGGGCCTGGTAACAAGCCTTTAATTATCTTGAATTTATGTGACAATAACCTGTATCAGATATTAGTATCGCAAAGGTCAGACTAAATACTTTACGTCACCGGTTACCAACCACTCTATAGATCTAGAAAGTTAAACCATTATATTTGTAACTAATTTTCTGAGGCAGACATGTTACATTACTTATATTACTATATTTAGTGTCACCATCACTTATATTTATGATTAGCTACACCCAGCGGTTTCTCCCGCTGTGTTTTTTTACTTTTAAACCTTCCCTGAACTTCCACAAAATTAGCAAAATCAGTCCAACCATTCTCGAGTTGTAGCCAGACAAACGAACAGCGATTAATTTTTATATATAAGAAGATTAGATGACTTGTGATCAAAAAGCTAGCTTTATTGACATTTGTTTCCGGTAATTTTTAAGAATCTTATTTCTTAGGGCTAACAATACTCAGGCTCAATACTCAGTACTCAGGCTATATGAAATTATTTATTTCCCAGGCTTGTGTAGACGGCAACCTCAAATCTCTTCAAGTGACCTGGAACACAAAGCTGTCGTCCGTCGGTGTCGTCATCGCTTCAAAAGGATACCCCGAAACATCCACTAAGGGCTGCGTTATTAGCGGTAACTATCAACAAGTCATCTACGTAGACAATAAAGTGAAAATACACAAAGATTATGCTATTGTTAACAAACTTGCTTTATCTTAATATATATAAATCTCGTGTCACAATGTTTGTCCTCAATGGACTCCTAAACCACTTAACCGATTATAATAAAATTCGCACACCATGTGCAGTTCGATCCAACTTGAGAGATAGGATAGTTTAAATCTCAAATTATAGTCGCAATTTTAATTTATTGCAAATTATATATATACTGATAATTTTCAAGTTAGCATCAACATACTACGGTTGCTATAGTTACGGAATAGCATTGACATTTGACATAGAATTGACGCAATGGCTTTTGACAGGACAACGTCTGTCGAGTCAGCTAGTTGTATAATATAATATAGTCTATTAAGCTAATCAAGTCCCGTTATTTGTTACATTCGAAGACCTATTTATTGCAAGAACAGAGGTTATAGTAGGAGTTATCTGTCAAAAGTAGTATTTGGTAAAGGTAAAACCTACATCCGTGAGGGTGAATAATGTTGCCGATTGTTGTAATGCCGTTGCTTGGGCTACTATTTTTAGGCAAGACATTTATTTAAGTTGTGATACAGCCAAATAATTTCAGGAGAACGACCAGTTACAAAGAAAAGCCGTTTTCTCTAAACAATATTGGCTCGTCAACGACAAAGCCTTTGATGTTGAAATATTCAAAGGTGATGATGAACCGCTTACTAAAAGCTCGCGCACAGCAACGCATAACAAATAATCCCCTGCATCACTTTCGTATATTTTATATGAACCATCGCACACTACAAGCGGGCCGCAGCGTAAGAATTTACCTGTGTGAACTTGGCACCCGACCTTGGATTTTTTTTTTTTTGTTTTTCTACAGATTTAGGTATGTAGTGGATTGTAGTGAAACTATTTTCGTTTGTATTATTTCCAAAAAAATAAAAAAAAATTAATAAAAAAATCTCCGCACCCGAGTTTGGAAAAATCGATTTTTTCCAACTGTTTCTGAAAGATATACATTAGTAGTAGGTCGGGTGCCAAGTTCACACAGCTTAAGAATTTGTATTGAAGCCGCTGCACCTCGCTGCGGCCCGCCCTAATTTGCGCGACTCTTAACAATTAACTAGACCATTTTGAAACTATAGATGTTTCCCCCAGGTCTCTCCCAAGTCCAGTCGAACCCCGGCCTGGTAGTGTTCCACAGCGGCGTGGCTCGCGGCGCCAACGGGACCCTCGTGACGTGGGGCGGGCGCGTGCTGCTGGTGTGCGCGCGCGCCGGCTCGCTGCGCGCGGCGGCGGCGGCGGCCACCGCGGCGGCCTCCGTCATTGACTTCCCCGGGGCGCAGTATAGAAAGGATATAGCGCATAGATCCTTCTCCAAGTGAGTACCTGGTTATTTTGCACGTTTTATTTTGTTGTACTTTTGAATATTTTGACATAAATTGTTGTTGTTGTTCAAATTCAAAGGTTTTATTTACAAAACATGGGGTTGGAGTTGCTTTTAATCTTTGATTGTTCTGATATTGTTTTATTGTTTGGTTTATGATTCTGGCTTTTAAAATGCGGTTCCTAACTAGCTTATGAACCGCTACGTTCAATATTGTCTGTACCTGTACATATTCGATTACTTTTATCAGTCATGAGCTTGAATGACTTGCTTGCTGTAAATTTAGATTTCAGATTAGTGTGCGTTTCGGTTTGTAATCGATTAGCGGGATGTTTTTGTCATAACAGTTGGGAATTAAATATTTAAATATGCAGATTGGGATTCTTTTTGCAGAACTTTTATTCTTTTCCTTTTTGTCTTCTCTTACTATCAGAGTTGAAAAATTACAACCGATTTTTTTGGTCGGAAAAGTCGATCGCATTTAGATTCTTAACATTTTCGTTTAAGCGGTGCATTTTCATTTAGTTATCTTGTGTGTTTGTGATTGTTATTGTGTATGTTTGATAACAGTACCCACGTTTTGTTTCAGCATGTGATTCCATGGGCATATAACCGGGTTTCCATAAACGTAATTTTACATACATTACCATTTTTGTATTATAGTTTTCTAAAAGTACTTTTTGCATTTTGTAGCTTACTTAAATTAAAAAGGAAGGATAGACCGGTAAGATTATTATATTTGTTAATAATGATACTATTATTTTCTTAATAAACGTCGTTCTATGTAATATTGGTTTTCACTCATTTACCCTTCATTAAGCTGATAAAAATTGCATTGAGTTTATTTTTTGTTGTGCTTTGATATCCATAATATTTACAATCATTCTAACCTGCCTTTAAATATCAGCCAGTATTACCATTTTTACTATCACAAATTCAGAAATATTAAAACCCAGGCAATAATTATGTATCTTTGACAGAATAATATGCGTTGGCAAACTTGCATGATGAATGCTAAACATATTCAATCAGAAACATCTCCCTTTTTACACGCTTTTTATCTAGATCAATGTAGAACGTAGTGTAAAACAGTTACGAATTATGTATCAAATAAAATTCAACAAAGATAATGAAATCATGCATACCTAAACACTTAGGGTCGATACACATCTGACGGAAAATGCGTCGCGTATTATCGGTCGCGTAACGCCAGAACAGAGAAATGTATAATAAAACATCCAACCTTTCACACTCAACCGATGATGCGCTAGTGCGTCGAGTATAGTCGAGTAATACGCGACGCATTTTCCGTCAGATGTGTATCGACCCTTATAATCAGGCAGCGTTTTAGACGTCAACGCTCGGCGCTGCAGTTTCGAGGCAATGATCCAATATTAATCCAATATCTAAGGGTGACAGTCAACAATGCGGCCTCATAAAGCAGATTGAACAAAATACCATTTCGTCATCCCAAACTATACGATCAAGAATTCTTCCAGAGTCAACGGTCTCTCGTACCTCCAAAGTGGCGTAGACATCGACGCAGCAGCTACCTTAGTGCGGCAAATCGAGCCCATCGCCACAGCCACGCACAGGCGCGGCATACTGGGCCGGCTGGGCTGCTTCAGCGGACTCTTCCAGCTGTCGGCCATGGATCCCAGCCTTAAGGACCCTGTGTTGGTGCAGGGGACTGACGGCGTTGGCACTAAACTCAAGGTATAGTAGTCTACTTTGAAAGAAACAGTCCTATCCTATACTTTAAAACTTTAAAGCATCTTTTTCTTGGTGACACAAATTCTGAAATTATGTAGACATCTCCTAAAGAGCGCCATTCAGTTTTAATCCTCTATTTTCTGCAGCTTTATGTAGAACTGTTACAAACGATCCTACTTTACATTTACCTAAATATGATTGTCATTTTAAAATTCTTCGACCCATACACCAAAGTCTCCAAATCAAAAGTGGGTAAAATGTAATTCAATATCTTTCTTTACAGTTTTGATTATTTTTCACAGATAGCAGAACTAATGACAAAATACGACACGATCGGCCAGGATCTAGTGGCTATGTGCGTTAACGACATTCTCTGCGCGGGAGCCGAGCCCTTCGCGTTTTTGGACTACATGGCGTGCGGCAGACTTCAGGTTGACGTCGCCTGTACCATCGTGAGGGGGATCGCTGACGCGTGCTTGATGTCTGGCTGTGCACTACTTGGTACGACACTATGACTTGCTTTTTCCCCTTTTTTGGTCTCTTGCACTCTCTTTTCTCATCGTAGTGAACTGAGTAAGTGGTTCACGTATTTTTTTAGGGTAATACGGAAAGGGTACGCTAAGCCGAAAAGGATCATAGTGCTCATAATTATAAACAACTTTTGCAATGGGGCCAACCCTGAAATCGCGAAAATCAGGATGTTTTTCTATGAAACTTCTGATTCTTTTCTCATATTTCAGGGTTGGCCTCATAGTAAAAAGTTGTTCATAACGATGAGTACTATGAACCTTTTTTGGCTTAGCATACCCTTTCCTTATAACCCAGTATAGCGTGTAGAAGTGTGCAAGTGAATTTCGCACTTTTAACCTTAAAAACTTTTTATATTTTTTAACTTTGGTTTACTTAAATCTGTCTCGTCATCCAGGTGGTGAAACAGCAGAAATGCCTTCAATGTACGACATTGGAAAATACGACCTGGCTGGGTTCTCCGTCGGCGTCGTAGACAACCTAAAACAGTTACCGCGCTCCAGCGAAATCAAGGCGGGAGATGTGGTACTGGCGCTGCCGTCTACCGGCGTTCACAGCAACGGGTACAGTCTGGTGCAGAAGATTATGGCTGAGGGTGGACACAGGTACTTACGTTTTTGCATTCTAGAACGAAAAAGAAAACGGAGACTAGAACCGCTCCTTAGCCAAGTTGCAATTTATGATCGCAACGCTATAGAAATCTAAGAAAATATATGGAAATGACATTTCTATAATCTACTTAAAGATTCTATATTATATTATATTACAGAAATGTTATCCCTATACATTGTCTCAGTTTTTCTTGTGGAATTGCGTTTTGACTAGGGAGGGCAGGATCGCAGCTGAAGTTGCGCTAATGTAAAGACGCAGTAACTTTTGGCTACTCACGAGTTTCTTCTATGCCCCATCTCTATTATCCTTTCGAAATTCTAATAAACATGACAAAATTTCATAAAATATCGATCCTCAAATTGACCAATTTTTTTTTCTTATTATTTACTTAATAGGTACACAGAAAAAGCTCCATTCAGTACCACAAACAAGTCATTCGGCGAAGAGTTCCTAGTACCGACCGGTATTTACGTCAAAGAACTGCTGCCGGCCATCAAGAAAGAGCTAGTCAAGGGTTTAGCGCATATCACTGGAGGCGGCTTACTGGAGAACATACCGAGGATCCTGCCCAACAACGTCAAAGTCACTTTGGACGCTACCAAGTTCAATATAAAACCGATTTTCGGATGGCTGCAAGCTAAGGGTAGGTGAAATTATGACATTATGAACATTATTATGAATATTATGAACATTATATTATTATGAACATTATGAAATTTTACAAATTCGCTTTTACACTAAACTTAATCTCACTAATATTATAAAAATGAAAGTTTGTATGTTTGTCACCACTAAACGCTGAAACGGCTCGACGGATTTACACGAGGATTGATGGTCTTTCATGGTCAATTAATGAATAATATTTTTTTTATTTTAATTTATTTCCTCACAATCAAAGTGGAAAGTCGAGTGTATAACTCGGGCATACGAGTAAAACCCATTTTATCCTTGTATATTGTATATCCGCCCTCGCCTTCGGCTCGGGCTAGCTAAACGTCTCGAATAAAATGGCTTGTTTTATGCCCTCGTTGTACAATCTACTATTAAAATTAACTTATTTGTTTCATTTTGATTCTAGGTCTAGTGTCCGACTTCGAAATGCTCCGCACATTCAACTGCGGCGTGGGTATGGTGATCATCGCCGACCCGAAACACGTTCCTGAATTATTGGAAATAGTGGAGGGGGTGGCCGTGGTGGGCGCGGTCGGGGATATGAGCAAGGAAGGTGGGTCAAGTGCGTATGATTTGCGTACTTACTGGGCTTGTGACGTATGTGGCTTGTTTTTTAAATGGCTTATGTTGGGTTTAAAATGTGCGGTCATGGGTTTAAAAGTACCGAGGATGTGGTTGGGCGTTGCTGAATGTTAGATAGATCTCTATCTATCTATCTATCAAAAAAGTTTATCTAGACAAACTTATAAAATACTCTTTATAACACTTCAGAAAATACAGACAAAAATAATTATAATGGTATGTTGTGTGTGCCTCGGCTTCGTCACAGCCAAAAGGTTTCACTTTCATTGCTATTTGCCTATTAAGTTGAGTTGCACTAAAAACTTATTTAATCCTACTTCTGAGCAACTCCAAAAGCAGAAGATTCTTGCTTAGAAGTAACCAACTTTTAATCAAGAATCTTATATATATCATAACCATTTGAGCAAACAACAAACATTGACCTATCCCTAGCATAAAACAATTCAGTGCAGCTAACAACGCAGTCTACGCGTCATTTCGTTTTCCAGGAGGCCACCAAGTCGTGGTAGACAACTTCAAAGAAGCGATGGCGCCGCTCACTGCTCCGTACGCGGCGGGCGAGCGGCCGCCGCTCAAATCACTCTCCTACAAGGACAGCGGCGTGGATATTGAAGCTGGGGATTCACTCGTTAGCATGATCAAGCCTTTGGCTAGGTGAGAATGACGTCTAAATTTAAAAAAAAATACGAATCATTAGGCCCGAGTTTGAAGGCTTTATTTGAGAGATCTAAACTTACTAAAAATATGTCTATTTGTCATTGCAACCTTTAGATAAGGATATCAATACTTTTAGGAAATTTAGATCTGTCAACTAAAGCCTGTTGGGTCCATTGTCGTTTAAAACTCAATAAGGGCCCACGCCTTCGTTTTGATCCTGTCTTGGTTGCGTTTGACCACCAACTCGCCTGATGTTACACTAAAACTAAAGTACTAAAATTGTTAATCGGTCCTTTAAACAAACAACCATTCGCAAAAGTAATCATATTGTGATACTATTCTGTTCAATTTATTAAATAGATATTTGAGTCGTGAACTTGTTTGATGTAGGTCGACGACCCGGTCGGGAGTGCTGGGAGGGCTCGGCGGGTTCGGCGGCTGCTTCCAGCTGAAGGCGGTGGAACAGGACTACAAGGTCATTGCAAGTAGATTTATTTATCATTACTTTATCATAACAAAAGCCAGATTTTTATGCATTTCCGAAAAGAAGAGAGTCTCAAATCAAAACGTTATTCTCTTCAAATGGATATTGATAGTTTAATATGCCTCAATTCTAACATTACATTCTAAGCAAGCAAAAATTTAACCAATCCTCCTCTCCAGGACCCGGTATTGGTGCTAGCCGCAGACGGTGTTGGCACCAAACTGAAAATCGCTCAGAAGATAAACCAGCACAGCACCATCGGAGTGGACCTAGTTGCCATGTGTGTTAACGATATTTTGTGTAACGGAGCCGCGCCACTCACTTTCTTGGACTACTTCGCTTGTGGGTCCTTGGATGTCAACGTGGCAAGGAATGTGGTCGCCGGCGTCGCGGAGGGATGTAGGCAGGCGTCGGCTGCTTTGATTGGTAAGTTGAATCTTATTTTGTTTATCGTAAAGTTGTAAACGCTACTATTTTGCTTGTGGGTACTTGGATGTCAATGTGGCAAGAAATGTAGTCGCAGATGTCACGAAGAGCTGAACACCGCTTTGCAATTTGTACCTTATTTTGTTTCTGGTAAAGTTGTAAATGGACTGGGTAAATGATGCGTTAAGAAATGTGACCCTGTCCATTACTAATTGTGGCGACCACCGACTTGGTTTGCATGAAACAGCCACCAATAGTGCGCTACAGCCACCGGCGGCTGACAGCGGTTGCTCAACGCCAAGTCTTATCATCATCATCAAGGCCACTCCACTACTGGAGGTTGGCTGTCAGTTGAGCAAACTCCTCATCCTGAGCCAAGCGATAAGGCTGCGATAAGCTATGCTTATCCGCTCTCAAATGTTTCGCAACCATGACTTTCTTCTCTCAACGCACCGTTCACCCTCGACCCTACCTATCATTATTAGTTGGAGAAGGTGGAACGCACAACGCACTCTTTGCGGGACGCCCATGCGGGACATATCACTCCCATATCGAATAAGAGGCATTTGTCATGCCGCAGTACATGGTTAAGATATGCCACTTTCCTTCTCGACCCCCATATATAAGGTGGTATTTCTCATGCGGCAGTAGGTACATGGCCAAGATATCCAACCTTCCTTCTCGACGGTCTGAAGTCACAAGTGTCTCACTAGTGACCTGTCCGCAGGCGGCGAGACGGCGGAGATGCCGGGCATGTACGAGGCGGGCGTGTACGACGTCGCCGGGTTCGCGCTGGGCGTGGTGGAGCGCAGCCACATCCTGCCCAAGATCAACGACATCAATGTGAGACTTACTATCGATACCGTATACCGCCATCTCTCCGCCGCTATCTTACTACTCGTATTTCTAACGTTTTACTCTCATACGAGTAGCTCCCCATTACAATAACCTGTGTCGGGGATGCCATGGAACACATAGATATTTAAATTCATTATTCAAACAGATGTTTGAAGGAAAAAATTAAATATCTGCTCTGGGTCTGGGTGTTAGTTGTCCTTGTCTTTGTGTGTGTTCTATGGCATCCCCGAGACAGGGTATCCTAGTGGGGAGCGATGAGTGTGAAACGTTTATTCTGTAATCAAATCTGAAAGACCCCGCTGGGACTGATTCAAGTCCGGACGAATGTTGATGTCCTTGAAATGTGAATCAAATTCTACCTAGTACATTTTATGACTCGTGCTTCTATTTTCAGGTTGGCGACATAATCATAGGCCTCCCATCGAACGGCGTGCACAGCAACGGTTTCAGTTTAATCCACAAACTCATGAAGAAGGCAGGACTTACCCTGTCGGACAAGGCGCCTTTTAGCAAAGAGGGCCACACGCTGGGTAAGAACATACCCTTTTTTAGAAGAAGACCGAATACAATCTGGAAATGGTGCCGATTGACTTGTGACCCAAAGAAACTCCCGATTTACTCGTGACCTGTCAATTTCGATTTAAGAATGACCTAAAAGCGCTCCCGATTTACTTGTGACTTAAAGACGGTTTCAATTTGTTTGTGACCTGAGACTCCCAATTTATTTGTGACCCAAAGGCTTTCCATTCACTTCTGATTCGAAGACGAAGTCCCAGTTTACTCGTGACCTAAATGCACTCCAGATTTACTTGTTACCTACACTCCCGATTTACTCGTGACCCAAAAGACACTCCCGATTTATTCATGACGTATTTATTTACAACCCTTCCTCCAAAACATATCATAACCATTGTCGGCCTGTTTGGCTCAGCAGTAGTATAGCCGCCTTATATGCTAGAGGTCCCGGGTTCAATTCCCGGCCGGGCAGATGTTTGAATGATAATACGTTTCACACTCTTTAAAACAACGCTCATCGTTTCAATGATGAATTTAAATATCTGTTCTGGGTCTGGGTGTTAGTTGTCCTCGTCTCTTTGTGTGTGTTCCATGGCATCCCCGACACGGGATTTATTCCTAGTGGGGAGCTATGAGTGTGAAATGTTTATTTATTTATAACCAACGCCCTATTCCAGGCGAGGAGCTAATCAAGCCGACCCGCATCTACGTGAGCAGCGTGCTCCCGGCGCTGCAGTCGGGCCGCGTGAAGGCGGTGGCGCACGTGACGGGCGGCGGGCTGCTGGAGAACATCCCGCGCGTCGTGCCCGACTGCGTGCGCGCGCGCCTCAACGCGCACTGGTGGCACGTGCAGCCCGTGAGTGGGGACTGGGGACTGGGGAGTGGGGCCGCCAGCCGGCGACCGGGATTCTTTTCTTCATTCTTTTCAGCGTCAAACTTACCTATTTTTTTGTAATGAAATCACGACCTAACCTCGAGTTAGAAAGTAATTTAAATCTTATAGGTATCTAATATCACCTTTATTCTTAACGTTTCTATTCGGCGTAGACAATGTTCACGTATTCTTTTTAACGTAGCGACGTTATAGTTGACAAAAACGCACCACATCAAAATAATGATATTTAAACAATTTCACTTTTTTTTTTTCATGCCGTGTCATACAGTGCACGGCGATGTATTTATACCGAGCGTAATATGTATTTCAAAAGGGTGCAATGCTGTCTTGAAATATCGTAACCGTGTACCCAGAGAACCGGTTGTATTCTCGACACAGTGACATGAGGATGTACTGTCCACTGTTCAGGTGTTATAACACAAACTTTTTGGTTGCAGGTGTTCGCGTGGATCGCGGACGCGGGTTCGGTGTCCGACGAGGAAATGCTGCGCACCTTCAACTGCGGTATCGGGATGGTGCTGATTGTGGCGCCCGAGCATCAAGCTGACGTTAGTATAATCATATATTTATAATTACACACGCATGCAGGATTGCAAGTATCGAAGGCATCGTGCCAGAGAGACGTAAAAACTGTTGCATCTTAATAGTAAAATTATATGTACAACTTATACACATGCAAAATGAGTGTGTATGGTGCCAGAGAGACGTAAATGGTTGCTACTTTAGAGAAGAAACAAAAATTCTTTACTTAGATGTAGTATCAGACGCAAGAAAAAATTTAAACAGTATATCGTTGTTTCTGAAAAGTAGCATAAATCCATATCTTTGGCATGACGTCCTCGATATATGCATAGGAAGATACATATATACTTCTGATTTTTTTTGGACTCCATAATTTGGTCTTCTACCCTCGCACCAATACATTGAAAGCTGTATTTTGTCCAGGTGATGACCAATGAGTGATGTTTTCCCCAGGTGATGAACTTAACCCGTTCGTTCGGCGCCATGGTGATCGGCAGCATCCAGGCGCGGCCGCCGGCGGGCGCTAGAGTAGTCGTCGACAACTTCGCGTCCGCCGTCGACTTCACTCGCCGCATGCCGCTACTGCCTAGCAAGAAGGTATTTACTTCTTATGAACGACAATCATTTGTCATCTAATGAAGAGAAATGACCCATACAATAATGGGCACAGAGGGAGCAAATAGAGTGAGAGTGCAAAAAGAGTTCGGTGATATGTGAATAGATCTGGAACGCAATTGCTAGAGTTATTTTTTTCCTATCTTGGAATAATATTGTGATATAGTCAAAAATCGAAACGATATATCAAATTCTCTACTTTCTAATGAGATAAATAATTTCTCTTGTTAGCGCTAGAATATGATAGGTCTTCAGATCTGGCAGATTGTGTGGTTGTGTACACCGCATCCTGAAGTTCGATCCTTGAACTTCGAAAATCAGCCGATAGGATCCAGAAGTATGATAATATCAATTGAAAAAAATTACAATTTAGAAAAAAAAGAAGATTAAAATATTAGTATAAGTTTCTTTTCATCAATTTATATTTATTAATGTTTTTTTATGGTTAGTTTTTTTTTGTTATTGAATCTGATTTCTAAATTCATAAATTGAACCGAACGTATAATAATGAATTGTCCCCCAGGTGGCGGTCCTAGCGTCCGGCGGCGGCACCAACCTCCAAGCACTCCTGGACGCGACGCGCGACGTGACGCAGTGCATGTGCGCTGAAGTAGCGCTCGTAGTGTCCAACAAGAAGGATGCGTATGCGCTGCGCAGAGCTGAGGCGGCGGGAGTGCCTACTAAGGTAACCTATTATTTATTTATTGTATTGTTCAATCAGTAACGATTAAGCCAATTACAAATTAAAAATTGTCAAATTACATGAAAAAAATTAAAACTTAACCTAACTAACTTCTAAACTTAATTATCACGCAATGTCATGAACTTAATTATCTGTTCTGGGTCTGAGTGCTAGTTCATCATATCCACGGCATTCCCAACACGGTAAATCGTAGTGGTGAGCTATGAGTGTAAACTATATTACAGATATTAACGTATTTATTCCTTTTTATAAAAACCCTACAACGCTAGAGAAGTTCTGATGCTTCATCAAACCGGAGTGATCTTTGTAGACACCCTTTTTGTAAACGCCCCATGTTATAGCTCGCCGAAAGACTTTCGGAAAAGGCCACTCCACATCTTGTCAAGTCAAATGAACTTATCTACTTAATCAGAATACAACTCATGTGATAATATTATTTTCTCTAATAATATTATTTTCTTTGACATTTAATTTATTGTGTATTAATTTATTCGTAAAAATTGTATTTGACATTCATAAGTGTCTTGACTGATTATACCTACTATTGTAGTTATTTTAAACATTGATATTTTGACATTGCAATAATTTATATAATTTTTTTGACATTCTAATAATATTGTTTTCTTTGACATTTAATTTATTGTGTATTAATTTATTCGTAAAAATTGTATTTCACATTCATAAGTGTACATTGATGTACCCATATTTGAATAAATTATTTTGAATTTTTTTTGAATTTTGATAATTCTTGACAAGCTCACTTCGGCCTTTTGAAACAAGAAATCACCTTTCCCAATGTCTGTGCAAAAGTAACCGATCCTCTTTTCCATAGGTGTTCAACCACAAAGACTACGCTTCCCGCGAAGAGTTCGACCGCGCCATCTCGGCCTGTCTAGAGGAGCACAAGATAGACATCGTGTGCCTCGCCGGGTACATGCGGATACTGTCCACCGAGTTTGTTAAGAAGTAAGTACGGGTTTCAGAATTCAAAATTTCGCCAACGACCCATTTCGAATTTCATAAACTAAAACCGAACATCGGTGAAGTTAGTCAATAGGGCTGCAGGACTAAACACTCGCATGTTCAGAATCAGAAAATGTTTAGCTTTTGAAAGTTATTAGCTCTTTTTTACGTTATTAAAATTAACAAAGGAATACTCGCGTAAAATTAAGTCGTTTACTACGACTACTTTCGATCAAATCCGGTGATCTTCATCAGGAGATAACAAGCGACACTCGTTCGCAGTTGCGTCTCGCCTGGAGACAGGCAGAAAATGTGTCAAAACCATGTTAGCTTATAGCTCTTTTTTTAGTCGTTTGGTTTTTTTTAATCACCCCCCCCCCCCCCCCCGTTTCCCCAGATGGTACGGCCGCATGCTGAACATCCACCCGTCGCTGCTGCCGCGGCACCCCGGCCTGCGCGCGCAGCAGCAGTGCCTCGACGCGGGGGACGCCGAGAGCGGCTGCACCGTGCACTTTGTGGACGTAAGTAGCGTAACGTCAACATCGAGCCAGCGATTTACTCGTTGTAAAATCGTGGTAGAATGAAATTAAAGATGCCGACTGCATGGGGCCAACCTAAAATTCGCGGAAAAAAAAACAGCTGTTCCAGAGAAAAATGTCAATGACACTCGACAAAATGTATGGAACAGCTGATTTTTTTCCGCGAATTTCGAGTTGGTCCCATAGTAAAAGTTGTTCATAATGATGAGTACTATGAGCTCTTTTCGGCTTAGCATACCCTTTATGAGTAACCCTATATAAATATTTGTTGTTTTTCCAGGAGGGTATGGACACGGGCCCCATCGTCGTCCAGGAGCGAGTCCCCGTGGTCCCCGGCGACTCGGCCGCCTCCCTCGCGGCGCGCATCCAGCAGGCCGAGCACCGCGCCTACCCGCGCGCGCTCCGCCTGCTGGCCACCGGCCGCGCGCGCCCCGTGAACCAGGCCATGTAGACTGCCAACCGACCAGATCAACTAAACTTTTTAGATCCAACCTTTTTGGTAGGAAACTCAATTTTATACTACCAACCTTAGAACAGCCAATAAATAGACAGGCGTCTTAAAGTCAGCAAAAAAAAAATCCAAAAAGGTCAATCTTTTTTTTTCTTTTTTAAGGTTTAAAAACCTTTTTGGAAAAGGTAAACCAGGCTTTGTAGGCCCGCTAATCGAGCGTTGCAGGACTGCCAATAAACCGGCTACCTAGTTTTTTAAAACCAACTAAGCTTCCTAGGACTGTCAGCCTTCGCAGAACAAACGTCCTTAAAACCGGCAATCGAATTTTTTAGATCTAACAACCTTGTAAAAGGAAAACTTAGCCTGACTATACTCAGATAATGCTGTTAAGTATAAAATGGAAGAAATCTTTTAGAAAGGCCCTCACCCGTCTGCTAAAAAGAGGATGGTGTTTTACACATAGTCTATGTTCCTAAGCAGCTCGACCAATTTTGAAGCCAAAGGCGTCGTTAGATTTTTGTCTCTCCATCCACAATATTTCATCCTACAGTCAGGGTTTTCATTTTCTTTTAATAATAATGATAAAATAAATAAATATCTTATAGAGACATCTCTTTGAAGTAGAATAAAGTATTTCTTTTGATGCTCCATCAACTTTTCTACCAAAGGAATTAAATGCAAGTCAATATATTATGTAACCAATCAGTCCAGCACTCAATTTTCGTTCCAGTACTTGTGACGCAAGGCAGGATTTACTGTCATTTTATTATTAAGCCTAGCTAGATAGTAATAGTAGGTAGTTTAATGAAATTTAATCAAAGATGGATTCATTATCAAGTAAATTAATCTAATTATGAAATAGGGACCAACCTGTGGAGGATCTGACTAATCTATTTCCTCGATTTGTCACTGATATAACATGAGTGCAATATAAATTTATCAGTTTAATTTTTACACAGTTTATATACTTTTTTATACCTTTCTTGCATGATGTGCCATTTACAACTGGAATATAATGAACTGTCTCGAATAACCCTTGTAAATATTTACTTTTATAAGATATACTGTTATATTTCCTATTTAAGATAAGTCTATATATAAATTAAAACTGTTTATAATAAACATTCCCTAAGTCAGTTTAAAAAATAAAGCATTTTACAATTTTGTACCCGTGCTAAAATTATATAACTTTGTTATATTATAGTTGTAGAAGTTTTTATATAAATAAAAGTGTTTGTATGTTATTACATGTTTTATTTACGATTTATATTTAAAATCTCGTATGATTTCACTAGATAATTATCACAGGCGTATTTTTTAAAACTAGAGTAATAAATTTACATAGAATTTTGTGTACATCACATAAGGTGTAAAAACCTACTCAATTCTAATAATCATAGAAGCAATTAAATATCCACCACAGATTTGAGTTGGCGTTGGTTCGGCAGACCAAAGCTTTAGGTTGGGAGCCAGCAGTGAGCGACCAAATGTGTCGGCGTACGTAGGCAACGCACTAACCTTGTTCATGGAGACGACTGCAGCGCCAATAGTTGGTTCAGAGTTCACTCTAGCAAATGAGACTGACCTTTCACGCCGTTTTGAAGCCTCGTATTGTTTCTAGATGCCTTCAAGCCTTCAAGGCTCTAGGCCTCTAGCTGGAATAGCGGAGTGGCTCACAGAACTAGTAACTTTGTCTTACAAAATATAAAATCTTTTTTTAAGGCCCATGTAATTTTTGGTCTAGAAAACTTACTCCAACAGTCTACTGTGGTTAAGTATAGGCTGGAACCAGTAGACCCAACCAATATTGTATGCCTGGCCAGATATTCCATATTTCTACAATCTAGCTTTTAGATGTTTTCTTTTTAAAAGTAAATAAATCTTCTATGCCTCTGAATAACATATTAAATAAATCGTCACCAGTTTCAACATTTGTCGGTTTTTCTTTCACCTTTGATTCTTCAACTTTTTTTATTACAGAATGATCACCTTTCTTCAAAATATCTTCACAGATTATATCAAAGGGGACATGAACCTTTTGTTTATTCAGTAGAGGTACTATCAAGTTGTATTTATTAATCTTCTTATTTATTGTACCTGCTAGGTATTTATTTTCTTCATATATTTTAGTCCATTTTTTCTCATCAGCTTCGTTAAGAGGGTAAGGTCCCAAGTAGCTTCTATCGATTTTTATGTCATTTTTGAGGAACTGTATGTCTTGATCTATTTCCTTGCTCATGGTTATCCATTCCGGAGTGAAGCCATTGTTTATTAAAACCTGAAACAATGTTAAGTACCTATTATGATAACCATTGCATAATAGTGAAAAATAATAAAATTGTGTTATTATGATAATCTTGCACTTGGCGAGCATGGTGGAATACGGCCTAATCATCCTTCGAGGGTAGACCTGTATCCCGGGAGTGGAAGGATTAAAGGTTGCATATGATGATGATAATTAATCTTTTACTTTACCTCATTTAACTTATGTGTTGTAAAATCAACATAAGGATTAGCATTTTGGTCTTTCAATGGCTTCCCTTTTCCGCTTAAATTATCAAACTCTCCTTTAGACATAGATTCTTGAATCAAATCTTCCACTAGTCTGTCAAAACCATACTTAGTTTTGATATCATGTTTCTTTCCATGTTGTCCCTTTTTCATGAGTGTGTTATCGGAGGCAATTGCTTTAGATATGCGATGTTCCATAACGTTGGTGGCAGCTTTCTGGGCTCGTGCTTGAGCCCATTGTTTTTGTCGTTGGTATGGAGAACCATGTCCGACGCCCTCGAAACTGAGGTATTGTCGGTGTTGAGGTGCTGTATGCTGGAATCAATAACTGATTATGAAATACTGATCGGACTGGCATTCAAATTAATTTTCTAAATATGAGTTTGTGGATAATATTTGGTAAGGATGTTATGTGTATTGTGAGAAAACTAAGTTTTTGAAACTTATGTTACCTGTATGTCCTGAACTATTCCTTCCACCTCCTCCTTATTGCTAGTTCCTGTGTTGTGTCTGCTGAGAGCCCTGAAAGCTCCTTCTATCGCTACGAACTTGTCCATGTCAGCTTCAGGTGAGCCCGAGTCCGGGTGGTATTTCTTGGCGAGCTCGAGAAACGCTTTGCGGACAACATTTTGGTTGGAGTCCAGTGGTATCTCGAGAATTTTATAACATTCCTGTAAAAAAAATCAGATAATTATTGTAATAAATAGTCTCTGTTAAGATTTCGGTACTAGGTACTTCTTTATGAATTAAGTTTTTGTGTGAAAAGGCCCAACTTACTTCAATTTTTCTTTTTTCCGCACACTTCGTTGAAAAGTTTTTTGCGGATTTAGCATGAGAGTATTTATTGGCATTAGCAGCACGGTTGAATTGGATTAGGTGTAGAACAATATTATTCATTTTGCTTAATTTATCTGTTTTCAATAAAATAAAGCTCAATAATAATCATGTTAAAATCATTTCATTTTGACAAAATTACGTAAAATCTCAGCGTAAAATGTAAATATTTTTTGTTTTGTATTTCGAGCAGTGCTGCCATGCCATTGCCAACGCTCAGTCTTGCCAGATGGTCTCACCGACGTACCCTTGGACTAATTTTAATTTTGATGTCCCCCAGAAATCCTCTAGAATAGCCTCACCATGCAGATGGTGGCATGCCGCGATTTTTTAAAGCGGCGCGACGCTCGTGTTGAGAAATGAAATATATTGGATAACAACAAACGACACAAAAACGTAGATTGATTTATTCTTTCTATGCACCAAAATTATAACACAGGGATGCTTTGCCAAAATTTTCGTAAGTGTAAAAAAAAACTTACGTTTGCATATCACTGTCATTTAAAAGACAAGTGACACTGACATAACAATAAAAACATTTTGTATTGGTCAATGCTGCCAGCTTAGCACTTATTCTGCTAGACTTGGCGATTCTCAGTTATTGGTGTGTACCACCATTCATTTCTTGTGTTGCTGAAAAGAGATTTATGGAGCGAGAGAAAATAAATACTTCTCAGATTAACAGACATATAAATAAATAGTCGATGCGATTCGCAGTGTTAGCGTGACGTGATCGCGGAATTGGCGATGTATTATACCCGTCGGCTAAAACTCCTCTTTTAGAAAGGTTGGCAGATGGTGAGAAGGTAATTGCACAACAAATGAGTTGAAGTTCATTATGTTGCGATTCCAGTTGCTCGACCCTCAGAGATAACTGTCTTCGTCTTCATGTACTTCACCATGTCCACGACTGTCGTGGTGTGGTGAAGACTAGAAACATACAGCGTACGTCGGGATAGCGGAACGCAGCGGGAGATTGCCACCTGTCGGTGTGGTTCGACATTTGTTCTGACTAGGTGAGTTGTTTTTTTTTCTTTTTAGGCTCCGCGCAAATGGGCCACCGACCTCAGCTATCGGTGGCGATCACGAGCTACTGCCACATTTGCAGCAGTCGCGGAAGCGCGCAACAGCCACCAGTGTTCGGAAGCCACCACATTTATCAGATTTGATTGGATATGACGAAATTTTGATTTCGGATATGAATGCTTAATAACCAATTATCCATTGACGCTTCGTGCTCCTTACGTGAGATACGTAAGACGCGGAACGTAGTTATTCGCGTGTTGCAGTCACTGCAATAGCGAGTTTCTGATAAAAAAAACTATTATTTATCTCTATATTGTTAAATCTATATTATCTGGAAACCCCTTGTATGTTTGTACGTTATACTTAGGAGAATAGGACCAGTGTTGATCTTATAAAACGGTATGAAAAAATATTTAAAATTTGCCTTAATCTCAACCTGAAATGATTGCAGTACTCCTCAATGAAAATAAAAAGTACGTTATTTTAAAACGTCTAGTTTTTTTGGAAACATATTGACTTATTATTATTTTTTCGGTATGAAAGAATAATAGCAATAATTTGTTCTTCACTAGAAATCATGATTTGAAAATAAAAAATTTCGAGTTCTAGGTTTATTTGGGATGTTATTTAGCTACTAACCATGGAAGCGAACTGGCACCCCTATTTGTCATTCATTAATTTTCAGAGGAGTACTGCAATAATTTCAGGTTGAGATTGAAACGAATTTTATCTTAGCATTTTAATTACATATAATTAGTGTGTAAAGTTTTACTATCTTTAATTAAGCAGTGCTATGCCTTTAGAATAAACTGAGCTTTCGGGACAGTCAAAATTTACAGATAATTTAGCGATATGGCGTTAGAAGCTGACGAAGTTAAACGCCGCTATCCTATCCATTGGCTGGTGTGGCATGACGAACATGAAGCTCTGGAGTCGGCCTTTGCAGCCAAAAAGGTAAGAGCAAGACAATATAATTAATTTCTTACAATCAATATTACAATAAGGTTATGTGTCGGTAAAGCTATCACTAATTGCTGGAACATACTTCTTCAAATATACCTAAATTAATTAATCTCAATGTGGGCTACTTTATGAATTTTGCATCAGATGTATATTATAAATCATATGTAAAGGTCCTTTTTTACCTGTCCATTCGCATTTTTTTAACCAAAGTTCTGTGTAGTATATTTGATAATCCAATTGTTTTTAATCCTACTTTTATCTGTGACTCACAGTGAGTCACATACCTAACTACTTGTCGTACATACAAATACTAGCTTTAACTAAAGCAAGCTGTAGAAATTTTGTCAGAATTCTTTGTATGTCATTTTGTTTTTGTTATTATCTACGTAAATATTTGCTGTCGTGTTCTACAAATGTGTTTTTTAACTCCATCACACAAACAAAATATTTAGACTTGCTAGAAATTCTGTTGAAGTTAGAGCGAGACGATGTAATTCTGAAGCACAAACTAATTGCATTGACCATCAACAGTAGACTTAATTTATTAATCCATCTCATGAGTGAACTACCGTTAGGCCTCGCATATCGACTGCCCCTACATCGAAACTACAAAAGCGTTTATACAGGAGAGCAATTTAAAATAAAAATTTAACGTAAATTAATAAGTTAAAATGTGTAGTATCAATTTTATTTGATACTAACGATGTGAGCGTAAATCAAGTCCATTGTCTGTCAACAGCCAAATGATGTCTATGGTTGCCTTTAACTGTAATTCTGAAGCACAAACTAATTGCATTGACCATCAACAGTAGACTTAATTTATTAATCCATCTCATGAGTGAACTACCGTTAGGCCTCGCATATCGACTGCCCCTACATCGAAACTACAAAAGCGTTTATACAGGAGAGCAATTTAAAATAAAAATTTAACGTAAATTAATAAGTTAAAATGTGTAGTATCAATTTTATTTTACTAAAAAAATTGTATGTTTTAGAATTATTTGTTTTGCTAATAGTATACTAAATCTTTGTATAATTCGCATAATGAAGAAAATATGTAATTGTGCAGCTGCAATACTATTTGTAGGGGCAGTCCGTTTGTCTTGGATGGAGATGGATAGTATTTAGCACAATAATTAGCACACCACTGGTTACTAGTAGCATTAAAATTATTGCTATACCGCAAAAAAATCTAGATCAAGATTATCTTGACAACAAGCAAAACTGACTTCATAGCTTAATAAGTAGGTATTCAATAAACATAAGTTTTTTCATATTTCTCTTACAATGCATTATTGCACTCAGTTTTATTTATAATTCTACTACAACAATGGGAAATATAAACTTCGATTTATGTTTTCTCATTGTCTTAAGACAGAAAAAATATGTGTGAAAATTATAAATGAATGAGATTTGTTAAGATAATTACCTATAAAAGATGCTGATTGTTTTAAAAATAAGAGTTACAGTTTGAAGAAGCTCATAATGAACTTGGTTGAAAGTTGAATTGTTGTCATCTCATTTCCTCCTAGGCATTAAAGAGAGACAAACATAATAACATAGCTAATTCAGTACCCCTTTCCACATAACATATAAGAATGAATTCTACATCTCTGAATATTCTGAATATTCTATTAAATGTTAGCTGTTTGTGTAAATCTATGTAAATAATGTTCTGCAATATCATAAAGTACCTTTCTCACTCTATATATCTGTCATGAATATTAATTAACAGTGAAATGACAGGCTTTAATGAAAGAAGCCAGAAGCCAGACAATCAAGTGAAAAATAATCTCATTTGTGTGAAACCATACAAGCAATCCTAGGCTCAGGTTAACTTCACCAAATAACTTTATCAGATTATATGGTTTTCGCTTTTTGTTGTTGTTATCAAATGTATTGTCTCCATGAAAATTGGATAGATTTTAAAGTAGATTTTTTTTGGTATGACAAAATTTTTCTGAGATAAATACATAGTATCCTATGTCGGCACTGCTTACATGCTAAATTATTGTGTTGGTATGTAAGTCAGTATGTATGAAGACCTTTACCAATTTTATCAAGACTTTTAGACTGCTTGTTTTCATTTATATATCAGCCTAAAAAATTGTTAAACCTAAATTGATGGAGATACTAAGACGGCTTATTCTACTACTGACATAACTTGGCCCTGGTGGATGTTGCTAAACCCATTTTTTTCATAGAGATTGAGTGACCCCTATTCCACTCGACCAATAAGTAAATAAATTATTACATTTTCCAGTATACGGCAGAAGATATAGAACGTAAGGACAATAGAGGGAGGACTCCGTTACTGCTGGCTGTCACTCTCGGAAACACGGAGTGCGTCAGAGTACTGCTGGAGGAGGGTGCGGACGTCAACTGCGAAATGGATGGCTGGACAGGTCAGAAATACTGTTATTGTGACTGACATAGCAGGATTGCAAATGTATCCCCTTCAGTTTTTTTGTTCATTGTTATGATGTTTCGTTGTTATATGACGGATATGAATATTGTTTATTAAATCTACTTTTTTATTGCTATTATTTTTTATGTAATTTACTTTTAGTTGTTTTTGTTTAAATATGAAAATATTCAGGCATACAATTTGGCCTTAAACTATTGTATAGTACATTTTTCAACCTTTCATAAACACTTAAATTAACCTCTAATTTTTTTTTTGTTTGACGTATTGCGCCTGTCTACAAAACACCGATAATATTATCCATTCACAGCCGTACAAGAAGCGACAGCGACGGGTGACTTCGAGCTCCTCTCACTAGTGCTGTCCCGACGGGACCACCTGCGGCACGCGGTCCGAGCTGGTGGCATCCCGGACTTGCTGCACCGACTGAGCCTCGCGCCGGACTTCTATGTGGAAATGAAGTGGCAGTTCACCAGCTGGGGTGAGTTCTACACCTGAAAGAAACTGTACAAGATGTTACAAAGGTGTGACTATGTTGAAAGATGTGTATGACTACGTAAATCACATTTTGAACAAAATACTGAAATATGAAAATCCTAATCAAAACATTTGTTTTGCCATACAAAATTAGAAAATTCATTGTTCGTTAACTTCCATATTTTTATAAACACAACTTTCTGTTACACCTGGTATAAAGTAGAGTAAATTAAGAAAATAAGGATTGACTTCTAGAACTAAATACCACCTGGTACGAGTGAGCTATCAAGCTAATGAGTATGCGCCTGGTATGAGCTTAGATTTGGGTTTGGTTTAATTCTGAAACCAAATGGCTTTAATTAGACATAACATAACGCATGTTTTAGTTGGTCATCTAGTAAAAAAAATCATATAGTACATATCTTCCTTTTATTTTCAGTACCTCTAGTATCAAGAATGTGTCCGTTCGATACATACAAAGTGTACAAACGCGGAGGAAACGTTCGTGTGGACACCACTTTAGTCGGATTTGATAATAACAAGTGGCAGAGAGGAGACAGAACATACATATTTCGAGGACAGGGTGAGTGAATATGGCGTTGACTTATGATACAAACTCTTGTTTGGCTTGACTAAAATTCAGAAGTGGGATAACAAATTAAACGCACTGTTTGTTCTATCATTTTGAACCTTAAATGGCACAGAATATAGTATAATTTTAGTCAATTCCTTTTACTTTGAGTTTTAAATTGTTTTATCAATTAACAAAGAAAATTATCCGTGTAGTGTCGATTTTCAATCATCCCGAGTACCGTCACGGCCTAGCTATTGGTTATGCATTAGGCGTAATTGGTTTTTGGAACGTGAATTTCTGCAAAGTTTTCCACTAATCACGTGATTACTAGGAGATAGTATGGGGCGCTTTATAATCCATTGCTATTGATTGTCCATTTCAGCAAGCTTACAACAAAGTTTACTGGTTTTACTGTTCGATAATTAATTAATGAGATAGTCGAATGAATACTCGCAGTTTAATCTCGTGTTTTGACCTGGTGGCTAGACCTGGTATGCGGTGTGCGTCCACACTGAATGCGCGGTGACTGGAGCCCGAGGCGGGCGCGGCGAGCGGGGGCGTGCGGTGGCCACAGTGACGCGCGAGCTCTTGTAGCGGTTCGATTTATCGCCATTACACAGACGCGCATACGCCGAGCGACAAGACCGAATTGGTTTGATACCCCCGCCACCCGCGCATTGGGGCGCTCGCCGACTAGGCCCGTAGTGGGGCCAGAACGCGCGGACAGGCGCGTTTGAAAATTACGCGCGCTGTCTCGCGCAGTCCCGCCGCCGTCACTAGGCTTCCGCCTTAGTCGCTACAATATGGACGCAAAGGCGCGTTTCATATGTTTGATACTTCGCGCCCGTCGTCGCAACCGAGCTAGGCTCGCAGTGTGGACGCACACTCCGTCGGACGATTAAAGGTTGAGCTGATTGATTGATGACGACTTTCATCAAATCGACAAACTGATTCTGCACTTGCAATGCAGCTGTAGATAAAAGTCGAGTTCTAAATCGAACTTCTCGAGAATTGTGGAGCAAGAGAACCATGTACTTGCCGTAATCTAATACAATCTAATACAAATCCTAAGTGAGGATACGACCTGCACCGACGTTCCTACATGATTAGCACCTGTTTTTACGGTGACAACTTTCATATAATATATGGTCGTTACCGTAAAAACTGGTGCTAATCATCGGACTTTTTGGCGATTATCAGTATGCTCCGTACTTTAGATGTACTAATCCGTAACACTGTTGGTCTGCAGGGCAGTCGGCCAGCATGGTGGAGCTGGACCACGAGGCGGGCACGTCGTGGTGCGAGCACATGGAGGCGCGCGACGCGAGCCGCGCCGCGCCGCCGCCCGCGCCGGCCCACGTGCAGCAGCGCCTCGCCGCGCCGCTCGCCATCAACTACCTCGACACCGACAAGATCAGCTTCGAGCGGTGAGTGCTGCACTCGGCCACGTGTGCTGCGAGCACGTGGAGGCGCGCGACGCGAGCCGCGAGCCGCGCTGCGGTTATGTACACTCTAATTAGTGCTCTCGCAATCAACCGCGCGGCCGCAGAGGAGAGGGAGAGCGGTGCCTCGCTATACCATCATTCCGTCAGTTTCAGTTCGAGACTCATTTTAAACTCCAATAACAAAACACTCAAGGACGTTGCAATCCTAACCCATTACAAAATGAAAAACAAATTTTGCTATCTTTCTCAATTATTATTAACAGAAACAAAAGCGGCATCTGGGGCTGGCGCCAAGACAAGACCGAGAACGTGAACGGCTACGAATGCAAAGTGTTCAGCGCGAACAACGTGGAGCTGGTATCGAAGACGCGCACCGAGCACCTGCCCCGGGAGAAGAAGAACTTGGTGCAGAAGCCCGCGCCGCTGGCGGGGCTGCTGGCCCTGGCGGACAGTGAACCCACCACGCCCTCATCCCCGCTGCTCACCCCGGAAACGGTGAGCATAGATTTTGTTGTAGCGGCCATACAATACAGGGTTATAAAGAAAGGATTTGGCAAGCTGAAAATAGCTCTTTGTGATAAGAATATTTCACACCACTTTATCGGTAATAGCGATCTTTTGTGATGAGCATGTTTGTTCGTGACCCCTCCTCCACCCTCATTCATGTTAAAAACACTGTGACAAAAACGTTCGTTCACTCCCCAGGAGACTCGTTCCCGCAGTAATTCTACGGAGAACCTTGCCCCTTTGCCTCCGCTGAGCTGGGAGGAGTACTTCTCCGAGGCCCCGCTGGACCGCGACGTGGGCCGCGCGCGGGAGGTCGCCACCAAGGTGCAGAAGTTCAGGGCCACGCTGTGGCTGTGCGAGGATTACCCGCTAGAGGTGAGGAGTGTGTTTGTTCATCTCCCAATAGAGCAGATCCCACAGCAGCTCCACTAGAAACCTAGCTAGGTTGCCACCGAGATGCAGAAGTTTCGAGCGACGCTGTGGCTGTGTTACGAAGATACGAAGGTATGAAGCATCGTAAAATTGAGGGAAACCGTTCGTACATAATCGGGCTGTGCATTATTGACCGTACAAATATAGGGACTCACACCAGCTTATCATGTGTTCGAGCAAGATAGCATAATTGGGACTGCAAATCATGCCCAACGTAACCATGATTTTGGTGTTGTTATTCTGTAAGATATCCAGTTTCTGTATAAAGTATTGCTTTGACGTTTATCTTGTTTTCTTTGACAGCTACAAGAGCAAATCATGCCGATCCTCGACCTGATGACTGCGATATCGTCGCCGCACTTCGCCAAGTTAAAAGACTTCGTGCAAATGCAGCTACCCGCTGGGTTTCCGGTTAAAATAGGTACGAACAATGTTGTTTTTTGACTTATTTTCACTTTTATTTTGAAATCTAGAATATATACATTATACATATAATTAAGCGTTCGGCAGTTTCAACACTTTCAACCCTTACCATACAGAAACCGTAATATTTTCCAAAACACAAAAGGTATGAATATTTCATATGAGGTCGCATGAGTATCTTCATGCGATCGACCGACCTTCATGCAAAATCCTATTGGAATTTAGTTCGAGAGTCAAAAATACACATGCTAAAGTAGTGGCGGTGTTGATAGGGGCGGCAAGGCCGGTCCGCTCCGGTTGCCAAGCACCAAGGAGTGACAATGACAATTCACTCGTACAACGAGAGAATAGTTCCAAAAAAAACATGTTCCACAAATACCAATGCATAAATCGCTACCCGAGGCAGTACCTATTAAAAAAAATTACCAACTATGATATCTATTTCTTGGGGTGCATGATAGTAAACCACCCTAGGTACCTAGCGTACCTAACCACGCTACGCCACAGCTCGAAAGACTACAAACCCCCGCAGAGATCCCCCTGTTCCACGTGCTGAACGCGCGCATCACTTTCGGCAACATCTTCGGCATGGAGGCCGGCGTGCCGCACGTCGACCACTTCCTGGAGGGCGAGCGCCCGGCCTGCGTCGTCGACGACCAGTGCTTCGCCATCGGACGGTATACTATACTATACTATACTCTACTATAATTATAATAATTCCCTTATTTCAGAAAAAACATTAAAAAATTTACATTTATTGCTAACTTAACCTAAACTTGTTCTGTTTGACCTCTCTACTATACTGCCGTCCTAACCCAAGAGCGGTATCTAAAAAAAGTGATTTCTGTTTCTTCACGCATCAGATGTAATTTTTCATGAAAAAACAGTTATTGGGCTTAGGCAGTATACTTAATACCACCTTCTAATATTCCTTATAAATATATATGTAAATATAATATATGTATATAAATAACGTCCTCACATGTAGCACAAGCAATTAATACAATTAGTTTCAATCAATATTACACTACCATTACCATACTACCATACCATACCATCAATATTACAGTACCAAATGTCTCAAATGGGTGGTATTCGTGTCATTGCATGTGTGTGAGTGATTTAAGAGTGACGACGAACACTAAACATTAGCATGTTTTAAAACATAACTGACAATTTGTCTCCGTAAGAATAAAGTTCTTAAACCTAAAAAACGATTATAAATATCGTTCACCAGTTAAGGGCTTGTACACAAATCTGCGATGTGATGCCGCAACGCAGAAACTTGCGACGCGAATTTCTGCGATGCAATTTCTGCGGCAAGGAAATTCTTTGCCTCAGAAATCGCATCGCAGAAATTCGCGTCGTGCGTGCTCGCAGATTTTTGCGATGCGACGTCGCACCGCAGTTTTGTGTACAAGCTCTTACATCGAAACAATTGTACCTATTGTACATTAGAAAAACGGTTGACAGTAGTACTTTGGTCCTTAAAAATAGTAAAAATTACAATAGTTGCTTTTGTCTTTTGTAGCTCGACTTGCACGTTTTGACGACAATCAACGTCATCTATCGTTTTTACTACAGTCAGCGCCATCTAGTTTCGTTTTTACGCTACATTTCTCAGTAATCGGCTATTATAAGTAAATGGTAGGTACAGGCAAAGAACAGGGAATGTCCTACTGCATTGATTTAGAGAAAAACGCAATTAATGATTTAAAATTGTACCAGGTTTCTTAAAAGCAATGTATGAAACGTATTTTTGGCGTCATCTGTTTAGTTATCTAGAAAGCTAATGTTTGGGAATTAAAAAAACATGTATAAAGTTATGAGTCCAATAGAAATTAAAAAAAAAACGATGGCATTCCCTATTATTTGCCTTTTAATTCAACTATAATAGTATTTTTGGTCCACGGTGCGTTCTGATAATGGAGTATTATGTTAGTTTAGAGTTTGTTAAAATTAAAGATATGAAAAGATATGAAGCATTATGAAAAACGTAATCTATTTTCATTCGCTGCGAACGAAAATATAAAGCTACCTTGGTAATTTTTCATCAACCAGCTTCAGGGTTATGAGCAAAAAGTATGTTAAGCCGAAAATGACTTCTAGTATTCATCATTATGCACAACTTTTACTATGGGAGTTATGGGACCTACCCGGAAATGTAAAAAAAAAGTCAGTTGTGACATTCATTTCGTCGACAGTCGTTGACATTTTTCTAATGGATAACTTAGCATACCCTTTCTTTATAACCCTGTATGTATGTAACGGAACTACCTCCATTATCATTACGTCTTGTCGCGGGCCAAGTTGCTATACGGCATATTTTGTAATATAATAATTGTTATATCACCGAAACAATCCATGTATATTAAACCTGTGCACACGCATTCCTACAGGAAACGCTAATTTTTTATTATAAAAAGTAGCCTGTGTGTTTGTCTATACATAGTAAAAGATACCTCCATATGAAATGTCATCCAAATCTACTAAGCCGTTTCAGCGTGAAGAAGTTTCAATCACAAACACACACTCATTCACTTTAGCATTAATATAATGTATGTGTGCACGTTTGTATGTTTTTAATTATACAATGGGATTTATTGTAAAGCTAGCTCGCTTTTTTAGGGTTTCGTAGTAAAACAAGAAACCCTAAAATTAGCTCAGCTCCCGTACAAGTGAAATAGGGATGCTTTTTTTTTCACTGCACCCCTTCGCGTTGCATAGGGCTTATAAAAAGAAGGTAAGGTTCACAAAACACTTTTTTTAGATGTATAGCTTGTAAGATATTGTCACGATTTGTCGAGTTGCTCTTTCAAAACTAGCTGCGCCCCGCGGTTTCACCCGCGGTTAAAAGGTCAACATGAGGTCCGGGATAAAAGTAGCCTATGTGTTAATCCAGACCATGAAAGACCTTCCAAATTACATGTAAATCCGATGAGCCGTTTCAGCGTTTAGTGGTAACAAACATACATACTTTAAATTTTTAACCGACTTCAAAAAAGGAGGAGGTTATCAATTCGTCTGTATGTTTTTTTTTATGTTTGTTACCTCATAACCTTTGACTGGGTGAATCGATTTTGATGATTCTTTTTTTATTAGAAAGCTGACGCTTCCCATTTGGTCCCATTTCAATTTGGTCCAGTTCTGATAATGGTATCCATGAGAAAACCATATAAGTCTTAAGCATTAAGTACGTGCGCGACAAATAGATGAATAACTCAATAGTCGGTCTTTTGAAGTCGGATTTTGTTTTTTTGTTTTGTAAAAATAATGTTCTTGTATAATATTAGTGAGATTAACTAACCTCACTTTCTGCGTTGTTAAATAGACATCCATAAATATACTTCGATCCATATCTATATATTTCGATCCTTCGATCCTTCCTTCGATTATAATTACATACTTCAAGTACTATGAAATTAAATCTTTATAAGTTATTTCTAAACCTGCAAATCCTGAAGATGGTTGTGTTTAAAGGGACATAAGTTCAGTATTATAGAAAGAATATTTTTTTAAGGAATGATTCTAGACTTGTTTTGGATCTATTTGCATCGTAAAAAATAGATATGAACAAGACCCACAGCTTTATTCGAGCTTTAAGGAAATATTTCTACGGAACCGTAACATGTGCTGTGCGTGTCTCACAGTGACAATTTATATGTTGTTGAAAGCATGTGTATAAATCGTGAAAGCTCAACACTTTGACTGCGGAAAACACATACCTTGTGTTTTCCTTTTTGCGACGCGAATGCGGCTACACACGCCAGGCGCGTAAAACACAAAGCATTTGACTATTAGCCGCACTTAAGGCAAGCGCATGTGATTATTAGCCGCAGTCAAAGTGTTAAGATTGAGACATGGTCGTCAGCTATCTTTTTCGCGCATTGAAGATAAAAAAATCACTGAGTCGGAAAAAAGAGCAAAAAAACTAATAAAATGATTTAAAATAACCTTTTAAATGTTTAAAAGTCTCGGTGATGTTTTTTGATTTGATAGAAGAATTTGAAAGTAACTTGTTTTTTTACCTCTTTTTAACTCTCCCGCCAAATTAATAAATATCATAACCAAAATGCTTATAAAATATGTACCTACTGTAAGATAATTTGAAATAATTTTATTTGTTTTTTTTAATACCATCTCAGCGATTTTGTTCTCATGCAATCAAATCTTCATGCATGAAAGAGATAGCCGGCGATCTTCGATCCCCCTCTAAACCGTTGCATTGTTTCGGCAGAGGGTATCGAGAAGCGGGGAGCGACGATCGCGTAAACTGCGAGGACGGCGAAGAAGGTCTTCTTCAGTATGCAATTCAGCAGAGCCTCATGGAGGCCGGCACTCACGATGACCAGGTAAAGGTATTGTTGCTTTTTAGGGTCGATACCAAAAATGGTACACAATCACTTTTTTTTCAACCTATAGTGTGTATAACTCTTAAAATAAAACATAATATAATAGGAAGCCTTTTGGTGAAAGTAAGGTGTCTGTCAGTCTGTTTGTCTGCATGTCCTAGCAAATTATCGTAGGAACTATGAAAGCTATCAACTTGAAGCTTGGCTTGAGTCTAGTGTGGCTAATATAAGTCAACACAATTCAAAGAAAAAATATGTTTAATTTGTCTTTTCCTGAAAATAGGGTCCTAAAATGTTAAGTTTAGTTAAAGCTAAGTAATGTAATTACAGGGCAAATGGGAGATTAAACAACTTATATCTCAGGGTGACGAGCCGCGCAGGGTTTTGAATTCTGCGAGTTCAAAATTCTGGGTAGCGCAGACCTGTTATGGGCAAACGTGACGTTTAACATCAGGCGAGCGATTTGCTCGTCTCGTCAATCATTTACATTAAAAAAAAAAAAATGTAGTCATTGGGTCGTTGGGTCGGCGACATAACGGAAATCGCGGGTCGAACCTGGACAAGATTGGCACAGGACCGGGATGAGTGGCGTACAAGAAGAGAGGCCTGTGCTCAGCAGTGGGCGATGACGGGATGATGATGAATGTAGTCATGAGTGGTTGTATGATGAGTCGGAGTATCCGACTCAATCATACGGGTCACCGGATCTGATCGAAACTATATTCGAAGCATAGTAGTGGTAGGGCTCTTTTGCAGAGCCCGCCTGGGGAAGTACCACACCTTTGCCAGTTATTCCACCGCCAAGCAGTAATGAGCAAACATTACTGTGTTCCGGTTGGAAGGGCATTGTTTCCAGTGAAATTACAGGGCAAATGGGAGATTGATCAACTTATATCTCAGGGTGACGAGCGCAGTGCTGTGCCGCGCAGGGTCTTGAATTCTGCGAGTTCAAAATTCTGGGTGGCGCAGACCTGTTATGGGCAAACGTGACGTTTAACATCAGGCGAGCGATTTGCTCGTTTCGTCACTTAATCACATAAAAAAAAAAAAAAATCCAATTCCTCACACGTGGGTAGGGTAAAGGGTACGAGTATGCTAACAACTTTTACTATGATGCCAAATCAGAAATAGCGAAAAAAAATTGCTGTTCACATTCTGCGGCGAGTTTGCGGGTCATTGACATTTTGCTATGGAACAGCTGATTTTTTTTGCAATTTCCGGGATGGTCCCGTAGTGAAAGTTGTTCATAATGATGCGTACTATGCGCCATTTACAGCTTAGCCTACCCTTTCCTTATTCTGTATTCAGAGCATCCGACTCCGACACGTGGGCAATCCCGTAAGTACTTCTACTCTATACAGCATTACTACATGTGAAATGTTGGTGTGTAGGTGGACGTTTGGGAGGCGCTACGCGGCGCGCGGCCCGTGAGCCCCGGCCCGCCGCGCCCCGCCTCCAGCGAGCCGCGGGGCCTGCTGGCGCACGAGGAGCGCCAACTGCAGCGGTGAGTGGGGGGGGGGGGGCGGTGAACACTTATCATTGAGGGGGGAGGCGTGTGAACACTAAATATTGAGGGTACACAAGTTATGCTGCATAGGAAGCGCGCTTGAGTACGCGCTGGCGATTGATCCGTGACTCGGTGTCCGTGAGTGCGAGAAAAAACTCGATGGCCCGTTGGCAACTTCATGTAGGTACTGAGAGAAATGCGCATCTAAATCTCGCTAAAAGAATGATGAATTCACCTAAAGTACGGAGCATACAAATATCACCAGAAAGTACGATGATTAGCACCAATTTTTACGGTGGCAACTATCATAATATACCTACCTATAAACAAC
Organism: Alcis repandata; assembly: GCA_949125135.1. Lineage (NCBI taxonomy): Eukaryota > Metazoa > Arthropoda > Insecta > Lepidoptera > Geometridae > Alcis > Alcis repandata. The sequence goes on along the minus strand of OX421239.1, from coordinate 10,591,691 downwards.
CCATAAACTGCTAATCATCGTACTTTTTGGTGATATCAGTATGCTCCGTACTTTAAGTGAATTCATCGGAATTTAGATGGCCATTTCTCTCAATGTGTTTGTCAATTCAATGTCTAGATTTCGTCGAGTTTTAAAGTGTCTTATATGTGTGTGTGTGTGTGTGTGGTCTTAAAGTATTTTAGTTTAAAACACATCAAAAATACTATGACGTCACATACCATTTATTTCAGATCGTTTTTTCGACGCTCTGGTAGATTTTAGGCGTGTGTTTTGTATAATTTTTACATATTCACTTGTAATATAATAGGTTGGGGAAAAAGTTCCTTCGCATTTTTTGAGAAAATTCAAAACATTTTTTAATATTGTTTATTTACATTTAACTAAAGTGTGTAGGTACCATTTTGTTCGATAACTTTTTGCCATCTTGTAGATAGGGACATGATCCCATTGCTATAGAAATTTTGGGACTTCTGATCAAAATACCGCGACAAGTGGTTTTGGCAGTCCTCTCGTGATGTTAACCTGACACTGCCTAAATAATTCTGAAGAGACCGAAACAGGGGAAAATCTGAAGGTGCAAGGTCAGGACTATACGGCGGATGCATTAACACCTCCCAGCCAAACTCTCTTTTTTTTACTGAGTGGCTAAAGATGTGTGAGGTCTAGCGTTATCATGATGAAAAACCACACCCCTTCTGTTGATTAATTCCGACCGCTTTCTCTCAAGTTCTTGCTTTAATCTCATCAGTTGTTCGCAGTAGAGTTCAGAATCGATGGTCCTGCCTGGTGGTAACAGCTCATAATGAATAATGCCCTTCCAGTCCCACCACACACACAGCATCACCTTGTTGCGAGTTAACCCGGGTTTCGCCACAGTCTGTGAAGCCTGACCGGCCTTTGACCACGACCTTTTTCGCACGTTCTTGTCCACTTGATCCACTTTTCATCACCAGTTATCAGCTTCTTCAAAAATGGTTCGGTTTCATTACGTCGTAATAAAGAATCACAAATGAGTACACGGTTCATTAGGTTACTTTCAGTGAGCTCGTGAGGTACCCGAATATCGAGCTTTTTTGTGTACCCAGTTTTTTTCAAATGCGCCAAAACTGTTTTGCAATTCCCAGTTCTTAAGCTACGTCGTAACTACTGAAATGCCGATCTTGCCCACTTTTTCAAAAATGGCATCCATTTTATCCGTAATAGAGCGACCAGAGCGACGTGCATCTTTGACATCAAAATTTCCGGAATGAAAACGCTTAAACCAAAGTGCTACTCTCACAGACACTGCACTAGGTCCATAAACGTCGCAAATTTTTTTCGCGGCTTGCGTTGTCTTTTTAACTTTTTTGTAGTAAAAATTTAAAATGTATCGAATTTCTTCATTAGATTCACTCGTTTTGACAGTACGAAAAACAAATGAAAATCACACATTTTCCTAATTTGAATTTGGAATTATGTTCTTTAAAATTTAAACTTTCAATGATACCAAAACCAGCCAGATACAAATAGTATAACAAAATATATTTTATTACTTACAAATTCATACTGCGAAAAGACTTTTTCCCCAACCTAATATATTTATTCTTTGTATTATTTTCTGTATTGATGCTTGAATACATTATCGCTTTTACCGACACAGATGTTGAAAATATTATTTTCTTGTTTTAAACACTGAAAGATCCAGTCATTAGTTACATTTACATTTTATTTTAAATATTTAGATTGAGGAATATTTTTAAACAGCTGGATCACGATACGTGTTTGCTAATTTAACATAAATTCTTGGTAATAGAACGCCATCTTTGTTTTTTACTTGATTATTTTAAGGTCAGGGCTCTTAGTCATAAAACTGATAAACCAGTTTTTGACAATATTTCAAGCTTTTATTTAACTGGCAATGTTTGATAGTTCGCTGGTTTGGGACAAATCTTGCAAAACTGTCTACTTAAAAACCGAAACTATCAAAATTATATGAAACCGCCGTTACGAACAAACTGAATAAGCTCGGCTGTAAAAGCTTAGACATTAAAACAAGATTGACAATTTTCATTAGATATACAGGGTTATTCATAAAGGGTATGCTAAGCCGAAAAGGGCTCATAGTACTCATCATTATGTACAACTTTTACTATGGGACTAACCCAGAATTCGCGAAAAAAAAAACAGCTGTTCCATACATTTTGTCGAGTGTCATTGACATTTTTCTATGGAACAGCTGATTTTTTTTTCGCAAATTTCGGGTTGGTTCCATAGTGAAAGTTGTTTATAATGATGAGTACTATGCGCCCTTTTCGGATTAGCATAACCTTTATGAATAACCCTGTATAAGGTATATTGGATCAAGGGGTTTTTTATCAGTACTAAAATAATTATGTGTGTCCTCAAAGGTAGGCAATGCACTGAAGAGGCCTTTGGTATTAGAGGTAATAGGCGGCGGTGACTACTTACCATCATGTGGCCTATCGCTTGTTTACCACTTATTTTTATTTTAAAAACTAGCGGCCCGTCCCGACTTCGCACGGGTAGACATTCATTTTTAAACATTTTGGGATAAACGTAGAGTAAATGTTTCTTTATGCGGGAAATAGGTAGATTGTTTTTTATTTCAATTTATATTTATTTAAAAATTCTTATCTATAAACCTATTTTTGTTCTCAAAGTTCTCAATAAATTTTCTAACTTTTGACAAATTTTTTTTTTTCATAAGAACCTTCTGACAATAACAAACAAAAAAAAAAACGACGAGTTGCACTCCGGGAGTTGCGGCAGAAGTGAAAACTTAAGTATTAACGTTGTATACTAGCTGTCTACTCTCCATCCGTCTTACGAATTTTCGATCAGGTCACGTGACCCTGTCGCGAGTTTAACATTTTTCACCCATTCCAAACCGTCTTACGAATTTTCAATCAGGTCACGTGACCCTGTCGCAAGTTTAACATTTTTTAACCAATCCAAAAAAGTGTACAACGCCGCTAAAGAAGTTTTCACTTCAAAAATAAAACGTGAAATCGGACCATCCGTTCACGCGTGATGGCTTGACCAAGGGAAATAGGGATTCATTTTTATAATTAATATAAGATGTATGTGGTTGAAACGATTTTCATATTGTAACGGTCTCTAGGTTGTCAATGTTAAGCGGAAACAGTTCACTAATAGAATTTTTTGTATGTTTGTTAGTTTTCACACAGGGCTTACCGGATTTGTGAAAAATTTTGAATTTACTCATGGTTTGGATTACCGCATAGGTTATTTTTTTCCAGGACAGCGCACTTGCTGTCTAAAAGGAACTGTTGAACCAGTTGAAGTAGCAACACATTAAAACAATTATTCATATCAAAAATAATAAGTAAACACATGTATAAGTCTTACTGCCGTTTAAAGAAATAAATTGTCTAGTTACGCCTTGCGGTTTCAGTTTTCTCGCAATTTTTTCAATCAAAAAGTATTTCAACTTTAATTAAACGTCACAAGCTACGCCTCGCGGTTTCACCGGCCATCAGACATGGACCATTATTTAATCCGGGAAAAAGTTCTTATTGTTGTTAATTCAGGGTACAAGTCATCACTATTTCAAATTACATGTTTATGAATTAAACTGTTTTAACATGAAAAAGTGACAGTACACATACAGTCATTCATATAATTTACAATATATATGAATGATATAATTACATCATACATTTATAATATTAGTGTGATCAGCATACCAAATTCCAATTACATATATTGTTTGTACAGGGTTATACACAAAGGGCATGCTAAGCCGAAAAGGGCTCATAATACTCATTATGAACAACTTTTACTATAGAACCAACCCGAAATTCGCGAATAAAATATCAGCGGTTCCATAGAAAAATGTCAATGACACTCGACAAAATGTATGGAACAGCTGTTTTTTTTTTTCGCGAATCGGGTTGGTCCCATAGTAAAAGTTGTTCGTAATGATGAGTACTATGAGCCCTTTTCGGCTTAGCATACCATTTCTGTATAACCCTGTGTATTGATCTGAGTAACAAACATACACATATGTACAAACCTTACCAATAATCATAATTATTGGTGTGATTATAAACACAATGTACTTTGCAAACATTGAGAAACACAATTGGTACAGTTGGTTTATAACTGCGTTACCATTATATTATTCGACAATTCTACTAAATTTGGCAACCATGAGAGCTGTGAGGACGTCTGTGATTGTCTGTACATGCTTAATAGTTTTAATTACCGCGGGGGCCACTTTAGTGATTTACTCAAGAATATTAGATAGAAGAAATGTTAAATATTTCCAAGAAGAAAAAGAGGATTTTATGAAAGATTATCCCACTTCTGAATCCAAGCTTATACTTGAAAAACCGGAAATATCTGAGAAACACACTCCGGTGAAATCTGAAAAATCCATTCTGGTGAAATCTGAAAATACGGAAAAATCTGAGAAACCCACTCCGGTGATACCTGAGAAATCCATTCCGGTGAAATCTGAAAAATCGGAAATATCTGAGAAATCCATTCCGGTGAAATCCGAAGAATCCATTCTGGTGAAATCTGAAAATCTGGAAAAATCTGAGAAACCTACTCCAGTGATACCTGAGAAATCCATTCCGGTGAAATCTGATAAATCGGAAAAATCGAAGAAATCCACTCTGGTGATATCTGAGAAATCCATTCTGGTGGAATCTGAAAAATCGGAATTATCTGAGAAATCCACTCCGGTGAAATCCGAAGAATCCATTCTGGTGAAATCTGAAAATCTGGAAAACTCTGAGAAACCTACTCTGGTGATACCTGAAAAATCCATTCCGGTGAAATCTGATAAATCGGAAAAATCTAAGAAATCCACTCTGGTGATATCTGAGAAATCCATTCCGGTGGAATCTGAAAAATCGGAAAACCCTGAGAAATCGAGTCCAGTAACATCTGAGCAATCCCTTCCGATAAAATCTGAGACAGAATTTGAGAAGCTAGAAGAAAATATTAGTACTCCAGCGACGGAAGATGAAACTTCAATAAAGGATGGACACATTTCTAAAAGTTTTCCTATTACGCTAAATTTCTCACAGATGGCGGAAAATCTTGGATATGAATGTGTGGAATATGAAGTGGCAACGCAAGATGGTTACCTACTGAAGATTTTCCGAGTAAAAAGTTCAACGGACACACTACCAGTGTTGCTAGTTCACGGATTTTTAGACTCTGCAGATACGTTCATACTAAGAGGCTCCAACTCCTTGGTAGGGGCTTTGCATACTGCCGGACGGGATATATGGATCGTCAATTTTCGTGGGAACAAATACTCTCGACAACACGTGACTTTAAACTCTGATAGTGACAAATCTTTTTGGAGCTTTAGTTTCCATGAACATGGGGTGTATGACCTCCCTTCTGTTATTGACTTCATGCTGAATGTAACGGAGCGTAATCGTCTGCAAGTCGTGACCTATTCACAAGCCTCGACAGCCTTCTTCGCAATGAGCTCTGCACTACCCGAATACAGCGATAAAGTCGAGTTGGTTCTACTAATGGCTCCTATATGTCACATGAATAACTTACCACTGTTGTTACCCAACTTTATGTTCGCCGATACGATCCTGGATATCGTACTAAGTAGGTTGGGAAATGAAGAAGTCTTTGCCAATTATTTTCAGTTCGACAAATACATGAAGGAGTTTTGTTCCTACGGTGTCATTACCAGCGGGTTGTGCCCTCGTGACTATTTCTTAAAAGAAGACTCAGACGAAGTAAAATCTGATTTTTTTTCTTTACTTATGGCGCATTATCCAGCCGGCACATCTATGAAGAATCTAAAGCATTTGGCGCAGTTATATCTAAGGAAAAGCTTCTCGCAGTACGATTATGGATTTCTCCAGAATGTGTTCGTGTATGGTTCGCCTCTGCCGCCTTCATACGACTTGTCTAAGGTGTCTATGAAGGTCGCGATGTTCGTCGCTCGAAACGACAAGATCTCTTCGTGGAAAGATGTTCAAGTGTTGAGGAACGAGCTGCCAAATGTCGTGGAGCACCGCGTTGTCCATAAAAATAAGTTTAACCACACTAACTATATCTGGGGAGGGAATGTTCACAAGTATCTGTATCCGCAAGTAGTTGAGGTTCTTCAAAAGTATAATCAATTGAAGGAAACATTTGTAGTGTTGTAACTGTAAGTTGGTGTACGAGCCGTTTGTTTATTTTTATTTATTATTTATTGAGCAAATAAAGTTTCACACTAATGTTTTTTGGTTTTACGTGATTGAGTTAATTTTTGTATTAACCGTTATATTTGCTCATATGAACGAAATTCAAATTATTTATAATATGATAACGACCTTTAAACTTCTGGAAACATCCATTAAAGAAATTCCATATTCGGTCATCTTTATTTTCTTAACAATGACACAAAAATTTATAAGCACAACCGACGCACTTAATTGTCCCAAATAAACCATTGCTAATTTCTTCATTTGCAAATTTTATTTGAGCACCACTTGTGTATTCAAGGACATACGTAGTCGCTGATATCACCTCTCACAATACTATCTCATAAATGAAACCACCGGCTACTTACACATTTAGTACACTTCCAAAACTCGGGATGGAACTAAATAAATTATTTGCAGTTCTTATATCTGCTTTAAATATAGGAATCGTGATTTCAAGAAATGAATTTCTATCTATGCTAGACACGGACGACATTCGAGAAGCGGTGAAAAATCTATCACAAGTACCGATTGAAGGGCAGATAAGGTTCCCAGAACTAGCACGAGCGCACGACTTGGAATGCACAGAACACGACGTCGAAACAGAAGATGGATACGTGCTAAAACTTTTCCGAATCCCAGGAGATGTACAGCGGCCTGTACTTTTAGTCTCTGGGTTCCTAGACTCCAGTGATTCTTATCTACTGCGCGGGACTTCTTCTCTTCTTTATGCTCTGTCCAAAATCCGCAGATGCGATGTTTGGGTCGCGAATTTACGCGGAAATTTCTACTCCCGTCGTCACAATACCCTTGATCCGGACGATGCGAAGTTTTGGGACTTCGCCTTGGATGAGCTCGGGGCTTACGACCTTCCGGTTTTCATTGATTATATTCTGGCTCAAACAAAACAGGAGAGTTTACGAGTCATCGCACACGATCAAGGAGCTACCAGTTTGTTCGTTATGGGATCGTTACGTCCAGAATATAATAAGAAAGTCAAGCAGTTGGTAGCCATGGCGCCTCTAGCGGCGCCACCAGGGTACAGTACCCACTTGACCGCTCCAATTCTACGTTTAGTGCTAAACAGTTTACAACAGGACGAGCTGTTCGGAAGAGAAACTTCGTTGATGATCATGTTCAGATCCCTCTGCGCGATCCAAACGGAGATGACGTACAAAATGTGTGGTATTTTTGTATCTGGCCTGTCTGGTGATGCAGAGTATTCAAGAATGGACAGTGACTTTTTATCTCTACTCGTTGGCCACTACCCCGCTGGGACGTCGAAAAAGAACGCGTTGCATGTCGTTCAAATATTGGAGAGCAAAAGATTGGCTCGATTTGACTACGGAACAGCCAGGAATCTTCAGAGATACAACTCTGAATCGCCCCCAGAATATGATCTAGAGAAAGTGACCATGCCAGTGTATCTGATCATAGCTAAAAACGACAGAGTATCGACCCCTGGTGTCGCTAAAATTCTTCAGGAACGTTTAAACGTTGTGGGCATCAAACATTTGGAGTACGAGAATGCGCATCACATGGACTTTTTGTGGGGTAGTCCTGTGTACATGGATTTGGTCAGGCACATACTTCACTTGATAATTAAATAAATAAATTATGTTGCTCATTGGCAGTAGAGTTAAGTTTAAAATTGTGTATTTGACGTCACCAAGTGCTATAATCATCCTATGGTTTGAAATAAATTGAATTGAAATAATAAATAGTAATTGCGAGTAGTAATTAAAGTAGTTGAATTATTACGAAGTAGACTTCAAAATTGCAATTGTACATTGTAGTGTTATTAAATTTGCTTTTTTTGCATGTTTTTATTTTTTATTTGCACTTCTCCGTTTTTTTATTAGCTAGACTAAACAACCTACACAGTAACGAAATGATTTTAATCGCTCACAGTGCATTTGTATTCTCTGGCTTTAATTTTCAACTAACAATGAAGTTCCCACAAACAGAAAACCTTTTCTGTCATTAAAAAATATTTTTTTTTAAATACCGATCAAAGCTCAGTCCAGATATTTTTAAAAGCACATGTGACATGTGTAATACTGACAAAAAACCTCCGTCAACAAAACAAAAATTCTGCATTTATAAAGTTCGCATTATTTGTACTAAACACTTGAAAGAAAACTTTCTCAATAAAATCGTCCCCTTAATACTCGTATCTATAAAATTTCAGTCTATTTATCTAAACACTCGAAGAGAACTTTTTCAATAAATATTCCTGTATCTATCAAAAGTCAGGGTATTTACCTAAGCACTCGAAAACTTTCTCAATAACCCTTCCTGTAATGCCAACGACCCCATGTCGTGCTCCGTAATCTTAGGGAGCTCGGCTGGTTTGGGGCAGGTAAATAGGGGGCAATGCACAATACACCCCAAGCGGAACGTCGGTGCAGGTCGTATCACCCCCACTTAAAATTAGAATATCTTTAAAAGTTCTGTCTATTTATCTAAGCCTGGAAGAGATCGCTCTTAATAAAGGCCGCCAGTTGTTGCACTAGTTTTAAGCGTTATAATTCTTTTATTAGTAATTTCTGGTGTGAACAATAAAGAGTTTTACCTATTCTATCTATCTATCTATAAAAGCACACACGTAGTGTAATTTAGACACTACACGTATTGCTAGCTAGTTGACCGCTAGTCGTCCGCAGAGCGATCGAGGCGTCTCTGGCGCTGTCGCTGGGCGGCGAGCCCCCGGAGTCGGCGCCGGAGTCCCCGGAGCCCGAGCTCGACCCCGAGCTGGCGGCGGCGCTGGCCATGTCGGCGCAGGAGCAGGCGGCGCTCGACCGGCAGCTGGAGGCGGAGCAGCGCGCGCTCGACGAGGCGCTGCGGCTCTCGCTACTCGACAAGTAGCCGGTGAGTCTTGCCACAACTGACTAACTGACTGTGTAACTGACTTGTTGTATCTGTGCATTTTCGTCGCATGCACAACGCTAATAATTAATAGTTCAAAAAAACTAAAAATCACGCTTTGTTTAGTGTATTGTCATCGGTCCTCGAATTATCTACAAAGTTTCAACGAAATCTGGCCGTTTAAGTGGGTCAAAATCGTACGGTTACAAACATACAAGTGAAGTTAATAAAAAGCGTGTAAAAAAACCATTCTGACCACAATGCTTCCTTTATGTCAGGATTGTTATTGATTATGAGATCAATGGTGTGTAAAATCTTAAGATGTTATATAATGCAACTGTGTTTTGCTGAATAACGTATCCGATCTTTGCCGGAGGAATATATACAAAAAAAAAGCTGACACGGGAGTAATTAGTAATAATAATTGGAAGGGGAAATAATTCAGTCAGTCAAGTGAGTCGATAATTGAGAGAATAATTGAGGATACACCGAATAAAAGAGCGGACAAAAAGTAAAGGGTGTACTTTAAACGACGGACGCATTTTGAAATATCATTATACTCGTGACTACGATCAACCTTTGTACAGGGTTATAAGGAAAGGGTATGCTAAGTTATAGTACCTACTCATCATTATGAACAACTTTTACTATGATACCAGCCATGAAAAAGAAAAAAACAATCAGCCATGTATTTTGTCGAAACTCAATGAACTTTTTGTATGGAGTGAAAACGGACTGATTCGTCGAGAATTTATTTTATTAGTGGTTTAATTTTAAACTTTACCATAGCCAAATAATATTTAAGACTAATTATATTTATATTTTCTCATTCCTTTCCATTGATAGTATTTAATTTGCTTTGTTTTAATTTCCAGATCTCATTAGAAAATTAAAACTGCGACAGCGTCCAACCAAAACAAGACTCGCCTAATGTTTAGGTAAATATTTATCTAATTTAATTACTTGTAATGTATAAGTAGGATAAAAGGTTGTACTGTACAATCGGGTTTATTATTATGTTATATTATAATTTTAGTGATATACAAATTGACGTGAGCTTGTAATAAAATGGCTAGAATTATTTTGTTGACAATAGAAATATTTATAACCTTAAAAATATTGTAGCAAAGAAAGCTTAGATAACAAACAATCATTTTATAAAAAGTTTTATATATGACTCAAAAAAATTAAAAAACAATTTGTCTCTTGACACATTTTAACTTCCACGAAAATGTTTGGCCCCAAATATGTAATCGGCCTTGAAATGTCATTTATAAAAAACGCGGAAAATCCTTCAATAAAAAGCTAACGGAATATTTAGTAAATTATAGCAAATTGAAATGTTCTTTCATCGTAGAGTTTCATAGATAGCACAGTTGCGTTATTTTTTTTGTGCTGGATGTACAATTTCGTCGGAATTAGGCAGCGCGAGAGAGCAGACTCGTTGTTGTGTCTCGTTCTAGCACTCCGCCTCGCTGGTCTCGGCCGTTTCTATTATAGTAATTTGTCATTGAAAATCGCTGTCAAAATTTCGAAAGAAAAAAATGTACAATTCATATTTACTGTAGCGCCTCGCCTGCAACAAAAAAAAACATAGTACTTACATTTAATTTCGGTTGTAAGTGGCGCTTTTTTTGCCGGTTCTAATTTCTATTTGCGACTTAAATCGCTAATTGATTAGCGGTCGCAACCGCTACTAGATAGGCAGGTATTTTGCGAAAGGCCGCGACGATTTTCAACGAAAGTGTGCAACCAGAGCTAAATATTGATTCAAATTAAAATACCTACCACTGCCTTGTACAATTTGTACATTTTATACTGTATATAAGTATATATGTATACTGTTCTAGTGATGATTGAATAGTGAAGTAACTGAAAAACGCTTTTAATAATGGTAGTGAAAGTATAGTCCAAGTATTTAGTCCAGGACAAATGTCACGCAACAGTTTGCTGTCAATGATCGATGTCATTTTTAACCTCCGACCCAAACAGAGGTGTGACATAAGTTTAACGTGTCATCGTAGCTCTTGATATTGATTTATTTTTGACGTGACAACGTCTAATAAATCGATGAACGCCGGCTGCACGCACGAAAAAGTGTCCCGTTACGCTCATTGTAACGTTACGATCAGAGCGAGAAAAGTATGCAATCATTTCATCAATGTTTTGTTATGTCGTTACGTTAAATTATCGTCCGTAAACCGACTTTACAGACAACCAATTTTTTCTCTTTTTGGTTCATTGAGAGTTTTCTTAGCGAGGATTCAAGAAAACTTGACAAGCCGTTTGAAAGTTTTATCAGCCCTTTTCTAGTTGGTTTTTTAACTTTTAATTTAAATTGTTGCAATTGTGATTTATACATTTAACGTTAAAAAACCAGACTGCAGATTTCAGATTTCAGAAATACTGCAGAAACGTTTTTGACAGATCTTAAATATGAATGGACATTGGACAAACTGTTGTGTGAATTATTCCTTACTGTTAAAATATTTGTAGAGTTTAATAGCAATAAATATGTTTTAGAATTAATGTCATGTGCAATAAGAAGAATATCGATTTGAGTTACTGTTATACCGGTTTCTGAAGAGCAAATATGGAACTTTCTCGATCGACAAATTGACAAAGAAACTCGACAAAACTGGTTTCACGATTTTGTGCTGACTAAAGACAATTTTCACGATTCATTTTTAGTTTAAACGTCAGTTTATCGTTCGACAAAGTTCTACTTACATTGCTGTACAGTTAGTCGAGATTTAATTCTGGCCGTATGAACTGGAAATAAACAAGTCGATTATTTTTAACCATCTGTTTTTGTCAATTGTTTCTTAAACGTGAATAAAATGATAAAAGGTTATATTTTCAGTAGATCTATATTTAACAATTATGTATTTTAGTCAAATTTAGACAAGTAGATTACGTATTTATATTTATTTTACATTGGTGTCAGTTCTGTCGTACCGCTCCCCAAACTAAATTAATCTGACAGAATTAACATTTTTTTTCACATCAGTAAATTAAAAAAGGAAGTTAACAAAAAACTGTCAAATTTGGTTTACTTAAAAATAGGTACCTACGACAGAACTCGCCATTGTGTTTAATATTAAAGTAAATGTTTCATTTTATTGCTTTAAAAGGTTGCAGATGCAGGTGCAAAGTCATGTGTCGAGAACATTTGTGATACACTTTTTTTTTACTTTTGAGTAAGCGTTGTAAAGTCCCAATAGATTTGTGATTTGTATAGTATAAGTATTGGTAGATAGATTAGTCAGGCGTTATTTTTACAAACGGAAAACGAAAATATATTTAAAATTGTATCTTATAGTCATATAATATAGTCTGTTTTTGTACAGATATTTGAAAAAATGCGAGAAAATATGACATGAGACTTTTTATTTCATTTTTATGTTCGTCATACTGTATTATAATATATTTTAAGTCAATGAGCCCAAGTTTGAAGGCTTTTTTGACAGGTCGAAAATAACTAAACATATACCTGTCTTTATCATTGCAAAGTGACAAAGACGTCAATAGTTTTAGGAAATTTAAATCTGTCATAAAAAGCCTTCAAACTTGGGCCTATTGTCATTGTTACATACATCACATTGTCTATCCTACTTACACTATGGTGCATACATGTATGATATACTTAGATCCCTTACTGTGATTCCTAATAATAGTACTGGCTTCGAATCTGTATACTAAACTTTTGACAGCAAACTATCGTCATCCTTTTCTCACGTATTGAAAATGTACTTAAAATTATTGTCCTCTTTTTCTTACGTGTTGAATGTAAAAGAGATGCAGATATTTTTACTTTGGTGTCAGAATAGTTTAGACGGTACAACAGAATCGATCGCCATAGTATTCTAATATTTGTAGGTGTCTATCTATTATTTGTAAAATTTATTTTAACGCCATCTAGTGGTGGGGTTTTGTGCTAACTAGATTGCGAGTGAGAATTATTTGTAGTATACACTAGGTAGCATCAATAACGTATTAAAATATTTTTTTTAAGTATAAAAATATCTGCAATCAATTACTAAAGCAAGAGTAGTGAACCTGACAAAATGGCTCAGTACATAAAATCCTAACTATCACTAAAAATGAGAAAGTCAGTTTGTTTGTTACGCTTTATTGTCTTAACTACTCAACCAATCTCAAAATTTTGCACGTCCTTCATCAGAGGTATAACAAAGAAAATATTTCGCATTGACAAGTGTATTGAGAGCCAGTTTGCTTTTTACTTTTGGCTTTTTCAGAATTCTTTTTGATTTTCTTGCTCGGAACGGCAATGTTTTGTTACGAATGTAGTTACACTGTTTGAAGACGATCGATCGGCCTTCTAGTAAATTGGGTTCAATTCATTTGACATCAATAAACAAGTTGGAACGATGCAGACAAATAAAAACATTGGCTTTTTGCATTGTTGATCTCAATTTTACAATTGATGCTAAACTTGCATTTTTGGCTAATATTAGTATCCTATTTGCATTAAGTAGTCATTTACATAAAGACGGTAGTACGTCCAAATTAGTAATAATGAATTATGTTATTGAGAAAGGTAAAGTCAGACACACCAACTGTTCGAAGTTAAACTGACTTGTCGGTCAAGTAATGGAACTAAATCTGTTCTTCAGATTGAAGTCAGTTTGTTTAGCAAATACTATGCTGGCTCCCTCGTTCGACTCTATTGATAAGTTGGTCGTATGTACGTTGCGGGCTTACGTACTAGATGGCGCCACTTGTGTTTAGGTTGTATGATCAATTTGGTGCCATCTAGTAAGTTGTCCGAAAAGTGTCCTATTATGTACTTATGTATAATGAATTGACGTTAAAATAAGCGTGACTTATTTTGAATATAATGCATATAGTAGATACATATTTTTGTGGGTGATAAACCGGCGATCAATGGACAAACGTTAAAGTGTGGGCTGAAGCCGCAGAAAAAAAACAATAGACGGACGTTGGTAGTCTTATTTCAAAGTAAATGAAAAATTAAATAAAACCGGCCAAGTGCAAATCGGACTCGAGCACGAAGGATTCCGTACCATTATCTTCAAAAACGGCAAAAAAAACACGTTTGTAGTGGGAGCTGCCTATTTATTTTATTCTGTTTTTTAGTATTTGTTGTTATAGCGGTAACTGAGAATATTTCAACTGTCTAACTATCACGGTTCTTCAGATACCGCCTGGGGACAGACGGACAGACAGACGGACAGCGAAGTCTTAGTAATAGGATCCCGTTTTTCCCTTTGGATACGGAACCCTAAAAAGACTTGCGAAAGAAAAGGACAAGGCTAATATTTCCGTCCCGCGGTGCATGTTCTGTTACATCCAACGACATCATTCGTCAAGTCATTCGACTTTTGCTTAACAATAGTTTACTTATGATCTCTAATCGATTTTTATATGATTATTTGATTCCTATGTGAGGAGCCACACTATAACCAAGATTCTAGAGCTTTTTTCTTGGCTGAGGCGCACATAACGTTGGTCCATCCCTAATTTATTGTGATCAAACCTTGTATTTATATAATTTTTCTCGAACATAGTGAAGATATTTAAGAACGGCAATATTATTCAACGAATATCCGAGAATGTTCGAGAAAAATGTCATAAAGTTATACAAAATATTGTAAATAATACGTCCCGTTAAATAATGTAAAGCCGTGTAGTTTCTAACAATTGTGTAATATTGATGTATAACCTTACAAAGTGTATAATATTGTATTATTGTCATTATATTTCTGTATAATTATTTTTAATCGTTGTTTTCATATTGTCATTATTTATCCTCAAAGAGCATGTAGGAAAATAGAGTTGTGAGTTTCTAAGGTTACGTGACAGCGACTGACACACGAAAGACTAGCTAGAGTTTTTTTCTGCCAACACATTGGCTTTGAAAGTGCTTATAAAAATTGCTTCTACCAATGGCACGGCAGTATTTATTTTGTCTTGACTTTAAACGGGCTAACCAGAGCTTGGTATAACTTCCTCTCGTAACTCAGCTACACTAAATATTTGAATAGGTTCCACTACGAATTGTCATGTCTAAGGGGAGTCGTTGGTGTAAAAGGAAAAAATGAATACACACAATGATTATCTATGTATTTAAAATTTAATTTTCATTACTTATATACAAATTACAACATTCACTATTATAATAGGTATTAGTTCGTCCTATATTTACATACGTAACAGTACACTTTAAAAGCGTAATTTCATTTTATACGTTAGTCAGGAAAAGTTTTGAATAATGCGACAACACTGATCGTACGGGGATTGAAAGGATCTGGGGCCTTTTTCTGGCGCACTCGAGATTATCTTCTCACCCTGTCGGAGTTTCTTTCAAGAGAAATTGATCGAAATAACGAAAAGTGCGACAGAATAAGGTCTCAGAATACGTGAAATGGAATGTAAGTACACCAACAGCTATAGTGTATTATTTGGTATGTTTGAATGTATACTAGTTAAATTAATGATTTGTCGTTAAAAACAGTGAATTTTGGGACAGATTTGGTTTTTCTTAGTATAAAAATTAGAACTTTTTAAGGTCAAAATTTTTGCAGTGAAAATATCTAAACTGAAGATTTTGAATTTATTATCTATCATTACGACAAATACAATAAATCATGGCAATATTTTAGCAGAAAATCGTTTGTCTCTCGAAACTTACGTTAAAAGAACTTTATATAAACATATACTTGATACAACATCAAATTCCCGGAACTACTCGTATAAATATCAGTGATACAAATTATCATAGACTAGACACTGTACTTATTCGTTTATTTTGAAAATTAGAAACTTGAGTATAAACTACTTTAATGTTAACACCAATAACCGTTTTTTGACTAAAAACTTGACAATTTCGTGAAATGTTTACATGCCACAGTTTAGACGATCCGCTAAGTATTACAACACAACACATTAATTTTTACGCTAAATATTACAAAAACGGGTTCCAGGTTTTATTATAAAATACCGGCTTTCGATCCCCGATTAACACATAGAGATAATTTTATTGTACTCACTAAAACTACGTTGATAAAAATTCCCAAGAAAATTAACGAGAACAATTAAAATCATCGAAAACTTAAAAAATAACGAAATAAATAGCCTTTTTGTAATAAAATAATGTTAATCACCGAATTTGCGTCCTTATGACATGCATGTAATACTTATTAATAATATATAGGACACTTAATGTGAAAAATATTGCAATTATGTATTTTATGTAACAAGGTTGACGGATTTATTATTAATCTTATATAAATATATTGTGGAGGTCATAAAGACGTTATTCGAAATAATTATTATGATAGACATTAATTAACACAGACTTAGGCTGGCTAAAATGAGAATATAACTGAACTATACTATATTTATTGAAACCTCAGACGGACAGAGCCGTAAGCTATTTTTCACCGTGAATTCAACTTTACATACAAGTAGCGCCATCTTTTGGTGGGTAGTATAATCAACGAAAATGGCGTCTCATTTAGGCCAAAAATTAAAGTAAGCGCGGTTCTTTGTACCATTCAATAAAAGGTGGCGCCACTTTTCATGTACATTCGTAATATATCGTAGAGTAGAAAATGCAGGATGCAAATCCACTCGACCTGCGCATGATCACATTTTGCTGTGAAAAAATTCCCTTACGGAATCTGTCCGACTCTGTGAAACAAAGTTCTGCGCACAGTTCTAGGGTAAAGAATAACTACATTATCTGACAGCTAACGCGAATTTGCAATATGAAAGATAGTTTCGACATTTAGCTTATACAACCTTTTAATCTACGACTTACATTAAAACAATAAATATAATATAGTTCAGTGTAAAACTACATGCATAAATAAGTGTTAAAGAGATCACCCTTGAACTACTCTCATTTTAACCAGATTGCCGCAACCACAGCTCCTAAGCTATAGACGAGGAGCTGTCGCTGTTACATTGTTCTATAAATACAATGGCTGCCGCAGGCGGAATTGAAATTGATAAAAAAACCATTTGCTTCTAATATTTTAAAAATGGTGACTATTTTCCATAGACACTAATTATAATCTTAATATTTTTTTCTAAATCGCTCTAACTACAAATTTAGCCGCATTTCACGTGCACACAACGCGTTACGGAATCTAAATCAATCGGCAAATTGGACAAAAAGTGTGCTTTGCAAAAAATGATGAATTCGATGCACACACGCGTAGCTTTGAAAAACTCCCGGAAACGATTTAAATTTCAAATCCGGCCTGCGTCGCCCACATACATAAATTAAATGCATCGTATCTCCACGTAACGTATCTAACTACGATAATATACAAGTCCAACGTAAAGGTCTTCACATCACGATACCTACACGTGAGCAATTTCGAGTCGATTGCACGTTAACTCGTCCGTCACAATGCCACTAAATTACCTACAATTTTCTGTCTGTTGGCATCCATTTTAGAATCCGTAATAAGTCTGCATGTGACTGACGGCTCTGGCCTTTCAAGCCAAAGAAAAATAAAGTTTATTTGAACAGTATCGAATTTGGCCGCTTACAATTTTACACGCTTTTATATCTAGACTTATGATTTAGCAAAGTATACCCCGTGACTAAATATATAGTCGTCTGTAGGTATCGTAATGTGTGAAAGTCCTAAACCCACATGTGGGACCGCGCACGCATTGCGCATGTCGTTAAATATCACAACTAAATAGAAATTATTCTCTACGCACTGCATTGGCAAGTTTGTACTGGTCGTAATAACTTTGGCTGAAGTCGAATCGTATACAAGCATATTCATGCAACTGTCCAAAAAGAACGTAATGTATTTGGCTATAACTTTGTCTTTTGTGTTTTCAGAGTGTCATCTTGTCATAGATAAATCAAAGCAAAACCAGACCAAATCAAGTTGAACCCGTTGAAGTACGAGCGCACATTTTATGCGAAGCTCTCATTTAACTAACTTTCAGCGTTTTAGATGCAGTTAGATTTCCAAAAATATTTACAAACTTAAAATTCAAATTATTTCACTTTAGCCATAGAAAAAGTATTTCAGATTTCTATCGATAATGTAACATTTGAATCGTCTAACATTATCAACTTTTATCAAAATGTTGTTAAACTAATCTATATGAAATTAGAAAATGTTGGTCAAAACTTCAGGACCAATACATACCGGCCAATATGCAACTGTACCCGAATAACACGCACGGTCTTATAATTTAGGATATGGTATTAGGAGTATCCACGTCTAGCTTGGTACGACGTCCAGGCATAAATGAAGAATCATTTATAGCTTTTAGAGACAGTTTAAAACGGAAGACATTTGAGTTATAGGTAGGTGCATCTCGCTTGAAGTTTACAGATTACAAAAAACATACTACTCATCTCTGAAATAAGTAGCAGGTAACCTTGTATCTTCCAAAAAAGCGGAAACTTCAGAGTCTTATCAGGGATCATTAATACCCCCGCCAAGTCGAGATAACTATAAACATTTCGAGACTTACAACTAACAAATCTCTTAGCATATTTTATTCTTAAGAAATGTCTTACAGGTTAGTTTCTGTCGTAATTAATCGGACGAAGTACCAATGTCAGAGGCAGATGCTCAGGTGGGTAGCAATTCACACGCATAGGTACTGTGAACTTATCCGTATTTAGGCTACACGTTAAAGCTCTGTGTATTCCACCATACCGGCATCATAAGAATAATGTGTGGCGGTCTTGTTACAGAACGAGACAAGATCACATCTTAGATACATCCTTGACAAAGTTGAGCTTTGAGATCGTTTAAAATTCCCTATTTTGGTCAGTAATGATAAACCTTTACGTTTGAGAGTAATAGGTGGACGTGATTTCGACCGCGACCAAATTGTATGCAAGACAAAAATAAACCTTTATTAGGACGTCGCGACCGCTCTCAATTTGTTGACTGATTTATGCACTGCACTACACAAACCGTTCTTCCCGTTTTGTAACAAGACAGCAGGCACACAGACCAGTTCACATCCATGTTCAAAGGCTAACAAATCCCGAAGGTGCCATTGATATTTGACAGTAAGACCGTCAGCCTAGACCTGGCACCTCTGAATTTGGCCCTGGGCGTCCACAGGGACGACCGCAGTGACGCGCCGCGCGGGGGCTAACAACTTCGGACGGATCAAATCGTTCACCAATGGGGCCTACCGAGGTTTCTGTTACGAGAAGGAACTTATCAAGATATAAGTACCGACTTATGTGTAGACTTGCGTGAAGGAGCCACCATCGTTTCTCTTGACCAAAATTGAAAATTCCGTAGCAAAATTTACATCCAACATTTGGCTCATCCACCATCTCTACAGATAAATCGATGACTAATAAATAAGAATGAGATTCAAGTCTTTCATTTACAACTTGGGGTTACACATTTTAGCATTACAATAGTATGTCACTTTCTACCTTAAAATGTTTTACACGATTGAGCGCGGAACATGAAAGATAATTGAGTTGACCTATGACACTTGACACGGAAACCGTTGCGCTGTTCAGAATAATGTCTATTTAATACCTAAACGTTATTTATTAGCCAATTATTTAAATTCGCATATTAATTTAATTGAAACCGTCAGTGTTACTTCATGGGACTGTGGTGTCCAACAGTCTCTTATTTACTCGTTATAAAGTGAATTTACTATTTTCCAATAGTGTTGTAAAGGTAAAAGCCACTTTGCATGCAGGCAACAGGTTAACGTGGCAAGTGTCAACAGAGGTGGTGCCTTGGCCAGGATACGTCACAATGTACTTTGTGGGCAAAATAATTAAGCAGCTCAGCAGTATTACGTAGGTAGGTGCCACTTCAGTTCAATACAAACTAACCTTGCTTGGTTCAATTGTAGTCTTTTAAAATATTCAAAAGATAGTAATTTAGTGCTCAATTGTTTTCAAGTTTCCAAAGAGTAACGGTTTCAAGGGAAGTTAAAGAGTGACGTTATCCCAACCGTAGCACCAAAATAATCTTCAGGGAGTTGTAGGTCACTCTCTCTCTCTCTCTCTCTCTCGTTACAAAAGCCGTAAGAGTGAAAATGACCGGCATTATTTCGCACGCGCCAAAAAGACAGAAGCGCCCTAGAAGACAAAATGCACTAGGAACGGTACGTCATTATCATTGATAATTATATCAACAAATCTTCTAAATATGTAGGTAATGGTTAGTAGTTTACACTTTATTTGTAACCATAGGTACCTACACTACCTACATATGAAAAAAATAAGGGATGACATTGTAATAATTATCAAAAACAAAACAAGAAATCAAATACTTCGCTAGCACCTACATATTTCAATGGAAATCAACTTTGACGTAAAAATACAATACAAACCCATTAACTAATAATAATTCATTTGTTTAATTACTGTTCATCCCGCTACGCTTGTTAAAGCGCCGTTATGTTAAGACTTAATTAATTAATAGTAATGGTATAAGAAGATTAAAGCCGCACCGTCGTATTATGAGTGAGTGATTACGGTTTGTGTTAAAACATTTTAAGATAGAAGATTTCTCGTTGGAATAAAAGTTTGCCGTCGAATTTTCTTCGAATCCGTTGTACATTTTAAACCATTTTCAGTCGTAAATGAGATCACTGCCGGCTGCCTTAGAGCCAGAGCCATTTTGATGGCTTCCATGGGAACCGCGCAAACGCAGTTTACGACTGTGTCTTGAATTCCTGATTTATTATAACGCAATTAGAATTTTAGGCGCAAAACAGTAGGTATGCATGTGTGTGGTTTGACCTCGAAGTGTGAGGTATTAAAGTGAACCCACATAAAGTCCAAAGCGATAATCCACACCTGTTCCTGCCTTTGTCGTTAAGCTAAACAGCTTTTTGGGGACTTTGCCCCTATTGTGACCTTAATCCGGAACTGTTTTGCTTTGAACTGGTGTTAGATTGGAGAATATTCGCCAGCAAACTAGTCCAACAAATAGTTACACTACTTTAAATTTTCATTAGTCATTTTAGGAACAAGTACAGTCCGTAAACGATTACAATCAATATAAACTTCTCTAAGACAATAGAAATATTTTTAGGCCACAGAGATCTCTACACAACTATAGAAGTCTCTAATGTCCATATACATTCCTATAATCCATAGACACCTTTACAATTTTAATAGAAACTATAAATCTATAGAAATTCCCAGAGTCAATAGAAACTAATGCAGAGAATCCTCTACTTCCATAGTTATAGGAAATCTTTTAACTACCTACAATACATAGAAACCTTAAATTTTCTCAGTCAACAGAAACCTTAGTAATTCTCCAGCACCCAAATCAGCAGTTCTCGTGGTCTCCAGCTCGCTCCCTCCAGCCCCCCCGGCGCGCTCAGTGCGGGTGCGCGGGCGGCGCGGGCCCGCGCGGGGCCCTTGGTCAGTCGCCAGTCGCCGTGACCGTCGTCCACGACCACGGGGATGTATGGTTCTTCTGGCTGGAATCAAAGAGAACGGATGTTAGTGCGGTCCAAGTACGTGCATCAATTGCAAATGCTAGATTGGATAACTGGATGCTAGATATCTAACGTGTTACTGATTACACCCTGACCTGGTTGGATGTGAATCAACCTGCTGCAGAGGTCAAATGAGGGAGAGTTAATAGGTTTGCGACAGAGTGTTGCCCATGGCAGAGTTAATTCAACGTAGTTCCTGTGAGGAGGACTAATCGACAAGAGTTAGGACGTTTCTCTACAGTTGTATTTGTTCAACCAATTCCCTATGATCTACTCAAATGGTTTTGCGAAAAAACCGGTAAATAACAATTACACAGATAAACGAACGCCACCGAGCCACAGCTGGTTGCATCTGAAGAATGCTTACGTGCGGGTGACGCCAGCTACTGGCGCGAGTGAGTAGAGCGACTAAATAATTCATACCTTGGTGCAAGTTGCTACAATCGGGGTCAAGTTCGCGTGTGTCGCACGCACGGTTTGCTCGCCTACCATTTGATTCGCGGAATGTGGGACTGACCTGGGGTTATACTGCATACTCTGTCGCGAGCATAAACTGAATCGCATTGGCTGTTGTCTCGATTTTTCTCTAGCTGATAGAGCGAGAAAGCCAATGAGATTCCGTCCAAACTAGCGTTAAGAGTGGACCTTCCAATCATTCATATTGGTGTCATTTTTACATGTGTCGCAAATTTGTACCTTCTATACCAAGTTACTACCAAAGTTTACTTGCAATTTTGCTTTTCCTAATACTTTGTTTTACTTTCATAGGTTCGTTTTACTTCTTGCCTTACGAAATTTTACTCTAGCTCTACCGCTTGGTGTTATACAGGCAGGTAGGCTGGACCTATCTACCGGCCGCGTCGGTTGAGTTTAAAATTTGGCGTCGGTTGTCGAAGCAATAGACTCCACTGCTACAACCCTTTACATAGTAACTATTACTTAATCTGGAAGGCAGTAACTTAGGCCATAGCGATCTTAACTGTTTAGTTATTTTAGGTAGTTAAGTGAGCTCTTAAACAATTTTATGAGCACCCCGTCAAACAGAACTCTTGACGGCGCGGCGGCTGCGTAGTACTGAGCTAATGTTTTTAATAAAAACACGTTTTATCGTAAGAGCCATTAAAATTTTATGGCCGATAACAAATGGTAGGTATTTTTTGAATATGACTCATTCGGAAAGCTGCGGACACTCCATGTGAACGTAAAAGAATTGACGCAAATCGATCGTTACCTATTTAAAAGTTTAATATTCTTGTCCACGGTCAAAATATAGAGTTATCTTTAATATAATTAATTATTATTTCCCCCAAATAGGAAGTGCATATATTATACAGCCCTAACAAGAGCCACGGGCGCGGCCGTGTCCAGCCAATTCCTAACACCGCCGACGGCCGGCGCATTGGCGGAAAATGTCCAAAAAGTTTTAAACTGAACTTGGCTCCTTTTTCAAATCATTTAAATTTAGTATCGTCTCAAATCAACCGACTAGTCTAATTATCTTGTAGTTATAAAACGCATCAGTCAGTATCGAGTGTTAGACATTTTAAAATGAATTGTTTATTCCACTTATCGCGTTTCTCCTCCAGGTTCTTCTAATTATGTTATTTATTCGTTTAAATGATATTTTCAAACAACTAATTGAATATAGATAGTTAGGTACTTTAGCAAGGTGTAGGAAATTTCAAATTCATTGTGAGAAGTCACGGCAAGCCCGTGAAGCCAAATCCCAAGGCCTAGGCTTGGCAGAGTTTACAGCAATTAACCTTTTGACATTTCGTTTATAACATCAAAATAATAGTTAAGTATATGAAGAACCCTCAGATCAAGAAGAAAGACAGATAGAGTCCCGCCTTAGATACAAGTGAAGCCAAAAAAACTGCCCTACTTCCCGTGTACGTATACTTCCAGCACATATTGACGCATAAAACTACCCGAACCAATCGTCAATTCTTACGTCAGTTGCTCAGAGAACGTGGACAAGAAAAATAAGTAGTAATGACGGTAGTTTTTATGCGTCAATATGTGCTTGAAGTACCTATACGTACACGGGAAGTAGGGTAGTTTTTTTGGCTTCATCTGTATCTAAGGCGGGACTCTATCTGCCTTCTACTTGATCTGAGGAAGAACCTTAAACAGTGTGGTACGCTGGTATTTCACGCGAATGTCATAATAAAGGTACGGGGAGGTACTGTGGAACCTAAATACCGCTTCGTGCCGATCAATCTAGATTCTAGACCTATTGTTCCGTGACCTATGCGTGCCTTTGTGGGAATATTCCGTTTGAAAGTACGTATTTGTTTTGGTTAAATATTGGTGATAATTATCGGGGTTCGAGGGCTAATTAAACGCTAGTTTCGATTTTTTTGTTCTTAAGGGTATAACAAAAAAAAAATGTTTTTCACCAAGTTTTTGGCGCCTATCGTTGCTAAGTAGGTATTATTTGCCTACTCCGTAATTCTGGGTTAAGCATTCATAAGATTCCATGAAAATATTTTCTTAGACGTCGATTGTTAGCTCCGCCTTGACAGTCTAATTTTATTAGCTTAGAGTAATTTTATGAATAGGCAGGTACTTGATTTTATTAGATATTTCCAATATCTAGGTTGCAATCGGGCGACCGTAATATAAGTATTGCCCGCCATGGTCTAGCTCGTACTATTATATATTCTCTGGCCCTAGGTAAATTAAATGCCTGCGTTAATTTAATTTGCTAGCGGCTGATTCAATCATGCCAGGGCCGTAATCAGGGCTACGCGGATCCGACGTATGTATGTGTACATTTGCTTTGTTGTTACCAACTTATACCTAACTAATCCAATTTGCTAATTGCTGTTTCGAATATGTAATGCATAATTCGTTTTTCAATTTTTCGTTCGTTATTGGTATTGTTTTACTGGATAAAGTGGGGTGATTCGTTGGGTTTAATAATAGTTTGATTTTTCGGAATAGTTGACTTTTTCTATACTAAAGAACGGCAAACTGGTAGACTGCCAGCCTGATGTTAAGCAGAACCGTCGCCTATGAACACCTGCTACACTAGCGGCGTTGATGATGCTTTCCCAGCCCTTAGAGGTGCTTGTAGACTCCCTTTTTAAAACGCCCCATGTTGTAGTTCGGCGAAAAGACCTTCCGTGGTGGGGCATTCCACATTTTGCAAGTCCGCGGGATAAAAGAGCAGATAAATTGAAGTTAACTGCAAAACTCACGAGATTGTCAATGCAAGGCAGGATGTGCGTGTTTTTCGCATTGTCGTATTATGTTCCCGACTGTAATTTTAAATTGAGAACGATTTATCAATCTATCTCTGTGACGACCTAAACCACAACACGCAGCGAGCGGCCGGGGCTCAGCTCAATTGAATCAATTGGCGGCGACCCTAGGTCAGGCCTGGCTAGGGTTGCCACGGCAACTAAATGAAAGAGGCTGGGTTGGATAAGGTTAGTTATAGTTTGGAACAGCATTTTTTTTGCAACAATATTGGAACTATCTGCCAAAAGAAATATGTTTAATTCAGGAAATCAATAAAAAAAAACAGAATCATTTTTAAAAATACTAAATCAGTTCAGCCCTAGCCCTGCAGACCTATCTCTACATTAACGGATATAATTATAGCAGCAGTAAATTGTCTATTGTTGCGATATTAAATACCTACCTACATCTCCTCGGGTTTTATTTGAAATGTCTTCTGATGCCACATGATGACAATAAAGAGTTTATCCATCTATCTATCTATGCTCATTTCTAATGTGATGAATGTGTGGCATTGTGTGGGGTTGCGTTTGCGCCAATATGTGTCTTGCAATATTTAATTTTAGTTCACAGGTCTATCTACAATACTTACCTGTGCCTACGTAGATAAATACTTTTGTTTTTTTGGTCAATACCCGTATTTTTCTTTCATAATGATACAGTAATTACTACCCGTATCTTCTTTGTTTTTTTTTCATTTAGAATAAGGTACATGATGTTTAGTTAAGTATAAACATAAACAAAAATATAGGTACCTTCTTAATTAATTTTCATGTGCGAGTACGACGTTTGCTCCAAAGAAATATTTTAATTCCGCAAATGGGGCACACAAAAAAATATTCATACAAAAGTAAACGCCAGATGAAGTAATTCAGCAAAAAAGCGTCTAAAATTTTCTGCACGAAATTCATCAAATTACAAAAAGTGCTGGAAAAATTGTCGCCTACAATTTTTCCCTTGGACGGGCTTACAAAATGTTTTTCGGACCGGGTGCCGGGTTTTTGCAGCTATGTTATATTTTACTCAATTGCTGGTGGTTGAATAGAGAAGTACCTCTACTCTGTAGTTTGTACAGTCCTACCGACGTGGCGACGTGTAATATTCTGAAATGATTGGCCGGGAAGGTTGAACATATTTTCGCTATGACGGGAAGAAGAAACATGACTTAAAGAGAATAAAATGTCAAAACATGCGGTATCTAGTAAAAGTGAAGTTAAAAAATATATCAAAATTTAGCTTCCCTTTTAATTTCCAAACGGAAACGGGAAGAAATATTTTTTTTTTAGCGTGAATAAGTCCGCGTTTGACTACCAACTCGCCGGTAAGCGACGATGTGGTCGAAGATGCAGACTTAGAAGATACCTATTCACTCTGACCTTGAAAAGCCCAAGATTGCAGCTGAAGATTTGTTTTATTTTCAGCATTTACGTTACCAATGCAATCAAATTGAAATCTTAATTCCAAATGAACTTAATTAATTTCCGAAGCTCGCGCAGACAAATCCGTATTGAAAAGCACGTTCGAGTTAAAATTAGGCACGGCGCATACACCAAGCTTTATAGCACCAGTGACGTACTGAAGGGAGATCCCGTCATGTGTAATCAAAAACACATGTGATGGTTTAAGTGGCCTGTTCTGTTTGCAGACTGTGTTTGGCACGCACTTTAATACTTCAAATATAATATATGATACGAGTGCTATCAAATCTACAAGAACTGTATGACGTACTTACAAATTTATTTATGGTGAACCAGCTGCACTTCGTGGTTTCACCTGTTAAGCTACAGAAACTTACTTTTTCGGGATAAAAGTAGCATGTGTTAATCCAGGATATAAGCTATTTTCATACTAAATTTCATCCCAATCCGTTCAGCCATTTTGCGAGATTGAGTAAGAAACATTCAAACACACAAACTGAACGTTTAATATAGGTAGGATTTGTGTGACTTATTAAACGTAATATGTAAATTCTTTTGTAATTCATTTATTCTCATTCAAGTGAATAAATTTTCAAGTTAATCAGCTGTATTTTTCCTTTACCATGGGATTAGTCTTGTACTTAACTACTCCAATTAAAGTTAATGATAAAATGGTAGGTATTTATAAATTCTTCTTGGCAAATGAGAAAGTCTTGTACCAACTTACAGCCAACTCCTCTTGTCTAACTCGCCTAATTAGAAATACGGCTCGTAAATAAAATACTTTAACACAAGTTACAGAGTCTTACAAAAAGCCTAATTTTAAGAATATCCGGCAAAAAATCGAGAATCAAGGAAGGCAGCCAATTCGTGCACGCATAAGGGGTGGAGGGGGCATCCGCCTCTACTAACGAGGGGTGGTAGATGGGTGGCACCTCCCCCTGACCCAAAAAACCACCCCTTGCGTACCCCACCTTATAAGAGTCGTGAGTAGTGCACAATAGGTGTTAAATAATGTAGTTTTTGTTAGAATTTGACAAGTAAGTTAGAATAACAAGTTTTATGATGCTAGAAATAAATAATAATAAGCGTGTAAATCAAATTCTGAGTTTTGAGTAAGTAGCAATATTATTCGAAATTGTTAGTCATTATGAGTATTACGAGTATGTCATGTCAAAATGTCAAGAAGAGATAATAAATTATTAGCACTCTATTACTCATCACAAAAATAAAAAAAAATTGATTAGAAACGAATGCTAAATGAATTCTTCCTCTCTGCTCTCAAGAAATAGATTTCATAACAAAAACAGCTGTGGCATCAGCTGTCAATTTGCGCAAACCCAAACAATCTCAGCAAGGGGAGCGCTAAAGAGATTCAATATTAATGCGGAATCATGAAATAGGGACTCGCCAAGCGTGTTAAGTAATTTTTTTAGTATTTCATTTTCAACTATCATATTATGATAAATTCGACAAATGCGAAGTTATGATCGAAAAAATTGGCAAATTGTACTCTATTATTTTCTTTTTTGGCATTGGATTGAATATTTACTTAGTTCTGAAATAAATGGAAACATATTTAATTAGAAATCTACGAATTTTGTCTCATTTAAAAAAACCTGTCTAAATATAGGTAAAAAGACAAGTACCTACTAAAATTATGACGCAGCAAATTTTCAATTTGACATTATATGCTCGGAGCATGTCACTCCGTAACATGTTGCGTCACGCTCGCGCGTCACGTCTAGTCTAACAGGATTACAGACGTGACGGGCAGGCGGTGTGCGCGTGGCCTTACGTCGTAATTAATTAATTTGCTCCTTTTGTTTTATTACTTCAATGGCAGCCCGTTGTACGTAAATACGGTAATTAAGATAGATGGTAATTATTTTATGTGTAAAAAGAAAGGAAATAAGACATAAATAGTGGTAGTATCTAGAGACTTACCTACAAATAATAATGAATAAAATAATTATAATGTAGGTATTATTTAGAGTCGCTAAAATAATGATTATTGTGCTGTCTGAAATTTATAACGTCAAATTGCACGTGAAATCACAAGTCTTCACAAATGACGTCATTTGGTTCCAAATGCGTCTCTGCATCTAATTAATACGACCTCTGTTTTCTAGGTCAAGGGGCATCATGTAAAATAAGATCATAGATTCTACGAAATAGGTGTCATTTTCAGTTGTCTGCTACAATTTGTGTGCGTTACATTAAATTATCTTCAAAATATCGATAAAAGATTATCACATACGTTTTATGTATACTGGTAAGCTGTCAGGGTTGTACAAAAGCAGAAAAGCACTCACTTAGCATTGGGATTTAGCGATTTTTTTGCAGACTAAAAAGTAAACGTTGCGTTTTATGAATATTGGTAGATATTTCTTAGGGTTGAACTATAAAAGTTATACAAAAACGAGTAAAAAAAAGTTTGTCAAGAGTTAGTACCTAAGTAAAACTTGGCCAAATTTTTACACTAAAAGGGTTCGTAATATTTTAGCAAATCAGAATATGTTACTTGGCAAATCTTTTACATTCATAAATCTTCCAAGTTTCGCAAGCCAAAAGTAATGTTTATTACTATTTAAATAGTAATATTTTAGCTTTGATTAATTAATCTGTGCTCGGTAAGGTTTTCCTAAGATGCGTACCGGAAACGGATGTCATTTATAACGTACTATCTCGTGGGAGAACTAGCGCGGCCCGCGGCTGTTCCTGCGATAAATTCATACGCATGACCGGCGGACTTGTTTGTTTGTAATGAATGTACATTGTACTCGTTATAATTTGACGATGGATGTTGCATTGCATTTTTAACCACCGACGCCGATATTGATTTTGTTTTTTTTTTTGTTTGAAAGATAAATTAGTCGGGAGTGTTCTTAGCTATGTTTAATGAAAAATGTATGGTTCAGTCGTTTCAACGTTAGGGTTTTTTTAATTTTAAATTTATTTATTATTTTACGACTGATATTGCTTTGCATTTTCTTTTGATAAACTTTGACCGCGGTCTGGGTATGTTGTGGTTTAAGCTGATATGCGGAACCCAGATAACTGTGTCAAATTTCTTAGGGTTTCGTAACAAACTAAGAAATGCTTATGTTTTTGCTGTGCTCGTTTGTCTAGGTATCAGTCTTTATACCTTTCATTGAGAGACTTCAGCGGTTTTTGTTATAATTAAACACGGGAATACTCACGTAAAAAAATAAGTCTCTACTACTGATTCAGCGATGGATAGGTACTGCATGCAGGGGCGGATCTTGAATTTGTGGGGCCCTGGGCTAATACTGTATAGGGGCCCTACCTAATTACTCAACTAATTGCCATTTTGACAAGAAACTGTTTTCTGTAGTGATGTAGGTATATGTAATATATTATGTTAAGTACGTTCCCCAGACCTTACACCACTTGATTTCTTTGTCTGGGGACGTGCCAAAGAATTAGTGTACGAAGTTCAAATAAGCACCAAAGAGCAACTTATTGAGCGAATCAATGCCGCTTTTGCGAAGATGAAAGAAGAGATGAAATTAAAAACTACGACTGTAAAAATCCGACGAAGATGACGGGCATGCATTGCGAATAGAGGAGCTGTTTTTGAACAAAACTGATTATTTTTTGCATTATTATTTTTGTTTCATTTTCCCAAACATCAATTTTTTTTCACAAAGCGATAGAGTTTTGTACTCGTGTAGGATACTTTTGTAATAAGGGATAACAAGGGATGTTTTTAGAAGTGTTGAATTTCATGGATAAGATCGAGTCAAAGTTGACCTTTTAGGCAATTTTTCTTTCATTTTTACACTCTATGAGCTCTGAACGAATTATTTAGTCCTTATTTGCTTCTAATTTTGCTTTGTACAGTACGAAAATGTATCAGAGACCAAATTCAAATACAAAGAACCGGTCTAAAACAGTTTTTTTTAAAGTTGTGGTGATAGGTAAAATTTCAGTAAAAATAAAAAAAACACACCTAAGCCACTAAAAAAAATTTAGGCGTCTGGGATTTTTTTTGGCCAACTTGTATTCTCTAATAGGATCTACGAACACACCCATTTAGTTTTAACCCTAGACCAAACACCCTGTATAGTCGACGATAGCAGAAGTGCGGAAAAATAACAAAATTGCGTCGGGCGATAAGCGGAAAGAAGTCCCCAGTAATAGACAAATACACGGAATACACCGACCGAAAACAAGCGACAGGGAATTCCCCGTTCCGTTTGATAGATGCGCACACGGGTTGATTGATCGCAGTGTTGCCAACCTTATGATCGGATTTTTTTTAATTCTAGATAATTTTTATTATTGACAATATCGTCTATTGGTTTCAGTTCGGTTGGGGGCCCTCTGTATTCGCGGGGCCCTGGGCTGCAGCCCAAAAAGCCTTTAAGTAGATCCGCCCCTGACTGCATGCGATGGCATTCATGGATTCTTTATACCAAGTGGATTTATTCATTCCACGATTTTATTTAACCTTATTTAAATCCACTAATTTAACCTAGCCTAATGCTAAATTGTCAATTTTGTCAGCACCTTTTTCGCACAAAATCGATCGAGTTATTTCTAATTCCGCAGTCTTCAACCCTTCACAATCTTACGCAATCTGCCGGCAGACCACGGGAGATCCCCGGGGATCGATCGTGCCCTATATTGGGGAATAGGGGATCAACTGTGTCAATTCTGTATTTAGGGGATTTAATATATCGCTGGATTTCAGAACAAGGACGAACTAGGGGTGATGTAAGACTGTGACGTCAGTCGAAATCTGACGTAACAGCAATTAGGATATGCTTTATCGAGTTTGGGAAGCATTGATTTTATTAATTTAAGTGCTAGTTTTTCCCCACAGTTTTACTTTGACTCTTACAGAGGGCCGTAACCCTTAATTTTTTTATTCATTTTGTATCCACTTTTGAAGCACTGATTTTATTAATTTAAGTGCTAGGGTCGCCTCACAGTTTTACTCGGAATCTACAGGGATCAGGGACTCTCAATTTTAAAATCCATATCGCAATTTGGAAGCACTCATTTTATTAATTAAAGTGCTGGTACGCCCCACGTTTTACTTGTATCCTGAGCTCTCAATTTTATCATCCATATTACACTAATGCAATATACTGTCGGCAGTTGTCAGCCCTAGGCTAGTTGATGCGTGCTTTCCCCGGACCTTGGGATAAAATTAAGGGGTTAGGGTTGTCCGGTGAAATAATTTTCTGATATGATGGATTTTAGAATTTGTCAGCTTTTTATCATGACAACAATTAAAGACTAAAAACTTTATGACCCTTTTTCGGTTGGATATAGGTACCAATACTTAGCATGGGACCTCCCATGTTGGCCCTAGATGAAAGCTATTTAAGTTTCTAAAAAATACTTAGATAAATGATATAATCAGGTGATATACATTTTTGTATATTATCAAAATGTTCCAGCTTATAGTAACGACCACTAGACCCTTCCGTAGGAAACCCGCGAAGCGAGCGACACCCGGCACGGAACCCTATACAATATATAGCATAGTTCACTCTCTCCAGTCTCGACTTTGTCTGAAATGGGAGCCCGGGGTGTCTCGGCGAGACCGTGCAACCCGGGAGCGGATCCAGGATTCAATGAAGGGCAACTGTATCGACTTTTTTGGACTTTGAATTCGTTCTTAGCAAAAAAACAAAGAAATTTTTGTTAACAAGTAGTGATCTTTAGACCAATTCAAAACGTAAAAAAAGTAGTACCTACTTATTTATTTACTATGTTATACTATTACTATGTATTATAATATATTTAGAAATTTGGCCCATGACTCAGGGTTGTTTTGGGGCATCGGATGCGATTTCACAAGGCCTCCCCCCTGACACCCCTCCCCCCTTTATCCGCGCCTGGTGCACCCCACATTAGGTATAACCTGATCCCACTGTATCTACGAGCTGTCCTATAGTTTTCCCTAGGGATCGATCGGATCTGGGCGGGTCCAAGCGATCTTGTTGTCCGATGTCTACGTGGAAGAGGATATCTTCCGAACGAAGGTAATCCATCCCATCGCACTGTTTACTTTCTTTGTTTTGTTGCTGAGGATCTTTACACGAGTAACGCGATAGCTGAAGCGGGGCTTGTATATATACGTATTTTCTATGTGCTAGCAGTAGGTACATACTATGTTAGATAGGACTATTGATATTGACGTAAGAGCAAATTCATCGCTTACCAACGGATAAGTTGGTGGTCAAACGTAAACTTATTCGCGTTAAAAAAATATATGATTCGGTCTCTGATCTCTAATTTAAACCCCATCAACATCACCTCTTCAAATTTTTATGTCAATATCTAAACACAAAATTTAATACAAAACCTAATTCGCCCCTGCAGAACTAACTTAATCCTGTAACCAGATTACCAGACAGACTTTTTTGGTTCCACTCCAGCAACCCAACTTTATTTTATAAACTCCACTAGCAAAAACTAAACAAACCTGGTGACAGACGGACAGACTGACGGACGGACTACGGGGTCTTAGTAATAGGGCCCCGTTTTACCCTTTGGGTACCTTTGGAACCCTAAAAACTAGCAGGGTCAGTATAGCGTTGGTTTAATAAGGCTTTATTAGCTTACTGGGAGTTCCTTATCTAGCCTAACCTAGAACTAAGTACAGGGTACAGTACAGCCCTGTACGTTCCGAGACAGACTTAATACCTAGGCCGCCCATCGTGATAAGCCTTGTTCAAAACTTCGCCCCAGTTAAAGTGCTCCAAGATTAGAGAAAAGATTTCCACGAAAAAGATTATGCCCAGGCTTAGTGGAGGAAACTTATTCACTTGTATTGTTTTTCTTGTTTTATACGAGATTTTTTATTAGGAAAGAAGAGGATAAATGTTATGCTAGTAGGTACGACATGAAAATTCCGTCAAACCATTTAGATAGGAACTGTAAAAGCAAACCAAAAGAGTCAGGTAGACCAACGAGACAAACTTCTGTTACTCCTTTAACAAGAGCAAAAGCTCCTAAATAAGAAGATCATCATTAGCACAGAATTTAAAGTTAAAAAGCTGAGATATCTAGATATAGATCCTTCATTCATACCCCACATGACTTGCGGTGCCGAAACATGGACACTAAC
Source organism: Alcis repandata (assembly GCA_949125135.1). Classification (NCBI taxonomy): domain Eukaryota; kingdom Metazoa; phylum Arthropoda; class Insecta; order Lepidoptera; family Geometridae; genus Alcis; species Alcis repandata. The sequence continues at coordinate 10,558,380 of OX421239.1, read as the reverse complement.
TAAAGAAGCTGTGCACAAGAGCAATGGAGCGTGCCATGTTAAATTTACGTAAGAGCCCGAAATACGTAATACGGAAATACGACGAAGGAAAAAACGTCACGGATGTCGGACACCGTATCATACGCCTCAAGTAGCGCTGGGTAGGACACGTGGCTAGGAGTGGTGATGACAGGTAGAGTAAAGCCCTGACAGAAGGGCAATCGGTAGACAAGCGCTTCATCGACAGACAACCTGCCCGATAGGTCGACGACGATACCCAGCGCGAGTCACACGTGCGTGAGACAAGAAGAAATGGCACAAGAGATTTTCTTATATAAAAATACATCTTTGTTTCTGTCACTCCGGTGTTTTTATCTACCCCTTAAATATTAGGTAGGTCAATTAAGACCGTGACAAGAAAGGAAGCTACCCTGATCGATAAAGGATAACGTTTTACCAGTTTGGGGGCCTTTGGGTTATTTTGTAATTCATTTATAATAAGCTTGGTCACAAATAAACTAATTAATTTTTTGATTTTGTTGATGATGATGATGTCCCACAGCTATAAACACCAAATCTCTAAGTCTAATTCCTACATAGTTGTTAGTATAATAACTACGATCTAGCAGGGCCCCGCCGTTTCTCGCGGGTCTATAATGAGTGATTGCAGTTACCACTTAACCTAGATTGTAATCGCTTCGCCACTACAGTTATGTGTGGTATTACTCCGACTGAGAATACAGATGTAGGCAACCACGCCTTGCTAGACTTTGTAGAGGAGGAAAAACTGGCTTGCTTTTATACGGGGTGACTTCTTTACCCACGGAAAAGTTTAGAACCTAGCTTTATAGCTTTTCTCTCAGTGCTTCTCCATTAATTAAGGTTGGAAGTCAGCTTCTTCAAATGTTCTTTGTCTAGCGCGAGTCTGGTGTTACGGAAATGTTATGGAGCTACGACATCTTACGTCTTCCGACCTTACGCTTCGGTATTTTGTCCATCATGGTTGTCTGCAAGAGATGATACTGATTATATCACAGTAGCTACATGGAGGATAAAATATGTTCCTATACACCGCGCTTGCTCTTATCTTCTTTATGTCCTTATTACTTTATAAGATCCTTATTTCTTATAAGATCGTGTCAAATAAATATCTTTCTTTCTTTTTAGGCCAGCTGAAAACCTTCCTCCCACTCTCTCTCTCTCTCTTTCTTTTTAGAGTAGTTGGAAACCGTTTGAACTTCCCACATTCTATCATCATTATACCAGTCTCGAGAGAACGTTTCAGGTGATAATAACTCTGATTCTCACTCACCCTCCGGCTATTTATTACAAAGCACACTTACCTTGAACGAGGTGGGGTGCAACAAGTGGTTGCCGGAATTTGAATGCTAATCCGCTTTCACAGAAACTGCATGGTTTTCAGAATTGCTTAGTCTTTGACTCGATAGCTCGATTTTTGTTTCTTTTGTGCTCTAGTAAACAAAGCAAATAGCAAAGTCTGTTATTGTTTCTGTTCGTTACTTTTTCAGGACTAATGACTTTGTTAACGAAATGGAAAATTTTGGAGTGACAGATTCAAATGCCTTAGGCATAGTTAGTTTTGCAGAATTTCAAATTTTCTAAATCTTTTCTTTAGCGGGTGTGGTAATTGGTAGTGATTTTTTCATATAAAATAGGTTTTTGAAAATAGGAAAATGTGTTTTTACGCGATGTATTTTTTGGACCTATGTGCATTCTGTTGTTGTACAACCAGTTTGTGCGGATTTGTGTAATAGAGTGGGGAGGTATTATTTGGATAAGTAAATGAAAAGAAAAATCTGTTTAACACGATAAACAGATATTTTTTTAATTTTAAATTACAGACATAAACAAGAGACGACAAAATATCTTCAAAATTTGCAATTTAAAAATTATCTCCATATTTATTGTACAGCGAGTATAGCGACGAATAAAAGGCATTCTAAAACAGGTATTTTTGCTATGTAATGAAGCATTTTCTAACTTCATAAAATGGGAATTGTGAGGTTGCGAAGGGCGCGGGTGGCGCGGGACGAGGCCGGGCGTCGACCCCGCGCCGGAGACGGCGCGTCTCCGCTGCACCACGTCATGACGGCGCGCGTCGCCGGCCGAGTCACGTCGTGTTACGGATGAACAAGGAAAGCAACGGAAACATGGGAAAATGAAAGTTCCTGTTACTGGGCGAGGAAAACTTGATTTCGATATAACTGCAATGCGGCTACACAATATATAGGAATATGTGGATGAAGAAGCCGGTAGGAAACGAAAAACAAAAGAGCCGATTCTAAAATGTGGCACAGGATAAAAAATACCACCACACTTATCAACAACTCGAGATCTAAAATCGGTCAAACGCGGAGGTGACATAAAACAGACAAATATGCAATACCTACTGACATACCTAGACGATATCTTATTGGCCAGTCGGGTAGTCGGATGGGTAGTAGCCAGTATTTTAGTTCCACTTTTGACCACATTAATCATAAGCATGTCATGCTGTAATAGTGTCGATAAGTACTTACTATCATAATTATGTTAGCACAAAGTACCTAACAGTTATATTATTATCAAATTCAGAATGAAAAATATAATACATAATTGAATTGAATTTTTGATTTCGAATGTCATAACCACAAAAATTCAATACATTCAGTCATATAACATCAAAACATGCCAATAATCTTTTAACCTAGCACAATTGGTAAATCGCGTCTCAATTGGAAAATCGTTGGAGTCCTCGAGACGCAATTTATCATAACAAAATTATATAATTTTTCCTCGTTATTTTTCTTCTTTGTTATTCATAGAAATTCAATGTTCAAAACAGGTATTGTGTCGAGTTAAGCTTCTTAGGTTGTTTCTCGTTACTTATGAAAAGACTGGAGTTGTTTTGATGTTTCCATGCAGCTTACGTTGTTTTGATGTTGCTACTGTTCTATTTCAGAGCATGAAAATAACATTGTTATCAAGTATCAACAGAATTCTATGAAAACAAGCTTGGATTGGAAATAAATGTTCTTAATTGTAAAGTCTTCGAGAATGGTTGGGAATTGTACAGAGTAAAAAAATTATAAAAAATCAAATTAAATTTTAAATACGGTATTATGATAGAAATATACGACTTGTGCGCAACGTGTTACAAATTTACTAAAATTTGTAGAACTAGAATCTTCAGTAATAATTGTTTCAATGAAAACTCGTCTCATTTAAACTGAAATTGAATAGGTATCAAATGAAATAAATGCGTTTCAAAAAGCTTGTAAAGCAGTGTATCAAGCAGCAGTTTATCCCGTTTAACATCAGCAAATTGAAACTTGTTATTTTAATAAAAAAGTATTACTTAACTCAAATTAAACACCAAATGAAATTCAGTTCGAAAAGCTTGTCGAAGTGGTGGGATATTCGTAGTGTATGAAATTGCAGTTTATCATGTTTAACTTCAGTAAATTCCGGTGCGTTTCGCGACCGCAACGATTGTCCACGCCGCAGCCCTCGCGGCCGCGATCGTTTGTAATGGCTGTACCATAGGATGGGGACGCGAGTGGAACAACTAGCATGAATGGTGTTATGTCTATAGCTTTAGTGTTATGGCTGTACTTCAAACGTTTGTTAATTTTAAGTTGAAAGATCAATTGTGGCCAGACAATTTACGTTTGATGATAATTGATCATATTATGAAAGAAATGCGCACTAATATTAAAAATACGAAAGTTTGTGAGTGTGTGGGTAAGAATTTGCGTGTATGAATTGGTTTGAGAAAAGATTTAAATATTTTCAGCTAATAGGTACTCTGGATTATTATACATACTCGTATATAGGTTTACACATAGAATATTTTTTTACCCGGAAAACCTTATTTCAATTATTCAAGAATAGCGGGTGAGCATGCGGCTGCAAAAAGTAATAATATAGATACTTCAATAGTTCCTACTAAAATTCAATAAAGCAGCACTTCGGCTAAAATATATTGAAAGGTCTACTTACAATGCAAGACTTGAAATGCTTTCACCTGAGTGCCTTACCTTTGAAAAAGATAAGATTGTTTCAATTGAATTCACACAGTTATTAGAGAACGTCGGAAGTTCCTGGCAATAAATGAACGCCTCAGAATGCATCAGATGAAACTTTGTAAATTCTTGGCAAACATTGTGTTTTAAGGTGTATATAAAGTTGTATACAGACAAACGGAAGGATATTCAATTGTTGTTCAATATACAGATTTCATCGCGGTACGCACATGTAACTATCGATAAATTGAATTTATTACCATTTTATTGCTTCGAATAGCATTTAATTTGAATAAATAGAACTGAGAATTGACATCATTTGACATTATGAGCCCGCATACTGAAATATTATTTGGTGTAATGGGCCATTATAACTTTCATGTAGAGAAGTGAAAAACTAACTTTGAATGGAACAAAATGTAAATGCGTGACAACAATATTGCTGAGATCACCATGGACGCGCAGAAAACGCATTCCTGCCTGTATATGGTCCGCCTCGTGCGACTTCTTTATTTATTTGAATAAAAATGCAAACAGTAGCTCGTAAACATAAATACCCAAAATTTATCGCTTGAATTTCAAAATATTGTCATTAAATGTACTAATAACATGTCATAAAAACGGGGCGTATTATAATAATTGCGGGTCGTATCGGAGCTCGAAATGGGCACGAGAAAAAGAAAAAACAAGCGATCAACCGGAGGACCTTTTACGTTATGCAAGCACGAGGATTATGAGGATTATTTAAAGTGGTCGGGTAGGAACAGATGGAATGGGAACTGAAAAAGCGAGTAAAATGTCAAAATATAGCATTCTTCATAAAATATAGCATTTTGTAGCCTTTTCTATTTGATTAATTGATGGAACTCTACTTTTTACCTATTAGCAGATATATTGTAGATTTTCTGATTCTCAAGTTTAATGACATTATTTCTGTTTCATAACTAGATATCTCCGATCCGAGAATCAACATCCAGCAGACGTCTTTGTTTTGTCTTGTCTCTAATGAAAATTATTACTCAGGACAGTGACCTTTGGGAGTTGTTTTTCTGTATTTCTACTATTCATGTTAACCCCTATTATTTATTCTTGTTTGTTGTGATACAACGTGATGCTTGTCGATGTTTTATGTTCGTAGGTAACTGGGTTACAGTACAGTAGGCCCAGCACAACTTCGACGTAAACTTACGTAGCGAGTTTTCGATAGAAAAGTGTACGCCATTTACGCCTGTCAAGAGCGCCCCTGGCGGTCGTAAATGGCGTACAGTTTTCTATCGAAAACTCCCTACGTATTTTTACGTCAAAGTTGTGCTAGCCCCACAGGTCAGGGAACTGGATTATTCAGTATTTTTCAGGCAACGTTCCATTAGCATTAGCATCACACGATCGCATCGACGAGTTACTGTTATCGGTTCAGTGACTTACGACGTTACGAAGAATATGCTTATTTTATATTTATTTTCAGATTGCCAGTTCCAACTTGGAAAATTTTCAAATTTTCATCTAATATTTTTTTAGCTAGCACTTAAAAATTGCGGAATTAGGTCGCATGACAGAAATGATCCTTGGATAATTTTAAGCATTTTAACATGCTAATTAGAAACATCCTTTAATGAACAAAAATGTTCGCTCTAAACTTAAAAGCATTAACTTTTAAAATTACCATACTAATTTGCCATAGAAAGAGGCATAAAGGAGCACCAGCTTACAAAGTCGTTAAACAAAAAACAGTACCAGACGTATAAAGTCGTTAAAGAAAAAAACAGCGCCAGGTTTCCTACATATGGCTTGTGGCAGGTTTGTATTGTAGCCCATGGCTCTATTATCTGACTGTCACCGCAAGTGTTTCAACCTTGTATGCAAGAACGAGCACTAATGCACGTCGTAGTTAGTTAGCAACAGCCTTGGGTGGTTGCGTTGAACTTAAGCCGAGTACACACATAAATATGTATGAATTCGGCGAGCAGACTTGGGCCGAATGACCAAAGATAAAGCAGCGACAACTAAGTTCTGCGAGCTTTTTACTTAGGAAGTTTTAAAAGATGGCGCGAGAGCGCTGAGTTTCAGGTGTGGCATAAAAGTAGGTAAGTAAATAGGTAGTTGTTCTTGGTCTTTTGTATTCATCTTATGACGTCTTATCGACAAGGTGAGAGAATTTATTTTTCAATTACAGAGAGCAAAAAAGAAATGTTGATTTTAAATCATTTTATAGCTAAACGATTCATCGTCAATCGTTATCACAAAATTGGACCATAGTGATTTTGGGCATGCATTTTTTGTAAAAACTGGTTGGCCTATAATCTGTTTTCTTTCTAATAAATAAAACATTATTAACAAGGTAACACTAACGTCAAATTAAGTCGTTTATTACGATTGAATGTAAAATAAAATATTAACCGATTTATCAGCTCATATAATGTCAATATTTAGGTAAACGTGAATTTAAACTGTAAATGAAAAGCAAATATAATTTCAAACCGTTGTGATGAATGCCCCTGAAGTATAATTTGCTTCATGCATTGAAATGCTATAGCAACAGTGATACTATAACCACCAATTATCCATTTACATAATGGAACAGTAAGCGAGTAATGCACTAGATTTAACTACTAACTACTCGAATCGCCTGAGTGCCGACGGATGTAGTTATTTTTCCATCCTGTAGCTGCAATCCATGAAATCATGTACAGCACTCTATGATCATGTCACCGCGACACGTCAGTCTCCCCTCGTCACGTCTGGAAATCTCATTAAATTGCATCTGTGGGATCATTTGATACTGCTGTAAAATATCACGGCGATAAATTATTAGAAATGAAACTTAAATCGCTGTTAATGAAAAAGTGCCACCTCGTGCGGACGCTTTTATTAATTTGATTCTTTAATGTCTTCATTAAAATGGAATTTCATGGTAATTTTAACGAGGTTGGATAAAAATTGTATTTTTTTTAAACAAGTAGCTTCTTGCGATGCGATATCGTAGTGCTACGCCTTCATAGTTTTTTTTCACTTTATCTAAGTTTTCTTTAGACTAAATAACTGAAAGAAAGTAGAAAATACATTAAAATATAACTTCTCAGAGAAGTCAAGCTTTAATAAGCAAAGCGGCGTTTAGCACAAATTTAATAATAGGTATACCTAGCTAAGTCGTCTCAATTTAAGAAATGAAATCAGACTGTTAAAGTAATTTGTAAGCAACTCAATACAACTAAAATGAATAAACTCACTAACTTTCAGAATAAAATAACGCACTCAAGTGCATCAAACATTGATTTTAAAAGATCTTTAGTAATCTAAATCAAATACAAAATACTCATTAGAGCTGCAATGTAAACTTTTGATAAAAACCTAAAACAAACCCCAAAGCAATCAAAACGAACAAAAAGGTTGTAGTAAAAATGTAAAAAAAGTCCAAACGTACTTTATTTATCGTGAGAGATAAGTTTTTTTACGTCCCAACCATCAAAGAGATTATAAAAGAAAAAAATGCGCGCGGTCATCAAATGACTGAGCAAAAAGAAAAGTAGTAAAAACGAGAATGCTCTAATCCGCGGTGCGTGCGGTTGCGCGCCGCGCTAACTGGATTCCTTTATCTTTGTGGTTCCGCGCAACGACTGTTTTTAAATGAAAGCGTTTGTAAAAATAACAGTAACAGATTTGTTTTATTTTTAATGGTGATTTTTATTTATGGTTTAGTTCTTTGATGGTGTACTTTGTAAGGTTTTAGGGGCAGCCGCAATACCATTAAATTTAATTTAATATACCTACCTATATTATTTTGTACAGGGTTTTGGTTTCCGTATAATTATCATAAGTATTAAATGAATGTTATAAAAAAGTACTTTTTCATTTAAATTGTTCGTAGCTTTAATTGCAAGAAATATATTTCTTAGAATTTCTCTAGTTATGTAGAGCTCAAAGTTTAAAACCAATAAAACGATTAGAGAAAAATAACTTTAAAATGTTTTGTGTTTTTGAAATAACAGATACTTTCTAGTTTACAAACACTGCATCAAATGACTGGAACGGAAATCACAATTTATGAAGACAACGAGATGTTCCCCCTTTGACGTGTGACGTCATCGATCCGGCGCAACGGGCACGCGCCCCTCACCACACAACAAATTACACCTAATTGCCGACGATTTAGACTTTAACACCCTCGAATAACACTTAAATTCCTTTGACATCGTGATAAATTGCATTTGTTTTTCTTCGCCAACTTACGTGCAATCGAGCTGATGCGTAAGATATTGCAATAAGGGTGATATTTGGATGTAAATGTTTTGTGTTAAGTTTGTAGCGATGCATTCCTATAGTGGCGGTGTAGTGCAAGGGGACCTACTGAGGCCACATTCTAATTGATAAAAACAAGGGGAGCGATGTTGCCATAAATACGGGATCCTCACTTGTCGGTGACCTTGATCGATATTACTTGATTTACGAGACGGGACGAGCCACTGGCAATACTGGTTTGCTGCAAGTTTTTATTTTGTTGCATCCGTGGGTAAAGGTAGACAGGTGTTTTCACCTGACTACCCAAAAGGATTGTAATGTTTTTTGGGTGTTTGTAAGTATGTTTGTTTGTCTGTTTCTATGTGAGCTTACTGCCTAAACAACTTGACCGATTTTGAAATATTTCGTTTCTATATCGAATGTGTTACAACTTCAAACGTTATCATCGATTGAGAAAATTCTCACATAGCTGTGTTAATTTATTATTTGTGTTATTTTTTAATGAAAAGGATAACAAATATAAATAAAAGAAAATAAAGTAAAGTGCCTATTACAATTTAATTAAAACCTGCTACGACCAAAACCGAAAAATTACGAGTGAACTCGCGGGCCTAGTAAGTTTTATCAAAAAGTACTTGGTCTTGTTGAACGTGAGTGTAATTTGCCCAACCTTAATAGATTAGTTGGGGCAAAGTCGCTTTAATTTTTTTTACATACCTGTACGTCCAATGACATTTGTCTATCACTACGACCAGGCACCAGGGGCGTACTTGGTAGGACAAAGTAGAACTATTCTTTACAGCGCCCAGGCCATTAGTAACCAGATCCTCAGAATCAGGGATAAAGGCCCAAACCTAAATATTCTCCTTTGTGTTATTTGGCGTCAAGCAGACAAACAATCTACCTCTGGAACTATTCTTGGACGCTCGAGATTATCTCCGTCTTTCTCACTTTCATGGCGTTTCTAATGAGAGCGACAGTGACCGAGATTATTTATTTATTTATACATAATTACTTACCGCGATAGGTTACACCACGAATATAACATAAAAAAATAAATAATAGTTTAAAAAAAACTAAAAAAACACGCTTTTTATAAAAAACCGAACTAAAAAAATAGAAAATAAAATTTTATAAATTTAAATTAAGAATAGGGTTGAAAATTTCAATAAATATAAATTAATAATAGTGTAAATAAATAAATATATGTATTTTATTTTTAAAAAGCGTGGGGTGCATGGGTCTATAGATATTATATATTTTGTAGATACATTTTGTATTGACAGACATGAGTAGAGTGATTAGCATTTTGATAATATCTTAGAAAGCACCCCACGCTTTTTTTAAAATAAAATACATATATTTATTTATTTACACTATTATTAATTTATATTTATTGAAATTTTCAACCCTATTCTTAATTTAAATTTATAAAATTTTATTTTCTATTTTTTTAGTTCGGTTTTTTATAAAAAGCGTGTTTTTTTAGTTTTTTTTAAACTATTATTTATTTTTCGCTTTTTAGTTCGATTTGCTAACTATTAACCATCCTTAATATGTACAAATGTGTTGGTGTTATCCGATTTTGGCCGTCTGCTCAAGCAAATTAAAAATAAAATTGATGCGTAACAAAAAATATTGAGCAAAAAGATTTGTAGCCGCGTGGTTTCGATCCTCAGACCTCATAAAATAAAATTGATGCGTAACAAAAAATATTGAGCAAAAAGATTTCTAGCGCGTGATTTCGATCCAGGGACCTCTGGGTTATGAGCCCAGCACGCTTCCACTGCGCCACTCTGTTCTCTGACACGAAAGACGAAATTACCATTTGTAAGTTAAATGGTATTAAAAGTTAAAGAAACTTTATAGAAAAAGCGTGTTAAAAAAATTAATAGTTAAAAAAACTAAAAAACACGATTTGTTTAGTGTATTGTCATCGGTCCTCGATATATCTACAAAGTTTGAAAGAAATCTGACCGTTTAAAGTGGGTCAAAAACGCGCTCAAAGGAGTCGGTTACATACAAACATACAAACATACAAACATACAAACATACAGGTGAAGCTAATAAAAGCGTGTTAAAAAAAATTAAATGAATAAAATTATACAATAAGTCCAGACTAACGTAATAATAACAAAAACTAATTCATATAATGTATTGTTCTTTTATAAGCTACCTCTACTTATGTTGTAAAAAAATTAAGAAATAAGAAAAATAAATAAATATCTGCACAAAAACTAATAGGTAGTCAAATAAAAATAAAAATTATAACAAAATAGCAATCCAGAATAATATAAAATAAAATCGAATAATGTCAAGTTGTAAATAATAGTGAATAAATTGATAATACACATTTAAAACAAAAGAAGAAAGATGTCAAAATTAAATTACAAATTAATTACTGATTCAAATGCATAACTTAAATAATTGATGCAAACGTCCCACTGATATCCCCACTGGCCAGAATAAGCCCTGCCTCTGCTCTACCAAGCTATTGTCACCAGCATAATGGACAGGGACTCTCTTTGTCTGATATAACACGTGGAGGATAAAACCTTCTTCTAGAGTTCGTATGTAGAGTTGCCATGGGAATAAATACAGCAATGGGAAGAATAGGGTTGTTTTGTGTGTTATTAGAGATAGCGGCCCGTCCCGGCTTCGCACGGGTAGACACTCATCAACCGACTTCAAAAAAGGAGGAGGTTATCAATTCGACTGTTTTTTTTTTATGTTTGTTACCTCATAACTTTTGACTGGGTGAATCGATTTTGATGATTCTTTTTTTATTAGAAAGCTGACGCTTCCCATTTGGTCCCATTTCAATTTAGTCCAGTTCTGATAATGGTATCCATGAGAAAACCATATAAGTCTTATTTTTTAAACATTTTGGGATAAACGTAGAGTAAATGTGTCTTTATGCGGGAAATATGGTGATTTTTCTTAACAGTTAAATTTAAATAAAATAATTCATAGGTACGCTAAAAATAAATTTTGAACTGGAACAAAAATGTAATTAAAAAAATACAAGGTGTAACGGAGAGGTTTAGTAATACTTAAGGGTGCTCTTTTACACGTCAACAACTTTCAGAACACAAGTTATCTAACGAGAAAGGAAATTTCGAATATCCAATAGAAAATTTATGACGTGACTAAAATTTTTGTATGGAAACTCGATATTTTTTTCTCGATATTGGCAAACTTGTGTTCCAAAAGTTGTTAACTTTGACGTGTAGAAGAACACCCTTAAGTATTACTACACCTTTCCGTTACACCATGTAAATTAACTACATTGCTAACAAAACGTCATCAATGGCTAGCAGAGCAAAAAAATATATACAAGCACTTTGAGGATAAATTAAACAAGAATTAAAAAACATATAAAACAAAGCACTTTGTAAAAGAAACTGTTCAATATTTACCGTTTCAGTGATGAGAATGCGCAATTAGAGTAATTGCGCATTTTTTGCACTGTACCTACTTCTCACTTTTTACAGCTAAAAATAAAGTAAAACCACCCGCGTCCGGCGCGACGGGGTTTTTACTGAAAACGGAGCTGAACGGCTAATGATGATCATCGCTGGACAGACGCGGACGTAGGGATGGGGCACCGGGTCGAGAGTGAATCAGTATCTCCTAGGCAAGCGTGCTCCATCGTAGACCGCATCATTCAAACGCAAGACTATCATTGAATAAAAAAAAACGATTGCAATAGCCCCCGCCCTCCTTTTTAGGGTTACATACCTACGTCATACGTCAGATATGTATAATAACATAATCCTTATGGTGAGACTCTGGTGTCTGTCTGCCTGTATGTCACGGACAATTATTTTTATGTGAGAGATGTGGCAAGCAAGCGACGGGCTATCTGACAGTGAGTGGTCACTGCCGCCTATGGACACCTTCAATAAGCCAAAGCATCTTCGGTGCGTTGCCTACCTAACGTCTGTAATGAAAACGTTGCGTTCGATTGGCTCGAATATTCGTCGACGAGAGGGGGAAAGCAATTTGTTTCCCCATGTATGAAATCCTGGATTCGCACCTGTCGCCGGATGATGACCCCAAATATATCCACTTGAACAACAATGTTATTGCGGTCTAATAAAAACTAGTTTGAAAATGTTTTTTACAGGGAATCGCTGAGAACATCTAGTTTTACCAACCACCAGCCAACTACTACACTCGAAATCGACAGCGCCAAAAACTCGAAAACTAAACCAATAATTAAAAAAAAAAGATTAAATTAAAAGTCCCAATACAAATGTAAATGTAAAAATATAATATAATACAAATGTAAAAATCCCAATACAAATGTAAATGGTGAAATAGAGAACCCCGAACCCCCCCCCCCCCCCCCCCCGACGGTGAACCCCGAGTAAAAGATGGTAGGCAAAGAAAATCCGTCGGGAACTGCCGCTTCCTACCTTCTGTTCCGTTGTGGGTAAAAAAAGACGCTCTCAGCGATAAGACCATCTTTAGTGCCTTGCTGTAATGTTTTTATGTGCTTGTATTTACTTTTTGAGATGTCAATACAGTATTAGGTATTATATTATAAAGTAGTCTAGTTAAAGTACATACCTACTTGTAATGTATTGAAAGTTAGCGCATCGTAATGAAGTAATTCGGATGGGGTTGTATGACAAGAGCTGTTATGATTATGCCTCAATTAGTGTGTAATTGAATCTATTCAGCATTCGTTATTACATCAATTACCGCCGATAATAATTGAAGTAAGGGTGCGGGCACACGAGGATGTGGCGCGCAACTACTACCTGGCGGCACTTCGAGTGAGTGATGTTGTTGTAACTTTTAACATTACTGTTGTCATTGAATTTGTCTTCTTTTTTATTCTTACTAGTCTTAAGTATCTAAAATGTAACATTTGGTTTATATGTACAATTGTACGTGTTATAATTTGAAGTTAAAAAAACATAAATTACATTATAAAAAATGGAATCACTGTCATAAATAGAACATCATGTATGGTGTATTTCCTTTTTCTACTCATTACACAAATGACGACACAAAAAAATAAAATTATAGTGTGTGGTGTTTCGCGCGATGCGTCGAGTGTGACCTTACCTTAATAAAATTAAATAATTTATTAACGCATTGATATGAGGCATGTTTTAATTGGTATAAAAAATGAATTATTGTCGGGTTTATGCATGGAATTATTTGTTCTTGTAATAAGCGGGTGCCGTTGGTTTATGAATATTAATGGATGCCTTTTTTGAATATTCCACACGCCCGTTCCGGAATGCAAATAAATAGGCATGTTTTAATTCTACGAACAAAGAGGAATTATCCATAAAATACCTACCATAATAGGGAAGCGCGGAACCCTAAAATTGCTTCTAGGACACACCAATACAGTGTTATACAGTAAGGGTATGCTAAGCCGAAAAGAGTTCATAGTACTCATCATTATGAACAACCTGTACTATGGAACGAAAAAAAATCTGCTGTTCCATACATTTTGTCGAATAATATCGTTGATTTTCAGGTTGGTCCCACAGTAAAAGTTGTTCATAATGATGAGTATTATGAGGTCTTTTCGGCTTAGCACACCCTTTCTGTACAACCCTGTATAATCTTACCATGGGAAAATAACTACTGGTAGTACCTACGGTAGTTTGGCAAATGCACGTGCACGTTTGACGTGCGACAAGAAAAAAACCTCTATTACATCGTCCTTCAGGACTTATGTACTTAGGTAGGTACCTATGTTTATGTAATGTGTACATTTGTACAAAAAGAGAATACAGCGATTTCGTATAAGTAGCTGTGCTAACATTACTGTGTTTCGGTTTGTTTCCAGTGAAATTACAGGGCAAATGGAAGGTTAAACAACTTATACAGGGTATAGTATCTCAGGGTGACGAGCGCAGTGCTGTGCCGCGCAGGGTCTTGAATTCTGTGAGTTCAAAATTCTGGGTGGCGCAGACCTGTTATGGGCAAACGTGACGTTTAACATCAGGCGAGCGATTTGCTCGTCTCGTCACTCAATTTATATAAAAAAAAAAAAGTATTTGTAAGAATTGCTTGCTTACATTGACAATCGGATAAAAAAACGAATCGTAGAGAAAATACACAATTTTATCTGTCTGGAATTCTATCAATTTTTTGTATGAAACCTGAAAACAGTAAAAGCTAATTAACTAACAATCCAACCTTTGATCAAAGAATCCGTAAATCTATAAAAATATTTCCAAAGAAAACACTTATTGAGTTAGAAAGTAATATTTCTCAGGAACAATAAGAAATGTTCAAGTTTTATTTATTTTGTTCGGCATTCAGCCGTTAGAGGACAAAGAATGCACTTCATGTTGTTTTATATTGCACGCCGTTTGAAAATGAGGAAATACCTACTCAGGAATGTTGTATTGAAAAATTTCTGTAGACCGGCGCCATTTTTCTACATAGAGCGGCCATTTTAGCGATAGAGATGGCGGCAATTCTATAGGGTTATTCATAAAGGGTATGCTAAGCCGAAAATGGCTCATAGTACACATCATCGTGAACAACTTTCACTATGGGACCAACCCGAAATTCGCGAAAAAAAAATCAGCTAGATACATATAATATGTAGATTCATATATGTATTTGAAAACCCGAAGTGCTGTCTAGCCCTCGTTATTGCAAAAGGGATCTCAAAAACCCTTCGAGGTGACAAAGGCACGGTTGCAACATTCATTATTTCCTACTTGCACATAAAATAAGAAAAACACTATTTTTCCTTACTGTTCGTATTTCAGTGGAAACCCGAAGGTATCTATGAAGTCCTCGTTATTGTAAAAACCGGCCAAGTGCAAGTCACTGCGGTCCGCGGTTCCGTATCTATCTATAAATAGCGGCAAAAAACACGTTTGTTGTATAGTAAGCCCCCTTATTTTATTTTATTCTGTTTTTAGTATTTGTTGGTATCATCGATCATAATCCGACTTCGGTAGTTGTTATCCACCATCTGTGAAAATTACAACTATCTAACTATCACGGTTCATGCGATACAGCCTGGTGATAGACGGACAGACAGACGGACGGACACCGGAGTCTTAGTAAAAGGGCCCCGTTTTACCCTTTGGGTACGGAACCCTGAGACGGATCTCAAAAACCCTTCAATATGACAAAGGCAGGGTCGCAAACTTTTCATTATTTCCTATTTGCAGATACAATAAGAGAAACACTATTGTTCCGTGTTCGGTTCTGTTGGCTATACAGGGTGTTTAGATATTTAAAGGACACCCTGTTACTGCGGATAGGTCGCATTTTGGTGAGACTTTTGCTGAAATATTTTTGTTCATAAAGTAGGAGACACAATGTAGCTACATTGTACAATTGTACATGTGTACAAAGGTGCAATACCCCAGCACCGAAACTGTAAAATTGAATGCTAAACATTTTGTGTGCCCAAGAAACAGGTTACTAGCCTATTATAGTTGGGGGCTGCAATACTTATTCAATCGGTTTTTATTCTTGCATACTCTTGTCTATCCTGGTAGGGTTTTTACTAAAACAAAACTTTGGTATACAGGGTTATACTCGTAGGAAAAGTATATATATACTCGTATGTATATGTAACCTTTAATCTTCCCACTGCTGGGATACAGGTCTACCCTCGAAGGGTGATTAGGCCATATTCCACCACGCTGGCCAAGTGCGGGTTGGTGGATTCACATACGCCATTGAATTTCTTCTCCGGACATATGCAGGTTTCCTCACGATGTTTTCCTTCACCGAAAAGCCAGTGGTATGTAAATTCGTACATAAGTCCCAAAGAACTCATTGGTACGAGTCGGTGCGGTGTTTGAACCCGCCACCTCAAGAATGTGAAGCGAAAAGTATGCAAAGCCGAAATTGCTCATAGTACTCATCATTGCAGACTGTAGCACAAACCCGGAATTTTCGAAAAAATCCTTCCATTTCCAGACACCCTGTATAGCTATTTCTTCAGCTTCGTTGTTGTCTCCGTCTCCATGTTAGGCGCGCTTATCGGCGGAAGCATTCTCCACGGTTCGCTGGAAGCGTTGAAAGAAAACGTGGAAACGGCTACAAATTGTCGCCGGGGGAAATCGATCGTGAAGCGATTGATAAAGCTTTGAAGCCTTGGGTTTTAAATTGTAAGCTTGTCACCAAGGGTCCTAGTGTCAGAATTTATTCATGAATTTAAACCCAAACGCAGCAATTCTGGAGAATATTTTATTATGAAAAAAAATGTCAGTGTTCTTGGTACCTAGCTACATGACCAGCAACTCTTTGTAGTTTTTTTATGAAAATAAAAGTAAGATAGTATACGTCGAGTGACTAGGGCCCTGGTGTCGAGAGTTATTAGGCTGCCCGAAGACCTCTGACATGGCTCGACGGTTGTTGTTATAGGATAAACAACTAGGACCTTCAATTATAAAATGTAAATCTATTACTTTAATACATATGTATCATTTTGCACCATTGATTTTTAATGTAACTTTTAACTCTTGAGTCGAGTTGGTTCAAGTTAATTTCAGTTCTATTTTCTATTTTCCCGGTTGTTAAATCCAGTTCAATATTTACGGGTTGTTTGTTACATAATAGTTGATATAGCAACCTACCTACTCTATCATATTGTATGTTCCGTCGGTCATTTCCTAAGCTATGTAAACTGTGTAAAGCTGTGCTCTGAACTGACAGGACTCCCCCCCCCCTCCCATCTCCCTTCTAGTTCAATTATATCTTAATTACATTCTGTGCTGGTTTGGGCTTAACGTATGGGGTTTATGTGAAAGTCTACATCTACATACACAATACATACATACATACTCGTACATACGTATACAGTAGGTGACTTTCTTCAAGGCGACAAAGTCAAATTGAAAAAGTCAAGCTTCCGATTTGTGTTCATAGATTAAACAAAAAAAAAACGTTTTTGTACAATACAATAGTAATAAATCTGCACTGAACAGACAGCACAAAAAAGAAATCACAAACAGCGAAATACGCCGGAAACAGGCATCGCGAAAAACAACAGCTGTTCGA
The DNA here is from genome assembly GCA_949125135.1 of Alcis repandata. Taxonomy (NCBI): domain Eukaryota; kingdom Metazoa; phylum Arthropoda; class Insecta; order Lepidoptera; family Geometridae; genus Alcis; species Alcis repandata. Next base: position 10,541,131 of record OX421239.1, on the reverse strand, counting down.
ATGAAAACTGTCAATGGCAATCTTCGATCAAGGATGGAAGTAGTCCACCTGGATGTACTTGATCGAAGATGGCAATCGATAAAATATATGGAACCATACCAGTGATTTTTGTTTCGCGATTTCATAGTTAGTCCCATAGTAAAAGTTGTCCATAAAGATGAGTACTATTAGCCTATTTGCCGCATATCATTTCGTTATAACCCTGTACTTTTTTATGTCTGCTAGTATAGACATAAAAAAGTACAGGATCCTAAGTTCTACAATACACAAGCAAGAGCAAGGAAAGTACATCCAGACGCACACTGCTGCAATCTGCACTACTCGGATAGAAAGCGTTTCCATCTCGCTTTGGAAAGTAGCGTTAGCAGTTTCTTTGTAGCGCTCAATCATACGGATCTGCTGAGGAGCATGAGATGAATTGATGATGCATACTGAGAAAAATGGCTATCAAAATTCCGATGAATTCACCTGAAGTACGGAGCATAGTGATAATCACTAAAAAGTACGATGATAGGCACCAATTTTTACGGTGATAACTAGCATTATATATGGTTCTCATCCTAAAAACTAGTACCTACACCAGTTTTTAGGATGATAAAACTGTAAATTTAATAATGTGGTTGGTCTTTTAAAATATAAAATAAGCTACAAAATTGATTTATACAACAATACAAACAAAATGAAGTTTAGATGAAGATCCAATTATAATTTCTGCTGTACATAACCACCAAACTGGATAAGTTACATGTTAAGTTACGTGGTTGGTTAGACTTCTCAGACAACTGTATAAGATCTAATTTGAAACTGTAATGAAGATACTGAACCTAAGTTATTTAGAAAACAACAATATTTAAAGACGTAAAATTAATTAGCTTGTGCGTTGTAGTTGTAAGTTAACCCTACAGACAACGCGTAGTTTCTAATCAAATCAAATCAAAGTATGTACCAAACATGGAACATCATGCACATCAATTTCCCCTTCGAATTATAGAGTTCAAAAATGGAACGAAAATTCCAAAATGGAACCTAATTGTGTCTCATGAATGGAACGGAGTAGAGTCGCGTGAACATCGGCAGTGACCTTGTGGGCTACTCGGCTGAGCCAGGCGGCTGGCAGGCTATTGCACCGCGCAGAGCTGCCAGCTTCCGATTTTCAAATTTCCCCGTATGAAAAAGAAATCGCAAAACTGATAAATACGTTGTTAAGAAAAATCCCGCAAAGCTTTGATTGGTTTTAATGGGTGTTGCTGTAATGCACCATTTTACTGTCAAAATGAGTCATCTAGAGCAGTGAACAAAACGAGTTTTTTTCTATGAAAATAAAACATCCCACTGAGGATTAGAAGTTGTGATAAGAAAACACAACGATGTTTAAACATTTTTTCCTCAACAATTTCTTCTCAAACATTTCTCCATACTTCAATGTTTCAAAACAATTTTGTTTTCCAGGAAACGCGGAGAAAAACCTTAAGCCTGGCAACACTGGCACCGCTTCTCCCCTCCCGGATCTCCGCCCCGCCTCTCCCCGCGCACGCAAATTATTGAGCTACCTCAGCCACCCCTCCCGCTGCACTTCCTTCCGCGTGTGCTCTGCTCGCCCGGGAATTTAGTTTCACTGAGATGAACGAGATTGCGTTAGGTTATGTATGATTTGTTTGACGCGTAGATAGATATTAGAGTTTGGTCAGTTTTCTACGGTTCAGCTTGTAATATGCGAGTGAAAAGGGTTAGGAAAAGTAGTTTAGGAGACAGAGAGTAACAAGTACAGTAAGGTAAAGCTTACATAATCTTACTGATTTTAGCCAATAGACTCAAATAGATAAGAATAAGAAAGTTTCAATAAATAAATCTTTACATAAAAAAAAAAGTAAAGAGCGGGCTCTTTTTCCGCAACTAGGCCGGTAATCGGCCCTTTTTGCGTGACATATGCGGGTTTTCCTCACGATGTTTTCCTTCACCGAAAAGCCAGTGGTATGTAAATTCGTACATAAGTCCTAAAGAACTCATTGGTACGAGTCGGGGTTTGAACCCGCCACCTCAAGAATGCGAAGCGTCGGTTCTCCCACTGAGCTACCACGGCTCTTAAAAAAAAAAAAATCTTTACATAGCTAGCACAATAAAAAAAATTAAACAGTTGGATAAACCAGCCATCGTCTCAGATGGTTGCAGACTTCTTTGTCTGAACGAAAACTATATGCAATTGCGATAAAAACCAAGAAACTAAATCACTTTCTCGGTTTACTCGCATTCCCGCCTGCACTGGCCCACATAACCCACATCGGCGGCGGGGGCGCCATCCTGGGACGCGAAACATCGCCACCGTCACGTTTTTGCGGCCTGTTTTGAATTTATAAAGTGGTCCGGGCAACAGCTGATCGGGCGACGTTGCCGCTCTCACCTCCACCCCGGCGCTCCCGCGACGTTGCCACTCCGTAGTCCGTACTAGCCAAGTCTCAGAGGCGATCGACCGAGCTCTCCCCTCCGCTTCCTTCCACATAAAGCTCCTCCATTTTCCGACATACTTGTACCCTTTATAGGTGTCAAGACTGTTTTTGGAATCGAATTTTCCGCATGTGTTGTATCGGGGTTATGCGGTCGATAGCCGAGGAACAAATAGATGTTTGAGCGACTCGAGAGCCCTTCTAGTTTACGGTGGACCGTTGGATAGCATCGTTAAGTTCCAGCTGAGATGTGATTGGTGGGTGACCGAGAAACACTCCACGTCCTGAAGCTAGCTTGCGCTAATTTCAAGGCGTGGAATTTGAGAACCCTCGTTAGCGTCTGCTAATGACGTTCTGCTTTCAAATGTCGAGTCGATACGAGCACCAAGCCAAATGAGTTTTAGTTATGGTTACGTTACAGTGCTCGTATAAATTTAAATTTCGCATGGTAAATAAGACCAATCAATGCAGTTTTTCTTGCTTACTAAATTTTTATATAAATACGAAAAAACGTAAATTAATTTAAATTTAAGAAACTGAATAATAATTTTTTTTTAATTAATAGCAACTGTATAATCAAGTTATTATGGGACTCTTGTAAATCACTGGCACGGTGGCGCCCCATCATATATACATTTCAACTTCACACCCTCTTAAAATGAATAGGCAATCTCTGTAAGAGCAACACGTCATCAAAGCAAGACTCACGACTCAGCTTACAATTACGTATTCGTACTCAGAAAAAACGTAAGAAACGTAAGCATCGTAAGCGTAAACGTAGATCACGTGTAAACTCACATCAAACTCCAACGTCAAGTAATTAATGAGTTGCTTTTTAAACTTCCAGCACAAAATCGTTTATAGTACAAAGAGGTTTTTATAAAAGAACAAAAGAAAAACGTTTAAAAAAAATTGTAAAGGTAAAAATTTCGTAAAGATTGTTTTACTTTTCATTGTTCACATTTCTGATGAAAGATGACCTGCAAATGCAAGGAACAAAGCATCTCTAAGAACTTTCTAGCCAAAGCCAATAACTGAAAAAATAACCGATTGATGTTGTTCAAAGAATGATGGAATAAGTATAAAATAGGTTCTTTTTAATTTATATAACCTTTTAATAACAATCAACATACACTATATATAAAATATTATAAATAAGAAAACTACGGAAGTAATATCAGTCATCATAACACGCTCGAAGGAGATTAAAATCAACATGACACAAAGCGGCTATAAGACTCATATCTACCGTGCGTGTGTTTTGTTTTACTGGAAGAATTTAATAAAAGGGATTGCAACGGCTGTATCTAACTCCACTCCAATGCATAAGGGAATTACCAGAGAGTCTGGAGAAGTAATAACTTTAAGAGACATGGTATTATCATCAAAGGCCAAGGACTCGAGATTCCTTTTAACTCAAGGGTTCGCAATAGTAAAACTCTAGTTTGTATAAGTTTAGTTCGCAATTGTGAATATTTTTTCGTAAGTCTTTTGCATATTTTGTTCTGTGTTCGACAGGGAAGTGAATGATCTACATAGAAATGGGAATACAATAACTTTAATATGAAATATGACAAGAAACTTGTACTGTGTATTATGCAAGAAGTAATATTTTGAATTCTGAATTCGATAGAGATGCATTTTAAGCAATCAGAATTTATTTGTAATTCAAATTAGTTAACTGTTTCGCAAAAAGTGATAGAGTGGAAACAACAAAGTGTATATCTGAACAATATGTAAGCTGTAAGAACCATAATAACGTCATCCAACATAGATAGGAATCAACAGGGCAAGCAGTGCAACGCCCGGGCTGACACCGGTGCATTAGCAACATTCACTCGTTAGCGAGATTTGCGTCTTACTGAGCAGTGCTTCGGATTTGGAGCCCGGAAGCCTGGAACAATAGAATTCGTTGTTTTTATTTTTATGATACCTATTCTATTAAGATATTATGTAAAACTAAAAAAAATATATAGATAGGGTTTACTCAACTATAAATAGCCGTCGAGTCGTCGAATTCAAATACTTCAGTTCACCCCGGACCTGCAGGGATGCTGAGCCGTAATGTGGACGAAATAATTAAGAGCGGGAGAAAATTTTGACATTTAAAATTAGTAATAAAATTAGTTTTAGCAGACTTAAAGGTTACCAAACTAAGTTCCTGACAAGCTCTCTTCCCTTTTAAAGTCAAATGTTTACAAAATAATGCAGCTGAATCGATGCCAGCTACGTGGCGGCCAGTGTTTAAGTATCACAATACAGCTACATTGCAACGATGGTGATCTAGTTGCGTCGGAAACTTTCCCACATTTATCTGAAGTGAGGTATGAAGCAGTTCTGTTTTAACACAAGCTACTTTACTATCACTCGTTATAGTAAGTATCGGGATTAAGAATAGTCTGAGTCATACATTCTACAGCAGTAGTACCTAATAATATTACAATAGAACTTCTGGCGGTAATCCGGAAAATTCAGCACAATGAAACTCCAAGCGGAACAAATCTAATCATGCGAATATTGTTTTCTATCGATGTCATACTTATTTGAAGTCATACACATATTTGGCAACAATTATGAACTGAACAATATGTCATTAAGCTTAAGGGTTAACTTCAACAGTAACCATTACGCCACACAAATGGTCATTATCATTATCCCGTCATTTTCTTTGTTCGAAGTAACTTCTCATGATTATCCCTTTAGAGGCATGCCTCCATACCATAGTAAAGGTGACAGGAAAAGGTCGCAAACAACGTATGTATTCTCAAAGCTGTTGAATATTATCTGTAGAATCTGCAGTGATCATTGTGTATGTTGTCATAAAAGGAACTGAGAGCTGCGGGTCCCGTGGCGCGATCTTTAGCCTTTACTGCCATTGCTTGCATAGTTTGAAGCCAAAATCGACGTAGTAACTTTATATTAAGCTGTGCCGATGGTGCTGAACGACATTCCATTATGTACTTGAATACATATATCCATACATAGATATGTAAAATCGAGAGCTATCACGCCAGAGGAGTGTATAAAATGTTGCTATTTTTTTTGGGAGATACAACAGTTAATCTTTACTTAGATGTCTCATAGCATTATACTGAATTTGTTATAGTTTAAAGTTATACTGCACATTTAAATTATACAAAACATGATCATACGACGTGTAAAATGTTACACAATTAATGTTTTTTCTGTCCTGAAAAGTAGCAAACTTTTATACGCCTCTCTGATATAATTCCCTCGATATGGATACGGAAACGCTACTGCCATATTGATCCATGTAATCCTATATGAACTGCGAATGTAATTTCAACATACTGTGGTAGGGTTAAACCCATCGATGGAGGGGGGGGGGAGGGATCAATAAATATTTTAATGGAGTAATATAATAACGGATATAATGATAATAAACGGCGAATAAAACAAAACTATATCAAATAGACGAGTAATATTCTTAGCTCTACAGACAGACAGATTCCCAGTCGTAAATATAACAAAGGTCTGCTGTCGAACTGGCAACATTTTCGATGAAGACGTCAATGTGCACATTGAATACAAAGTAGGGTACGGCATAGTTGAAACATTATCGCAAATCATAACATTAGGTAAATTGGGAACTTTACTTTACCACAGGTAGGATTTCTAAAGAGCACACATACACACAGAAGCAGGATAGGGACATATTGTAAGCGCTTCGTAGAAATTCTACTAGCTATTTTAACGTCCAGGCCGTTTTCACCTTAGGGATTGTACCCCTCGGGACGCTGTGTATTTTTGGATAGTGTAGTCACCGGGACGTGGCTAGGCACTATCGCCATCTAAATATTCTGGTTGTTGTCAACCATCGAGTTGGTGGGAAATCCTGGAGCCCTATTCTGGGGAGTTAGATATTATCTCGGTCGCTGTCGCTCTTATTAGAAATGTCAAGAGTGAATTGACAGACATAATCTCGAGCGATCAATAATAAGGTTCAGATGTGTAAATAGTAACTATTTCAAATTTAGAGATAGGTTGCTTAATACAGAAGATGGCGGCAAAAGTCTATAATAATTACCTATTACTCCGAGTCCGAGCAGCAGATTTAATAACGGACTTAAAACTCAAACCAAACTAAATGAATATTTTCTCATCATATTTCATTAGTAAAATGTTCCTTTAATAAAACCTGGAAACTGGAAACCATTTTAAAGACTTTAAAACTTTTCGAAAATTTAACCGCGTAAAATTTTACCAGGTGACCTAAAAATTCATTGTGATCCAAAGAAAATAGGTCAGATGTCGGGTAGCAGCCCTGAACGCAAAGGAAACTTGTCCGGGCTAGCTTTGAGCAGAGAGGAAAGGAGTTGAGAGGCTTCCTTTTCCAATAGGGTTGGTGCGGATTTTAAAAGTAATCTTCGGAAGACGAAGTAATTGACAACGCAGTAGCAAAGCGAAAATTGTACTGTCAATTTTAGAGTAGAGTCTCGATTTTTTAATTGTTCGTGAGTATTTATGAGGATTTTCAAATCAAATGTAGGTTATAATCGACTTTTTCGACAAATGAGATTCGTTCGAAATTAAAAAAATACTTGTTTCGATAGATTCGGAAATCAAGCGCTAGATACGTAAACTAACTCAACTTAGTCTAATTCTGTAGTCTCGTTTTAATAATATATTATAACAAAAGAAAACTAAATAATTGATAAATAATTGCTAAGCATTAACCAATAATGTTTTTATCACCGACTGCATACATTAACAACATAAATAGGTACTTCATGTTCCATTTGTGGAACAAATTAAGGACTCGCCCATTTAAGGGTTAATTCTTGGCTGAACTATCTTAACAATTTACTTTTTACTCGTATGCTTAATTGCCATGACAGCATGTGTAATTTACGACCAAAGACGTAAGTTTACCGAAACTTGAGAAGGTGATATTTTTTTATATTTTTTTTATTTTTTTTTTGCTTTTTACCAATTTCAATGAGTTAAATGTCAACAATAAATGTTAGTTTTTTTTGCTTTTTACCAATTTCAATGAGCTAAATGTCAACAATAAATGTTAAATGTTAGTTTTTTTTGCTTTTTACCAATTTCAATGAGTTAAATGTCAACAATAAATGTTAAATGTTAGTGAATATGGGTCTGAAAACGTACGATTTTTTTAAGTTATGATATTTTTTTATATTTGTTTAACATACATAATGTATGTTTTTACATACACACACATAATTATGCTAAGCTTGTAATAAAAGAAATTTAAGATCGAAACAAAATTGGACAACCATGGTTCTTCATACGATACAATAGAAAGCCTATTAGAGCCCTTCCATTCGGCAGATCCGTCAAGCGTGAAGCAAAACCGACCATTTAAAATGTATTCTTATGTTTAGAGATTGAATACGTGATCCCAAACAAAACAGGGGTCCGAAACCAGAGCAAAAGGCGTTAAACAAAGTTTTGTGCGGGAAACCAACCATGGTCGAGGGGTTAAGAATAAGGGATTCCTTTCCTTGTTGAAAAGAAAACCCGTCGGGAAAATGCGAATTCAATTTAGTAAAGCAAATAGGACCTTCGGGAAATATAAATATAACGAAAACTATACATACACAAGGTTATAATGAAAGGGTATGCTCAGTAAAGAGTCTTTGACATTAATTTTATGGAACAGCTGATTTTTTATCGCGATTTCAGGGTTGGTCCCAAAGTAAAAGTTGTTCATAATGATCATTACTAAGTATGAGTCTTTTTTGACTTAGCATACCCTTTTCTTATAACCCTGAGCAATTGTATATCTATAACTAGCTGCTACCCGGGGTTTCGAGCCCTGCGCACGTGCGGTGCTACTTTGTGTTCGCCTTGAGGCGTCAGGCTACAAAATATAACCTATAGCCCTTAGTGAAAACTAATTAGCAAGCTAGCTCAGTGTAGCTTCCATTAGTGAAATAATTTGTAAAATTGGATCAGTAGTTCCGGAGGTTACAACAAAATACTAACTTTTCTTATATTCAAACTCTTGGATGTTCTAATATATTATTATCCGAAATAAAATATATTTGAATTTGAATTTTGAATATATTAGTATATTGGTATTGCAATTTTGAATGTATTAGTAATTAGTATATTGGTATTGCACACCCCATTTTTCTATTCATTATGTATCCTCTCCATCCTAAGGTTGTCTGGAAGAGATCGCTATTAGCGATATGGTCGCCAGTTGTTGCACTGGTTTTAAGTTTAATTGTCCTTTTGTTTGTAATTTCTGGTGTAAATAATAAAGAGTTTATCTACAGGGTTATTCATAAAGGGTATGCTAAGCCGAAAAGGGCTCATAGTACTCATCATTATGAACAACTTTTACTATGTGACAAACCCGAAATTCGCGGAAAAAAAATCAGCTGTTCCATAGAAAAATGTCAATGACACTCGATGAAATGTATGGAACAGCTGATTTCTTTTTCGCGAATTTCGGGTTTGTCCCATAGTAAAAGTTGTTCATAATGATGAGTACTATGAGCCCTTTTCGGCTTAGCATACCCTTTGAATAACTCTGTATATCTCTATCTATAGAAGTAGGTATATTCTAAAATTACACGTAATTGAGGGTAGTCTATGAAAATTGGAATGAAAATGTTGTAGTCGTTTAAATTTTCATGACATGTTCGTAGGTTAGTAGTTAGTAGATAATGTACAGACGACGTTTCTAGAACACATCCATTAGTTAGACATTATTCACAAACTAAACCGTTGTTAGGTAGGTTTCTGGGTTATACAGGGCTGTAAGGAAAGGGTATGCTAAGCCGAAAAACGCTCATAATAATAATAATAATCATTTATTTCAGACCAGGTCCATATTACACACATATTATTATACAAAATTGAAAAATTAAAACATTAAAAAAAATAATATAATACCATAAAAATAAAATAATATAATATAATACCCATTATTATGAATAAATTGTGCTATAGGAGATTGGTTGAATGCTGTGGGACCAAGCCTGAAATCGAAAAAAAAACTACTGTTCCATAGAAAACGCAAGTGACACTCCACAAAAGTATGGTACGTACCTACGTATGGTAAGTATGGTGCTGATATTTTTTGGCGATTTCAAGGTTAGTCTTTTAGTAAAAGTTGTTCATAGTTGTGAATTGTGTTTCTTACCATCAGGCGAGATGGCGGTGAAATGCAAGCCTATACTGAATAAAACAAGAACATTATTTTTACAAAACAAAAAACAAAAACCGACTTCAAAAGACCGACTATTGATTTATTCATCTATATGTCGCGCACGTACTTCATGCAAATTTAGACTTATATGGTTTTCTCATGGATACCATTATCAGAACTGGACTAAATTAAAATGGGAAGCGTCAGCTTTCTAATAAAAAAAGAATCATCAAAATCGATTCACCCAGTCAAAAGTTATGAGGTAACAAAAAAAAAAATATAAAAAAAAAAATTAAAAAAAAACATACAGACGAATTGATAACTTCCTCCTTTTTTGAAGTCGGTTAAAAAAAAAGAGTACGTACCTACTATCGATCTCTTTCCGGCTTAGAATGCCCTTTCCTTATAGCCTTGTATCCTGTATTGATGCTCAGAACACTAATGTTGTTTACTTGTTACCGATATCTACTGTTACCAACTGAATATAATCCTGCGTAGGAAGTTACTATAATTTTCCTTAGAAACTCTTATAAAGAAGAGATCATTTTGTAGCCCGGAGACACAGTTGCTAAGGAAAATTCTGAATTAGGTATTATTTTCGTTAGCAAATAAATGAAAGCAGGAAATCATTATATCAGCTTAAGTAAATACGATATAATGACGTGTTTATGTCTATAATGGTCCCGAATTTTCATCAGGATTACCTTTCGTAACTTGTTTTTATTTCATAAGTAGGCAATTATTTATTCTATTTCAAGATCTCGACAAACAAGTATAATTCTTACCTTGCGGGAATATTTTAAATTCGGAAGTGAATTTTCAAGCTTTTAGGTTGTCACGCAATAAAAACTCAAACGATTGAGATGAAATTTTGCATACACCGTCAGGAGTATAGAAAAGTACATCTTAATATATATAAATCTCGTGTCACAATGTTTGTCCTCAATGGACTCCTAAACCACTTAACCGATTATAATAAAATTCGCACACCATGTGCAGTTCGATCCAACTTGAGAGATAGCATAGTTTAAATCTCAAATTATAGTCGCAATTTTAATATAATGCAAATTATATATATACTGATAATTTTTACTATAAATTGACAAGTTATCTACTACGGTTGCTATAGTTACGCAATGGCTTTTGACAGGACAACGTCTGTCGAGTCAGCTAGTAAAATTATAAAATAACGTTTCACTCATAGCTCCCCACTAGGATACCCTGAGTCGGGGACGCCATGGAACACAAGACAAGGACAACTAACACCCAGACCCAGAACAGATATAAATTCAACATTCAAACATCTGTCCGGCCGGGAATCAAAGCCGGGACCGCTGGCTTATAAGGCGGATATACTACCGCTGAGCCAAACAGGTCGTTGCTATTTATCATCATTATAATAGTTTTTATCACCGCGCGTCTGAAACCGCAGAACGCAGCTAGTCTTTAATAATTTACAAACAGACCAATGACTCATACTGATACTTTATTTATCCTTGTCCGGGTATTAATAGGAAATATTCCTAACAACCCCACTGATTAAAAGAAGTACCTTTGGAAATATAATACATCATACTCAGTATTATGACAGCATAAGTAAATAATTAATTATGAGTAATAGGGTGACCCGATGTCATGTCGTACAGGGACCACCAAGCCTGGAAACTACCCCAGCGACAAGAGCAACGCTCTTAAATTTTGAATGCAATAATAAGGTGAACTAAAATACCTTGGATTAGATTTAATACATTTCATGAAAATGTAAGAAAGAACTACACAGCAAGCGGTCTAGGACCTTATTCTTGTGAGTGAGATTGTCTCGGTCGCTGTCGCTCTCATAAATGTCATGAGAGTGAGACTGACGGAGATAATCTCGAGCGCTCAAGAATAGGGTCCCTGATAAGAGTTCTTGCATGTCTCGCGATCTAACTGCTGTTCTGTGTTTAAACGTCTAATCTAAGCTATCGTAGCATGACTACATGACCGCAGAATGTAGAATTCTGAACTCTAGACCGCTCTCTGTGAGGCCGGCGCCTAACTAATGGAGCCCCCTGTTAAGTATAAGTATTGATGATCCGCGTCATACTAAGTATTCTGTGGTAATAAGGAGCTGTACACATCTACACTGAAAAAAAATTACCATCTAAATTCCGCTAAAAGAATGATAAATTCACGCTAAGTACGGAGCATACTAATATTACCAAAGAGTATGATGATTAGCACCAGTTTACGGGTTGTTGTACTTTTTGCTAATAAATGATAGTTGTCACCGTAAAAACTGATGCTAATCATCGTACTTTTTGGTAATATCAGTGTGCTCCGTACTTTAAGTGAATTCATCATTATTTTAGCGGAATTTAGATGGCCATTTTTCTCAGTATACTTTGGTATAGATATATCGTAGCTACCTACTCTACCTATAATGACGTAAGTGATAAAGTGATGCAGAGATAAGCTGAGACCTAACCTTAATACCAAGGTTTCTAGGTTAGCGAGTATGAAACGGTTTGGATAATAGAGTTGTTTGGAGACAACCAATATTTACGTGGGGTCACCAAGCTTCGAGTTATTTTGGCTGAGATTATTTCGGACAGCAATTGAAAAAGTTTTCTTTTCATTTTAATTAATTAGGTAGGTAAGTATGTATACCTCAGTCTACTTTGTCACAGAATAAATAGTAGTATACTACAAGTAAATCTCAAATAATCTAAGGTTTCTGTTCCTTTGTACTTGAACTCCTTGAACTCCTACCGCCAAAACGACTTCACCAATTTTGGATTGCCAGGTATCCAAAACCAAGTCTAAATTTGTCTTTGTATCTGGAATAGCTCTTTCGCATTTAGGTTTTTTTTGTTTTCTTTTCATAACAAAGTTTCTATTGACATTGGGTCCATATTGTCTATATTTCTTTCTTTATCACATATTTTCCACTTGTCCTACTTGAAATCCATTTATTTTTCCCATTACTGATGTTATAGAAAACTCGTGAAATAATCAGGTTTCATTTTAGTCAGCATTATCTCGTGTGATATGGTAACCCTGTGTAGGAGGTACAAAGTAGGTATTGTTTCGGCATTGTATGTAGATGCCAGTCTACCCGTATCTATCCATTGTTCGGTGGAAAGCTCGATATATATCTTTTGTTACGATATAATACACGATCCGCTTATGATACTATTTATAGGTTATTTTGTACGTGATGTGGAATGGATTTTTTTCTTTTTTTGCGATAGGTTCTAATGGCGGAGGCTTAATACCTTTGACACGTTTTTATAATTAGAACATTATAATTCATTGGTGTTATTGGGTAATAGGCAACTCTATACGAGTATTTTACAGCTTTGAGTAGGTTTTTTGTTGGGTTTTTTCGCCCCTGTTAATTATTTTAGTGTCAAAGTTTGGTTTATATTTTGTTTTTCATTTAGGCCTGAAAGTTTTTGTAAAAATAATATCCAGGCGCCGCCATTTAAAAGATTACCTGTGAGATATAAAATAAAATTTCCACAATGATATTAGTTATTTCTAAATTGTTTTTAAGCAGTATATCAAATCAAATAGGTACCTATCTACTTCTCCACATGTACGCAGCTGTAATTACATACCTATACAAATACATGTAGTACGCATAGTACAGTTATACACAGAAATCCAGTTCAATTCTCTCCTCTCTATTACCGATGTACCTATTATCTAAATCTAGGTCTAGCTATAAAATAGATGCCACAGTAATTATTACTACATATTATCGACATCCCTGTACAGTCGGCGAGTTTTACTACTCGCGAGGTGGTCTGGCGCAGTTAAATAACGACCAACCTAAAGTACAAGTGACCAAATGATAGTACTAAAACTGTCTTCGGATGGAAGTCAGTTTTGTTTAGAAATACGACGGTGGCGCCAGAATTGGACTTTATAGAGAGGTTGGTCGTATGATGTTAAGATGGCATGTGTCTTATGTCGGCGCTCGTTCGGACATGGCACTGAGTTTAACGTCATTTTATTTCTCTCTTTTTAGTTGTTGATAGAGTTTAGATTAGCTTAATATCTAAAAAAACAGCTAATGTATAAATATGTGCTGATACATTTAAACTGTAAATTAATTTAAATTTCTGAAAGTATCAGGCTAGTCAGTGCATTTATAAAAACAAAACATTTATAATTAAAACAAATTTTGACAAAAGTACGGGTAAGCAGTTAAGAGACATCAAAACCAGAAAATCTCTAATTTGTTCGTGGGTAAAACAGCTGCACTCATAAAGCTGATCTTTTGTATATGAAAAGGATAAAGAATATCTAAGTGCCTACGTGTGACCGAGACAACCCACAACAGAACAGGCACTACACGGACTTATCATATAACAATAACAAGGAAACGCGAGGCAGAGCGTTAAAACGTAATGCGTGTAAAATTAATTTCTACGTTTCTAATGACATTTTTAATTAAACTCAAGGACAAATCGAGCCTTGTCATAACATTTTTTTAACAGCACGTGTGAGACAGCTATCGGCTTTTACGGACCAGAACATGATTAAAAATTTAAAAACCCCCGAACGTTTAAACGGCTGAGTCGATTTTGATGATGATGATAATAAAATGTGGATATCTTGTGCCAGTATTTTCACTCAAAACTTTTCATGGTTCAGGCGTTTGACCACATTTTTCCGAGTGTTTTATTGATAAAGTCAAAGATGGTGGACGTTTATACGTTTACTTTTACCAGTAGGTACTAAGTATTCTTAGTACCTACTGGCAAAAGTAGTCAGATCAGATTAGTGCTAGAAAAGTGCCCAACCGCAATGATTTTTCAGTCTCTATTAATTATTTCTTACAGCGAAAGTAAGTAGGTAGGTATAGTATAGGTATATAGTACGTAGGTTTATTACTTAATTAGGGATTCAAAAGGACAGTTATTACCATAGACAAAAATACACGAATTTATAAGTACAAGTTTAGTGTACTTATATCGATTTGTCTATGGTTTTTACTAAAGTGCCCAATTTATTTGTCTATGTTATATTTATCTTATGATTGGAAATATTCCAAAATAATTATTTAAGCATTGTAACATAAGTACCCCAATCAAGAGCTCTCCCCCAATTTATTTCGAGGCCACTAGGTGATTATTTCGTGTAATACAAAATCAATTAAACTAAGAACCAATTAGGTACTCCATTTATACCCAAAATATTGGCACGTGTAAAAGATTTATTTTTTCTTCGTTTACCTGCGTAGGTTGTGCTTAGCGGGGTGTTTTTGCTACAGCAATTTACCTTCTAATTGGCCCTTGAACCCTGATCTTAACAAGAAAGGAAAAAATATATAAAAGTATATTTGTTATTGATAGATATTTCGTCTGATCCAAATCAATTAAGATAAGAGCCAATTAGTCCAATCAGTCGTAAAATGTTGGCACGTGTAACGGATTTATTAATTTTTGCTTCAATTATTCAGCTGCGTAAGGTATTGTTATCGGGGTGCTTTTGTTAGGGACATCACAAAACAGTCTGTCCATTTGCCACGTGCTCTCTGATCTCAACACGAAGGGAAGAAATTATTTCAAAAAGTATATTTGTTGTCCTGTGAAAAATATCTTAACCAATATTATAAATGCTAAAGCGAGTTTGTTTGTGACGGCCTCACGTCTTCCGATCAATATGAAATTTTTAAAACACGTGGTCAAAGGTACGAAAACGTACATAGTGATCATCATCATCATCACCGTTTTTATCATAACGCTTGAGGGAAACCGTGGGATGCAGCTAGCGAGAAAAATTAGAATCTGAATTTCAAAAATCACTCGAAAAAATTAAGATGTGAACAGGTAAGTAGGTATACCAAGATTTACCTATACAGTGGGACGTATCTGGATGTGTACCTATCTACGACCATCAACTTTATAGATAAGAAATACAATACGAAACTCCGACTGTCTGTTACGTACATCGTACAAGTATGGCTTGAAGTTTTCCAGAGCTGAAATAACATAAATTCCGTAGAAGTGTGCCACTCGGGAAAGTACAGAATGATATTGCGAGTGAGTGAACTCATCAAGACCCGGGATCTCGAAGGAACGAGGTTTATAAGACTAACTTTGGATCTCGAAGTTGATTGGAAGACTCTACTTAAGAAACGACGAGTTTATTTTGTTAGATTGCTTGGCGAGGATCGTGTTAGGAGTTAGTGGGTCAGCGCGTAATTTGTCTTGCCCGTTTCGAAAATGGGTCTCTGCTATTACGTTTCGACGAAACATCGAAGTATCGTAAACAGAACTTTGGTGAAATAATTATGTTAAATTACTGAAAATTACTAGTTAAACGATTCACTTTTGAAATGACACCTTTCTGGTTGAATTATACTGCACAGGTGCTGAATAACCTAATATTACCTACTGATAATTTCCTCAAGCTGTGACACTTCTAGGAATAGAGTATATATTATTTAGTATTTCAAAGCAATTTGTTTAGTCTAATTTCTACGTAGTCGTACCAATTAGGTGTATTTATAGCAAGGTAGAATAAGTATTGCACCCACACAATTTCAACCCTCGTCGCAAAAAGAGGGGCGAAAAGCTTAACGGGGTATCTGTGAATGTGTATGACAGACGTAGCTGTGCGTCTGTCCGTGGCATCGTAGCCCTAAAACAAATGGACCGCTAATAATGCGTTTTATTTGGTTTGAAATGTGACTTGTTCGAGTGTTCTTAGAAACAAGAAAACCTGTTGAACCGTTTGAAGATTATCATCTCTTTTTTAGTCGGGAGATTTTTAATTTTACCCACCAATTTTCTTGCAGATAAAATGAAATTAATGTAGGTATGGTAGGTTGTTTATTAAGAATATTTGAATATTTGTGAAAGTAAACAAGTAAAGGTTGATAAATCATTGGATACTGAAACTGACAGCATCAAACAGCTTGGAAAACTTCGTTACGACAGAGATGAACACATAAAGGTGTTGTATGTAAATAGGTACATATTGGTACAGGCATGTAGGTGGTGTTTTAGCATATTGTACCTACAGGTTTTCAAGGGAAGGGTATGCTACGCCCGAAAAAGGCTCATGGTAGTAATTATATTGAACAACTTTTACTATGGGACCATCACGGAATTCGCGAAAAAAAATTCAGCTCCGCTCATAGAAAAATGTCACTGACACTCGACAAAAAAATGTATATTTAATGATGAGTACTATGAGCTTTTATCGGCTTAGCATAACCTTTCCTTATGACCCTTATGTTAAATAAACGTGTTCCTCGAGAAAATAGACAATTCCCTCTTCTTATAGATCTTAATATTGGCGTATGTTAAGTACAGCTCATGTAATCTGTCCCGAGAGGAGTCGAAGCGCAGTGCTGAAGATACGACTTCGACGAACTTGGGAGCGTTTAGCTAGAGATAAAGATAATCCCATTTAGTCAATGATAGTTACAAACATTGCATTTATTCCAGCTGCATGGACCCTAATACTTCTACACACTGAGAAAAATGGCCTTCAAAATTCCGATGAATTCACCTAAAGTACGGAGCATACTGATATCACCAAAAAGTACGATGATTAGCACGTTTTTACGGTGACAACCATCATAATATATGATTGTCACCCTAAAAACTGGTGCTAGTACTAGTTTTTACGGTAAAACCATATATCATAATAGTTGTCACCGTAAAAACTGGTGCTAATCATCGTACTTTTGGTGATATCAGTATGCTCCGTGAGTTACTTTACGTGAATTCATCGGAATTTCGATGAATTGTGTGAAGTGAATTCATGATTCTTTTAGCGGAATTTAGATGGACATTTTTCTCAGTGCAGAAAAGGTAAGGTAAGGTAAGGTAAGTACATTGTTCAATTATTTTATTCATTCGTTTTTTTAAGTTTTATATAAGTAAGCTTTACCTACTCAACTTCCGTTTAATTTAAATATCAAATAATGAAATTCCTTGTATACGTGACATTCAATGTTATTTATGGTTCATAATATTTCTGATAAGACAAATTTGAAGAAGCCTATGAGCCCATCACCCAGACATAGACTTGAAACAGCTGCCTAGTTACTAGAACTACGTAATACTTTCTATGTATATGTATAAGTGGGCCGTGTCATTCGACGGAAAATCCTAATTTCACAGCGGACGACGAAATGTCGGCTCAATGTGTTTCCCACTAAAAATTCCAGGCACACGCCTAGGAACGATCAAATTGTCTAAAGACATTTTTGTGTCTAGAAAGTTACAAAAACCTGCTTTGTCGCGTTTGTCTCTTACATTTTTTGACATAAACCAGAATGTTTTATACTCAATTCATATGCTTTTCTTTCTTTATACACTAAATCCAAATTCTATAAACTTAAATGCTTTATCAAACGAAGAGCAAGACATCAGAATTTGCGCTTTATTAGTTTATTTTTAAAGCACTTTCAATTTTCTACGTCTAGGCGATTAATTTTCAATTAAGCTTCGATCTTAATCTTTTATTGATCAATCGATAGAAATTGAATCAAATGGAACTAGTAGAAATCATCGAAAGGGACACTTGATTCGATTTTGTAGCGCTAACGTGGAAAGCTGGAAAATTGGATTCCTTATTTACGGAAAAGCTTAGATTACGTTACTGGGAGGAGAGGAAGTGTCTCCTTGGGATGATGGAACTTCCGGGACCGCTAATGCATCTGAAGATGACGACCAAGTTTCGTTACGACGGCTAATTGACGGCAAAACCATGAGAATAGATAAGTGGTAGTGGTAGGCAAGTTTGTGAAGTAATTAAGTACGCGCTACCACGTGTGCTTCTGTAAGGTAAACCTGGCGAAAATGTAGAATGTATTGTACCTAAATGTAGTTGTACTTACATACTTTTTATGTAGTTGTAGGTACATATAGTAGCGACAAAACAATTAGCGCAAAAGAAACTAAAAAATAACGAGGTTAATCAAAGTTAACGAATGAAAAACAGTTCAAAGCGTAAAAGGTAGAGTTTTGTTTTAGCAATAACCCATGTCCGAAACCATTGGAGCTGGATCCCTTTACCTAAAATCGGTCGCAAAACTTTAATATCTTATTTCGTTAACGTACCTAACCTTCCTAGGTAACCAAGCGTAAATAGGTATCCAACCCACCCCCTTACACTACTAACCTTATCAACCTAGTCCACTATTACGTCAATGAACGTAATAGCAATATAAATACCATGTAGGTACGTATTCTGAGGCGCTCGAGATTATCTCCGACAGTCTCATTCTTATGACATTTCTAATGAGAGCGACAGTGACCGAAACAATATCTGACCCGCTAGAACGGCGCCCCAGGTACGTGCTACTGAACAACGAACATGTGTCACATTTCATTACTTATTTCTCATTAGACAGAAGTTCCCCACAGCATATTAGGGTACCGACGTGCCCTTTTGTTTAGGGCATGAATATGCATCGAGCTCCAAAGGTCGCGGCGGTAAGGTCGTTCAACTCCTGCTTTTTACTGTAATTGTCAGTACTGTTAAGTCGGTAAAAAATTGTTAGTTGTAGATAGTAGAACTGGGTTGGTATGGTAGTAGTAGCGCTGAGGAGAAAATGTACAGAACACAAGCTCTTAGCGGCGCAAAACCAAGTGCTTTACTAAGTTTGAAAGACGCTATAATTATCTTGTATTGCCGCGACTACCAGAACATCATCGTGGCAACACGGTGTCGTAGATATGAATGCTGCACGTTCTCGTATACATCCGTACATTTCATTAGATAGTTCCGGGCATAAGAAATATGATGTTACTTCCCACTCCCATTTATAAGCCTACGCGCGAGCCTTATTACAGGTTTCGCAGAACTACGTGAAAAGGATACAAGAAGACCGAAAAACGAGCGAAGCACACACACTTCACACGAAATTTCGGGTCGATATTTACGTCTAATAAATTTATCCGGCAAAGATTTTAGACAGAAGATGCGCCGAGACGTCTATCACTCACGCCCATCGCTGTTTAATCATAACGACGTACTTACTTAAAGTTTTTAGCTTGAGCCGTGTAAAGTGTGTATACAAAGTTATTCATAAAGGGTATACTAAGCCAAAAAAGGGCTCATAGTACTCATCATTATGAATAACTTTTACTATGGGACCAAACCGAAATTCGCGAAAGAAAAATCAGCTGTTCCATAGGAAAATGTCAATGACACTCGACAATATGTTTGGAACAGTTGATTTTTTTCGCGAATTTTGGGTTGGTCCAATAGAAAGTTGTTCATAATGATGAGTACTATGAGCCCTTTTCGGCTTAGCATACCCTTTATGAATAACCCTGTATATCTGTATTTTCTACTCTGCTGTTGTAACACGCGAATTAGTTGTGGAGTCACGATTTACGTCCGACTGCGGATACAGAGCTGTGCTAGATGGCAGTAGTCTACGGAACGTAAGTTACGTGAAACTTTAAAACAGGGCGAAGTAGAGCAGCGGTTACGTTTAATATTGGAAATGTATGGTGGAGCAATGTAGCTAGAAACACTGGAAATGCCTCAACTTGTTTCAATGATTGGAACCAAAGTTTGTGACTTAGTTATATAAGATTTTCATTCATAGTTTGGCTCCCTTCACGACAAAGGACTGGGGTGTTTGCCCGTCTATTCGCTAAATCGTAAACCGGCCGACCGTAGTTCGAGGAGTCAATGATCTACATAAATAGAAATCCCAACAGTTAAACAGATGTTTACATTTTGAAGTTGCTATCTTTGTGAATTTTGTTAGTATTTTCCTGTTTTAGAAGACGGATGGATATAAAGTTAAGCGCGGTTGAGTTATGCAAATAAATCCATTTTTTTATGTCGATGTGTGCAGTCTTGGTCCGGTATAATAATAGGCTTATAATACGGATGAATTAATGTTGTTCAATTCTGGAGCTGCGTCATATCTAATCATTAGTTCAGACAATCAATAAAAACATTGGTTCAGAAATGAAAAAAAATCGCCCTTTTCGGCTTAGCATACCCTTTCCTTATAACCCTGTAAAGAAAATAGCTGCTTTCGGCTTCGCAACATTTGTGACTTTGACGTGAAGTCACAAATCTTTTGTTTTGTTTTGTGACGTTTTGTGATTACTGAACACTGAAGTCATTCTGGTAATTTTCCTGATGGACCTGAACAGCCCGTAGAGCCGTTACCTATACTTTCCTCCAGACAGCCACCGCTCACGAAAGTCGGTAAGTAGTCCAAATAAATGATGTAAGAGGTGAACGCACCAGCCCATTGTCGACTGAACCCGTGCCGTGACCTCTAATTCACAGTCCGACGGCCACAATGAGCTGATTGCTTCCAAGATCGGAGACGGGTGAGGGTGTTATGAATGTTGAGCAGGATGTTTTCGTTTGAATCGGTTCTTTGATTCATTTGAAAAGACGGGTTAGTGTAGTTGGTGAATGCTGGTGGTGACCTTTTAGTTTGAAAGTATGCAATTGTCAAGTACAAAAGCCAATGTTGAATTCCAAGACATCTTGACAAGGAACATCCGGTCATTTTTGATGTTTTCTATGTAGTACTACTTCGTAATGATCGACGAAACGAGTAGGGCGATATTCTATAGAATATAGATTTCGTTCTAAAGAAAACAATACGCGTTTATACAAAAGATTAACAATTTTGCACCAGGTGATTTGCTCTAGGTCAAAACCCGTTATTAATACACGTGAAGTAGCCAAGGAATACTTATTCCTACAGTTTCTTGTGTTGTTCGAAAGAGTTTATATTTCTGAATAGATAAAAAGATAATACACGGCATAATTGTGCAAAGAATACTATATGTATATAGGTACTTGTTTATTTGATTAGGTGTATAGTGTGATGGTTTTGAAATTATGACGTTGTTAATAACACTACCAACTAAATTATTTAAACAGATACAGATGGAGAGCAGATGGTATTTTTAGCAGCATCAGAGTTTTGCAGAATAAGCCCCAAGTTTCAACCAATCACAATGTTTTTTAAACCCTTCGGCTACGTTCGAAGTTCGAAAGTTTCGCAACCATCAGAAGTTCAAACACTAAGAATAAAAAAAATCTTATCTTAAAATCTGTTTAGTTTTTTTCTTATTCATTTATGAGGTTAAAAAACTCTATAAAAACGGACTCGTGCCATTATGAGGTAATAAGTAATAGCCATCTGCCACGTTTAAAGAAGCAATCAAAACATGTGGTAAAGTAGGTCTGTGGATTAGGGTTGTCACGAAGTAACAATTTAATTTTACAAAATTAAAATCAACTTTTGAATTTTATTTTTGCAATTCAAAATTAAATACTTAAGTCTTTTAAAAAACTTTAGTAGGTATAGGTATTCAAGCAAAGCCTAGGCCAGTATTTAGTAAAGTAGCTAGTGGGTTGATATTTACTATTTATCCAAAACTTTTTAGGATTATAATTTAAAACATTTTAAGATTAGAACTTTAAAATATTGAACACCACTTTTTAATTTATCGTAACGATGTACAAGTTCAAAAACAAAGGATTTAATTTCGAAACAGCCCTTCTGAGTAGGTATAGCTTCCTACACCTCTGCGCATTGTGACAAAACATCCTCCTGATTTCAAGCCTCAACGACCACCGGCTTAGGCTGTGCGTTATCTATCAGTCAATCTTTTAAATATAGATATCTTCTTAATATATATAAATTACGTGTCACGTTGTTTGTCCGCTATAGACTCCTAAACTACTTAACCGATTTCAATCAAATTTGCACACCGGGTGCAGTTCGATCTAACTTAGGAGATAGGATAGCTCACATCTCAATTTATAGTAAAAAAACATGAAAAATTAGAAAATTTAAAAATACTCAAACCATAATTTAACTTTAGGCGCTTTGGACAATGTAAACTTTTTTAATGTAACATTTGACATAGAATTGAATTGACAGGACAACGTCTGTCGAGTCAGCTAGTATAGATATATTATTATGATACAATCATACCATATTTGTGGTGACTGATTGAAAACCCACCTATTTTACGATACAATTTTTTTCATTTGACGGCTCTTTAAATTTTTTGTCCACTACAGTGGCAAACTCTCAACGAGCAACAAAAATATAGCTAGCTAAATATATTTTTTGCAAATTGCGAAACTACTATATAATTATAGTCAATTGGATTTTTTTGCGCTGTCGTGACGGTAATGTGCTGTAGTGATTTATGGAAAACGGTAAATTTTAATTCGACGGTTATAAATATGTAAAGCGACTAGGAAATTGAAATACGAAAGTAGTTCACAGGTGCCTAATTGGATAAGAGTTAGAGTAGGAATTCAAGTAAATGTTTGAATAAGATGAACCCATTTTTTGCTTTTTTTTTTTTTTTATTTTTTTTTTTTTTTATGTAATTGAGTGACGAGACGAGCAAATCGCTCGCCTGATGTTAAACGTCACGTTTGCCCATAACAGGTCTGCGTCACCCAGAATTTTGAACTCGCAGAATTCAAGCCCCTGCGCGGCACAGCACTGCGCTCGTCACCCTGAGATATAAGTTGTTTAATCTCCTATTTGCCCTGTAATTTCACTGGAAAGTCTGGAAACAATGCCCTTCCAACCGGAACACAGTAATGTTTGCACATTACTGCTTGGCGGTGGAATAACTGGCAAAGGTGTGGTACTTCCCCAGGCGGGCTCTGCAAAAGAGCCCTACCACTACAAAAAAAATGCTTGAAATGTCTATCTAAAAAAATTATAGTAAATAACGTTTCATACTCATAGCTCCCCTTTAGGATATCCTGTGTCAGAGATGCCATGGAACACCCACAAAGACAAGGACAACTAACACCCAGACCCAAAGCAGATATTTAAATTCATCATTCAAGCATCTGCCCGGCCGGGAATCGAACCTGGAACCTTTAGCTTAAAAAGCGGATATACTACCACTTAGCCAAACAGGCCATCATTTACCTATAGATACAAGTATATGTAAGTGCAAATGGCAATGTCCCGATAAATAAAGTTCTTTACTTGCACTGCTGCTTTTACGTACTTTTTATCTATTGGCGGAAATGTGTAATTAGCCTAATTGACTGTGATCTCATGTAAGCGATTTTTATCTCAAATGAGAATTAATAAACGTTTTTAAAATAAATAGAATTAAGTAATGTGGCTGTAAGTTTTCCTAAGAAAATAAAATATATTTGTTTTAGAAGAAGATTTAACAAAAGAATAAATAGAAGCAGACGGGTAATATAATTAATACAAGCAGAAATCCGATAAATAAGAGACTTTATTTATTTTATACTAGCTACCCCGCAGCTTGACCCACGTTTTTCAGGATAAAAAGTAGTCTATGTGTTAATCCAGACCATGAACAACCTTCATTAAGAATTTCATGTAAATCCGTTCAGCCATTTTTGCGTGAAAGAGTAACAAACATACTCACAAACTTTCACGTTTTTAATATTAGTAGGAAAAGATACACAACTGTCAAAGTCGTCTAGATTCCAACAGTACTAAGTTTTTCTTCGTTTTCTCCGTTACAAAACCCAAGCACATTGTAGATACCTATCGTGTAACAAAATCTAGATCAGCAATAAAACTGTAGAAGCTCTACCCATGAGAGAGATTGGGCAGATATCGGCGGAATCGCCGCCTGACCGGAAAGGTTCGTAATGCCTGTTAGCACGGGAGCTACTTTTTGCACGGAAATTCGAAGTAAAGTCGTCTCTAGCCGGCTTTTGTTGGAAAAGCACGAGAAATATTTTAAGCGATGTAAATCGTAAAACATTGTACATGCGAAATTTGTGTATGTGTATGGTGTTTTGTGGGTGCGTGCGTGTGTATGTTACTTTTCCGAGCGTAAACCAATTTTAATTAAACTCTGGCTTAACATGTAACCTAAGTGTTAATCCCTATTATTATGCCAGAGCATAGCAAAGCATATACCACCTATATACCTACAGACATCTACTAGACACCTGACTACTGAGACTTGGGTACTATAGCATAGCCTTTTTTAACTTTTTCCTACTTTTAATCCCGAAAATGATAATGGTTTCCTTAGTTTGAAATCACGGATCGCAACTACTTGTATGTACATTGTAGAGGTAGATACTTAAATATCTTTTACCACTGACAATTTTTTTACCTAATTTCATATCATGAGTCTACTGTCACTAGTTCCATACTAGATTGATTTTATAATTGTGCTCGCATCGTTTTATTTTTCCACCAAAATAATGATTTCGAGAATTCAATTGACATTTAATTCACTTAGTCTGTCTGGACGGATCGCTTTAATTTACATATACGCTCGCTACCCTCCAGCACTACACTATTAGTAGGTACTCTACACCAGATTTCCAACAGGAACCGTTGCATTTATCCCGGTTAACAGTATCCTATACATTAATCCATGATATAAATACAATACCAATTTCATTAAAACTCAATTTAATTTCTGTCTGAAATTTTAGGGTGACGTGGTATAGGGGCATATAGATTTTCCTCGTCTAGTTATATTATATGTGTAGATTGACCACTGTTGCCAGGCGCAGTTCCAATTAATTTGGATTGCAATGTAATCAGCCTTTGATGTTGAAAGCTATCAATGAAAAGGGGTCCTGCAAGGCTAACAGTCCCCCTGCAATGACCCCCAGCCCCCCTATGATGTCCCCACCGTATAGCAACTTCAATCATCCGCAGTGTAGACAGACTACCTATCCTATCCTGTAGCTATGCAATGTAATACTCCAAATTGGCCTGCTAATTAAGCCGCAGACAAATCCTCCCTTTGTGGGTGCTCAATCAAACGTCCATAGCAGACATCCTACCTAACGAAATACCTATAGGTAGAGGTACAGTATTGATTGAATCACATATCCATAGGTATCTATAGGTATGCTGTATGTTTCGAATACGTCAGTCCCCGGGAACGTTAAAATCAATGTAGCTCAGAGCTGGGCCCTTGGTTCGAATATCGCTCGAAGGCTATCTAGGGACCGGGAGCGAGAGGGATAAACACACGAGTTACACTGCAACAGAACGGGACGTACCTATGCCAGTTTTATGAAGCGTTACAGATTTTACTGCAGCGTGCAACCCATCGTTCTTA
Organism: Alcis repandata; assembly: GCA_949125135.1. Lineage (NCBI taxonomy): Eukaryota > Metazoa > Arthropoda > Insecta > Lepidoptera > Geometridae > Alcis > Alcis repandata. Next base: position 10,515,485 of record OX421239.1, on the reverse strand, counting down.
ATTAAAACTGCGTGATGGAGACTGTGTATATTTGTCGAGTGATATATTCGTATAAAAGAAAGGAGAAGGCTGAAAGGGAGATGGGAAAAAGTATAGATATTCATATGACACGACGACGGTTACAAACAGCAGCTAAACCGCAGATATGAATAATATTGTACGTCATATGTGAACTAAAGCTGCTTTGTTGGAGAATTAAATTAAGATTGGAATATTGTGTTGTTCCACTACTTTTAATAGTAGATCGGAAAGTAAAGAACAAAACGTCGCTTTTATAAAATCGTGGACACACGTTCTAACATTTTCTAAAAGCCGGATAAAAGCTTTTGCCGAACAAAGTGTGAGAAGGCCATTCTGAAAATTGGACGTTTCCTCCTTTTGCGAACCGGTCCTTTCAGTTTTAGAAAGGTTTTATGATTAATAGTACAAAGCTGTCAGAAAAAGCAAGCTGGGCTGGCTGAGCGTCACACCACTCACACCACGTATCATCATCCGCATCCTTTTAAATCAGATCTTGCCAAACAGATGTACCTGTATCATGAAAGTGGTCTTAAAAGTTTATCACGAAATCGAATTCCGTTTTTATAAATTCAAAAAAAGACATGTAAATATGAAAATATAATGAAAATATGTTCAAAGCACTTCCGAATGCGAGGTAAAAACGTTTCAAACGCACTTGCCTACTAAAAATCCAATCAAACCGTGTAAATAAAATATGGAATAGACAAATAGAAGTATCAAAGGGTAAATTGAAGTTTTGTGTACCAATCGCAGCTGTTTGCATAGGAAAACAGGCCAATGGGAGCTGGGAGTGCGATGACGTCACGGGAATATTTGCTTCTACGTTACTTTGATCACATTCTATTTCTTCATTCTCATTGACTTCAGGGACAACCAAGCAAAAAATTGTTTTCCTTCTCAAGTATGGCAAAAGTTTACTCCTTTCACGCATGGCCATGCCAAATTTTATTTGATATCTTTTCTACTTTACAGTACTTCTTGAGTTTAGTTTTACGTTGTACGTGGTTGTACCAAGATATGGCTTGTATTTTTCGCATAAACGATATTCATATGCCTATCAGATTTCAAATTAACCAGAAAATTCCTGTTAACGAAAACCACACGAAAAACTTGTTTACAACTTTTTTCTAGGAACAATATTACCCTGGATGTATTCGCGACCGTTTCAAACTAGGTCATCCTTGTCCCGGGTATCCGAGAAGTCTCGGGGTTGTGGAAAATGGTATTACGTAGCGATGCCTTGACCCTGTCGACCTGGAGGCAGCAACAGGAGCTGGGGCTCATGGCCTTTACAGGTCGGAGGTCGGAGAACGAGGTTACAGTTGCATTGCGTTGGCCTCGCTTGTACGCTTTTTAAAGTAATGGCATTTTCAAAGGCTTTGTCGTACAAACTGATATTAATAAAAATAGTTAAGTGAAGTTTTTTTTCATGGAGGTGAAAGTTAGATTAAGTAGGAGACAGAGACATTTATGAGTGAGACTTATTGAGGTATTTAGATGGACATTTATATTATAGAGCGTGTTGTTCATGCCCTTTAAGAAACAGCTTTTATTAAGAGCCTTATAAATATGATAAGAATAGCACCGACTCCTTTAGAGCTCAACATGGATTCTGCAAATAAGTTTAATTATTTCAGGAATAATTTCCAAGGTAAGTATAAATTTCATTTGAATGAGGTTATTATGAGCTGCTGTTGTTATGCAAGCAATAGGCAATAACATGAATCAATATAACGTAGGCAATATAATATGCAGGCTACCTGTGCTTCTACTGATAACTGACCTTCTCAATGTGAATTTCAAAACACTAATTTCAAACAGCGAAACCTCAAAAGCGTCAATAACAAATCAATTTCTGTAGAAATAGGGATGTAGTGGGATAGCCTTGGCTGCCCAAGGCTTTGCAGAAGCAGTATTGGGAAACTAGTGAAGGGCACGTTTGAAGGACGCATGAACTATCCGAGGCTTTTGATGGACTTAACAGTAAAAAAGCTATTAAAATATACGTATTTGAAAATTTAAGCTGGTTCTTACATCGAACCTCATTAACATCACAAAATTAGAATCTACGTGTGAAATTTGAGCCCGAATGCAGGTAACTGTGGAAAATAATGTTGGCGTACCACAATTCAGAAATTGGTTCAGAAATTGGCCCTTTGTTATTTAGCAATGTTACGTAAAAAAGTTAATAAAGCAGAAATTTTGGTACTATGGAGTTTTTCATAAAAAAACTTACAAAGGCTTCATCGGCAGAGCTTTTGACGGGGTCTCCATGGCAACAGTTACATTTTTTAGATTTATTTCCCTGACTTTTTTGCGAATGAACAACTGGGCTGTTACAAGCAGCTGGTTATATAACCAGGGAAAAAGTAAGCCACATATGACAATGGCGTACCTACTTAGTTGATTAACATTTTATAAGTAGTTACAACAAAATAAGTACCATTTATAATTAAATCATAGCTGGAAAGGAAAGGAATGATACATGTATAATTATCTAGATATCTCAGATCAAGTAGAAAGGCAGATAGAGTCCCGCCTTAGATACAAGTGAAGCAAAAAACTACCCTACTGCCCGTGTACGTATACTTCACTACACTTCACTTTTGTTGTACTTCTTCTTCGTGTTCTTTACATATTGAAGCATAAAAACCACCCGAATCAATCGTCAATTCTTATGTCAGTTGATCAGAGAACGTAGACAAGAAAAATAAATAAATTCGGGTAGTTTTCATGCGTCACTAAGTGCGTGAAATTTATGTACACGGCAGTAGGGTAGTTTTTGGCTTCACCTGGACTAAGGCGGGACTTTATTTGCCTTTCTACTTGATCTGAGCTAGATATACAACTATTCCTACCGAACTACTAATTATGTGTGCTACTATTTACATTTTAGACTTTGGTATAGAAGAAAGAGGGTAGTTCGATCCGATTTTCTTTGAAGTGGGGCTATTAAAGATTAAATATTCAGCTTGATGGACATGCAAAAAGACAAGACGGCATTGAATTATTTTATAAATAATAGATTAGAAAATTGCCGTGTCGTGGCTCTTTAACTAAGACTGACGTGAAACGACTAGACTGGCTGTCTTGTCTGTTAGTAGATAGATACACTCTTTATTGATCACACCATAAATTACAAACAATAGGATATAATAACACTTAAATTTAGTGCAACATCTGGCGGTTTTACCGCTAAGAGCGATCTCTTCCAGGCACCCTTGGGATGGAAAGGCTGCATAGAATAAATAGAAAAACGGGGTACTGTAAGGTACTGGTACTGGTAAGTACGGTGAGGGACGGAAGTGTCTGGAGTTGATAATAAGACTTGCGTATGCTTTGCCTAGCGTAGGAGGTATATTTACGCTCGTAAGTGTTGAATAAGAGGCCTTTACTTTACTTTGAGCATTGGGGTGTTCCTATGGAAATAGTGTTGCAGCTGATATTTGGAAGATTTTCTCCGATCAAGATCCAATTTTTGGTACCTATTTGATTTAGATATTTATTAACTCTGCAGGGTTTGTCATAGAATCTGTGACTAGCCCTAGCTTTTTTACGATTGCTATTGCTGACAAATTACTCGTAGCGATCACGGTGAAAACAAAAATAAGTGGCGCGTCCAAAATAGTTTCGAAACAAATGCATTTTAGAACTATGACCAGTTATTCACAAATCGATATCGATCGGTCTATGACATTAATAATCTGCCATAATTTTCGTATGAGGAGTGCAAGGCTTCGTTTCCCATACGAAGGAATATTTAATAGACTACAATCTAGGCTGGTCGAAATCCGAACAATCTAAACTAGACTGTAAAAGAAAGACATAAGGCTATATTTCCTTTGCGTTTAGAATAAGAAAACGCTAGAACCAATTATTATTGCAATGACGTTTCTTTGATTGCATTTTGCAGCGTTTATTTCTAACCATTTCTTGTTTTTTGAGGGCGATTTATTGAAAGTCGTTTTGAGATCGAAAAAGAGGCAATTTCATCAAAACCACTACATACTTAATCTTCTTATATAAAATTCTCGTGTCACAATGTTCGTTCCCGTACTCCTCCGAAACGGCTTGACCGATTCTCATGAAATTTTGTGAGCATATTGAGTAGGTCTGAGAATCGGCCAACATCTATTTTTCATACCCCTAAGTGATAAGGGTTGTCCACCCCTAACATTTATTTTTATTTTTTGGACAATTTTTTTATTTTTTTATAATGTAGCTTATGTGGCATTAAAAATACATACAACCCTAAATTTTCACCCCCAAGCCCTATTTTTAAATAGTCACTAGAAATAATTTATATAGCAAAACAACGTTTGCCGGCTCAGCTAGATATATTAGTTAATACTTATATTCAAAGTCTAAAAAAACCCAGTAGTATTTACAACAACCAACATCAATTTTATGGATATACCTTTGATGTTAAAAATTACACTGCTATAATAAAAGACCACATCCACCACCACATACGTTTATTGGAAGTGATCAAAATTTCACCCTCTCATTTCACCGCGCCCCCATCGGACCGCGCGGCGTCCGCCTGGCGACCGCGGTACATTTGCTTTGACGGGTATAGAGAATCATTTGATAGACTAATTGACAGCTAGGTACTACAGGTGCTTCGAATTGAAACGAAGCAAAGAACACTATAATTAGTCAACCCTTCTGTTCTTTTTTGCTGTGCCCGGCAGGGTCCGTTGAACTTACGTGCATTGTGGTAGGTATATGTATTAGCACCATGTGCATTACGGAAAAGTAATAAAATGCAAATCTAATACAAATCGAATCGGGGTGTTGCTGTGTCGTGGAGACGATCGTTTGATTTACGCGAGTACGATATCGAATTCTTTAATCGTTTTATTATCAATTTATCTATTTAATGATGTCACTAAATGTTGGATGTGTGGGTACAACACCGAACTGTCTCTCTCGATTTTGTTATCATCAGTTTTCTAAATTGCCTTCCATTGTGAAAGTAAATTTAAAGACTTCACTTACGTTATGACTAAAGACTTGCCTAATCTATACCTACTCTAGGCCCAAGTTTGAAGGCTTTTTAAGACAGATCTAAATTTTCTAAAACTATTGGCATCCTTGTCTAATGGCTTGCAATGATAGAGACAGATATATTTTTATTTTAGTTAGTAGTTTAGATGTGTCTTAAAATGCCTTCAAACTTGGGCCTTCTATGGCTTCTATCATCTATACTAAGATTAAAATACCTAATCCTTGTTATTTTTACAAACAAACCTAAGCCATATTGCTAAGATAAGATGACCTAAGATATGAGATCATAACTCAAATTAAATTTAACTGTAATTAATTTGACACATTGATATATGTATCATGCAGCAACTGTTAACACGAACATCAGTTATAAAGTTAGTCAGTTAGTCTGGCTTGTTCCCAATTACGCAAATATGCGAGTATTTATGATTAATTTTGAGTAATTTAGCAAATATGTACTGGTTTTTTTTAATAGACACAATATTAGTTGCTCTTCGTCAGTTCCTGATTCTGGTAAGAATGTTTTAAATTAGGACAAACTTTAGAACTTTTCTTATAAGAGGACTTAAACCGACTCGAAGGACCAAAAGTATTATCTGATGATACCGATTTTTAGTAAGTACTACCAGCGCATCGTAGTTTCAACCGAACGGTGATGGAAAACGATGGTGATGACGATGAAAAATAGTCTATGTCCTTTTCTGCACCCCTTAAAAATTTATGATGATCGGTAAAGTAGTTAAGCGTAGTAAACAAACAGACTCATTTTCGTGTTAATAATATTATAATAGTTGGGATAGGCATGTGTTGAAATCTTCGTAAGTAATTCAGTGAGTTAAAAACATAATCAAAGAACAAAGTATCCGAAACAAGCCGTAAAGACGAAAAACAACCTACTTCTAATGAGGGGTGATCGAAGCCGCGCTCTAAAGTTATACCAATAAATAAATAATAGTTAAACGAGACTATGTCTGCAATAAAATGAAGCATGGATCCGTCGTGTAGCCTGTCTCAGGTAATTATGAACCACCGGAGCTACACACATCTACCTTGCTTGCCTGCGTATAGATACTTTTCTACCTATACGTATGCATCAATGGTTTTAGGAAGGGTCGGGGAAAGGGACATTTCATATTAATTTGTTTGTTGTCGGACATCAGACACAAAGCTATAATTGTGAAGGGATACTTAGGGCTGGAATTAGGAAAGGGGTTCGTTTGGAGGTAGTTTTATAAATATTTAAGTGGCTCAGACCATGGTCTCTATACCATGAGTCAGACCAAGCCGGTATAGTCCAGACTAACCGAGAATGAGTTGGACTGATACAAATGAATACGAATTAGTTTTAATAGATCATTGAGAAGGACCCAGAAAATTCACATAACAAAATATAAGCAGTGAAAGTATGGAACAATATCAAAACACAAATTGACGTATGAATTCGATGGAATCGAGAAAATTTATTGATTCTTATCTTTTACAAAGTTCCATGCTTGCACTGTAGGGACTAGGGAGACATAATTATGCCCAGCAGGGGTTTATTCAGGGTTGATGAAGATGATCAATAAAGTTATTATCAACACAAATCAACTGAAACATTGATATAACCATTACTTTAGCATTTTTCAAGATGTGGAATGCCCTACCACCGAAGGTCTTTTCGCCGAACTAAAACATGGGGCATTTTAAAAAGGAAGTCCACAAGCACCTCTCCTGGCTGGGAAAGCATCATCAACGCCGCTAGTGTTGCAGCGGTTCTGCTTAACATCAGGCTGATAGCCTGCCTGTTTGTAGCTCTTTTAAACAGGGTTATACCGAAAGGGTATGCTAAGCCGAAAAGGGCTCATAGTACTCATCATTATGATTATGACCAACCCGGAATTCGCGAAAAAAAATCAGATGTTTCATAGAATAATGTCAATGACACTCGTTAACATCAGGCTGGCCGTCTGCCTGTTTGCCGCTCTTTTATATAAAAAAAAATTGAAGCCAATATCTACGTAACAAGCAGACAGGGGTTCCCAGAGATCTAAATGGTAAATTGCTCTTCAGATCGAACGAGCTAAATCAAGATTGATACAAATAGCCCACTCGCGGGTCGTCTTCATTAATAACCCTTCGAAGTCGCCATTTCCACGGATCGATCGTGTCTGACCCAGAACAGCTTTGGGCACTTTGCAACTGGCGCCCAAAATTAGATCCATTGGTTGTGGAAATCTGTTTGGAAATTTTATAAGATTCTGGCCAAAATCTATTAGGACAATGGGTTGCTACTTCTATTGATATTGAATTTTATAGTTTGTTTTATATTTTGTAGTGTAGTTTTTAGGGTTCCGTACCCAAAGGGTAAAAAGGGGCCCTATTACCAAGACTCCGCAGGCCGTCCGTCTGTCCGTCTGTCACCAGGCTGTATCTCATGAACCGTCATGGTTAGACAGTTTAAATTCTCACAGATGATGTATTTCTGTTGCCGCTTTAACAACACATACTAAAAAACAGAATAAAATAAATATTTAAGAGGGCTCTCATACAAACGTGATTTTTTTTCATTTTTATAGATAATGGTAGGTACAGAACCCTTCATGCGCGAGAACGGCTAGCAGTTGGCCGGTCTTGTTATAAAACTTTGTATCAAATATCATAAACATGAAAAAATAATTGGGTTTATAATCAAATATGCGTCTTGACTTATTTTTCTTTTAGTATTCTTCTACTCTATCGCCTCTGAAATACAGTGGACCGAAAGATGTTCGGAAGCAATGGATAATTTTTTATTCTGTGTAAAAATGTTTTAAGTCACATAAATGCATTTTATTGTTTACTAGCTGACTCGACAGACGTTGTCCTGTCAAAAGCCATTGCGTCAATTCTATGTCAAATGTCAAAAGTTACATTAAAAAAGTTTACATTGTCCAAAGCGCTATATATGGTTTAAGTATTTTTAATTTTTCTGATTTTTTTCATGTTTTTTTACTATAAATTGAGATGTGAGCTATCCTATCTCCTAAGTTAGATCGAACTGCACACGGTGTGCAAATTTGATTGAAATCGGTTAAGTAGTTTAGGAGTCTATAGCGGACAAACAACGTGACACGTAATTTATATACATATTATAAGATTTGATTTGCAGGGGGTCTAGCGAAATAGTGCTTTAATCTATTAGTTTTCTGTTGCATATCTTGTTGTAATGTTTTGCATTGTAGAAGCTAAATATAAGTGCTTCGTACGCAGTTGTTTTATATTTAAGATTTATTTAAGATTATAAAAAAGAAAATCTGTGACAAAATATTAAAATAGTCTTTCTTCTGTTTTCTCTCTTGTATAATAAGTTATTATTTAATTTTCTTGTGTAACGTATCATATATTATTTAACTTTTCTAAGAGTCTTTGAGTTTCAGATATGAAACGCACTTCCACGAAGTTATGCCTGGTTCAATCAGTAATCTAGTTGAAGTAATTTTTGATACAATTTTGTTATTTTTATTTTATTTATTTATTTTTGTTATAATTAAACACGGGAATACTCACGTAAAAATTAGGTCGTCTACTACGACTAGTTTTGGTCACATTCGGTGACCTTCATCAGGTGAGATTACAAACGTGACGCGCTCGCGGTTGCGTTTCGTTTGGTATTTATTTATTTTTTTATTTCATAATTTTAAAGCAATGAAAAAGTAGAAACTAGGCCTCTAATTTACAAAATTCGGTTTCACGGTTCCTTAATTTCGCTTTACTAAAACTCTTTGTTTTGAAAAATCTAAACGTAGGTACAAGATGCCCAGACCTTGAACATAAAATAATACAATTCTAGCTAATATCATAAATGCAAAAGTGAGTTTGTTTGTTTACGCTTTCACTCTATATCTACTCGACCGGTCATCATGAAATTTTGCTTACATGTCAGGGGTACAGAAAAGGACATCGGGTATATTTCATCCTCATCTTCACAGCGCGGGTGAAACCGCGTAGCGCCGCTAGTCTATCCATTTAACAAAATACGTTTGTGCGCGCATCCCGTAAAAACGACTAAATAGATTTGTATTTGTTTTGGAGATGCTTATACCCTGAACTAATTACAGGGCTATAAGAAAAGGGTATGCTTAGCCGCAAAGGGCTCATAGTACTCACCATTATGAACCCAGAATTTTAAAAAAAATCAGCTGTTCCATACATCTTTTTGAGTGTCATTGACAATTTTCTAAGGAACAGCTGATTCTTTTCGCGAACTCCGGGTTGGCTTAGCGTACCCCTTCCTTATAACTGTATCTAAGGCTTATTTTATCCCGGAAAATTAACGACTCCTATACGGTTAGCAAGTGAAACCGTGGGACGCATCTATAGCAGAATATTTTGTCTAAAGAGTATGTACAATTAGGTATTATTGACACAGACATTCGTGGAGTGGTGTCGCTGACCCCGACACGGACTCAGCAAACACTTATCTAATTTAACAGTACTATTAATGAGACGGAATATTAGAATTCTAAGACCGTTTGTACGTGAATTAAACAGCTAAGTAGAGGTAAGATCTAAAGTGCTAATATTTATTTGTAGAGCTCTTTATCCGCAATTTCCTAGGTCTCGTAACGTAACGTGTCCCGATTTATGAAAATTATTAGGGCTATAGACATAAATTCTGTATTTGATTTGTCTAGATTTAAACCGGTTTAAAAAACTACTTCTCGACAATAAAGCGAATTTGTAGAAATAATAGGACTAAATCGCGGTAGGTAATTTAATAAAAATCAATCACAGTGCGTTAGTTTCCCATTAACTCTTGAAATGGGTTGAACGATTTGTTTTTGTTTTGCTCACCTTATTCAGGGCTGGTTAAGAAAAAAACGAGTTAAACCGCAGGGCGCAGCCTGTTGAAAAACATTTGATACGAGTAAGTTTTCTGCATGATGGATTTAAGGTTTACCGATTTCTGAATTTCGTCAATTTAGTAGAGCCTGTAATTTACACATAAGAAAGTATAATATAAATATAGGAGCCACTCACTTGCCAAAGAGCGGATGCCAGAGCGGGACCGAGGAGTCGGGCGGCAGCAGCGGCGACTCGCCGAGCGGCGTGGTGCTGCCCACCTCGGCGTCGTCGCGCCGCCGCCGGAGCTCGTCCACCTTCTTGACGGATATGCGCGGGCGCGCCGCCTCGGCCGGGGCGAGCGCCGCGCGATGCGCCGCCGCCGCCGCCTCGCTCGCCTTCAGCGACTGCAGGTAGTTGTTGTTTGCGTAGTACGAGGGCGACGGCGGCGTCGGGCTCTTGTGGTGCGTGCGCGGCGACCGCTGGCTGCCCATCGGGTTGAAGTACGGCACGTTCAGGCCGCCCATCGGCACGCCGGGCCGCACCCCCGCGCCCATCCCCGGGTACATCCCTTGCATGAACGGATGCTGCCCCATCGCACGCTGTTGATTCGCGTAGTTATTCGTTATGGGACTCGTCCGCGCCGAGGAATGCGTCCTGCTCTGGTAACTCTTATTCGTCGAATGGACGTACGGGCTTTGGAACTCGCTCGTTTTCGCCGTCGCTTCTTTCATCTGAGCATCGGTGGAACTCGATTTCCGCCTCTGAGTCTGCATTTTTTGGAGCATCATCTCCTGCCAGAGGATCAGTTGCATTCTGTCCACGTCCATGTGCGGCATCATTGGAATGCCCACTGGGGGGTTCATCAGCCGAGACGGGTGATTCATTAACATTTGAGACAAGTCAGAATAGTTGGAACCACCATATCCGCTCGCATTTAACGCCTTCAGGAATTCTGCGTTTTGTGAGCACGCCGCCACTGCTTCCATTTGCTGTTGAGCATATTGCGCCCATAGCATCGGTGCCAGCGTTGCTGAAGTGGCGGCTTCGATGTCCTCCGCTAACGCTCCCATCGACGGGACGGGCTTGGGTTGGCTGGTTGGCTTCGTCACGTGCAACTCTGTCTGAACGGGAGTTGTCGGCGTGTTGGGCACTCGTTCTACGCTCTCGTTTATTTGTTCAATTTGGGTTGTTATTTGGCGGTGTGCTATTTCTTTGGAGATGAGCAGTTCTTCAAAGTGTTTAACCGAAATGACCACAATATCGGGATCCCGTTCCTCATCTAAGTCATCGTAGTATCTCAACTCAGGTCTTTCTACCAGTAGAGCAGGTATTTCTTTACCGGGTGCCGCCTGAATGGCTGCAAATCTTTCTTTGGGTATCGATAAAGGATCTGGAATGTTAAAGTTTTTGTTTGCTTTCAGGTTTTGGAATTGTTTCAAAGATGTCTCCTGGTCGCCCTTTTTACTTCTTTCTATTTTCTCGTCTTTCTTTTTCTTCTCAGTCAATAATCGCGTTATTTGATATAGCTCGTCCATCGAATTTCGCTTCTGTCTTTTCTCAAGCGGTTCCCCGATAGTCTTAGTAGATTTTTCTTCCGAGCAGCTGGAAACCGTGGGGCTGGCCGACTTTCTATGTTTTCCTAAATTTAAAGGATGGCACTGTTGTTTCGTGATGCTCACTTCCGAAGTGAGATACATTTTAGGCGACGAAGATGTGAACATGGCATCTAAAATAGTCTGTGTTTTGTTTTTTGAAGATGGTGGCTGGAAAACTTCCGGCGAAGAAATGGCGGGGATGCCGCTCGGCTGCGGAGACTGCATGGCATCGGACTCCCTAGATGGCGCGCGAGGGATCTCTATCCTCCGCGGCGACACGTGGTGGGCAGCCATCATCCGTCTTTGAACTGTCAAATCTGCAGGTTCCCGGTCATCATCTATGTACATAATACTTAAATCTTTAGGAGCGTCGGGGTCTTCGTGCACTTTAGCCAGTACTTCCACGTCGGGCTTCAGATCTTCTATGGTATCTTCTTTGTCCTCGTTATCGTCCATCTCTATATTGCTTTCGGTCTCTTGTATGATTTGCTCGACACTGACCCCCCCTACAATATTATCTTCGTCATGCATCAGTACGGGTACGACTTCGGTCATCACCGGTGATCTTTGCGGAGCCGGGGAACTCTCAAATTCATTTCTTTCGTAAGTCTCATTTAGATCAGGTACTCGTTCCGTATATAATATGTCGGCGGGTTCACCGTCACTCTCTAGCGTCTTTTCGTCAACATCTTCAAATTCTAAACAGTTTTCGTCTTCGGTTTTCGGTATTTCTTGGGAATCGAGCGTCTGTAGACACTCGGCATTAGGCTCTTGCGCGAAATCAGATGTCATGAAATTTTCTACCGAGTTCTGCGCGTGTTCCCTCGGGAGGTGGTCTCCTATATGATGGAGGTGCAGAAGGCCTTGCGCGGCGGTCAAGCTGCTGGTGGCGGGGGACTCGAGCGACTCGAGGCGGTCGACGATGTCGATGTCTACGACGGGCGCGCCACTCAATAATATGTCCTCCTCTTCCACGTACTCTCCGGCACCGGACACTAGGTGTGCGAGCTTGTCGAGCGCCTGCCCGAGGATCTGGTTGTCCTCGCAGCCCTTCTCGACGAGCGACTCGAGCAGCTCCTCGTCGTGCGGCCCGCCGAGCTCCGGCAGGTAGTGCGCCTCGCTGATGCTCTCGAACAGCTCCTTGTGCGCTACCAGGTCCCCGTGGAAGGCGTCCTCCTCCGCGCCACGCTCTGGCACGCTCGACTTTCGCTCAAAGAATATCTCGTCGGGGACCTTCGACAGCTCGAAGGACATCACGTCTCGCGACACATCTTCCTCCGATCTAAACGAGTACGGCTCGGCGGGGAGCGCGCTGCTCTGCAGCTCCAGCTCGAGCTCCGCCACCGCTAATAGGTTGTCCATCGGCGTCGGCGTCGATTCCGGCGGCGGCAGCAGCGGTGGCGGCGGCGGCGGCGGCGGTGGTGGTAGTGCTACCGGTGGCGGTGGAGTTGCCGGTGGTTGAGTTGCCGGCGGTGGAGTTGCCGGCGGCGGCGGGGCTAACGGCGACGGGGGCTCCAGCTCGGGCGGGGATTCGGTGATCGGGGGAAGCGGCGGTGTGGGCAGCATCCGGGGAATCGCGATCGTATGCGACGGGATATGCGACTCGAGGTCGGGCGCGAGCCACGGGCCGGCGGAGGCCGGGAGCGACGGGGCTTGACGGTGCGAGCTACGGCGGCGCCGGCGCCGGCGAGGGCGGGCGTCGGACGCGGGCGCGGACGCGCGCGTCACCACGATGGAGTCGAAGGTGCGGGTGCGCGGGATGACGCGCCAGCCGGTGGCAGTGCGCGCGATGCGGATGCGGTTGCGGGGGTCGTAGTCCTCGCAGTGCACCTCGTGCACGGCGCCGTCGGTGTGGCGAGCCCACAGGAATACGGGCCGCAGACGCGGGGCGGGGACGGGCGCGGGCTCGGGTGGGCCGCTTCGGGCCAGGCTGCGCGCGCGGCGGCGGCGGGTCGCGGCGCGGGCGGGCGGCGGCTCCGGTACGCTATGGCTACGAGCGGCATCGGCGCGGGGGCGGGCGGCGCGAGGCTCGCCGCCGCCGCCGGGCGCTCGCGGACACAATCCGGCGCGCCGCACTCCGAACAGGCGACGACCGCGCGGACGCGGCCCCGAGGCGGACTGACGCGGCGCGCGCGAGCTCCGCCCGCCCGCGGCCCGCGCCCCGCCCAGCGATCGATTCCCGCCCGCTGCACCCGCCTGCACCACCCGCTGTAAACACACACGGCCCGGCCGCGCCGCGTGCCCTCGTTCATCTTAAATCCATATCTATCTGGTCTCCGGCGGCCGCGGCCGGGGGGGCGTGTCGCTGCCGGCCGGTGTCGCGAGCCGCCGGTCACGAGGCCTCTAATGGCTTATGACATAACATCATCTAAACTCTATGGGGCCAGCGTTCGTAGAACCCCCGGGTAGTTCTATGGACTATGGTTCTGTGGGATCTATCGAGATAGGAAATACAATTTTATGAGATACAATGACGCGGGGAAACTTATTAATAGGAACATAGATATCTAGGGGATGGAATCGAATTCATCTCACTAAAGAAAGATCCCTCCCTATTATATCTTTCGATCTTAATTTCCGGATATACCTACTAGTAAAACATTAAGATGGCCGGTGGCGTCCTCTATCGATATCTATTCCTGCTAGCTGAAGCCAGAATTTCAGTCCGCTCAGAAGTTGTAGATGGCGTAATGTTGTCTATTTAAAACTTTTGGGCTGCTAAGTTTAACTTTTCAAGTTTTGAACAGATGGCGTCATCGTTGCGTCTTGTTGGAGTTTATTGCGAGCGAGTGGCCGCGCGCTTGTTAAGCTGGGGATTCGCTAGCTTGTGCACAGGTGGCGCTTTTATTGAAACCTTGTTTTTTACAGTTATAGTTTTATTATCGGACGAAAAAAGCACAATACATCATGTCAAATTCAGTTACAAAAAAAAAATGAGAAAAATAAAATAAGCTTATATTCCAGGCAGAAACTCATCTACTCTAGAATTATTGCTCAACAAGCCACTTTTTCAATCTTATTTAAAAAGAGTTTCTCGACAGCGAGAAGTCGTCGAAGAGTTACTCCTGAGGGTTTTGGGGTGGGCTGGCTTATTTAAACGACTAGCTTTTGAACATGCCAGCGTCTAGTTTTGCTGTTTATCGCATTTTTTGGACAATATAAAAAATCCTTACAATTTCAGTGGCATCCTACATTTTTAACAGACTTCAAAAAAGGAGGAGGTTATCAATTCGACTGTATGTTTTTTTTTTTAATGTTTGTTACCTCATAACTTTTGACTGGGTGAATCGATTTTGATGATTCTTTTTTTATTAGAAAGCTGACTCCCATTTGGTCTCATTTCATTTTAGTCCAGTTCTGATAATGGTATCCATGAGAAAACCATATAAGTCTTAAATTTGCATTAAGTAGTAAATAGATGAATAACTCAATAGTCGGTCTTTTGAAGTCGGTTATTGTTTTGTAAAAATAATGTTCTTGTTATAGGTAGTCAATACATAGTCGGTGTTATTTTAACAGTGCAGAAATGCTGCCTTTTGTGCCTTTCTCTTATAATATATATTTTACGATGTTTGTAAATTATTTTTTGTGGTGACAATAAAGTCATTAACACTGTAACTGCTGAAAACACATACCTTGTTATGTTAAATAAAGACCTTTAAAATATTAAAAAACCATACCTTGTGTTTTCCTTTGTGCAACGCGAATGCGGTTACACTGCTACACACGCCAGGCGCGTAAAACACTACGCATGTGATTATTAGCAGCAGTTAAAGTGTTAAGCGAACCAAAACCATTTATTTAAGTTGTATAAATTAAAATCATTTCTTCATTTTATTTTCTTTTTATTGACAGCTTGTAGACATGAAGCGTATTAATCAGATATAGAGAGAACAGAAAGAGTGCAGCCAGGGTGACCGTAACCACAGTGTGGTAGTGATCCAGGTTGCCCACCGGTACTCCGTAGACGAAGATTAGATCCGACTGAAATATAAATGGGTGCTAAATATAGATTAACAGGGTTTATTAAACGCGTAGGATGTACTGAGCCGAAAACATGTAACATATGAGGAAAGTACTTATGATTCGATTTTTTTTTACTATGAAATGATATTTGAAATCACAGCAAGAATTAGCTGCTGCATAGAAAAGTGGTATTTAAAATAGAAACCATGCAAACGTGTTTGAGCAAGCTTAAACAAAGCGAAAAAACTTTGTTTTTATTTAACTTAACATGATACACAAACCGACACTAATTTTGATAAAAATTAACAAGGAAGCAGTTTTACTATGGAAACTAATGTGGTTTTGACACATTTTGTTATAATGTTGTTGTTGTTTATTCCCGTATTAAAGCCACGATTACACTGAGCAACAATTGTTTATAAACTCTGTTTCAGAAACGAAATCTACGTGTTTCTGAAACATATCACTTTGTTTCTGTAAACACTATGTTAACATACGAGAAACACTTAGTGTTTACAGAAACAAAATGTTATGTTTCTGAAACAAAGTTTATAAACAATTGTTGCTCAGTGAATACGTGGCTTAATTATAACAAAAAAGAAGTAGTTCTCTCACACATCTAGGATACTTTTAATACAAGCATCATAATTACTAGAAAAAAAACCAGTCTCCACAATACAGCGTCTAAAACTCTAGTAACAAAGATGTATGTAAGTAAACCTTGCAATACAAAACCAGGTGTTTCAGCGGCAAAGTTCACATAAACGAGATGACTAAATAGCTCGCCTGATGTTAAACATACTTAGTTACACTTGAAAAAAGGTTACTCTACTTCTGAGTAGCAAGGTAAAAAAACTAAGGATATCAAGGTGTCAGCAACACCTACCCCAGTGTAAGGAATCTCATCCCAAACACAAGTTTCCGGTCCATGTCCAGAACATAGGTATGTCATCTCTTGTTTCAGGTCACACTCTTCAAGCGACCGTTCCGGGCACCGGATGTAGACGTGCGGCAGCAGTATCTTGTTGTAGAAGAATCTGGAATTGAGAAAGAAAGCTTTAAGCAAATAATAAACATGTCACACTCATAGCTCCCCACTAGGATACCCTGTGTCGGGGGTGCCGTGGAACACACAAAGACAACACCCAGACCAGATATTTAAATTCATCATTCAAACATCTGCCTGACCGGGAATCAAACCCGGGACCTCTGGCTTATAAGGCGGATATATTATGGCTGAGCCAAACAGGTAGTCAAATGTCTTATTGAAAAGCTTGACCTGAGTTTCTAAGGCAAGACAATATAAGTAAGTAGGTACAGTTCATAGATGAAAGGAATATTTTGAGCTTAGGATAAAAATATGAAAGGTAAGGTGGTTAGATGGGTTGCCTAATTTTGGTAATTTGTTAAGAAAACTAAAACTAACCCTCCACCTCTAATAGCACGATGGTATCTCGCATGCAGTGGAAGCGACAAGTCTACTTTTCCGTTTATCACTTGTGCAATCATGAAGTAACTTGATTGCTCTGCATCCTCCGCTGGCAGTTCAATGTTTATTCTATTCCTTGGAATGACTGTCAGCTGAAATTAAAGAAAAGACAGTTTGCTGTGATTTCCTGCAAAATCCTTGGATATAACTATATACCGAAAAATTCTGTTACTATCGATTTAGCTCCATTCATCAAGAAAAGAACAGATTCGAAGGACAGTTAAATAGGGAAAGTGATGAAAAGACTATCTGCAGGGACATCTTTTGTTTCATATACTTTTATTTATATTTTCTTTGTAACTGGTGTCTTTATCACATCATAATATATACCTTTGACCTTATCATTTCATCCACCTCATTTGGGTCGACATACAGTCCGGAGGGTAGGACCTGCTCCACACCCACATAGCAGTTTTCATATATAGTATTGTTTTCAGTGAATGTCAGGTTGTACGTAATGTTCCTGAAAAGTATTAAGATAAAATGTAAAAAGTTAGGTGATGGTTTTCTTACCTCTTAGCTTTACTGTTACAATCTATTTATATGTATTTATTTTCTACTAAACATCTACCGGTTATGTGCATTTAAATTGTTATCTGCTAGTTTCCTCGAGCAAATAGCTAGTCATCCTAGTACGTTATAATTTAGGCAATTAGGTGCATAGTGAGTACATGGACGTAAGAGTTGAAGTTGGGGAAACACAGATTTACGAACCGCTTTTTACCTTCGGCCACCTATAAGCAGACTTCCATATCCTAAGTTCGATATTACCTGTGAAAACCTATATAATGTAGTGACAGGTCCACTTCCACCTTCAAATTGCAAGACCCAGCGGAGAAACTACTGATCTGAGATAAAAAAAACAATAAGTACATTGAAAACATTGTATGTGTAAATTGTACGTTCTTCATCTCGCAGATTAAACTTGTGGGGAATGTTGATGGCTATATTATTATTTGTTATAAAGATTTCATATAACATTTAAATGAAACTAGCAAAATATGATTTAAAATAATTTGTATTTGGCCGACAGCCCGACAGTAAAACTCTTGAAACAATGCGAAATGACATTAACATGGTTGCCAGATCAAATATTAAATTTTTCCCTATAACGAAATTTTTTTTTCAAAAATGATATTTTTTTGAAAGAAAAAAAACCCCCAAATCGATTATAGTCGTTACAAAATAAGAAGCCCATTTTGACATTTGAGGAAGACCCTGGAATGTAACTGGGAATGCTCTTCACGCTTACTTTAAAGTAGCATGCAATTTTTAATTAATACGAAACTAGCAAAAACAGTAACGTTCTCAGTCTTCTTTTTTTAATTATTAGTGTTGTAAACTTGTAACCAATTAATTACTAAATTTCACCAGCTTTATTCGATTTTAATAGTAATTAAAACATTGATCAGCTGAATTTACCGGGGAAGCATTTTAGAATAATGCTTTACGAGCATTCGAGTTTAAGAGTAAATAATAATTAATAGTTCAAAAAAACTAAAAAACACGCCTTGTTAAGTGTTTTGACTAACATACTTTATACCAATCAAACTAGAGTACTGCTTTCCCCAAGAGCCCAATTTTTTTCCGACATCGCGAGAAAAACCCCGAATCTGGCAATCCTGCGAGACATAATACTTATTTAACTGACTTTGACAAGAACATTTTTATTGACAGTGGGCAGGCTTGAGTATTATATAGGGTTATTCATAAAGGGTATGCTAAGCCGAAAAGGCCTCATAGTAGTCATCATTTTGAACAACTTTTACTATGGGACCAACCCAGAATTCGCAAAAAAAAAACAGGTGTTCCATACATTTTGTCGAGTGTCATTGACATTTTTCGATGGAACAGCTGATTTTTTTTTCGCGAAGGTCGGGTTTGTCCCATAGTAAAAGTTGTTCTTAATGATGAGTATTATGAGCCCTTTTCGGCTTAGCATACCCTTTATGAATAACCCCGTAGTATCATAAATAAGTAATTTATCTATGATCATAATACTTCACTTTGCAAGTATTGGTTTAACACACAAATACAAGGGTTTGTTACAGAGTCTGGTTTGCCTGTCACAATTTACTTGTATCTAAACGAGTGCACGAAGGCTCGTATGTTACACAGAATAATGTCAGAAAATGAAACACAAAATATGCCTATTTATTCTCCATTCTTAACTGACTTCAAAAAAGGAGGAGGTTCTCAATTCGACTGCATGTTTTTTTTTAGAATCTGTTTTTACGGTTTCATTGCAGATTAGTAGGTATGTATATGTACCTATGTTACATAGGTAGGTACTTATGCTGTTGGTCTCCAAAAACTTACTAGAACTTGTAAAATGACGACGGCCAACAGTCATATAGGTACATACCGCAACAAGCCGGTCTGCATGGAACCGTCGACAGCATGTCTGCCACTGCCACCACCAGCTATTGGCGACCCGCGACGTCGCGGACGTTGTGCCCATGAACAGTGACATGCGAGTGCGAGAGATACAAAAAAAACAGTAGATACTTAGGTATACCTACTGAATATATATCTAAGTATTACATTATAGTATTGCGTGGGTTTAATTTATTAATTACAGACTTAAGTAGGTATGTGAGTCTACGTGTATGGATGGTGAAGAGTTTATCTATCTATCTATCTATGGTGTAAATTTCTTACGTAAGTATATAAAATTTGTATCTCACGCTAAAACGAGCGAGCACAAGTCGAGTTAAGTAGATACCTATTTTATAAAGAGTTACTTATTTTTTTCAAATTTATCTGATGTCCCAACGCGCAACGTATCGTTGTATTGTTGGTGTGTCAAAGTTTTAAAGCCACTCAAACGCCCTAACGACTAAATTAAATCTAAAATAAGCACAACCTGCATCTAAAATCCTCACCACGGTGACGCCAGTAGGTATAGGAACTTTCGATAATAATATGTTTCTCGTAATTACCTATAAAAGGATTGACCGAGACACCGAGCGAGTATTTTTCTTGTGCATAGATAAATCTTATAGTCTGAGAAACTAACTACACCTACTCGCTATGTAAGCTCAAAATACCCACACTTAGATACTACTTCCCTATCCTACTCCAAAATTTATGTCACTATAATTTACCAATAGACATTTTGAGTATTAAATTGGCATGTTAGGTGTTTAGGAATTACCAAACGGATTAACGGACCATCTTTTCGAAAATGACTCAGTTTTCTAACATCCTCCAAACATGAATATCCATGAACGCTGGTCACGCGTGGCGTCGCGTCGCTACCACGAGTCACCACAATCGAGCCTGCTGTCGGCTGGTTACTTACCTTAATACCTCAGTATACTTACGATCTCGCAGGCGACCGCTAGTGTCTGTGAACTGACGTTCAAACATTCGACCTTTACTTACAAACAACTTAGCTTTACAAGTTAGTTTATCACAAACTTTCTGTGACGGCGCAGCAGGAGCAATTTGAGGTTAGTGCGTTTGTGAATTTATTTAATTTTTAAGTGAAATTGGCATGCGTTGTGTAACGGTAGCGGTTGAGTTGTGTGGGACGCCTTGTTTCACATGTTTTCAATGTTTTTTGCCAAACTGCTGTGCATTGGCCCCTAAAATTAAAATTTAGGAACCTGCTTAGAATTCACAAAGGCTAAGGTATGTTCGCTGTACGAATTTGTGACTTTTAAACTTTATGAATAACTTAAATAAATGTATTGCCTAGGTATCTTTCTAATTTATTTAGCAACAAATCTTACGTAGATTACATATTTACATAGGTACTCACCTAAATTATCGTTGTTTTATTTTTGAGCATTTTTATTTTTTTTTAAATAAAACGTCTTGCTTTAATTCATTGAACGTTGTCTGGAAGATACATGCAAATAAAAATTGGTAGGTACCTTACCCACCTATATCTGTGTGCCATAGACATAATGGACTGTGTGCTTGAGATTAAGGTAAGAGGACCAAAAATGTTCCCAGCATTTTCCTAGGACGTTCAGGAACGAGATTAAAAGAAAAATAAAGATAGACAATGTGCGCGGTCAAGCAAAAAGGAACCCGACGCGGACGACGGGAATATAAACTTTTTTGTGTTTTGATTATTTTGAATCTGTGGTTTCTTGACTTCATTTTAAAATCGTCACAAAATAAGAGGCCCGTTTTGACATAATTATGTCATCGCGACGTAACTAGTGATGTTACCATATGACTCTGTACTCGATACCCACTATAAATCAATTCAAGTTTGTATGAGTATTTGACCGATTTGAGTATGTATTGTAAAATGCATTGGATTAAGATTATGATTATAAAAATTAACTTATACTTTAATGTTGTAGTTGTGGGTATCTTGAAATGATACAATGGAACGAAAGGTCAAGCAATCACAAAAAAATCAAGAAAAAAGCGAGAGTTAGTAAACCACTCTGTGAATTTATGTGCGTCCATTTCTTAGTGATATTCTTTCGTACTTTTAGACTCGAATGCGAGTAAGCCATCATTCACAAAACCTCCCCCGGCTGATCCAGCTTATCAATATTTAATTACTATTAAAATCGAATGATGCTGGTGAAATTCAATAATTCATTGGTTACCTACAAGTGTTACAACACTAATATCTGAAAAAAGAAGACTGAGAATACCTTTCTGCTATATGTTTTTTTATTTAAGCTCGGCATATTACAAATTTTGTAAACTGGCCACAGGGCGCCCAAGATACAGGCTCTGTTTGGGCCAGAACTTATTACCCTCAAGCCAAAAAACATTGTATTAATATTTCTGTATTTTTCTGTACCAGGATATGGAAATTTAAAATATTATTACCTACTAGCTGCACCCGGCGGTTTCGCCCGCTGTTTTTTTTTAACTTTTAGATTTTCCCTGAATTTCCCCAAATAAGTATTTCAAGATCAAATTTAGCGAAATCGGTCCAGCCGTTCTCGAGTTATAGCCAGACAAACGAACAGCGATTCATTTTTATATATAATATTTAAATAGCAAAGCTCTATCAAGGATCATCACATGATCTGTGCTCTTACGTACCTAAGCTCGTCACATGATAACTATCACCACTACACCTACCACTTGCCACTTCGTTGTTGATGGGTTAGATAAACAGTGGCCGGCGACGGAGATCATTGTTCGATTTGATTTGTTGATGTTTCCTCGAGATTTCTTTGAAGTTTTCTCAACGCTGCTCTATTCAGAGTGGTGTGACCTAAGATCTGAGGAATTCAGACTTTAGAGTAAACAAAATAAAACTGTCTTAATGAACGAAAATAAGTCAGTTTTTTTATTCAAATAAATCATAGGATTTTTAAGCAACAGTGGTTTAGCTAGCTGTGCAAAGGTCTTCCACTTTCCTCCACAAATCTCGGTCATCTGCAACTCCTGTCAAATCTCTTGAAATATTCACGCCAGTAGACTTTCAAGGCTGCTTTATCACTCGTCTGTCTCTGCCAGAGACCATTAGGCCATAAGACTATTAAGAACTCCTGTCAAAAATATAGCAAGAATTCGATAGAAAAATGTGTGAAGAAATGTAGGTTTCATTTACGTACACATTTTTTAATTTATCTATCGGGTATTTGCTACGTATTTATCGACAGAAATTCATGCTATGAATGTGCAAAATTAATGAAACGCCTGCCGTTCTTTGAATGCAACAAACTTTTTGAAACCGCCTAAAAGTAAATATATTTAAAACTAGCTGCGCCCCGCAGTTTCACCCGCTGTGAAGAAAACGGTGATGATAATGATGATAAAAAGTAATAAATATTTAATCCAGAGTATAAACTATAACCATTCCAAACTTCATCTCATTCCGACCAGCCGTTTTAGCGTGAAGGAGTAACAAATATAAAGACAAACTTTCCCATCCATAATAGTGATGATGATCTTGTGCAATATTTTAAAGTTAAAATATACTTAAACTAAGTTAAAAAAACGAAATAGAGCAATTAACATAACATACCCATTAACGTCTAAACTCCGCACCCACTCGGTGTTTCAAATCCGTAGCTCTTGGATCTAGGCTGAAAGTTACCAGACCGAAAATAATTAATTGTATTAATAACAATGTCGGCGCCGCGGCCTTGGCTGGAAAATATGCATAAATGTTTATGCATAACCCTGTCTTAGATTAAAACTAAAGAATTTGGCTGCAGCGCTGCAGGTCGTCGAGTGCAGTGTCGTGCAGCTTTCATAATATAGGCAGGTATGATATAGCCAAATAATAATACTAGAATGTGTTGAACTAGCGTGACGGATACCAGCAGGCGGACGACGTCACATGCTCGTCTCATCACCCGAAATATTAAGACAAGTTCGAAGGACCAACATTCATGTCCGAATTCCTAACATCACTGTTTAGAACAATAAGTTAGACACGTTAGAGCACACTTTATTTCATTATTCTTTTTTGGTAGAGCGGTTTCATCAGATTTCCTGTCAACTCAAATGATTAAGAAATTATTCTAAAATATTTTATCTATAAATATTAATTTTGCAAACTATTTCCTTGCAAAATATCGGAAAAAGTTACGTAACAAACAAGAGACTGTTTAAACACACAAACTACACAGTTAGAACATCACTAACTTGTATTTTAAACTAAAACAAAAGCGACACATTTGTTTGAACATTCATGTCATGACATTATGTTCGCTTGTTTTCTATAAACAAAAGATGCAAACGACATTACCAACACAAACACTGTCGGCTAAATAACGGCGTATATTCTAGACACGATTGGTACTATCATCAAATGAAGCTACATAGATGTTGTCATTGTTGTAAAAAAGTTTGTGCTTGCGAGGTCTACAGTAGACTAATACGAGTAGTAGACCTGGCAAGCACAAACTTTTTTACAATGGTTAAAACCTTTTTCTCGACAACCTCTTGATCGATTTTGCGAAATTCGAAATTGTTGCGTAGAATGGAGTACCAAATGTGATCTAATCTTTTCAAAGGAGAAAAAAGGAGCAGTCAAAAATTATCAAAATCGGATGGTATAAATAGCGTTGCAGCAAA
Source organism: Alcis repandata (assembly GCA_949125135.1). Taxonomy (NCBI): domain Eukaryota; kingdom Metazoa; phylum Arthropoda; class Insecta; order Lepidoptera; family Geometridae; genus Alcis; species Alcis repandata. Next base: position 10,491,584 of record OX421239.1, on the reverse strand, counting down.
TTTAATAACACCACTCGATTGCTAAAGGCGTAAAAGAAAATTATATAATTATGTACACGTATTCACGTAAAACTATACCTACAGACAGACCGATTTTTTTTCGATAGGTACGACGTAATCACGTGTTTCGATATTTAAATTAAATAAAGTGTTGATAAATTAGGCTATAAATCAATTTATCTTTGTAACAGAGCACTGAGCTATCCACTTGTGTAAACATGTGTAAACTTCTATATGTAAAATATAAGAGAAAGAATTCTGTTGTTTAAACATTTTTACATACTTCAAAAACGCAAGAAGTTTACTCAAATTAATTCAGTTTCTTTTTAGAAGCTTTTATTTAACTTGCCTTGCTAGTATAGTTCAAATCTCGCAAGTGAATTTTTAACAACCACGGTGTCCAAGCTCAAGGGTATTCCTGTTTAACTCCGGTGACAATGCAATAAAAGATTGTTTTAAAATATGTATTGTACAATTTAAAAAGCAGTTCGTTTCTTTAGCCACTACTTTTGGGTATGCGAGGAATATAGGTACAATCGTAGCTTCCCAATTCATCTCAACATTCAAATACTGCAGCAGACATATTTACCATACCGGTGGTTTAGCAACCTGCACCCAGTAGGGTAATCAACTCAGGACTACTTTTTCTAAACAAACTAGATACACAGGCTCATTGACTACGCAACGCTAGGCTCGCCACCACCGAAATTGTGGGTCACGGCATTCCACTAGCCAGAGTTTCGTCTAGTGCACACTGTCACATGGCGTACCAACGGGGAAAATAGAAAACTTTGTGTACACTGCTTAAGAAATTAGTGAAGCTAACATGTTAAGTACATAACCTACTTTATCTAATATAACCTTTCTAACTATGTTACTACTTATCGATATCGATTTATCTTAGTTTTTCAAACATTTTCATTTTATCCTATTTCCCAGTAAAATTTTATTTTGTCTTAGTTTTTTAGTTTTATCCTAATTTTTCTAATATGTTTAGTTTAGGTGTCCTAGAATCTATATATTTTATCGCTGTATGTATTTATCCATTTGTTCTATTGCCTATGGTTCTTATTAAAAAAAAAGTTGAGTAAGTATAACCTTAACCTCCTTGAAGTCTGTTAAACGGATTTGCACGTCGGCGTCGATTGCTTTTTCTAAAAAAGAAAATTTAATTTAAGTTTATAATAAAATTGTAGGTAGCATTTTATGAGGTAACTACAAGTTAGAAACTCAATTTTAACTGCTCACTCGTAGGTTACAAACTATTGTAATTCTACGTTGACAACCAAAGGCGAATACTCACGTATGTCACAATCACTATTAACTGCATACTGGCAGTTAATTGAAACGCCTCGCCTTATTCGGAACGTTACCGCAGGCTACATGTAGCCTTTGACTTTTCCTCTGAGGCTACCTGTTTTTGCGTACTTAAATTTATGCATTCGTGATGCAAATTGCCGTAAATTTTGCGTGTGAAAAAAATATTTTATCCAACTAAAAAAAGTATTAAGTAAAAAACAAAGTTCATAATGTACATGAATTTTGTTTTTTCTGTTTGTCTTAACTCTACTTATTAAGAGTTGAAGTATCAGTACCTAAATGTTTTAGCAATTGATCATAAAAACAATTAGAGATTAGTCATAATTAGATACTAGATTTGGATAGATAACAGAAATATAGTTCCAACACCAAACTGTTTCCCCCGATTTGGTTATCCTCAGCTTTCTGAGTCAATTCCCACTATGGAACCTATTTACAAGATTTACGTCAAACCTATTTTTCAGTACTGACGCTCCATATGCATAAGCCTATCCGAACTCTCTACCAACTCCTCCAAATGTTCTAATATACATTTTCTATAGATTCTAGATATATGGTAGAGGCAGGTAGAGCTCAGTCTCGATAAATCTCCGAAACTGTATCTGGTTCACCTTGATTCGAGCCGTTGATTTTTTACACTTTTTGCTTTTCAAATAAGCAGCTTCGACGCAGGTATGTGGACTTGTGGAGTTTGGCAAAGGCGTAGGTGATCTATAAATGTGTTGTTTGACTTTACCGGATTTTAAAATCTTAGAACTATGAATTAAGTTTTAATATGGAAAGTTGTTTTTTTCATACCATATTTAATAGATTAATTATTAACAGATAATTTGGTTGTACAATTAGCTCCTTTCGGGCTACACCGTTTCAGTGTAACCCTATCGATTGACTCTGACCGCTAAGGTCATTAGTGTCCAAATATTACCAGTTTGGGGGAAGTACTCGGCGCTGTTTATTAGAAGATTGTCCTAAATGGCCATTATAAGTGCCTTAAAATTAATCGGATCAAAAGTCAATTGATGATTGCTACTGTTGCAAATGAACGTGTGCAAATGTTGCCTTAGATTCTGTTTTATTTGTTGGATTAAGATACATACATGCATTCATACATTCAATGTTTATTTACTAAGTACTTAGGTATATGGACTTGTACCTAGTTACGTAGGTACGTACTTAATGAATAACAAATGAATTTCAGATAAATGATGACCCAGTCTTTATCTAGGGTGATAATTTATTATGTTGATATTTTAATTATTTTAAAGTAAAAGTAAAAAAGTAAGTTAAGTAGTAAGTACTTAGTAAGTTTTAAAGTTAATATTTTACCGACCATTGTATCCACAGAGACACTATTTTTCTACAATAAAATTATATTATTATCCGCCATACGATATTCGCTAAGGCTCTGAACCAAGAGCTCTTTACAATATCTTAATCATGAGTGAGACACCATTACCATAGACCCAAAATTCATCAAAAATGTAAAAGTAGTAGGTATATGAAAGCGTCGCTATTGTTAATGATGCTGAAATAAAGATGTTCGGAAAATTTAATGAAAGTAATAAATGACTTGTGCTACACAGGCCATCCAGGTTATTTTTAAGGGTTCCGTTTTCAAAGGGTAAAACGGGACCTTATTACTAAGACTCCGCTGTCCGTCTGTCGGTCACCAGGCTGTATCTCATAAACCGTGATAGTTAGACAGTTGAAATTTTCACAGATGTTTTTGTTGCCGCTATAACAACAAATACCTACTAAAAAATAGAATAAAATTAATATTATTTAAAGGGGCTCCTATACAACAAACGTGATCTTTTTGCCGTTTTAATAGATAATGGTACGGAACCCTTCGTGCGCGAGTCCGACTGGCACTTGGCCGGTTTTTTATTGTTTTTCTCAGGTTATCTGTAACTTACTGAAACGACAATGTCATTCTGCTTAATTAGCATTAAAGGTAGGTAATATTCAATTAAGTTGTACTCTCTCAATCAATTAATTAACAAAGGAAATCTTAATCAACGAGGAGGTCGATTTCCATGCTAGGAAGGAGAGATCGTCACGAGAACTATTAAGAGGCCTTGCTTCACATTTACCCGATAAAAAATATTGGGATACCAATGTTGATAAGTTTTCTGTTAGATTAGGACAAACGTGGTTCGAGTTGTTTCAGTTTTAAGTAACCTGATTATTTCACGCGATGGTAAGCAATAATGGTAACACGTGGTGGTATACAAAGAAGCACGCGTACTTAAAAAAAATCACTCGCGACTTTAAGACAGCCAATAAATTAAAAGAAAAATGTTCGCTCTCAGAAATCATAATATTTTCAAGAAATCCTTTAATGCTGATTGACAATTTGATTTATCTGTCAGATAATATTTCCCTGCTAGTGGTAACACTGGCTGCGATGTCGTACAAAAGTTGATTAAATGCCGTCGCACGAAGAGCCTTCGGTGATTTAATGATGGTATTGTTAGCATTGTATTAGACACAGACAAACTTAAATAAAAAGGTGACCAAATGATAGAACTAAAAATATAAAACTGATAGGTGTCAGTATCGTTCGGCAAATGCAATGGTGGCGCCTTAAACTCTACCGGTAAATGTGAACAATGTAATTCTGTTTAGTTACAAAGCGTAATTAAGGCTATAAAATTAAACTGCAGATGGGCCATTTGAAATAACTGATTTTTTAATGTCTTTGTAAAATTTTCCTAGACAACATTCGAAATAAAATGAAATAAATAATGTTTAATGTTTTAAAAACTTTTTTAAAATAAAACAGTTCATGCCAGGTACTCTATTAAAGTCCATCTGTTGACATTTTTAAGGCTTTACCGTAATAGAAAAGCTAAATGAGAGACGGACACTAGAAAACAAAATTGTAGATGTAGACTACTAAGAAAAAAACTCATAATCACACTACTAAATTAATATAAAAATACCACATCACACTCACCAACAAATTCGAAAGTTTGTGAAACTTCTTTATGCTAAAGCTTGGTTTTTCGGTAGCTTAGACCATGGCAACACAAATAAGTAACTTTTTATCCCAAAAAATAACGATTTTAAAGCACAGCGGGTGAAAACGTACAGCACAATTATTGTACGTTGTTGAAAATACAGTGTAAATATTCGACCAAAATTAGAGCTCAGCTCTATACCTTACGTAGTACCTAATTACCAATCTGGGTTTATGTCTATCACAAGGCTACATGGCCACTAAATTAGTTTCTATCACAATTAGCAATCACTTATGCACGCTACACGACCTCAGTTATTAAGGTACTAATAAACAACTGACTGTAGGTACCCTTTAACTTACACAATATAGTTTCATCATCATCATCATCAGCCCGTTATCGCCGGCTGCTGAGCATGGGCCTCTCTTCTTCTACGCCACTCGTCCCGGTTCTGTGCTATATTTATAGTTTAGTTTACAATAACTAAAATATTTTGAACTTTATTGATAACTATCTTGTGCCCCCGCGGTTCTGCTGGAATAATTTATTTAGCCCCATCTGGAGAGGCCAAACAGACACAATATACAGCTTATTTCATATAGGTATCACTATCAAAATCGGTTTAGGCCCAATGACTTGGCTAACATCTTCGATTTTCGATTCTGGCTTCATGAAATTCGAAATAAGCTAATCTGTTTTTCCTCCACGACGAGGTCACTGTAGATTACAATTTTATTGAGTTTATTGATTTTGAAGCTTAAATTGTGAGTGACTTAAAAAAATCGTGTTTATAATTTTGATGACCACCGGCCTTTCGATTCCCGAAATACCAAAATTTACCAATGCCGATTGGCCCGATAAATTCGTTTTGAATCGAGCTATAAGCTTTGTTTAACTACTGTACAATGTAACATGTCACTGCCGTCGACTTGACTCAAACCCGTGCCTTTGATTAGGTTCGACCTCCACGCCCATGTTGCACAAATAACCTTCATGTCTTTAAATATTTACGTGCTACAATTGACAATGTGCCCTTAATTGATTGCTCTATGGTTCTGTATAGGCAGTGCGTGAAATTATTTGCTCATTTACAAAGTGAGCTAAATAAATTAATGTGGTGTGCCAAGACAGATAAAAAAAATCTTTTGAAATGATATGAAACTCATTTGACTAAAATAAACATATCTATTACCTACTTAGAGGACAAAAAAATGTTTTAATTTGTTTTTTTTTATGTGCGCCAGTGCGCAGTGTATTTATTTGCGAGGTACTGAGTTGTTCAATACAGGGTTTATTTTATAAATGTCAAAAACCTCTCGCCGGCAACTTTCTCACTTCGTTCATACTTCATGTTAAGCATTAAAAAAACAAGTTTGTTGAATATTCTTAGCTTTGTATTTTGTTGTTTCCTGTTATTTGAGACCTGTTTTATTTTAGTATTATATTACATATTGTTACTTATTTATAGTTTTATTGTGAAACTTGCTAGTCGGGGAATCAGGATCTCATTGGCGATGGATCAAGGCAGAGACTAGACAGCAGTGGGATAAGTAAGGCTGTGGAAGATGGTGATGTTATTTATAGCTTTAAAGCAGAGTTAAAAGTTAAAAGCAGAGTTAAAACAATAGGCATATTAAAAATAACATCCCAGACTGAATAAAAAAATTCGAATTATCAAGTCTTATAATAGGCTATAAGTAGAGCCAAATTTCTGTGCGTTTCTCTGTCTGTTTGTGCGTCTGTCTTGATAGTATCTACATTTTGTCGAGTATCATTGACATTTTTGTATGAAACAGCTGATTTTTTTGTTCGATTTCCGGGTTGGTCCAATACTAAAAGTTGTTCATAATTATGAGTACCTACCCTGTTTCGGCTTAGCATACCCTTTTCTTATACCCCTGTATATTAAATGCTGCTTCTGTCTCAATAGACAGATACCTATAAAGTTCTAGGTCCTTATTTATGTAATAAAATCCAATAGACTTACGTTTAGTCTCAAGGTCAACATTGTGAATTGTACTTACCCCAATGCTATTCCCCACACAGGTATTTCATTATCTTAAATTGGTCACACACCGCTTACCGATCACTTCTATTGGAATCGAATTGTAAAACCTACTCGATAATGCGTTTAATAAGACGAATCGATTTATAACCACTGCACAAAGTTGATCCTTAGGCTGTCGTGATAGAGTTTAATATTGAATGGGAAATGAAACAATAATTTGATGCAAGTGAATGTTCCAACGTTTGTAGAATTTTAATTCCGATTGACGCCGATTGAATTCTGCGGTGTATCGTTATGTCATGCTTCGTCATTATTGTGTATTTGTTTAATTTTAGAAGTTATTTCGCATTGTCTTTTTATTAAGGCAGTATACCGTATTCAAGCTTCCTGTAGGACACCTAACATGTTACCTAATTATGCAATTAATGATATTTACGTGGCTGTAGTTTCCGTTATGTCCTAAAGTGTGTGCCATGTCGAATTTGTAATTGTCAAAATTGTCGAAAGTAAGGGAAGTTATAATTTGCTCACTAGGTGGTTTTATGTTCTGTGGGCCTAGCACAACTTTGACGTAAAAATACGTAGCGAGTATTCGATTGAAAAGTGTACGCCATTTACACCCGTCAGAAGCACACTTGACAGTCGTAAATGGCAGTCGTAACTTTTCTATCGAAAACTCGCTACGTATTTTTACGTCAAAGTTGTGCTAGCCCCACTGTAGGTGTAGTGAGCACATAAAAAAATGGTGGATTTTAAGGCCATGAACAGACTAACACACTATAACCCGTCTACTCTCTCTGGCTCGTAAAAGCTTGTCCTTTTACCTAACTCTAGTTGATTCATGCAGAATTATAGACGCTTGTGGTTTAGTTATTAACGCAGGCTTTAAAAGGATAGTAGAGCAAAAAAAATCAACAAAAATCAAAAATTACGGGGATAAGGTCTATTTCTCCTATTCAACTCCTCTCTTATTTTCTGTGCCTGTTATTCAAGTCAAAGTAACAAAAATGCTTACGTACCATACCTTTGATCTATAAGAAATAAATCTATCAACACAACGACGTTAGGTTTACTAGTAAGGGCAGGCAGCAGTAGACACTTATTCAGTTCCCTTCCCATGTACTAGGAGCTGAAATATCTTTACATCAACCGCGGCTTAACAGACGGCAAAAAAATTATGCACGCTTTACAAAAAGCATAAAAGAGTCTGTGCTGTAACACCTCGTTACAAGTAAGAGGAAACGGACCTTGAGTGAGGCCGAGCTCGGAATTTGAGCCGGTCCACCTCGGGGTTCAGGAAGTCGATTGTCGTAAATCGATTTTTCAATGACTCTTTCTTCTGACATTGGCAGGTTGAAATTCTTTCACCTCACAAGTTCACCTTGACCATTTGACATTGCGTGCGGGCTTGCGGGCTCGAGCCTCGATGATTATGGGTTGGCTTCTCGTCAAATCTTTTTGGTTTAAGGTTTAGTGATTTTGCTCTGTGTCCTCGTTAGCCCGACGAAGTTGGCTCTTTTTTTTCTGGCTCCAAAAAGGGCTCCAATTCTGCTGGTTTATTTTGAATGCGTGTGATTTTGTCGCCGATTGTCTTTTTAGGGTTCCGTACTCAAAGAGTAAAACGGGTTTAAGAGGTTTTATACAATTCTGACAAAAATATAACTGTCATGATTAATCTAACGTGCGAACTGGCCTGCGATGCGCATTGTCCAGATCGTAATGTTTTTTTAAACTTTTAATACGCTGAGCAAATTCCACTAGGTTGTTAAAAAGGTTAACAAAAGCGTAGGTACGTGTTCAAGGAAATTTAATTTCAAGAATTAATTATTTTTAATGTGATTTTCCTTTAACCATTTCATGGCACTGACCCACCGACCTCCGAAGTTACTTGTTTTACTTGGTTTGTGTACTTGCTGCAACGACAAGGGGAGGAAATAATTAAACAATTTGGTAAAACAATTCACAAAGTCTATTTAGTTCGATAGCATAGCGCACTGTGTTGGCGCCAAAATGAGAAAACACAATGAACAATATAAAAATGACAGATTCCAAATTCAAGTGTAATATTTTGTATATTTTTAATTGTAACAGTATTTATGGCCAGACTAGGTACTTATAAAACAGATGGTTAGATAGATCGATAAACTCTTTAGGTATTGTACACCACCGAAGTCGGATTAGATCGATGTTGTACACTCAACTAAATATAAAAAAAACCTTTAGTACGTCTGTTCGTCTCGTCCCTAAATTGTATTTAAATAATAAAAGTCTAACAGAATTTAAAAAGAACTTGAATCTAACTCTCCTAAAACGAGTTCATCTGGATTCCGTATGCGAAGTGAGTCATTGTCGTTAAATAAGTACGAAACTCACGGATGACGTCAGTTTTGAGTGTAGGTTGGGGAATGGAATTCCCGAAGTCATCCCGTCCTTTGACTCACTCGTGCCTTGTTACCTGTGTCTTGATGTTTTTTAACCCCCGACGCAAAAGGGGGTGTGTTATAAGTTTGACCGCTATGTCTGTCTGTGTCAGCGTAGCTCTTAAACGGGTGAACCGATTTGGATGCGTTTTATTTTATTTGCAAGCAAGTTTTCTAGCGGTGGTCCTAAAACATATTTTTTAGTTTTGTTTAGTGGAAAGAAGGCTAGAAATTCGAAACCAGTATTATCCATTATTTTTACAATTACCTACGGCAATTGTACAAATATTATTGAAGTCAAGGTTTACTAATTAATTAACTAGCTGTAAGGTTAGTCAACGCATATTAGTGAATATTTAAATATCAATATTACTCAAATTAATTTCGAATTACAACTTTAAGCGACTTCGTAACGTAAAGGTTATAAGATTTTTTTATAGAATAAGTAAGTAATAATTAATACCAAGTAAGCAGTCCTACGTTGTTTATGTCAGTCATAGAATTCACTGATGAAAGTAGTTATATAAGGGAGAAGAATGAGATTTGAAGATATATTTATAGATCAGGGTCTATAATAATGCTGAATTTAAGTACTCCACTTTGTATGGTCAGAGTCACAGAATGTTGCCTTCTGAGTTAGCCTTATCAACAACAAGCTATAGGACTCTAAGCCAGCAGCGCTTTGGTCGATCACAAGGCTGTCTTCTCGCTCCTGTCTACACTGAGCTACTTAAAATTGCTGTCATTTCACTAATAACATTAATATTTCACATCATACTTTCCTATTGTGAAAAAACCTAAAAAAACGGCCTAAAAACTTTAACACAGCCTATACAAGCTTGTTTACGCGTACTTACTTACTGTGAAGTAAATCTCATGCTCCAAGTCGCGAATCTAACACACCACACCTCAATTCGTGCCATCAATCTGCTAAAGCACGTTCTAACCATAAACTATCTAAAGCTCAAGCCGGTACAGAGCAGACAAAAGCTATTTCTATTGTTAAGCGTTCTTCAGTTATAGTCAGTGTCATAATTCACAAGAGGTCAGTAAACTGGTAGAAATGAACACTGAGTGTGACCTGCGATAGTACGAGTATTATCATAATAACAAACGTGAGACTGAACGAATTGTATGGTTACATTGTGCTATAAATAAACAAATGAGGATATTCCTTGATAAAGTGTTAATTGAAAATACTTGTTCTATCTATGAGCTAAGTTTGTTGACCACGATACCACAGCCGATAGTAATAAAACTGGTGAGCTATGGAAACTAAGAAATAATAAATAATTCCAAAAAAATGGGAAATTATTGGTCTCTTAGGTTTTAGGAAATTGATAAAATGAGCTAACGTATCTTGCCTACAGGTATTGTACCTGCTTACTTTAGTAGTAGCTGATGTAAAGCTATAATAGCTATAAAATATAGCCTATGGCACTCAGAGATAGTGTGGCTTTCCGTAAGAGTTACCAAAGCAACAAAATTAAAAATAATAGCTACAGGTGCCGAAGCTAAATACTTATGACCTAGCCGTTGAATGGGCGACCGTGAGCGGCATTTACAAACTATCGGAGCACTTCCACGGTTCGGATGACATATTCAATTGATTCCGGTTGTTTATTATGAACTAGAACAATTGGAACAATCCTTTGTCCAGGTCAAACCTTCGGGTGACCCAGCAATAATGATTTTAGGGCCAACAAACAAATCAGCCACGGTAACAAACACACAATACCTACCCATATTTAACTCTGCTGTTTTCAATTCCAGGTCCAAAAATGGGGGGTCTGAAGACCCTCATAGTCCTGCAGTTGGTGTACATCACCAGCTGCATGGACCAGCTCCACATCCTCTACGAGTGGAAGCAGCTGGACTACCAGTTCCCCAGCCCCCAGGCGAGGCAGGAGGCTCTGGATTCCAAGGCCTTTATCCCGGAGAACAACATGCCGATGGGTCTGGAGGTGTATGAAGACCGCTTGTTTATATCTGTGCCACATTGGAAGCCTGGAGTGCCATCGAGTTTGAACTATATCAATTTAAAAGGTAACATTCTGTTTTTATAATCAAATTTTACTGTTGTTTCATAGGAATTAACTATTTAACTTACTAATTTAAATGCTAGTACTATTTTACATAGTTGAGTTGTTTGGAAATTATAGTTTTAGTGTCTACCTGGTAGACAATATACTACGTCAGCAATTTTATTAAAAAACTAGCTGACCCGACAGACGTTGTCCTGTCTTAACTATGTCTTAATTTTCTAATGTTCCGCTCAACTTCCTTAATTTTTTCTTTCATTATAACCTTCTCCTGACAATAATTAATACAACAAAAAAAGAATTGGCCAAATTGTTCCATCCGTTCACGCGTGATGCGATGACCAAGGGAAATAGGGATTAATTTTTATATATTAAAAAATAGAAGTAATAATATAACTTTTTTAGTTCATGGTTTCATCCATCGGTAAAATTAGCATGCAATTTAGTAAGAAATTTAATGTACCTCTAGTGTTTTAATTGGTTAATTTGTACGTTATGTACAATGCTTAGAACCATAAGAGAATTATTTCAATGGTTTAGGTACCTACTTAAATCATACCACAAAATTGTGATCTCATATATTGGAAAATCATTTACGTTTTTGGATCATGACATGTTGTTTTGATATGAAAAAGATTCTAGCAATATGTGGTTTCGAGAAAAGATAAAACCATGATCTAACCATGACCTCAAGCTTGCTTCGGAGTAACTTAACTATGTTACCGTTAATGTTAATAACTTCCCTGTATGACAAATAATTTTTGTTTTAGATAATTCAACAAAGTCCCCGGTTCTGATCCCGTACCCGAGTTGGGCCGCACATTCGATAGGCTCTGACGGGAAGCCTCCTGAAATCATCTCGCCCTTCAGGGTCCGCGCCGACCGCTGCGGACGACTCTGGGTCCTCGACAACGGCAAGATGAATAATCTAGAAGCAAATGTCACTAAATACCCACCTGCCATCATCGTCTACAACCTCAAGACTGATAACTTGATGAGGAAATTTGTAATTCCTACTGAACAAGTCAAAGAAGACTCAGGGTTTGCCAATATTGCTATAGAAGACACGGATTGCGAAAAAACTTACGCTTATGCTGGCGATGTGGGTAAACCCGGATTAGTCGTTTACTCTTGGGAGAAAGATGAATCCTGGAGGATAAATCATCATTACTTCCACCCTGATCCTTTGGCATGCAATTTCAGCGTCAAAGGGATCGACTTTACCTGGACTGATGCGCTGTTTGGTCTAGGGTTATCAGCGCCCAATGCTGACAACTTCAGCACTTTGTACTTCCATCCAATGGCCAGTTACAACGAATTTGCAGTGTCCACTGAATATTTGAGGAACCAGAGCATAGCAGACGATAACTTCGACGCGTTCAAGTTAATAGGTGATAGAGGACCGAACGCTCAGTCTAGTGTTTCTTTCATAGACCCTAAAACAGGGGTTTTGTTTTACTCGCTAGTCAATTTGAATGCTGTAGCGTGCTGGAAGACGTCAAACAAGGCGTATACAATGAAAAATCAGGGAAGAATCTTCATGAGCAACAGCACTATGATTTATCCCACAGATATAAAAGTAGATTACCACAGCAGATATTGATAATGATAACCTCTGGGTTTTATCCAATAAGATGCCAATTTGGATGTACCAGAAATTGGATTACGATGAAGTCAATTTTAGAGTATTTTCGGCACCCGTAGTTGAAGCTATCAGTCATACGGCATGTGATATTACTCCCAGGTCAGATATCTTGGACAAGTTTGTAAACAAAGTAAAGAATGTAACAAATAAAATCAGTTCAAAGATCAAGGGGCTCAACAATTCCGCAGTCAATTTAGGACCTACATATTTTGGTGCCATCTTTTTGCTCAGTTGGTTTCTTTCTTTTGGAGTGTTGAACTGAAACTTTGGAAATATGTTTAAAACTGTTAAGTACTTGTTATCGCTTTGGCTTGATAAACTGTTTTGATCCAGTATTTGTGAATTTTCCAGTCATAAAATTGTAAAGATAAGCTTTCAGAACGTTACCGCTTTATTTATTGTGATTACTTTTAGAATTAGCTATTGTACTTATCGTATGGTATATTTGTGCCTTAAAAGTGATATCTTATTTAAGCTAACGTAGCTATAAGTAGAGCACTAATGTGTTTTGTAAATACTTACATTAAAAAATAACTTGAAAAGTATAACCTGTTTCTATTCACTTCGCACAACATTACTTTTAGCGCCATCTAGCGTGATTTATTGGCAGTATTTGGTTTCTAGCTATTTTGACTAGATGGCGGGACGGGTAAGCTTATCACATTAATTTATGCCAAGGAAAAATCTAGTTTGAAACTTACAAACATAGTTCCATTCTTCCATTATATTTAACATTTTTAAGTACTCCGGTAGATAAAAATAAAAAAGATTATTAAAATTTGTTAAAACATATTTATTGCAAGTTAATTTCTTCAAGACAATAATTAAAATTTAAGACTGTAATAGACGAAAAAAAAAAATAGTTTTAGCACCTGTTGTAAAAGTCATGTGCCATCAATGTAAATACATAATTGTTAATATTATTTATATTGAAATAGACCAAAACGTAAAAATTAGTTAGGTCAAAGGGGGCAGCTCACGCCTTGATAAACCATTATCACAGAATAAATTACAACACAGGACCCATTGTTGAGTTTTTTTAAATTAATTAGGTGACTTCAGACGCCCTAACGAGTTATGGTAGGTAGCTCTTCTGTAATCAGGTAAATTACCTATGGTATAAGTACTTAGCTGGTGTTAATGTTATGCAATTTAGTAAAGTACTAACCATAATATAAAATAAATAAACAAGCCATAATACAATTTACTTATCAGTACTTATGGTTCAATTTACGACTACCATAAAGGCCAAAATTACAGGTTCTTCAGCACCACACGGTTATTAGAGAGTTTTGAATGGATCTAGAAGCACGAGACTGGAAAATAAAGCAGAATGGAAATTATAAATTATGGGATAAAATAAAGCTGGTTATTAATATGGCGTTCGCTGAAAAGGTAAGTACTTTTCTTTTTTAAGATTTGTTTTTAAAAACAGAAATTTGAATTCCATTGCTTTTTAAATACGGCATTGGAAAGTCAGAAGCTCCATTGCTCTACCAAGTCACATCGTTGCTCCACATCATTATTTACCATAAGTGATTTGGCAGTCCCAACAGGTCCTATTAAAGACAAAAATCTGATAGTTACTTAGTATGGAAATAATTATTTTAGATTGCGAAGTGCGAAGCCAAGTCGTATCGCTTATCTATCTATATCTATCTATATATCTATATATCTATATAAAAATGAAACCCGTTTTCCTTGGTCACGGCCTCACGCGTGAATGGCTGGACCGATTTCACTAATTATTTTTTTGTTGTATTTGTTATTATTAGGAGAAGGTTCTTACGGAAAAAAATAATATTAAGAAAATCTCTCAGAAATATTGAAAAACCCTAAAAACAGCCCTTTTATTTTTCCCATACAAACGTTTTCTAACTAAAACGAGCTTTATTGCTATTGTATAAAGTTCATATTGAATTGCAAGCACTCACTGTTGTTTAAGCAATGTAGGTATGTTCCTAACGTCCAAGAGTCAATTTGCACTTTATTACCACTGTACAAAGTTCAAATTCAATCATATCTATCAAAACAGTGTGCGTTATACACTGATAATTTTTACTATAAATTGACAAGTTAGCATCAACAAACTACGGTTGCTATAGTTACGCAATAGCATGAGAATAGAGGTTATAACAAAGAGTTCCTATAATTATTCTCAACACCTTTGGTCACGCCATCACGCGTGAACGACTGGACCGATTTCAATTTACTCTACGTTTATCCCAAAGTCTACCCGTGCGAAGCCGGGACGGGCCGCTAGTCTAAACATATAATAAAACTGTGAGCAAAATCTGTCTGTGCTTTTCTTACCATATTCACGGAACGGATTTTAGTAAAACTCGCTTATATGCGTTCATAAACGTTTATTTGAACAGAAACTTAAAAAAAAAAAAACAATTTTCTATGTGCTCTGGAGCCCACACTAGGTTAACCTGTGTCGTGGGCTTCAGGCTTTTCCTTTTATGGATAAACAAAACACATTGATAAATTCTATCGCTGTTCTAATTATTAATGGTTTTATTGGATAGACATACTTTTAAGAACTTTTTGTCTTATATAAAATAACGAGTCAAATAGGATAGCGGCTGACACAGAAAGGGGGAGCTACTTTCATACAATGTCTTTATCATAGAGCGTGTCTGAAGAGCAGTCGACCCCAGAAGCAGAAGAATATGTGGTCAAGAGGAAAGTCCTCAGCTGCTTCAAGGGGGTGCGGCTGCTGCAGACCCTCGTCATCTTCGCCTGCTCCATCGTCGTTTTACAACAAGTTTGTACCTATCTTTATTTCTTAGTAGTATAGGTATCCGTGTGATGTATAGGCATTGCAATGCCGAGTAGAGTAGTGTTTTGAACTGTTGAAGTACTTGTGATTTTGAATATATATTTTTAACAGATAGGTATAGATACAGAGCAGTATGACAGTACAGAACAGCATACCTAGAACAAATTTTGACGAAAAATAGCGGGTAAGTATTCGATAGAAAAATGTATGGATAATGCAGTTTCCATTTACGGCCCGACAAAGGCGCTGACATTTATTTACCTGGTGTTAGTGTTTAGTTTCTGAAGAGAGAACCAATACATATAAATGAACGAATGGATTGGTAATAATTTGGCGAAACTACCTATCTAAGATACCTAAGACTTTCTATAATATGTCTTTCTAGTCGTCTTCATAAACATAAAAATGATAATTTTATAACAATAACACAGATATCAGCGTGCGTCAGGAAGCTAATCGACATCCCCGTGACCACATACACACACTTCGACTTCAACAAAACCATCGTGTACCCCAGCGTGACCTTCTGCCGGGAACCTGCTTACAAGTTTGATAAAATGCTGGTGAGTAAGATCGCAAAACAAACCTAGATCAGAATAGACTGTCGTCGAAGCAGATGGTATAGTAAGAGAGAAGCGATATTCAGAAGTGGGATGCATAAATCTGTGGACAGTGTTCTTGTTTAATGCACGAAATCGCACGCCCGATGAAGTAAGATGAAGCTTAAACTTTTTAGAGAATCAGATAAAAGAAGAGATTCAGAGAATTCAATACAGAGAATTCAGTTTCATATTTCTTCTTCGTATCTCTACAAAAAATAAGATTTTTGGTGTTGTCTTATTTCAACCATCAAACATTTTTTGTTGATAAATTCAGTACCATTCTTTAACGACAATTACTGTTCTAGATTTAAGAATTTATCGATGGTTTTAAATCCAAAATTCAGACATTATTCGTTTTTGTACAAAATCTACCTAATAAGGTAAGCGATCACCGTCACCTATGGATACCAGGGATATCGGATGCGTCACAGATATGTTTTCAGACATACGGATTGTTTTTTCAGACTCTAACTCTACTAACAGCCCCTTTTTCAGGAATCTCAGTTGTAGTAGTTAGGTACTCGGGAATATTGCCAGCTCGTGCAATGTTAACTATTCATAGATAGATTGATGCGCTAATTTTCGATTCCCGATTGTTTTTAAATTTAGCACCACCTATCTTTAGCGGCCAACTGTTTCGCGAGCAAGTGGCGTCACCGTGGAATTCTAATTAATCTCTTAACAAATCGTTTGATTGTTTAGAAGAACTATTAAAGTAATGTAACGATCACTACGGTTTAGCGTTAGTTATTGTTTTGTTGTCTTTTTCTTTATCCCACAGTTAAAATCTTTTTTTATGTTTATATTAATTACAAATAACTATACGGTTATAAGGAAAGAGTTTGCTAAGCCGAAAAAGCCTCATATTACTCATCAATATGAATAACATTTAATATGGGATCAACCTGGAATTCGCAAAAAAAAAATCTGCTGTTTCTTAGAAAAATGTTGGTGGCACTCGACAAAATGTATGGAACAGCTGATTTATTTTCGTGAATTCTGGGTCGATCCCATGATAAATGATTGATTATGGTCACAGAATAGATAATAGTTACCACTATGATTGCAGGATCACGGTCTCTACTCCCACCCTCGGTTCACCTCCGTCTGGTCGAACTACAACTTCTCCAACAGCTTGGACGACCTCTGGGATGATATCACCTATACTCCGCAGGACATGTTCGTGCAGTTCGGACTTCAAGGATCAATGGATAGTAAGCATTATAAATATTAAACAGGTTTGTTTGTATCCGCTTGAGGCACCCCCTCCCGCGGGTTTTTTTCCGTAGAAGCACCGGCGCGTCATCGTTTGTTTATGTTACGTCACGCGCCGGGCGGTCGACCACTTAAATGGTTTTTATGACTTAAACATTCGAACAAGGACCCACTTGTAATTGTTATCTTAGAGCTGTTGTATACACGTGTCGAATGACGAATGTTATCATAACATTGGTTGGCCTGGTATAGATATAAATCAGCGTATAACCGCTTACTTTACAAAAAAACATGGACTTTGAAGTTTACATATTTTTACTAAAAAAAGTAAAGCGATAATGTATGTTTTATACTATTTAGATTTAATAATAGACTCAATCTGCACTTTGTCACAAAATAAGAATACATTACTCACCTTAAAAGTATTTAATATCAGGCATTTAAAAACCAGCGAAAAAAAATTTTTCCGCGATTTTTTTTGTTCCACTTCACAACACTTGTTTACATCTTGTCGTAAATTGTCATTTCACAAAAACAACTGCACACAACACTTCTACGATGATTGTTTCACTATATTTTAAATAGATCATAACATCTAACACAGTAAATAAAATAAACTTTGAGAAATAAAAAACACGGCCGTCTATGATGATGACGCAATGAGGCCTTGGAAGAATGACTGAAGTCGAAACACTAAAACACTTGTATACCTTAAAATATATTGTTATCAGCCTTGTTAACAAGTATTTAAAGCATAATAACCAAGAACACCACCAGAACCAGCATAACTAACGTTTTATTTACGTAAAACCCGTCGATGCACCGCCGACCGCGCAAAGTCAACACAAACTGACTTCGACTGACGGAATAATATTTAATTTTTAATCGAATATCCACCGAGTTTAAAGTTGTTCGACTACGGCATAATGGCACATTCAAGCGGAACGAGATGGCATTCATACTTATAAGTCTTTTGCCTTAGTAAAAGCAGGATAGAGACTTTTTCTGAGTCTGGCGCGAAATAAAAGTTTGGGTACTACAGTACCCATGGTGCTACTACCGACTTTGCGATTTTGGGTACTGTAGTACCCAAGGTGCTTCAAGCGGGTATTTGTAATATTTGTACCGAAGATCATAAAACTATAAAATATTCTGAATAACGTATTATTTCAGACCACTACTGTATTATTCGCACCTTGCTTATACCTATATAGTCTCTAAACAAGCTATTTTGAGGTGGGAGTTAGATTTAAATAATTTGAAATCTTGAAACAAATATCCTACACAATGAAAGAATATCTAAGTCTAACAAACTTTAAATCAAGAACGCAGAAAACTTTGATGCTAATTTGCACCCTATCTCCCAGACATAGAGCTCCACGCAACCACAGGGTTCGTCCTCGGGCGCTGCTACACCATGAGTCCCCTGACGCTGGCCACCCAAGCCAGCAAGAACGCCGGGTACTCCGTCACGCTGCGGCACAGCCCAGCCGACATCGCCACTGCCGGGGGCGTCGACCCGCCGGGGTACCACGTCTTCGTGCACTATACTAGAGAACCATTTACAGGTCAGTATGGTAGAGGCTGATTGGGTAGCCCTGGTGACAAAGTTCTTAGTAAAAGACAACTTTTACCATGGGGCCTATTTACTATGGAACTATAGAGTTCCCGGAAAAATGTCAATGGCTCTCGACAAAATGTATGGAACAGGTGGTTTTTTCGCGATTTTTGGGTTGGCTCATAGTAAAAGTGGTTCATTATGATGAGTAAAATGAGCCCCTTTTGGCCTAGCATATCTCTTCCTTATAACCCTGAAGAGCTGCTTTAGCAGGTTTTTTGTGTTCCATCTATCTATCCATTTTAGCATTTGTCGATCAGATACGTTTTGTCTGATCAGATAAAATTAGATGAGCATTGCTATCAGTATATTTGCTAATTTACATGATTGATAAACATTACTCGTATTATTCATTTACTTATACATTTACTTTAGAAGTGGAGGTGTACAACGGGGGGCTGGTCCAGAAACTGTTCGTGAACGTCGGAGAGACGATAGAGGTGAAGCTAACCATCGACGAATATGTCAAGATTAGCGGAGAGGACGACCCTTGCTCGGACGAGGAGAACTACAGCGCCAATGTTGTAAGTACGGTCTTAATAGAATACCTATTGAGTTACAGCGCCTGCGAAGCGTAATGCAATGTGTGACGCCCTCACGTCTTTACTAATATTATAAAGAGGAAAGATTTGTATTTTTGTATGTTTGTGTGGAATAAACTCAAAAACTACTGGAGCGATTTCAAAAATTCTTTCACCATTCGAATGCTACATTATCCCAAAGTAACATAGGCTATATTTTTTTTTTATCCACAGCGAAGCGTGGCAGGGAACAGCTAGTAGGTAATAAAGCCACTTTATTTATGTTATAAGTGTTCGTTATTACAATAATACACAAGGAACCCTTGGAACATATTTTAAGCTGGTGTATTTCACACATTTTGCATAGCCACCTCTGACTAGGGCCGATAGTGATGGGCTTAGAAAGAGGTGGAAGGATGAACTTCACGCGCTTTCTAGAGAGATTAGCCCACATTAGCAAGGAATAGAGATAAGTGGAAAGAGGCAAAGGAAACCTTAGGCCAACTGTGGGACTGTGGGACTGTGGGGCTGTGGGGCTGTGGGCCTAGGTTAAATTCTGACGTAAAATAATAGGTATACGTATTAAGTATTTGATAGACAAATGTATGAAAAACGACCGTGCTGCGCCCATAGGCGTAAATGGAAACTGCATAAATACATTTCTCTATCGAATCCCCGCTAAGTATAATATTTTACGATATTATACTTAAAATGTATGCTAGGGCTACTGGGCTAATAAATAATTCATGAATCTTTAAGTTGCAATGTGAAAATTGTTTCATTTTGAAGTGCACAGCGCAGTATGTCTGGGACGCGGTGGGTCAGAAGGCTGGTTGCTCGGGACCCTGGATGTCCAGCGACCTCCCGCGCTGTATGAATCACACCGACATGAGGAACCTTATCAGCGAGTATATGACGTAAGCCATTTCCTTAATAATACCCGACATATAGAGCGAAGTTTCTTTGTTTACTACATGAGTTGAAGTAAATATAAATCTTATACCTATGTAGTTTCATATAAAGCAATCTAAAGCACAATATGTCTTTGTTTCGAAAGTCTATCTTCTAAGTAAAACAAATCTTTATTTGTCCGATATTTAACCGTCACGCAGATGTATCCAAGCATTAAACTTAGTACGGCAATGTAATCATAGATTCATCAGATCTGCAAATTAGTTAGTACTTATTTAGTGTTCTGTTAGTAAGTATTTGAAATAAAATTTTGGTGTCGAACTTGTTGAATGCCCTGAGAGAGCTCTTTCAGCTTAAACACTTTAACTGCTGAAAACACATACCTTGTGTTTTTCCTTGTGCAACGCGTATGCCGCTATACACGCCAGGCACTTAATGTCCACTTTCAATACAACTATGTGATAAAACACAAACGCATGTGATTATTAGCGGCAGCTAAAGTGTTAATATCAATATTCTTACAGCAACAAGTTCAGATAGGTTGAGTGACCGAACCTGGTGTCAGAGTTTCTAGGCTAGGTATATTGCTCTCTTTCAGTACATACGAGAATCACGACTGCGACTCATGTCCGCGGTTCTGCCGGTCGTTTCTATACAGCTGCTTGGTGACGGACAGGCATGCTCTCTACACCTGGGACAGCGGCGCTAGCATGTGGATAGTGAGGACTACTACGAGTACAGCTACTTTTGAGACACAGGTGAAAACTTCTTAGAGTTAAAACTTTAAATGCAAAACTCTCGTTTATCGCATTTAAATTGCAAATGCAAAAGTTTTTGGTTGAGAGGATGGGTGTTTGTTACTTCTTCAGGCTGAAGAAGTCTACAGAGTT
Source organism: Alcis repandata (assembly GCA_949125135.1). Taxonomy (NCBI): domain Eukaryota; kingdom Metazoa; phylum Arthropoda; class Insecta; order Lepidoptera; family Geometridae; genus Alcis; species Alcis repandata. The sequence continues at coordinate 10,470,643 of OX421239.1, read as the reverse complement.
GAGTGGAATTTGGAATAGAGATAGCATGAATCCTGGATTAACATACATGCTAGAACCTTGCACTTTTTCGCAGCAGTTTCCGTAGAAAAAAAAGATTGTCTACTATAAAAATAACTAATTTACTTGTTATCTGTTTTGTTTGACACCAATTAATCATCATAAATCATAAGAAAAATCAAAACAAAAGTTCTTGAAACGATGTCTATATTACACAGATGTACATCTACTTCAACAGCATGATGGTATCTGTGTATGAGGAGCGCCACAACTACGACTGGAACCTTTTTATCTCGGATCTTGGAGGAAGCATTGTGAGTATCCTTGAATATGATACTCGTAACTGGTTTATTTATACAGGGTTATTCATAAAGGGTATGCTAAGACATTATGACATTTTATTGTAATTTCATTGCGATATTTTTAGACCATAGTTAGTGAAACAGGTCAATAAGTTGACATGCTTGTTAGTATATTATTTTATACATTAATTATTGTTTAATTTTATGTTTTATATTTTGTAATGAATATTTCCAATAAAATGATTATGATTATAGTACTCATCATTAACAACTTTTACTAAAGGACCAACCGGAAATTTGCGAAAAAAAAAATCAGCTGTTCCATAGAAAAATATCAATTACTCTCGACAAAATGTATGGACCAGCTGATTTTATTTCCGCGAATTCTGGGTTGGTTCCATAGTAAAAGTTGTTCATAATGATGAGAACTGTGAGCCTTTTTCGGCTTAGCCTACCCTTTTAGGAATAACCCGGTATAAGCCTATCCAATACTCAATTTTACACAATACTGCACAGGGTCATAACAGTGGCGGATTCGTGCAAAGAGTAACACAATTTGAATTGCTTTGTGTATCTATGTAAAAGATAGGTATAATGCAGTAAATTAAATCTTTTATCGTTATAGTATAGTTCAGAAACAAAAAAGTTTAAACATTTGGTTTGATTCGTCATTGGATTATCATATTAGGCTTCTAGGTCTTACAAATTAATGAGTGTTTACTTACATATAGATGCTAAAATTGTTGCCAAGTCTGGCCTATTTAAAATCCATTTATACGTATTTCAAAGCTTCAACCTTCAGCAGCCCACATGAGAGACAGCGTCCAAGATCGTCCAGTGATTCTGGTCACATTATAAATAAAGCGGGGTTCCGCTAGATTTTCCGCCAAATCGGACCGGCGAGATATTAGAGATGTGCCTACTATCGACTAAAAGATAAAGTAAAGTTATCGAGTAGCCAATGGCTAAATGATGTTTATTCAAGAAATTTTATCTAAATATGCAAGACAAATACTGCAGGCAGATTTACATAGAGGTAATATGTTACCTACCTGTCTACTTATTTAATTCGATATAGGTAGAAAATATTTTTGATGAATGAAACTAAATTATTTGACAACACGACAAAAGTAAGCAAGTACATAATTTTAACAAAACAATCGATTTTTAAGAAACTCCCTTCCCTAAAAATACCTCGAGCCATTGATTACGCTAGAACCTGGCAGCCAGCCAAACGTGACCGGGTGAGATGGTTATTGAGCTTTCATTATGGGAAAAAAGTTATTTTCAAACACCAACTGGAATCTGATTTCCGCATTTGATAATTTGGTACTGCCTTTCTGAAACCAATATTATAATCATACACAGCAAGTTATTCAAGTTTTTTCTGAAACTATTTTTGTCAGCGCAAATTGTTAAACTCATGTTTTTTTATAGAAATAGAGTGAAATGAGTTCCGTACTTTTTTATCGATACATACGATTGTTGCCTACTTTTAAACATACGCGGATTTCTACCCTTTCTACAAAACAAATCTTACAAATTGTGGAAATGAGCTTGGCTACTGCAGTGATAGATAAAACGAGACAAACCTTCGCAATTCTTGTAGTTACGAGTATATTGTCCAAAACAGATAGATAGATAGCTAGATAGATAAGGAGAAGATTTAAAACAAAAACTTAGTTCTTTAAGCCTTGATAATTTTCGAAAACATGTATGTCTTCTTTCAGGGTTTTCTTCTGGGCCTCTCTGTGATTGGCTTAATGAAGATGATCGGCAAGACCTGGGACCAGTTCATATCTCCCTTCGTGAAGACCACGTCCAGAAAAGGCAGCGTCACTGGCTCGACTGTCACGATTGATATCGCTACCATTCAAACTAAACATGCTGAGGTTGATTCTGAAGACAGGTGGAAGAAGATAGGCGACTAGATTTTGTACTTTTTTATTGTATTTTTAAAGGAATAAATGTTTGTGAGCATTTTAGTTTTTGCTCGTATTCACTCCACATTTAGTACTTTGTTAGTACTTTGTTAGTACTTTGTTTTTTAATTACTAGTTCATAATTATTTTTTTTTTATGATTCGTCGTTCGATCCGTTGATTCGTTCGTGGTTCGGTCGTATGAGGTCGGTCTTGATATGCTTATTATCAAATAGTTACCTGTAAACTAACATACGTTAGTCATTTACAAAGGAATAGGCTGTCCAGTAGTCGTTATAAACACATAATTATCTTCGAAAAGTCTTCCGCCTTCGGAAAGAATTCGAATTTATATGTCAAATCTCGGAAAAATTTGACATATTCTTTTCGAAGATAATCGTCGAATACATTCGATGTTCGGATAGCTGAATCAGCCTACAGGACTCGTTTTTATTCGCAAATTTTATCTAAGTCCGTTGCGTCGTTTCAACATGAAAATAACAAGTCATTCACACACTCATAAACTTTTGATGCTATAATTTTAGTGTCAATTAGATTCAATATTAGTGTCAAATAGATTCAAAATTAGTACCAATTAGATAGAAAGAAGATCTAGCATAAACAACGCTGACAAAATGATTATAAGTTCGATAAATCACTATAAAATATGCAATAAAAGTCAATACAGACAAGCTATACGTTGAGCCTATTGCATTAGTTTGGCACCTGATTAACAGTTGCATTGCTGCGCGCGCCATGTGTCGAAAGACGAGCCACTGCCGTGTTAGCAAGCGGAGCGAATTTGAGAAGTCTGTAAGAACCCTCTTATTGAATAAATAATTTTACTGTTAAAAAGCTCTGGGCACTCGAGATTATCTCGGTCAGCCTCATTGTCATGGCATTTCCAATTAGAGCAACAGAGACGGAAGTAATATCTTACGTCTTACTAGCCAGAATGGAGCCTCTGCAGGATGCCACGATGAACTTTGTATAATATGTCGTATATCAAAAACTGTCAACGCTTTTTCTAAAAGCCGCAGCCGGAGAACGTCAAATATACATATAGAGTTTATATATTGTGGACGTTCCTTTTATTATAAAGCCTGCTTAAAATTTTCAGTCTTGTTTTCGCACGTGTCATTTCACGTCAGCGAAAAATTGTTCGAGCATTTTAAGCAGTGACTTTGAGAACTTTGAGGAACTTTGAGCAGGCTTTATAAGGTCCTGTGTCTTAGCAGATACACTCACAGATGAGGTATCAGGTGTTAACGGCACCTTAGGTTTCTGTAATCTCCGCTCATGACACAGCCAGCTCCTTTATCGTTAGTCACACGGCCAGGCGTCCAAATTAGTGACACTATTCAGCAGATTCGAACGATTAGATAATGATATTTCAACACGGCTCTAGTTTAAGGACATCTATGATTATTATATTGTTTACAATCAACTGCATGTTGGGCATCACCTGTATGAATGAACCGATACATTTGCTGAGGTACGTAATCGTGATAAGTGTGTTCATGTCTTTTGTTTTTTCGGTTAATGTGTTTCATTATTTCAAAACTAATTCGTTTATGTAGGTACTAGAATACCTAAACGACTAAACTATAGGATTGTCCTCGAGATGGCTCAAACCATCGAAGGGAAGTCAGACGTCGGGGCAAGTTGGGAAAACTGGGCGGTACCGAAGATACAATGGGTTAACGGAGTTCCAGGATGTGGTAAGACAACATGGGTGATTAGACACTTCGACGTGGACAGGGACGCTATCATCACCACAACAACAGAGGCAGCAAAAGATCTCAGGGAAAAGCTATCGCACCGCATCGGAGACCTGGTCAAAACCAGGGTGCGAACCATGGCTTCCTCCCTAGTAAATGGTTTCGGCAGAGAGAGTTTCAGCCGTCTTCTGGTCGACGAAGCTCTTATGAACCATTTTGGAGCCATAGTAATGGCTGCCCGGCTGTCTGGTGCTAGCGAAATTGTCCTCGTCGGGGACGTCAATCAACTACCTTATATCGATAGGGAAAATCTTTTCGAAATGAGGTACCATCGCCCAAACCTGGTTACGAACATCAGCCAGGAGTTGCTTTGCACACATAGGAACCCAATGGACGTCGCGTATGCGCTGAGGGAAATATACTCTGGTATTTATTCCTCAGCTCCCCGTATTAAGTCTCTTGAGCAAAGACGGTACAAGGGAGCGCAAATACCCAGCGCCCTTCCCGACACCCTTTTCTTAGTTCACACGCAAGAGGAAAAGGAGGCCCTCATTATCCAGGCTATGGGAAAGGCACGGGGTCACGCACCCTTACCATCCATGAAGCTCAGGGACTAACATACGAGTCGGTAATCGCCATTAAGACCAAAGCCAATATGAAGCTCCATGAAAGCGTTCCACACGCGGTCGTAGCGGTATCACGGCACACCAGGACCTTCATCTACTACGCTGACGACACAGAGAACGACGCCATCAGTCGATTTGTCCGGCGTGCATCGGCTGCGTCTCCGAAGACCATCAAAGACTACAATCTGCAGATGGCCATCAAAGATCGGAACGCGGCGGTGGTGGAGGCCTTGGGCCGAGAGGAGGCGATAACTGATTAATAGGACTTAGTAAATGTGTAAAAATAAAAAATTGTAATCATAGCGTTAAAATGTGAGGATTGTGTGTATGCCCCGAGCATTCATGCTCACCATCGAAGGCTCCTTCTTGCGGCGGCGTCATGTGCCGGGTCGTTCTCTTCCCTCAAATATGGTTGAGGAGGGCGATGGCTGGCACATGCGTCACACTCGTGACCGGGTGCTGCTTGCGGGTCGCTGGTCTGCTCGAGGCAAACACACAATTCTTTTGTAGTTGTAAATATTTAATTATATAAATAACTCTTCTTGTCGCACTGCCTAAATTAAATTAAGTTGTTAAAATTTGTAAATTTGTAAATGTTAATAAATTAAATTGTACTAGTAAAACTCACGGACCGTGGAGTCTGTGGTGTTTAATAAACTTTATAAAAAAAAAAAAAAAACTATAGGATTGTTATTTCTTATTCCACAACAAGTTTTGCTCTCTGCTAGAAGATTTAGATTCACAAAAATATGGAAACCACGCTAAAATATATAGGTACGTAAGGGCTAAGGGTATTCCTTTGTCACTTGAGGACAATGCAGAAGACAGCTAGATAAGTAAAAGTTAAAGTAGTACTTAGTAAATTTTCTTCTGACATATTTTATCCCCCTCCCATACTCTTCGCGCTGAAAAAGGAGAAGCAAAAGTGTAGATAACAATCTACCGTAATCGACACTTCTTGCAAGTTTGCCAAAAGAACCTATTCCAACCAACAATTAAACAATCCTTTACCTAGAGTTTTGATGGCAGTTTCAGTTATGACACGGTGGTCTGTAACATCAACAACGGCATTGAAATAAAACAGCGCTTGGCTCGCACACGTCGGCGACTCCATGTGATTCACTGTACAGGCTCGTAAAGCAAAATACGAAAATATTTGCGTGGCAGCGTCTCCACGGCCGATTTTATCATCAGCAGTTTTTGCGGTGGAACAGAAACGCCATAGAAAATAATAATTGTTATGAAAGTTTTTTTTATATAATAGGTCTCATCGATCTATTCTACACTTAGTAATATAAATTTAGTAATAAGCGCCTAGCTCAAAACAATTTATTGCCACTCAAAATTTACCGTGTACCTACCTGAACTCCGAGAATCCGACTCGATGGGGGATTTGACGACATGTTTGGCTCAACGGTAGTACGAGTATATACGCCTTATAAGCCAGAGGTCCCGGGTTCGATTCCTGGCTGGGCAGATGTTTGAATGAAGAGTAGAAATATCTGTTCTTGGTCTGATTGTTAGTTGCCTTTGTCTTTGTGTGTTCCATGGCATCCCCGACACAGAGTATCCGAGTATCCTAGAATTTTGATGAATTGTGTGAAGTCAAGTGAATTCATCATTCTTTTAGCGGAATTTAGATGGACATTTTTCTCAGTGTATTTGTATCGAATCTATCATATCTGACTAGCATAATATAAACCATATAACTCTAGAACTCCATGATCAATGGTTCCATTTCCAAATATTTAAAGGATATATCTGTGGAGACGTTTCCTACAGAACGGCATTCCATGTGAAATACAGCGAGCCGGCCGACGTGGGCTTCCTGATGTAAACGGGAGCTGGCCTGACGGGTTTATGACGTAGCTTGCTGTTTACTACTAGATTAATTTCTTCCTGTTAATTTGACAAGCAATGATCGGGTAATTTAAGCGCCCGCATCTGTCAGCTTATATGACGTGGTTACCACTACTTCAAGGAACTCTGGTCCATGCAGGAAAATTCTCTACAGTTACGCTTGACTACAGTTCCGGACCCGCGCACGCGCACGAAGATTGCGGTTCGCGTACATTTTAGAAACATAGTAAGGATACCTTTAGACATGATCGATAATCGTGAGCTTTGAACAACATTGCTTATTTTAAATAAGTACATACCTAAGTATTAAGTATGTTTTCTTTACAACAAACTAGACATGTGTTTGACCACAATCTCACATGATGGGAAGCGACGACGCGCGACGTGGTCAAAATGTAGCACGCTTGCCTAGAAAATACCTATTCATTCTTCTTTTGAACAACCCCGGGTTGTATGCATTTGTTGCATTCGTAGGTAGAATGATATCTACATTTGTATGCGTCAATAACGTGAATTGATTTTAATTAACATGTAATTTCCAAATGAGTTTCCTAGATTGTTTTCTGTATCGATAAATAGGTGTGATTGATTTTTATGTCTACTGATAGATTTATTCGAATAGATTTTTATGTGATCGTTAAGTTTTATGAACATTTGAAAACAAGACCGCCAATTTTTAATGTTTTACGTTTACAACAAAAGAAAAATTACATAAGTAATTCTGCAAGCTGCATATAGTTTTCAATTCTAAGTTTCGAATTATTTTATACCAGTTTGGCACACGCACAGTTCTCATTTACCTATATTATCAACGTCTAAACTGTTATACTTACTTAGTCGATTTAGAGCAGTCGAACAGTGCTGGAAATCGTCACCTTCAGACATACGTACATTACTGAATCATCACTATACCGTCTATACCCCTAATAATGTTTTCTTATCATTTTAAAATCTAAATTCTATATTTTTTATTTCGAATAAAAATTCATAGTGCCAACATTTCAACTAAAATTACATAGAAAACATTGAAAAAAACACAAACATTGAAATAATGATGCCTAAGGTGTATATGTACTATACACCATTGTAAAGAAAAAGTGTAAAACAGCAGAAAATATTTTATTAGCTAATTTTATTTCATTGCTTTAAATAATTTGGAAAACTACTCTAACTACACTTCTTTATTTCTATGCTGCATATGTTTTGATAGATACTTTTATTCGTCTCGTAAAACGCATATATATGTATATTAAATTAATAAGCATGTAGGTCATTCACATAAATGCACACGTACCGAACATAATATTTCGAATTCACGTGTTGTAAATGGGTTACGGGCACAATGACTAAATCCGGTAACTCTGTGTTCTGGCGCACTGGCAAGTGACGCTGAACACCGCGATCCAAAGATAACATGTAAAGAGGAGGTGGCAACACTAAGCGTCGTGATTTCAAGTGCCTAATGTTGTTATTAATGCCATTCGCGACATACGTAATGATCAAATTAATTAAAAAAGATATATAAATTAAATGAAAAACAAAACTGTTTTTTTAATCGTTGAAAAGTTTTCCCGGTTTTTTTTCAGAAAAGTTTTGTTTTACATTTTATTTTATTTTTAACGTTTGTTTGTTGCTATTTTTATTTGACTGTGTTTCGTGGTTTTTTATACTTAATTTAAGTAACGGAACTCGGATCTCAAATAAAGATTTATTATTATTATATTAAGTATATTATAAGATACCATACAACTTTTTCATATAAAACCTTTTTGGCTCAGTGCAGTGGTACATACTGATGTAAAATAAGGCCAAATATCCTTCCTAGCAATGTGGCTTACTATCTGACAAGTTTTCAGAAACGTAACTGGCACACAATACAATCTCACTATATTTTATATTTTAAATGTAAGAACTTCTCTGTATCTATTTTACTTTTTTACGCTGAAACGAATGTTCCGGGGCCATATTCTGTCCGGTCTTTTAAACTGGTACCGCGCCGTGGTAAGATATTTGCGTGGAATCTTTAAGGAATCGTGTTCTAAATGCCAACTTCAAATTAGAAAACGGATTTGATTTTCTTAATGTTAGAGAACTGATTTTGTCATTTGATGATGATGATGATGTAGTATTTACACGATTTTTTGTTTTGTAGTCTTGTGACGACACAGAAATAAATCAAATAAATCAAAGCAAGCTTAAAAATATTGAAATGCCATCTCCTCTTAGTTGCTCTATTCTGCGATCACCCGTTCGAGACCGATTGGTAGAGTGACGTCATTCTGGTAATTATAGCATCGACCCTGCGTGACTCATTGCCTACTTCGAGGGCTGCGATGAAAGATGTGGAATCTCAAGTCTGTACAATACGACTTGTAAAGAATGTAGATGAGCTACTACGTTTGTCCCTTTCTAACACTGAAGAAAAAACAAGACAGCGGCAGCTGTTCCTTTTTTGTCCTTCTTAAAGAGGTAATTTGTGTGGCATTATGCTTTCATTCTGTGATCCCTGTTTCCTCCTACATTCTGCAATAAACAATCTTAAAACTGAAATCTTGATCACGACTATTCCGTGGCTCACTGTAAAATAAACTGTCTTGAACGTCTATTCCATCCATTCGTTCCATTCCATGTCCCACTGTAAAAAGTAGACATGAAATATTAGTGAACACCATTCTTTGTCAAAATAAATACTCTAAGTACGTCAAAAGAGATCGATGAGCTTCTCTGACGTCATCCAGTGATCAGTGATTATTGGTTTAGTGTAACAAATGTGAAATTTCACTCAAATTGTGTTCTGTAAAATCGATTTTTTGCATAGAGAAGATGGAGCAGATTGGTCTGTTCAGAGCCGTTTTGATCCCAACTAACACACGGTAGAAATTACAGCTCAGAGCACTAATTTACACTATTTTCAAACTAACGACGACTTTGACACCATTATAGCACCACTGTAAACCTCAAAGCTCTAGCATTAGCTGTAATTTCCACCAGTAAACTCAAGCATTAGCTGGGTTTATTGTGATGAAATGAAGTTAAATCGAGATTAAAAAGCTTCGACGCTTGATAGACGGACGTGTAGAATAAGATCTAATGCAAAACTGATGGACTCGTGAGCTTTCGAGTCTCTATATCTACAATATTCACTATTTCATTTAGAAATAACACATTCAATAAATGACTAAAGTCCCAGATGATGATGAATGAACGAACAGCTCAGCATATCTTTGAAAAAAGATTTTAACATTTAAATACCATTTCATATACGAGTATCTAGTAGAAATAACAAAATTAATAAATGATTAAAGTTAAGGTGACGGTGAATGAACGAACATCTCAGCATGCTTGAAAGAAGATTTTATCATCTAAATACCAAACTATCTTCCCCCGGGTTTACTCATAGTTGTTGTTTCATAAAATCTGGTCTCAGTGCCACATTTTCGTAAACCGGGACTGGGTCTGTACTCCCGGAAACCGGGACGATGCCAAGTGGCATCGATATCAGAGAGACAAACGAAAATACATTCCGTCTCAGGTGCTTCTTATCTTTTATAGGGCACATATTTATTTATACTAATTGACGTCGATTAGGTGACACAAGAAACTATTGAGTGTTGCTATCCTTGTCTTGTCGATTGCAATGAAAATGACTGATATACCTAATAGTTTCAGTACGGTTTTAGTAAACAGAATTCTAGAGTTTTCGTTAGTTCATCAAATCAACATTAATAAAATTTAGGATTTGCTACTTAGTTCATTATTTTGTGACTGATTTGATTTTATACGTATTATATAGACTTTGATACACCTTTTGGCACCTTTCGGTTTCGGTACCTATTACATTTAATAGTTAGATACTTAAAATCTTAAGTTATCGTGAGTAAGGACTTCTCGACTCAGAAGGGAAAAAAAATCAAGAAGAGTATTAAAAAACTATTAAACCGACGCATAAAAACGTTCGAAAATATTGATATATCTTTTTATTCTGTTCTGTAGTCATCGAAAGAGAAACTGCTGTACATTAAGCCCATCATTTAGTTAGTCAAATAGAACGCGTTGCGTTTTAAATCAATTGCAGAAACTTGAATGTCGGCCAGAATCATATGTAGTTGCATCGTGTGAGGTCTAATGATAAAAAGTTGTACCTAGATGTTTTTTTTGATCTATGATAGGCTTGCGTTTCACCGCCATCTCGCCTGATGGTAAGCAATGACGCGGTCTACGATGAAGCACGCTTGCCTAGAAGAAACCGATCCACTTACGACTCAATTCATTCGCGCGCGTTTTCAGATCTACAGGACACTAATGTACTTGCATGTCTTACATCGCATGCTAACTGTACAGCTTGGACAGATTTATGAGAGCTCGATCGACAGGAAGCTCTTGGCAAGCTGCTGAAATACATAATATTGGATAAATATTAGCGCCATCGGTGAGTGGATCGCTTGCATCGGGCGTTAGGCTAAAAATAACAAACAAATAGCGATTTCTGTTGATGAGAATCGGGTGTTTTAGCCAGTTTTTTTAAATTTTTTTTTAAATGTAATTGAGTGACGAGACGAGCAAATCGCTCGCCTGTTATTAAACGTCACGTTTGCCCATAACAGGTCTGCGCCACCCAGAATTTTGAACTCGCAAAATTCAAGACCCTGCGTGGCACAGCTCTGCGCTCGTCATCCTGAGATGTAAGTTATTTAATCTCCTATTTGCCCTGTAATTTCCTGGAAACAATGCCCTTCCAACCGAAACACAGTAATGTTTGCACATTACTGCTTGGCGGTTACTGTTTTTTCAAGACCTAATAGATAAATTGTGTTATATAGTAAACTATTGCAATTGTAAGTCAACTACTCGATTTTTTTTTTTCGAAAAGGCTATGAAATCTTGCACCACATTTTGAAATACATAGGTATTAACGTTTTATCAAAGACAATTTTTTTTCCTAAAAAGAACAAGCAAATTAGGTACCCATAGCCTTACCCTTAGCTTATTTGGTGACACTGTCACTGTTGTTGTTGACACTGTAATGTAAATATTAAATTTTTAATTTAAAATTAAAACTACGGAAACGATTTTATTGAATTTTCTAAGAGACCAATCCGAAAGTACCTACGTATATCTTTACAAATTAAACTGTTCTAAAGACAGAGTTTTCCAAATCAATTAATTAATTAATAAATGAGTCTGAACAGACAAAAAAAAAATTACAAGCAGATCGAGGAAATCCTCCTTTTTTTGAAGTTGGTCAAAACGATTCATTTCATAGTTCATCAAACACATTAATCGACTATTCCATAAACATAGTTTCAATTGACAAGCATCCAATACACCGCTATCAACAAGCGCACGGTCGACCTTTACATCGTCACCCATTCGATTCCAATTTCAGATTGCATCGTAAACTCAGCCGAGCGATCGTGACAAAGCCGAGGCGGTAAAACAGGTGATTTCGTTCTATATTTACAGAAGGCCGGCACCACCGAGTAGGTATATATAGGCGGGGAACTAGAGCTGGAGGCGTCTCATTCTCATGCCGCCCGAGAGGACGAATCATTCATAACTTGTGGCTAGAGATCGTATAGCTTGAACAGATGAAGGAAAGTGATTTGACGGACGTGCTTTTTCATCTTAGTTTTATTTTAGTTTATTTTAATCTTAGTTTGTTTGATCCTATCTTTAGATTTACAAAAATGTGAGACTTCACATAACTTTTTAATACATCTCAGTTTGATTTGAAATGCCATGTTTACTGTATTTTTAGTATCATCAGCCCTTTCTGTTTTTTTTGTATAATTATACGGCAACAGTCACGTATTATTGAATCGGTTAGCCCAACTATATTCCGTCACGTCACATTAATTTTCATAGTAAAATTCAAATCACCTCTTTCTTTACCTTTTTTATCAAACTGACCTACTATTTTTCTTAATAATTTGCCTTCATCAGATATGTTTACCATTACGTTATTTCAATATGCTCTAGCTCTACTATACACTTATTGTTTTTGATTTGGTTATCCCACTTCTGAGTATAATAAGCTTCTCTCTTTCTGTGGCATCCACCTGCTTTGGTTTGACCTGCAATTGGCAGAGTGGTGGCTAAGATAAGGAACCTAAGAGTTTTCGTCCGGCAGCGAGATGGGTCGACGACTGTTAATGATGTATAACGTTTTTGAAACTTCGTAATCACCTGCTATTACATTTCATGTTTCGTCCCTCTCAATTAATCTGGAATTAGTCTAGAACATGTTCTACAAATTGGCTCATCAAACCAGACTAATTTGTAAATAGAAGCTAAAATTAGAGTGATAAATAAGATATTATAAATAATCTACTGATTCACATGACCAAATTGGCCAAAGATTATCTTGCCATGAATGTTTTGGATGTAAGTGTACGATGAAAGAGATAGCTATATACTGATAGAAAGGAAAATAGATAAAGTAAGCCTAGGCAAGGTATGAATGAAAACATGATAAATATTCGAACAAATTGAGTAACATTCTATGGCCGGAACATAAGCTATAGGAAAAGAATTTCGGAGGTGTTGCATAAGTTGTGGATGTAGTGCAGAATAAATCTTAAAGAAGAAAACCTAAAATTGTATTATAGTATTATTTGTTTGCTAATGTAAAAAACTCATCAAATATAACAAAAGTGCTAGTGTAGTACTATTAACGAAATAAAAGATAAAGGATAGAGAATCCTCGTTAAAGAATATTATACGATCCACGGTAAGTAATATCCACCAAATATTTCAGACAAATCGATTAGGCACGTTCGATGGTCTTTTAAATGACGTTAAGATCATACAATTTATATATATCGCGATTCAACATTCGTTTACAACCAAATGTCATCTCTGAATTCTCAACAATAAAGTTCACATCTCCTCCGTGTGAAGATGAGCAATTAGCTTAATCGAAAATGAGTTTTACAAGTCAGAGTTAAGATTGCAAATAGTTTGTTGGTTGGAAGCCCGTTATGAGAATAGATTTGGCAGGGAGCTTAGCAAAGATATCGGATCCCCTGACGTTGGCGCGGTGAGTCACGGCTGACAGGTCAGTTAACTAGACCTGTCTTCTCAGATCTGTATCTGAGAGCTGGTTAGTGCTAACATTGGGATACCTGAAGATGACCTAGAACTGATGGGGCAATCTTCTAACTCTCTATGATAAAAGTCCTGGCTATCGCGAGCAAAAGAATATCCACGCATAGCATTTCGATTCTAGAGCATGAAATTCTGTAGGGACTAGTCTGTATTCTCTTGCCTTAAAATCTAGGTGAACGGTTCCTCTTAAGAATAAAGTGCAGTATCGTAGGCTGTAGGGCTAGCACAACTTTGACGTAAAAATACGTAGCGAGTTTTCGATAGAAAAGTGCACGCCATTTACAACTGTCAAGTATGCTTCTGACGGGTGTAAATGGCGTACACTTTTCTATCGAATACTCGCTACGTATTTTTACGTCAAAGTTGTGCTAGGCCCACTGGTTCATTGTTAAACAATAAATTTGGCAGGATGTGGCCAAAAACACAAAAACAGACAGTAACAACTTCTCGTGAATACTTACGAGCTATTGTTTTTGTCATCTGTCACTCTGATTGATTTGGCCTCAGGAGTGACGAAGAGAAAACAATGTCATTTGAGCTTGAATCAGTCCACATGAGACATAATTGTTAGTGGCTGAATATCGAAAACGTTAGGTACAGAACTACTGGATAAAAAAAAAACGATGAAAAAGTTATTCGATATTCATTCAACGTTACTTTTTCACAAACATTCGTAGAGCCTTCGTAGCAAGCTACAAGTCAGATTATTGTTAAACTGATTAAATGTTTTTCTTGTGTGTATCGCAGATATTATAAAATCTTGCTGAGCTTGAGATCTAGAGGGTTTCACAATCTGCAAAACGGACATGTCAACACTTTTCTACAAATGTTGAAAATCCTACAGTCTTAGGGCTTAGTTGGAACATCAAAATATTTCAGGTGTTTTCAAGGTTTTCAGGTATTAAAAATCACTTCTGTTGTAACGACCGACCAATTGGATTTCCATTCGAATGACTTCATGATAATTCGATTTGGTTTCAACGATTTCAAGAGATGTGGATCCACCAGCAAGTTTGGTTTTCATAAAATATAAGTTATAAGAAAGATCGGTTAGTACGACGTACATTGGCCGTCGTAATCATCTAATACTTCACGATAGGCATCGACTGGTCAATTTATATTTTTTTATTCTATGATAGACTTGCGTTTGACCGCTATCTCGCCCGGTGGTAAGCAATGATTCGGTCTACGATGGAGCACGCTTGTCTAGAATATTATATGTTTAACTAAAATTATTTCTACTTACATTGATCTATTGTTTTGTGTTTCAATTTTGGTGTTTTAATTTTCTATCAGTACCTAGTGTAATTCATGTTTAATGATTAAGAGGGTACTCCCATCAATCTGGTGGACGAGCACGACCCATATAGTTAAGAAACTGTACTATACCAAGAGACAATCCAGTATACAACAGTCTAACCCAGCTTCATTAGAAGTATCTGACTCGACCTGACGTGGGCATAAGGAAAGAGGCAGAAAAAGATGTCTTACGGTATTAATTGAAAAAAAAAGCCAGCATCAGTGAAGCGCCACGCAAGCGACACGCCACGACAATCGGCGTAACAACCAATGGTCTAAATCCGTAGAGCGCCCTGCCGGTTATTTCAGCTGCCCTATAAATAGCACACAAAGATCGCGCTGAGATGTGGGTCGGCATTCCTTTTGCTTTTCTACGTACTAACCGGACGCACCTTGCATAATAGGTACACGTTAAAAAGAAAACGAAAATTCGATAAAACTCAACGCTAATAACCATTGACCATTTAAAAACAATGAAAATTTTAAAAAGAGAATATTCTTTTTTATGATAGCATTTTTTTACTTAAAAAAATGTTTTTCTTTTAAATTGTTCGGACAAAAAGTTTTAATTACACTTAAAAGATAGTTTTTAAATTTTCAAACAGCATGTTTCTACCGTGTTTTGTTTCATTTTTACACGTTTTTTATAATTCCGGCAAGCCAACGCTGTTTTTGGTGATTGTCGTGATGTTTGAATATTTTGTGTTGGTGTTCGGCAAAAGAACGAAGTGATTGTGTTTTTCGCGTGTTTGGTTTCTGCTAGTGTCTAGAGTAAATTTTCAAACAGTTTATTAGTTATGTGTGCTTTTGATATTGATAATTACGACTGAAAGGCACTCTTTCTATTTCACATTTGTAACTCTAGCAGAAACTTTTTTCAAACGGCTAAAAGTAAAAGCGATTTGCTCGTCTCGTTACTCAATAACATAAAAAGTACACGACAAGATCAATTACAGAATAGAGAATATAGAAAATGTTTTATGACAATAACATAGGTACATGATAAAAACTAAAAGTAAACTAAACCGCTGTACATTCATGTGCGGCATTGAATTAGAGTAGGTACTGAAACATCAAACATTTTTTTAAATTGATAATGAACTTTTAAGGAATTGCAATCGATAACAAACTATTTCTTGTTGAATTCTTACTAGTAGGTATCACATTTTACCGGATTATCTCGCACGTCACCATCAGCTTCGTCACCACTGGCAATGACTGAGAATTTATTTCCCAGTCATTGCCAGTGGTGACGAAGACAGTCTCTAACTTTTAACATGTTATGAGTTTTAAACAAGTAAATTTCTTTAAGTCAAAAGTTAGAATTATGGGTTACCTTAGAAATTGTTTCGTTAACGGAAATACCATAGACTTGATTTTTTTCCACTTTCAGCTTTTGCAACAGCTTTCGAATGCAGACAAACAGACATGATTCACAGATTAACGAAGGGGATAAGAGTTATTTCCAGAGGCGCAACCATCGCAAGGTCATCTGATATGAAATTAGATGAATATGAAGACATCACAGACCGTGGGTGACAGACTATTCCGCAGACTGACACTGATATATTGCTGACATATTTGTTCTGAAAAATAAAAATCAGTTCTTTGTAACATGTCAGTTATATATTATAGTTAGCTATACAGGGTTATAAAGCCATGCAATGGTATCAGTATGAACGACTTTTGCTATGGGACCAATCCCGAATTTGAAATACTCGCTCCGTATTTTATATGAGATGTAAAAAGTCTATTAGGTTTATTAGGTTTTTAGGTCTATTGTTCAACCAAGTAGGTACTCGGCCGAGGCACCCTTTCGCCAATCTATTCGTTAATGTGTAATCAACCCATTAGTATTCTGTATACTTCTATGTACAGTGTACTCAATAAAACTAATATACTTTTTATTAAAGTAAAATCCTCATCATATTATACATTATAAATACTTAATACATTAAAATAATTAATTATTAAATATATTATTAAACGAATTGTATGAAATAAAGTTAAACGGTGCAGCTTTTAAAGGGAGACCTAGAGCAGTCATTTTCTTTTCAAAGCGAATTTTCAAAGTCTAAATAACTGAACTGAACTTACTCTTCTGGCGTAGCAACCCTAAATAGCTCTTGGCTTACGACACCAGAGAATGCTATTGATAATTGAGAACGCCAGATTTCAATTGCTGTAGTTTTTGCAATTAATGAATCGATTTGGATTTGATAGCCCTCGAATAACTTTTCGAGTTTTGGCAACAGTCATTTTGCTGTACAATGCACTCGTTATTGTATAACTGACATTCTTGGGACGCTTGGCAACAACCTTGTTTTTTAACCGACTTCAAAAAAGGAGGAGGTTATCAATTCGACTGTATGTTTTTTTTTATTTTTATTTTTATTTTTTTTTATGTTTGTTACCTCATAACTTTTGACTGGGTGAATCGATTTTGATGATTCTTTTTTTATTAGAAAGCTGACGCTTCCCATTTGGTCCCATTTCAATTTAGTCCAGTTCTGATAATGGTATTCATGAGAAAACCATATAAGTCTTAAATTTGCATTAAGTACGTGTGCGACAAATAGATGAATAACTCAATAGTCGGTCTTTTGAAGTCGGTTTTTGTTTTTTGTCTTGTAAAAATAATGTTCTTGTTTATAATTTCTATTGATACTGTTAGGTGTTTTTTGCTTTGTCATGAAAATGCTCAAAGAATCTTAGGAACCATTAAAACCTGTTTCTAATTTAGAATGAACCACCTGATTACAAAAATAAATGACGTAAGTATGAAATGGTACTATTTGGATGAATAACATGCGTTGATTTATATATCAAGCATTAACTACTAAGTAAAGACTGGCTTATGGCAAAAATGGTTTTCTTTATTTATTTTTTGTTTACTATTTAGTTATCTTTTTTTATATTTTTGCTGCAAATAAATGTCTGTCTATAGTCTAATTTTAAACGATTATTATTACTCATTATTACTATTATTAAAAAGGTAGTATGATTTTCAGAGATGAGATTATACACACATGATCGGGGAAATAGAAAAAGCTCTAACTGTAATATCGAATCGAAAAATATATAGGTACGTATTAGTATTACGCAGTGTTTATTAAAGGATGGCAGTGCCATGCTCTAACTGTAATATTGAGTCATGCTCTAATTTTAGTGAAAATATTGCCCTTCAAACTTAAACAGTAATATTCTCATACTCGAAAGTTTAGTGACAGTCAGTGGTATGTAAGGAAAGAGTATGCTATGCTGAAAAGGGATAAGGATTATAATAGTACTCATCAATATCAATATAAACAACTTTTACTACGGAACCAACCCTGCATTTGTGAAAATACAAAACAGCTGTTACCATAGAAAAATGTCAATGGCACTCGGCTAGTGTGGAACAGCTAGGAAAAGTGGCGGTGGAGTTCTATGACCCTTTGTCGGCTTAGCATACTCTTTCATTATAGCCCTGTATCTAAACCATGTATATACTTTCTTCAGGAGAATAGGTAGTATTGAGATAATTGTTTTGGAATAAATACAAGTCTTGTTAGAAAAAACACACAAATAGTCCGACAAACAGGTTTTTATGTTCCGTTAGCTAAAATAAACATCATGTCGGCAACAAGTGAACAATCGAAGATTCTTGGCAGCCGGTGTAGCGTAGCGACCGCATGTTGGCTCACAGTTTGTACGGCGACCGCTGGAGAGCGTGGGCGACTTTACGTGCTGACTGTACTGTATAAGAGCAAAACACCTCGTAGATACATAGTGAGCCCAAGTTTGAAGGCATTGTTTGACATTTGACTAACAAAAATATATCTGTCTTTGTCATTGTCACCTATTAGACAAGGACATCAAAACTTTTAGAAAAAATAGATTTGCCTTCAAGTTTGTCCCAAGTTGCTTACTTACAGAATACTTGCAGGATTTCTACCGTTACATTAGTTAGACAGATAAATTTAGATTTAAATAAATTCATCAATCGCTCATTCTGAATGTTTTTATTTCATTTTAGTTATATTATGTACTTACAGAATTTTTAAGTCAGTTTAATACAATAGTTAAACTGCAGTTTTAAAAACTGCAATTTCTTCTTGATTACCACTATCTAATTTAAGAAAAACTATAACAAGTGTGTTTATTTAAACCTGACAGCTACGAGTATATCAAACTAAGTAAAACTAAATTTTCTGATATTAAGACGAATACAAGGATAATAATATGCTCACAATTCAAAATCGGTCAAGCCGTTTAGGTGGTAAGAAGGAACCATTATAATTATATACTTCCGGTTAAATAACAACAATAGTAGAACAAACGCAAAACATCCAAGAAACAATGTCAGAAATAAAGTACCGCAGACAAGTGCCATTATCAAAGTAACGTTAATCGAGACCTGCTCGTAACCATTCATTACAGAGCCAACTGCTGTTGCTGTCCATTTAGATTTAGTGCTGTAAATAAAATAAAATCCCGCATCTTCAATGATCGAATGTACAAATGATTCTAAAATAAAGGCATCAGATAAGCTGGGTAGTGTAAATGCTGATCATTAAACTTTGTTAGATGCAAAAGCAAACAAAAAAAGTTTGTTGCGCTGAAATTTAGTGGATCGGGATCAAATAATTATGATGAAATGCGAATATAACTATGTTACCTTTTCAGCTATGTTGATGGCATTTAACGAAGTGCTTCATATACCTAAGTATGCGTATAGAAAATTTTTTATTTAGAAGCAATGCTGCGAAACTAATAAAATGTAGAAGAAACAGAGATGAGGAAACAAAACAATACAAATCAATAGGTGCAATGATTTCGATGTGAAAATACATACCTAATTTTATTACCTTTCTAAGTAATTTCACCTAAATAAACTTAGTGAAATATAATCCGTTTTTGGTAGAATTCTACGAAACTTGAACAAATAATTGTGATCCAATTTTTTGAATCAGCAATTCTCCGCTCATTTATCTAAATTTAACGATCTTCATGTTCTGTTCATTATTTTGAGCACTAGGTTAGGTTAGCTCTTGAAATGCATCCTGGAATTCCCAGACACAGTCTGGTCAATTTATGATAACTGGCACTTGGGTCCATGCGTGCTTGAACACTTGAGCCAGCTACCGGCAGGCCTTAATGAGGGTAGACTAACAGACGGCAGACCATGGCCCATGATTTAAAATAAGTGATATTGCGGCCCAAACGGCAATTTTTGAAGTTTAAGGATCGAACTTCAGGTGGTCGTCAAAATTTGTTGATACGATTTTTTAGCAAATTTTTGGTCCCTTTAAGATCTTACTTACATCTAATTAAAAATATTTGTAAAAGTAATAAAACAAGATAGGTACTTAAAAAATACAAAAAACAATATTTTACTGTATTGTCATCGGGGTTACACAGGTAAGGTATACCGAATTTCAGCTAAATTGGAAATCGTTAGCTGGTTCAAAATTCAGTTACTTACAACGATCAAAATTCAACAACATGTTGCAAGATTTGACCTAAACAATTTGGGCTTTACTTATAAAGCCCGCTCAAAGTTAGACACTGTTTAAACTGACGAGAAACGTCACGTGCGAAAACAAGACAGAACGTTAAGCAATGATTAACTTTACGCCGGATTTATTTGATCAAATATTTTGGAGACTGAATTGAATTGAGACTGAACTCGGTTCAATTCGCTTGAGAACTCTGTTCGCATGGAAGCGGCTAGGTACTCAATCATAAATATGTTTAGATTCTAAGATTCCACTCCCTAACTATTTATCTGGAGCACTATTTCGGCTGATGAGTATTTAATGACTAGAGTTGTATTATAGTTGCCTCAAATACCTACGTTGAGGTGGACAAAGTGTTTGAGTAGTTGATATAAATAATGGTTAATCAGTATTTATAAAAAACATAACTAGGTACCTATGTAAAGGTTGAATAAGACTTCATAGACTTTTTTTCTATTTCTGCTCTAATAATAGTAAACAAGTATTTTTTACAACTCGACTGTTTCTTTTTTTTCTCTTTCATTAATTTATTATTCCTTACATACTCGTAAGTAATATCTTTATTTTAAAATCTTCCAATTAACCTTCGAATAGTCACATCGACTGTTCACAGCCATTTAGGAACTAACGAAAAGAAAAACACAATTTCACCTAAAAGTAATCCTATTTCCATATGAATATTTTAGTCGCAGTTTGAGAATAACTGCTTCAAGAATAAAAAAAACACACATTCATACAAACAACCAAAAGACATTCAGACAATCTTGGGCGTTGAAAAATAAAAAGAAATGCAATTATTTAACGCAGGAAACGCTACATTGTATCACTTTAAAATATCCTCTATATCGAGAGCATTACAGTACTAACTATAAATATTTAATCTGTGGCATTATGCCCGCAAACACCGGCGCGCGTCCTCTGATTCACTATTCTACTCCAGGGAGTATAAATAGTACTTTGCTATAAATAGTTCTGAGAAATAAGTACTATTTCTGGCGGGAAGAAAACTACTGTTTACGGTATGTAGTTTGCGGGAAAAAGCGGAGTTATTAATCAGGGCTATGGTTTATTATGTGTGAGAAACGTACATAACTATACGAGAGGAGAAACATGGAGAATAGAGGCACACTGGCACAGGTGGTTTTACAAGGATAGATGCTGTGTTTTTTTAGCTCTATTTTAATAAAAATGTCTACTCGATAAGATCCTACCATCCTACTAATATTATAAACGCGAAAGTTTGTGAGTTTGCTTGTTGCTCTTTCGCGCAAAAACGGCTGAACAGATTTACATGAAATTTGGAATGAAGGTTGTTCATGGTCTGGATTATCACATAGGCTACTTTTTATCCTGAAAAACGCGGGTGAAACTGCGGGGCGCAGCTAGTAATCTATAAAGTAATCTGTCTTTTTATGGCTGATCCTCATACATACACACTTACACACATCTCCCACGACAACACACTCATCACCCACCACACTCGTCTGTAACGCGAATATTTGGTTTAACATCTCAGCGAATCCTCACGATGTATTTCCATGTTTCATTGACTTATGCCTGGTTTTATTAATTTTTTTTAATTAAATAAAATTATAACGGAAACTTATTTGGTTATTTTTTTTAAAGTACGCCTTGCAACACTTATACAAAAAAGTAAGGTATAAAACCTTCAACATTTAATGACGGAGTTATGCCCGAACATACATAAAAAAAACATCCGAATTGAGAACCTCCTCTTTTTTGGAAGTCGGTTAAAAAAGAACTATGAGGTACACTCGGAAGAGAGAATCATGACGCTTTGTTGGTGATAGAAAATAATTTTGTAACAAACAATGAAATACTACCGAATTGTGAAAATTAGAAGTAAAAATTCGTTTATCAACGTAAAAACAATTTATCAGTGTTTGGAGTTTTATTGGAACCGAGATCGCAATGAGATGATGCAATGGAATGAGATGTTTTACCACGATGTCGGGGTGTGTGGTGTTCCAGCACTACGAGGTGTATCCTTCATGTAAATTAATGCAAGGTAAATGTAAATAGAACAGATAATTTTATTTTTATGTTATGTTATTATTTTTCTATTTCGGACATGTCACACGCCTTGGTGAAAAAGCTATCAGAGCGAAACGTATTTGACTATAAATAAATATAATTAATTAGCACACCCAGCGTTATTAAGAATAATTTGATGACTAATTTCATTAAAACTAATAAATCTTAACTATTAAATCTCCCTTTTAACGTTTTTCATATCTACCTCCGAAAAATATAAAAACAGCAAAAACTATTTTTCAACCCGTTTTCGATTTAAATTATTTATGTTCCATTTTAATATCACATAAATCATAACTCTGTCATAAAATCGTATAATCATCGTAAAACCTCGCGTATATCAGTGATATGTGACGTGTTTTGACACTTTCTAAAGTCTAATTAAATTATAGGACAAGTGAGAATTACTCGCAAGTGTTAGGTGAAATATTTTAGTGTAATAAAACTAATATGAGAATGCCTTTGAAATTAGATAGTGTTTGTCAATATAATGCAGTTCTAGTAAGTTTTTAGTACTATAACAACTTGAAGTCTGTTTTGGCAGTAATATTCTATTTCTGTTAATGTATTTAGATTTTTATAGGAATTATGTTATGTTTTTAATAATTATATGTTTAAGTAAATTAAACAAATTTTGATCTGGTTTGATCACCACCTGACCACCAGTGGAAATGGATGGTTCAGCAACTTTGAGTTTGAGTCACTCATATTCACTTATATTCACTGAATTCAGCGAATACGTGAAATTTTATAGGTATGGGATTTTTCAAGGCTCTAATGTCATACTTATGTTATGTGTAGGCCCAAAATGTGGGAACTTTAGAACCAAAAATGGAAAAATAAAAATGCCGTTCACAATAAGTGAATTGTCGTAGAACTGCTACCACTGCTACGAATTCTGTGGACAACAAGAATGACCTTTACTGCATGTCTGTAGCATTTCGTAGCACTTCGTAGCAACTGTTAAAACTATCTCAAAAACGCGCGTTTGTTTTTTCTTTTTAAATTATGGCAGTAATATTTAGATTGGTCGTTAATATCCAGAATATATTTATAATAGATATTTTCCGGCCACGTCCCTAGAAAAACTGGGAATATCGAAATAAAATGCGACTGCAACTTTATGGATTTGGGACGAATAAACAAACTGGCTGATTGATCTGACGTTTCTTCGTCATAACTGAGAAGTTTATTTTCAAAATATGCTAATAAACTTAGTATTTTACGCACCTACGATGTAGTTTTGAAGGTGAAATACCCATCTAAAAAATATATGTAGATGAAAGTTTCAACAAACTCTTTCCTATTTTAAACATTTTCTTACAAAATCTAAGGAACACATTTTATCGAATACGATAAAAAAGATCAAGAAAAAGGAATTGATCTGTTCTATCATCGCTAAACGCCGCAATAAAGTTCAACACCGTCAATGTTTACAACAGTTAACCAACTTTAAAATATAATAATGACCATAGTCTGTTTTCGATTACTCCAATAGCCGTATCCAGAGCTCGCTCCAGGTTTTATTTGTAAACATACGTCGCTGGAGCCACCGCGGCGTCTGTAATGCATTTTTGCCGTCGCATTTTGACGGGAGTCCACGCGACAGCGAGCGCGCCCGCCCAAGTGAAAGCTAAGCTCGTCTGAAAGTGTAGCTGCGCCCCAGGCTGGCATCCGCCTAAAATGGGGTGATCGCGCGCGATGGTATCGTATTGCGGGTATAAAAAGAATCTGAGCGGCCCGCCGCCGGTCAGAACGGCTTCAAACGTGAGTAGACGCGCACCTGCCCGTGCGCGCTGCGACTGTGAGTGCAACCCCCGCGAGTGCCGCCGCTGCCGCGCGTCAGTGCACCTGTGACGTGCGACGCTGCATTGTCGTACACCTGATTTATCGTGATTGGATTGATTGTGAAGTGTCTTGGACTCTGGAGTGAGCTTCCTGGTGTTTGGTTAATGGTTCATGATAATAATAGACCGCCGGTTGGACTACCCAGTGATTTACGGATCGATTGGTAACCTAAGAGATAGTGGCTTTACTTGCGATAGTTTTGAGCTTACATACAGTATTTGATCATAAAACTAAGGCAAATGAATGCTATGATTTAATTACATTTGAATTTTGAGATCAGTTTTCATTGACAGTAACGTAATTAAAGTAAATATTGCAAAGTAAATAGAAATTGCGCATTAAATCAAAACAGAAATCAATTAAAAAGACTGTTTGGAAATAAGGAAATAATACCTCATACAAATAAAAGAGGTACAATAGAATTCAATAGAATATGTGTGTCTGTTTGTTATTATCGGTCTCTCTCAGGACCTAAAAGTAATAAAATCGATTGACGACAATTATTGAGTAGAATTTAGAAATTGAAATAAAGTCACCTGAAAAAAAGTCAAAATAAAACACTTCTTAATATACAAAATAGATTTAAAACCAAATATAGTAAAGAATAATAATTCCATTGACCCATCAACCAGCACCATAAAAGACAATAAACAATCCAGTGACGGGTAAATCTGTTGGCGCGCTTCCAGGCGCACATTCCTCGTGACGTAATATCCGCGAAGGGCCGCATTCGGTATAAGCTAATAAAAACGCGCTTAGAGCCGGTGTTACGCAAACGGCGCGCTGGCAGCGGGCCCGGGCCGCGACTCGGGTTACACCCACAAATAGAAGCACGCGCACAGTTCGGCCACGCCGCTCGGACACTCTCTAACCGGCGCTTCATCGTTGCAGGAAGGCTCAAGGGCAGCGTTCTCGTGTCTCGACTAGCCCAGAAGTCTCGTTAGCCCTCCGAACATGCCGAAGCCCGTCGTACAAGAGGGTGATGACCCCGATCCGACCCCGTACCTGTTTGTTTCTCTGGAACAGAAGCGTATCGACCAGAGCAAACCTTACGATGGCAAGAAGGCATGCTGGGTGCCCGACGAGAAGGAGGGCTTCCTGCAGGGAGAGATCAAGGCCACCAAGGGGGAACTGGTGACCGTCAACCTACCCGGAGGCGAGGTAATTAATCCTGTTCTTTTTCAAAGCGGATAAAATAAACAAGAACAAAGTTAATTACCATTCAATAAGATAATTAACTGAAAGTTTTCAAATCATTCATATCCATGTCAAATTGTCTAGACTATCTGAAATTGCTTTAGATAAGTTCACAGACTAATTAAATTTACCAACATTCTCTA
Source organism: Alcis repandata (assembly GCA_949125135.1). NCBI lineage: Eukaryota > Metazoa > Arthropoda > Insecta > Lepidoptera > Geometridae > Alcis > Alcis repandata. The sequence goes on along the minus strand of OX421239.1, from coordinate 10,445,066 downwards.
GCCACATATATGTGGCTAGAGAGGGGGGCCCCTTGCCTTGCAGTGGTACCATGACTACGTCATAATACGACTATGATGATGTAACCATACCAACGACCTCGACCGTTTAGCTTTAAGTCTTAACCTTTTAATTGACTATTTTGTAAACAGTTACTAAGCATGTGTCTTAAATGAGCAGGAGAAGACATTAAAAAAGGATCTCCTATCACAAGTAAACCCGCCGAAATTCGAGAAAGTTGAAGACATGGCCGACCTGACGTACCTTAACGAGGCAGCTGTGCTTCACAACCTCCGACAACGATACTATTCGAAACTGATCTATGTAAGTAGGCGCCATGTGCGCCTTTACCATTACTTATGCTAATGTAAACATCTCTCCCACAGACCAAAGACTTCAAGAAGGACCTTGTAGCTCAAGTGAACCCACCTAAGTACGAGAAAGCCGAGGATATGTCCAACTTGACATACCTCAACGACGCTTCAGTTTTGTATAACTTGAAGCAGAGATATTACCATAAGCTCATTTACGTAAGTCGCCAGCCGGCGAAGGGTTGCAGCCTTGCAGTGTGCATGCACCTCACCTCTCCGATCTCTCAACGCTGTAGACACATTTCTCGATAGTATTGGATATATACCAAGTTTTAAAGTGCAATAGATGCCCATGAACGGCGCAATTGCTATTTGATGTGCAGATATAAATAGAGACATCGGCATGCCATCTGTTGTTATTTCAGTACATTATATTTATCGTCAGATATTTTAGTACCGATTGATCATGAAGTTTCTCTCTCGATAGACTAATTGTTTTAGCATTGCATGCGTTGATGCGATGAAGATTTATGATGCGATATTATGTTGATGCTCAACTAATCATGCAGTAATAAAAAACCGTTATAATTAAGGCCAATATTCGTAGTAAATGTGTCTACTGGTCCATCTCCTCGTCCATTCTGTGACTAAACCTTTATCCTGGGACCGATCTTGAACCCTTTACACAGGACAAGTCGGTGCAAGGGAACTCGGAGCCAACCAGAGGACTTCTATCGATCTTAGAATTTCTTTCATAGAATAGATTTCTTCGTGTTCATAGAATAGTTTTGTGTTGTGTTTACAGTTTACTTCCTTATTTTGATCACCGTTGATAAAATCTTTTTCTGTCTTGTAGAGCAAAAGGTATCATTACTGTACCCTGCTCTAGGATTTCGTTTTTCTCAGGGCTTGCGTTTTAAAAAATGGGTGAAATATGTTTTTTATTGTTTCGACAAAACTCTTTGCAAAAGATTTTAGCAGATATTTATCTTATTACTTACTATGATGAATATTTGAAGTAAAAACTGCTATTTGCAGAGAGATTTGTGACATTTTGTAAACACAGAGATCAACAGTATGAATACAATACTTTCTCTGTGTTTGTGTGCTTTAGATTTAGTTATAAGGACCAACATTTTATCATCCCACCAATACGTTCCTCATTTTTACCACAAAAGTATTCCTTTTACTCGTCCTAACAATTTCTCATCGGCTGTCAATATAGTCAGACACAGATCATATAGACGAGTCAAATCTAACTTCCGACCAATTTCACCTCAACGAACCTATCTTATCTTCCTCCGCCTGCATTCAAACTCCTAATCTCCGCCATCTTCCCTTCACCACAACGCTCGCTATCATCTAATGTTCGCTCCATCAACAGACGTACTCCGGTCTCTTCTGCGTGGCCATCAACCCCTACAAGAGGTTCCCCGTGTACACCTTCCGTTGCGCTAAGCTGTACAGAGGCAAGCGTCGCTCGGAAGTACCTCCCCATATCTTCGCCATTTCCGACGGTGCTTACGTCAACATGTTGACCAACCACGAAAATCAATCTATGTTGATTACGTAAGTTCATAAATTTAACTTATACACAAAAGTAAAATCGAAAAATTGCAAATGTAAAAATGAATAAATAAGAAATAAGGTAAAATTGTAATGTTAAAAAAACACTGTAAAAACTACGAAGTAATATTTCTTTACACCAATCGAAATTCGATGAAAATCTTAGAATCCTTCCCACATGACCTAACGAAACTCCAAAACCCAACAGCGGTGAGTCTGGTGCCGGAAAGACTGAGAACACGAAGAAGGTAATTGCGTACTTCGCCACCGTGGGTGCTTCCTCGAAGCCCAACCCCAGCGCCGACAAGAAGGGTTCCCTGGAAGACCAGGTCGTACAGACTAACCCGGTACTTGAAGCCTTCGGTAACGCCAAGACTGTGCGTAACGACAACTCTTCCCGTTTCGTAAGTATACCTTTTTACTATTACAATACATTTAACACTAAGTCAAATATAAAAATCAATAATCAAATTCCAACAAAAAAAAAATTACTTACACTGGAATTTGTTTTTTATTGAACATTAGTCATTCTTTCAACTAAAATTTCTTTCTCTTGAAAATATGCAAAAGACGAGATCGCGAGTGTCTTTTTCCACGCATAGCCACTGTAACTTATCTGATATACTACAAGATGCCCTCTCTTCCTTTCCCAGGGTAAATTCATCCGTATCCACTTCGGCCCCTCTGGTAAACTGGCCGGTGCTGACATCGAGACCTGTAAGTACTTCAAAAAATTTTCTACTCTTATTTCAATCTTATATCTTAGTTCACCTGCATCCTACTAAATTCCCAGTCTTAAACATTTTGGAATAACTTTTATTCGTCCTGAACGAAATAAATATTGTCACATCTCGAATTATTGGGCGTACAATGACATACACTAAATTGTTATCTCAATACAATTTATTCGATCGCGTATGTAGCGTGGCTCTGTGCTGTACCCCAGAAGCTTTTCCATGGTTGTTCGATTAATTACTATGAACTTGAATTTTTCTACAGACCTGCTCGAGAAGGCCCGTGTCATCTCCCAGCAGAGCTTGGAGCGTTCCTACCATATCTTCTACCAGATGATGTCTGGCTCCGTCCCCGGACTCAAGGGTGCGTATAAAAGTCCTTACCATAGGGACCTGATCAGATGAGAATTGCTCTACAAGTTCATGAATGGATCTTGGCATCTGATCAATATTTTGACTCAAAGAAATGGAGTAAGAAATAAATTTCCTAAGGCACATAATTACATTATGATTACATAACTAGTATTGTAACTATCGATTTTGGATAAATGGATTTCTGATGACCATTTATCCAGCATCTATAACAAATAGGACAACACAAATTTATCAAACAGGGACTGCAGTGATCTGTTATTCGTATAACATATTAGGAGTCAGTTGTGAGCGTGAAACATAAATCTGATGGACAATTTTTTTTTTTACATCATGGCCTACGTAAGTAAAATATTGATCGGTCAAGAGGGTGTCGTGTTTTTGTGGAGCAATTCGTTATTGGTAAATTTTATTATTTATTTAATATTTGATAAATTGTATCAATTAAATTCCTGTATAATTTCATTGGCCGTATAACTATTAGAAAATTGATTTAGAACTATAAATATAATTATAAAAAAAAAATCGGAACCTAAAACTATCATATTTTTTTAAATGAATTTAAAATTATTCATCTGATGCAGGAATCGTTTAAATCGTTATACGGAAAATGTATCACTTATGAATTTATTTTAGTCTATGTACCTACACTATCAGATGCACTTAGAAAATGACGAACCAGACACGACACTACTGTACACTACAAAATTCACTAATTCCATGTTAATTGATTTGCCTTTTCGATATTTAGAGCAGTGTATGCTGTCAAATGACGTACATGACTATTACATCGTCTCGCAAGGAAAAACTACCATCCCCAACGTAGATGATGGAGAGGAATGTACTCTTACTGACGTAAGTTCAGCCCTCGGGAACAGGAGGCTGTAGTGATCATTGTTTGAGTTCGACGGCGCGCCGCTAACCGGCGCAGCCTCGATGCATCTCGTCCTATACTGACGGAGAAACTCCTAGTGTTAGACCCTTATCTCTCTACACCGAGAGAAACGCATGTTTTTTTACCGTTAGTACTAAGACACCAGTTACCAAATGAGACTGTGATTGGTGTCGTTTTATAGAAATCTGCCTTTTGTCGAACGACGTCATGGACTACCACATCGTGTCGCAAGGCAAAACAGTCATTCCTGGGGTGGATGACGGCGAGGAAATGAGACTTACCGACGTGAGTCCAGAACGTGACTACTGGCTCATCTCATTCTCACTTTACCTTTCTCTACTCTTTAAGTTTCTCATGCTGTTCGCTAACCGCTTGCTGCTTAAGTCTGAGTTGAGGCTCAGTCTGCGCATGTATGTTAGAAAGTTTTGGTGTTCACAGAGAAGACGATGCTTAGCTCCCGCACGTCGGACTATCCCCTCATAAGTCAAGGGAAGACACGTATACCTGGGATCAACGACGCTCTGGAGTTCGAACTGACGGTCGTAAGTTACGAACCGCGCAAGGAGCGTGCGTCTTCCCTCAGATATCCGTGTATTGGTCCCTGTTTACACCAAAATTTCTGACAGACACGTGAAATGCCCGCTCCCTGCAAGAGTTCCAAGGGCTTTTTGCACAGGTTTTCAACACACGATCGATCGTTTTAGTCCCGATCCAGCACCGGCACATACACAAACAAACTAATATGTAGACAGACACGGCACAGACAGAATCGACGATACAGTTAGGGTTCCTAGGTGAATTTGCATAAAATGTGTTCTTCATGATTTTTGTTCATTCACAACAGATCAATGTCTGTTGTCAAACGACATCCACGATTACTATAACGTCGCTCAGGGTAAGATTACCATCCCCAACGTTGATGACGGCGAGGAATGTCTGTTGACCGACGTAAGTGACGCACATTGGAAGGAGTTATAGTAGCCCCGTTGAGCCGTGTGACGATAACGAACCCTGTATTTGATATACAGAACAGTTATCGGAAAAAAGGACCATTAAATTGACCTTAATGGATAGACCTGAAAGTACCCTAGAACCTAGAACCCTAGAAAAGAATGCATTAGATTGATGGTGTTTTTCGACCTTACCATCATCAAAACATCCAAAATATCGGATTAAAATCCCTTTAGACTAGATAATGTTGTTACACCAAATCAACAAGCTCATATTTATGGGTGAGCATCATATCTAGGTAACAGTAACTTTTGAGACAAATAGTACTGTTATTTTTATGACTTTGCTCAATATGACTTCATATTGAACATGCGGTAGTTCCAGCATCAAACCCCGCTTTAAAACAGCAAACCTGTGCACCGAAACCCAAAACTCGAATTCCAACACGCGCTTGAAAATAATGCTTCCTTTTTACGACTAACCTAGATTTAAGACCATTAGTTTGTTTTATACATTTCTTATTTTTATCAAGTAAAAATTCTACTTTCTATCAATTTGTAACTTTTTAACTTTCGTATTTTCTGAAGCTAAAATCTGATTAGCGCTTTCTATTTCACTGTTATTTTCTTTTCACTAAATAAAAAATAAATGTTTATAAACTTGTTAGTAAAAAAATACAATATTGGAGAGAGAAAAAAATAAATTAATGGATAGCACTTTTGAAATAACTTTTAAATTCAAATTCAAAGTTTACTTTGCCCCATTGGAATAGAGCCTAAACGTTGATAAGATTTTAACACTATATTTCACCATATAGCAAGCCTTCGACATCCTGGGCTTCACCCAGGAAGAGAAGGACAACGTCTACAAGATCACCGCCGCAGTCATGCACATGGGTAGCATGAAGTTCAAGCAGAGGGGTCGTGAGGAACAGGCTGAGGCTGACGGAACTGAGGTCAGTATCGATCTTTATATGTGTCGTAGTTTCTCATACTTAGTTATTGTAATTTTTTTACTTATTTTAACGTACAAGGATTCAATTTTTATCTAAAAAAACCGCTGCGCTATATTATTTTCTTGACTACACCATGAGATTTATTTACAAAAAAATTGGTCAATCTTTGTTTTTCCATTACTTATTACAACAAACGAAATAACGTACTAATGTTTGTCTTTGTATTACAGGATGGCCAGAAGGTTGCCACCCTCCTTGGTTGCGACTGCACTGATATGTACAAGAACTTGTTGAAGCCCCGCATCAAGGTCGGAAACGAGTTCGTCACCCAGGGTCGTAACAAGGACCAGGTCACCAACTCCGTGGGTGCTCTCTGCAAGGGCATGTTCGATCGTCTCTTCAAGTGGCTCGTCAAGAAGTGTAACGAGACCCTAGACACCAAGCAGAAGAGGCAGCACTTCATCGGTGTACTGGATATCGCCGGTTTCGAGATCTTTGACGTGAGTTCCCGGGGAGATGGCACTTAGGGTGAACCAACATGGTTCTCTCTATGTGGATCAAAAATATGCAGTAATAATATATGAGTGTCTTATGATGTAGCACTCGAAGAACAGTCTGCCTTGAATCAATGTTCTAATAGCTGGTACATTGGCCAAACTGTAAACAATGTACATAAATAGTGAACAAAATTATCCAAAACTAAAGAAACTTAGTTATTATAAACCAGCTACAATATTTTGCTGCATATTTTTGAGACTTGCCCAATAATTGATGAATAATGCCTAATTTTTTTTAGATATATTAGGTGTAAACACCCAGCAACTTCGAAATTCACCAAATATAATATTAAGTATATCAGTAAAAAGAATTGTTCCAGATGTCACTTTAATTTTATTAATGCAACTTTACTTCCTTAGTTCAACGGTTTTGAGCAACTTTGCATTAACTTTACCAACGAAAAACTCCAACAATTCTTCAACCATCACATGTTCGTACTTGAACAAGAAGAGTACACCAAAGAGGGCATCCACTGGGAGTTCATTGATTTCGGAATGGACTTGCTTGCCTGCATTGATCTTATCGAGAAGGTACACCGAAAGTCCGAAACTCTCGGTTGGGATCCACTTGAGGAGTTCCACTATGTGTTCAGTTTTCAGCAGACATCCCGCTCACTAACTTGGTGGTCGTAGTATAGTTTTTATACGTGTTACTAACTTTGTTCTATATCATCTCTCAACTGGGTTTTCTGTTACACAATAAAGTACAACGGTTTCGAGCAACTCTGCATTAACTTCACCAACGAGAAGCTCCAGCAATTCTTTAACCACCACATGTTTGTACTTGAGCAAGAAGAGTACAAGAGAGAGGGTATCAACTGGGTCTTCATCGATTTCGGAATGGACTTGCTCGCTTGTATCGATCTGATCGAAAAGGTAATAGTCGAATGAGTTGTCTACCCCATCGACGCTGGGAGCAGTCCTGACGGGGTTGTGTTGTCCTCCGTCAACATAAATGTGGGCACAACCTAGAGCCAGAAGAGACGGTCTCAGTTGTGTTCGTAGGGCCAGAATAGACGGGTCCAGTTTCAGGGTTTGTTAGGGTAACCTAACTGTGGAATGAGATCCACAGCCATACCTCTTACCTTACCCCTAACTTAACATTCCTTCCCTGCAGTTCAACGGTTTTGAACAACTCTGCATTAACTTCACCAACGAGAAACTTCAGCAGTTCTTTAACCATCACATGTTTGTGTTGGAACAAGAGGAGTACCAGCGCGAAGGCATCGAATGGACATTCATTGACTTTGGCATGGATCTCCAAAATTGCATTGACCTTATAGAAAAGGTATAAATGGCGACAAAGCAACATGAATGCTTGCCTCACGCCATTCGAGTCCTCAAATATCGTCATTGAAATTACTGATTGCTACTTTTTATAATTAAAACAACATTTTATTTGGCAAAAAAATGACTTTATTCGAGAGACTCTTCAATGCTGCTGGTTATGTTTTTGTGTGATTTCTTTCGTGTGTATTTTCAACTATCTCTTATAATAATATGTCAGACCTTTCAGGACACGCGTACACAGTCTCTTTAAATTATCACATACCTATAGTTTAATGAGATCTCGATTATTTTTTACATGTTGTTCGCGGTGCAGATGAACGGGTTTAATCAGCTATGTATTAACTTTACCAACGAACGATTGCAACAGTACTTTAACCATTTCATGTTCGTCCTAGAACAAGAGGAGTATGAGAGAGAAGGGATCAAATGGGAATTCATAGATTTCGGTATGGATCTCCAACCGACCATAAATCTGATAGAAAAGGTATTAGAGGTGTATTGTTGAAAGCTTGACGGTGTAGGGGCGCGACTAGCAGGGCTTTGAGCTGTAGTCATGGCCTGCAACCGCAAGAACATAAATGGCTGCTACCCCATCCCGGTAACGCGTAGGCCTTTTAGTTAAAATGTCGCTTGACCCACACATTCATTTCAACCAAGCGAGCTATTGCAATTATAAAAGTCAGTAATATTGTAGATAAACATTTGCATCAAGCTATCGCGAATCAAATACATCCGTAGGTAAATACACTGTCCTTGTTAGGTTTTGCACAGTTTCAGTAACTGCTATTAGTAACAGTAATAATATTTCAGCAATTTAGTATTTTGATAGATATAAAAACCTAATGTATTGAAACGAATTTTGCGATTTTATAACGTCTTATTTTGTTGAATACCATTTTAATTTATGTAGTACTACGCATACCAACAGATAATAATGCTTTTTACGCATTTTAGTAAATTGTTAATCGCGCCAATAATAATGAAATCGATTATTTATAGGCTTTATAATAAAGAGCACAGCACAACTGCTACACGACACGAATCTATTTGCATGACGCTTTCAAAAGTAACGCATAACAAACACAAACTTATATTCTTGAAAATGAAATCTCCCTAACTTCAAACACATTATTTAAAATGCATATTTTTTATATTCTTTCCAATAAAAAATAATCAAATTCAAATTTCAAATTTTTCGTAAAAATTCAAAATACAAAATATTATTCTACTCACCTTATATATGTCTATTTTTCGTAGAAAATACGTTCATACAAAAAATTATATTTAAAAGTGCATATCTAATTTGGTCCCAAACAATCAAAGTACTCGTAAAAGCAGCATGTCAAATAAATATATTTTCGTCACGGCCGCGTACTAATCTCGCCGGTACCATTCCAGCCCATGGGTATCCTCTCCATCCTTGAGGAAGAGTCTATGTTCCCGAAAGCCACCGATCTTACCTTCGTTGAGAAGTTGAACAACAACCACTTGGGCAAGTCTGCTCCTTACCTGAAGCCCAAGCCCCCGAAGCCTGGTTGCCAAGCCGCTCACTTCGCTATTGGCCATTACGCCGGTAACGTAAGTATCTTTAAAATAAAATAACACTACATCATCACTTATTGAATTCACAGATGTACCACGGTGATTTTTTTGCCCAAATCATCTTTCGCGTCTTTCGGCAGTTCTTTGATTCTGACTTGTCTTTGTATTCGTCGAATAGGTCGGCTACAACATCACTGGATGGCTTGAGAAGAACAAGGACCCCCTCAACGACACCGTGGTTGACCAGTTCAAGAAGAGTGCCAACAAGCTGTTGATTGAGATCTTCGCTGACCATCCTGGTCAGTCCGGAGATGGCGGTGCCGCCGGAGGCAAGGGTAAGTGTCAACTTAATCTACATATCTGGTTAAAAATCATATGAAATTTAATCTTAAACAATTTATTTATCCCAAAAGAAGATCTTATTTAGCGAAATTACGCCGCCGTCACATCTACAGGTACCATGAGCTGTTATACTTCAACTGTGAACATAGATACATCAAGACTCAAAATAAACTTCTCTCATATTCATCACTATCTATGAATTACACATGGATATATAACATGGAGTCACTAAGTACTTCAACGACTCTACATCAAACTACCTACCTAAATATTTCTTCTACAATGACATAGATAGAAATAATTGACATTTCTTCCGTCATTCACACCTTTATTCTGACACTTTTTTAACGACTAGGCGCTGGAGGCAAGCGCGCTAAGGGGTCTGCTTTCCAGACCGTATCATCACTCTACAGGGTAAACTGACACACCTAAAAGACTCGCTTCTGTGTCTTCCACGTGGCTTTTCTGTCATCTATTTCCTGCTTTAAGGCTGGCGCCCATCGTGCGCACACGCGCGCTGTATAATGTGGCCGCTCGTCGCTTAGGTCCAGCCTCGCACGCTTTCATTAATGTCATGTCTGTCAATGTATAGTTTACAGCACAGCTCATGTTGCCGACAGTGTCGCAGGTTTTTGTCGTCGAGTATTGTCCCTATGTTCATGTCCAAAGTGAGGTTCTTGTGATTGTCCTTATACTAATCAATGCGTATGTGCGTACATAGGCGGACGCGGTAAGAAGGGCGGTGGTTTCGCTACTGTCTCCTCCGCTTACAAGGTATTATATCATTTCGAAGTGTTTTAGGTGATTTTGTTTTATTTTGATCACCACCACCGGTGTAGAACGAAACTACTACGTAGCTCTACATCGTGTGATTTTGATATTTTAATTTTTGTAGACCAGTTACTGACAGAGAGATTTACTACCATCTGTCACCCATTCATAATAATATTTCAAACTTTAGAGTCCACCATGTTCATTCATTGTAGACGCACAAAAAATACTTACTTTGTGCGTCAATCTTTTGAAGTTGAAGCAGTAATGTATTCGTAACTTACTATACGTACTACGTTTTCTGCCGAGTGAAATTAACAAGCTTGTATTTGTGGTTTTATGTTTTAATTAAGGTTTTATGTGTTTTGTCATGGTTGTTTGTCATCATTGTTCATTTATATACTTCTTGTTTTCAACATCTCATTGAACGTTGCCTTTTATGTTCAGCTTATAATCTATTTATGTGATGTCTATTTTTTATCAACCTGATATCACATTGCTGCTAAAAACTAGAATAGACAAAATTATAATACAATTTGTGAAATGTCCAAATAGTGAAAATTTAATGTTTGTAATGCTTGAATATTAATAACTCATTTGGAAAAATCACTCCAGTACTAATTGCCCTTCTTCCTACAGGAACAACTTAACAACCTGATGGCCACTCTGAGGTCTACTCAGCCTCACTTCGTACGTTGCATCATCCCCAACGAGTTGAAACAGGCTGGTAAGTCATTGCTGTACTTACCAATTCCACTTATCTCACCACAACAGTGATCATAACGAAAGATTCGAAATATGTTTCTCCACTTTCGTAAGTCTCTGCGTCCTACATGTATGTCTCTCTTCCGCGCAGGCCTCATCGACTCCCACCTTGTGATGCATCAGCTCACCTGTAACGGTGTGCTTGAAGGCATCCGTATTTGCCGTAAAGGTTTCCCCAACAGGATGGTCTACCCCGACTTCAAGCTCCGGTAAGTTCACATCTACGTAAACAACTGTATCAAAATCTATTCTAGAACCGTCCTACTCATCTAAAAAATATTTATGAAATAGCGAATCATCAACAGGCACTTTATTTTCATATCAATGGATGAAATTTATTTTGACATGACTATATTTTTGGACGAAGTCTAAACAACATTCTTTCCACTCTGGAATATTCGCCTTGATTTTATTTTGGTATTGCAATCACTGACGTCAGTTTCACACTCGTGCAACTGAGTCACACCTTCTAAATTTAATTGAACTACTTGTCACTTCGTCGTGCAGGTGTTAAATATATTATTAGAAGATGTATTTGGAGGATGATTTTATAATTTTATATTACTTAAAAACAGTTACATGATTCTTGCGCCCGCCATCATGACTTCAGAACCAGAGCCTAAAGACGCGGCTGCTAAGTGTCTAGAATCCGTACAACTCGATCCTGAAAGCTATCGTATTGGCCACACTAAGGCAAGATCAGACCCTGGTACCACTCCTGTGTGGTGACAGCATGACGTACAGGAACTTACACGACTCTAGAGAGTACAGTTCGTTTTAAACCCTTTGAATGTTAGAACCCATACGCCACCCAAATCGAACATAGTTAAAACATTAAATATATCCATAGTAGATAGTTGACCCTTTTGGAAATGTGTTTAGGAACATAATATCGAGATTCATCAAACGTTTTTAAACCAAATTATGATGTATTTCTAAAACGTTGTTGAATTGTCATCCCCTTGTGTTTTATGAATAGTCCATACCCCGAGGTCCTCGTATACACACAAGATACTGAATACATCGTATCTGTAATATTTATGTAAGAACATATGTATGAAACCAACCCCTCATTGTGTGTCCATATTTGGTAATATAGTTACAAGATCCTGGCCCCTCAAGCTGCGGAAAAAGAATCCGATCCTAAGAAGGTCGCTCAAGTGATCCTGGATGCCACCGGTTTGGATCCCGAGTCCTACCGTCTCGGCCACACCAAGGCATGTCTGAGCAGAAGTAGTTAGCGGTTTGCGCCGGCGACCCCAACACACCGCTCGGGTCGCTCGGCTTTTGTATGCTTGTTGAATTATCCAGCACCAAATAAGACCGGTGTCATAATTTAACTTAGATATACCTATTTAGAATGCTTACCCTAGAGAGTCCAAGCTACTAGACTCTCGTGTTTATTCCTTACCCTATACCCTTTATACATTTACACACCACTGTTATATTTTTTGTGCTCCTCGAACGCAGATACAAAATTCTGTGCCCGAACCTCGTCAAAGACCCCATTACACCAGAGAAAGCCACCGAGAAAATTCTCGAACATACCGGCTTGGATTCGGAGTCTTTCAGGCTCGGAAAGACCAAGGTAGTTGCGCAAGCATGGATTACACACAACACGATCTAAATTCTTCCTTACTCTCTGTGCATGACTATTTAACATCTATCCTTATTTTCCTATCTATGTTTTAAATCTTCTTGTAATAACATGTCTCTCTGTTCCGCTTTCCTAACTATAGATTTATCTAAAATTATTTTACTAAAAATAAATTCTTATTATGGTTCTTTGAAAACCAGTTTTATGGCATGAAATTGTTAAATGTGCAAAGTTAAGGTACGAGTCACCTTTTAACACTAACGTTGTACGAGCAGGTGTTCTTCCGCGCTGGTGTCCTGGGTCAGATGGAGGAGTTGCGTGATGACAGGCTGTCCAAGATCGTGTCTTGGCTCCAGGCCTACATCCGCGGTTACCTGTCCCGTAAAGAGTACAAGAAGCTGCAGGAACAGAGGTAAGAATTCAACTCTATATTTGGACACACACGGTTCATTTACAACAAATTGGCAGAATATTAAGTTTTAATGCATTTTTTTTTCGAAAAGGGTCGCCCTCCAAGTTGTCCAGCGCAACTTGCGCAAATACCTGCAACTTCGCACCTGGCCCTGGTGGAAGATGTGGCAGAAGGTCAAGCCCCTCCTCAACGTCACTCGCGTCGAGGACGAGCTCGCGGTAAGTATTCATCTCCGGTTCGATATTAAAATGATCGAGCACTTTGATCCGCTACCGCGAAGTAGGCGCGTGATTCAGGAACCGTAAATAGAACGAACCGCGCCCACCTGTCGGTTACGTGACACCGCAGCACCTGCTGCGCCATTTGTGGAGTCCGCCCGCCCGCGCTCGCCACCGCCGCCCCGCGCGTTTTCTCCAGCGCGTGCGTGCGGAGGCGACCCACCCGCTGGAGAACTCCAGCGCTCAGTAGCGGAGCGGTCGGCGGCGCGCGCACCACCCTTCCCGACTCGAACGAACCGACACATTTGCATTCCTATTTTTTATATTTATGTTTTGATTAAATAAATCGACCATGGCGGAAGTTCACATCAGCGAGTGGAACGGAATGACAAGTGACGAAATATTGCAGAAACTCGAGGAGAAGGCAGCAAAGGCCCAGGAGGCTTTCGAGAAGGAAGAGAAGCTGCGCAAGGAGGTCGAGGCTCTGGCCAACAAGCTCCAGGAGGAAAAGACCGAGCTGCTGTCCCGTCTGCAGGGTGAGCAGGGCTCGCTCTCCGAGACCCAGGAACGCGCCAACAAGCTCCAGGCGCAAAAGGCTGATCTCGAGAACCAGCTCAGGGTGAGTCATAATCTAACACTATCGCATTAGAAAAATTGTTTACGACCCTTATTTCCACTTTAAGTTAATAACACTCATAAACGTCGAGTAATGGCGCGATATTCCGAGATGTGTAACGGGAACTGAAATAGCTGCTATAATATTCAGGTCATGAAAATTTTGCGTGAAGAATCCACGGCTAATGAGTGTTACTAATTAAACGAGATGAAATCTTGTACCTTAGATAAACATCGTGCGGAAGGTATGCCGCGACCCAAATTAGTAAAAGCCCACGTTGCTTACAGTGTTGCGAATCACCTCGCTGCGGGCTCTCTTGACGTGATTCTTTAAATAAACAACGATTTTGTTTACACAGAAAATAGTTCGAAGAGTTAAAAATACACCGCGCGTCTGCAAGTTGCATGATTTTATTGCAAACCACCAATTGTTGATTACGTGCCGATAGATATAAACCAGACACGAACAATAAAAGTTACCTGCCTACGCAACTGATCGAACGGAACTAATAACATCTTTTATTTTTAGGACACCCAAGACCGCCTTACTCAGGAGGAGGACGCTCGCAACCAGCTGTTCCAGGCTAAGAAGAAGCTTGAACAAGAAGTCGGTGGGCTGAAGAAGGATGTCGAGGACCTTGAACTGTCCGTCCAGAAGTCCGAGCAGGATAAGGCCACCAAGGACCACCAGATCCGCAACTTGAACGACGAGATCGCCCACCAGGACGAGCTCATCAACAAGCTGAACAAGGAGAAGAAGCTCCAGGGCGAGTCTACCCAGAAGACCGCCGAGGAGCTCCAGGCCGCTGAGGACAAGGTCAACCACCTCAACAAGGTCAAGCAGAAGCTCGAGCAGACCCTTGACGAGCTCGAGGACTCCCTGGAGCGCGAGAAGAAGCTGCGTGCTGACGTCGAGAAGCAGAGGAGGAAGGTTGAGGGCGACCTCAAGCTTACCCAGGAAGCCGTCTCCGACCTCGAGCGCAACAAAAAGGAACTCGAACAGACCATCCAGCGCAAGGACAAGGAGATCTCTTCTCTCACCGCCAAGCTCGAAGATGAACAGTCCCTCGTCAGCAAGCTCCAGAAGCAGATCAAGGAGCTGCAGGGCCGCATCGAAGAGCTCGAAGAGGAAGTCGAGTCCGAGCGCCAGGCGCGCGCTAAGGCTGAAAAGCAGCGCGCTGACCTCGCCCGCGAGCTTGAGGAGTTGGGTGAGCGTCTTGAGGAAGCCGGTGGCGCCACATCCGCGCAGATCGAGCTTAACAAGAAGCGTGAAGCCGAGCTCAGCAAGCTGCGCCGCGACCTCGAGGAGGCCAACATCCAGCATGAGTCCACCCTCGCCAACCTGCGCAAGAAGCACAACGATGCCGTCGCCGAGATGGGCGAGCAGCTCGACCAGCTCAACAAGCTCAAGGCTAAGTGAGTATTTTTATCGCTGTTCTAAAATGGTTTACTAGATTAGTCATCGATGATCGCATTGCACGTGCGGTTTTATAGAGTGGTCTGTTTCCGACATCGAGCTGAAAATAAGTTAAGAATCATTTTTATTGACCGTAATGCAAAATCCAGGGCCGAGCATGACCGGGCGTCTTGCTACAGCGAGCTAAACAACACGCGCGCAGCTGTCGATACAGTAGCCAGGGAGAAGGTACCATGTCGTCCGACGACGCATGTCGCACGGCGTGCCCCTGCATGGAACCGACATCTACCTGAGACATGCACACAAGACATAGATTCACTTTACCCAACCCGATTGATAGGTCCCTAATTGATTATTATCGATGGAGTATTAAAAATGTGTGTAATATTTTATCCATTCAGGGCTGAGAAAGAGCGCTCTCAATACTTTAGCGAAGTCAATGACCTTCGCGCGGGTGTCGACCACTTATCCAACGAAAAGGTACAAAAAGATGGAAGGATCATGTTGTGGCCTCAGCCCTATCAGGGCAGACATCGCTTCGCAGCTTGTCGCAGATTATTGGACGATATTAATAAAAAACACAATACATCAAAACACATAACAAATACCCATTTGAAATAATTAATCATTTCTTACTAACAACATAAATTTAGTGAAAATTTCATTAAATATTATCATAAGGCAGCAAGGGAGCTAATACTGCTTTTGTTGTTTAAGTTTGAAAAATCTTACAAAAATTAAATATAAAAAAATAACAATCAATAACAATAATTAAATAGTAATTCAGCATGAAATAAATAAATAAACTCATATATTTTTACTAACCAAAACATTTACTTTATATTTTTCTAACCCAAGATTTTTTAAATATTAACACCACTGACCTCAACGATTATTTAATGACACTAGTTTAAATAATGACTTACAAAATTAAATATAAAACACCAGAATCCCACACCACAGTAAATTTTACAAAACCCAAGTTCACGCCGCAGCAGGTTTTGTCACAGATCTGCAAGACCTATTGTATATTAAACAACGTATTGACTTTAACTTATATGAACGCAGGCTGCCCAGGAGAAAATCGTCAAGCAGCTGCAACACCAGCTCAACGAGGTTCAGAGCAAGTCTGATGAGGCCAACCGCACCCTCAATGACCTGGATGCTGCCAAGAAGAAGCTGTCCATCGAGAACTCCGACCTGCTCCGCCAACTGGAAGAGGCCGAGTCACAGGTGTCGCAGCTCTCCAAGATCAAGGTGTCGCTCACCACCCAGCTCGAGGACACCAAGAGGCTCGCCGACGAGGAGGCTCGCGTATGTATTATATCGCATAGTCAACCATTTAATAAATTTAATGATAGAAGAAGAACGATGATTTACTGATGTTGTTTGTTGTTTTAGGAACGTGCTACCCTCCTTGGCAAGTTCCGCAACTTGGAACACGACCTGGACAACATCCGCGAACAGGTCGAGGAAGAGGCCGAAGGCAAGGCTGACCTGCAACGCCAGCTGTCCAAGGCCAACGCCGAGTCCCAGCTGTGGCGTTCCAAGTACGAGTCCGAGGGTGTTGCCCGCTCCGAGGAACTCGAGGAGGCCAAGCGCAAGCTCCAGGCCCGCCTCGCCGAAGCCGAGGAGACCATTGAATCCCTCAACCAGAAGGTTGTTGCCCTCGAGAAGACCAAGCAGCGCCTGGCCACCGAGGTCGAGGATCTGCAACTCGAGGTCGACCGTGCTACTGCTATTGCCAACGCTGCCGAGAAGAAGCAGAAGGCCTTCGACAAGATCATCGGAGAATGGAAGCTCAAGGTTGACGACCTCGCCGCCGAGCTTGACGCCAGCCAGAAGGAATGCCGTAACTACTCCACCGAACTGTTCCGTCTCAAGGGAGCGTACGAAGAGGGCCAGGAGCAGCTCGAGGCTGTCCGCCGCGAGAACAAAAACCTTGCCGACGAAGTCAAGGACCTGCTCGACCAGATCGGCGAAGGTGGCCGCAACATTCACGAGATCGAGAAGGCCAGGAAACGTCTAGAAGCCGAGAAGGACGAGCTTCAGGCCGCCCTCGAGGAGGCCGAAGCCGCCCTCGAACAGGAAGAGAACAAGGTCCTGCGCGCTCAGCTCGAGCTGTCGCAGGTCAGGCAGGAGATCGACCGCCGCATCCAGGAGAAGGAGGAGGAATTCGAGAACACGCGCAAGAACCACCAACGCGCCCTCGACTCCATGCAGGCTTCCCTCGAAGCCGAGGCTAAGGGCAAGGCTGAGGCCCTGCGCATGAAGAAGAAGCTCGAGGCTGACATCAACGAGCTGGAGATCGCTCTTGACCACGCCAACAAGGCCAACGCCGAGGCCCAGAAGAACATCAAGCGCTACCAGGCTCAGATCAAGGACCTGCAGACCGCCCTCGAAGAGGAACAGCGCGCCCGCGACGATGCCCGCGAGCAGCTTGGCATCTCGGAGAGACGCGCCAACGCTCTCCAGAACGAGCTCGAGGAGTCGCGCACACTGCTGGAGCAGGCCGACCGCGCGCGCCGCCAGGCCGAACAGGAGCTGGGCGATGCGCACGAACAGCTCAACGAACTGTCCGCACAGGCCGCTTCTCTTTCCGCTGCCAAGAGGAAACTCGAGTCCGAACTCCAGACCCTCCACTCCGACCTCGACGAGCTCCTCAACGAGGCTAAGAACTCCGAGGAGAAGGCTAAGAAGGCGATGGTTGATGCCGCTCGCCTGGCTGATGAGCTCCGTGCTGAACAGGAACACGCCCAGACACAGGAGAAACTCCGTAAGGCTCTTGAGCAACAGATCAAGGAACTGCAGATCAGGCTCGACGAGGCCGAGGCTAACGCACTCAAGGGAGGCAAGAAGGCTATCCAGAAACTGGAACAGAGAGTCAGAGAGCTCGAGAACGAGCTTGACGGCGAACAGAGGAGACACGCTGACGCACAGAAGAACCTCCGCAAATCGGAAAGACGTATCAAGGAGCTCAGTTTCCAGGCTGAAGAAGACCGCAAAAACCACGAGCGTATGCAGGATCTTGTTGACAAACTGCAGCAGAAGATCAAGACCTACAAGAGGCAGATTGAGGAGGCCGAAGAGATCGCCGCACTTAACTTGGCCAAGTTCCGCAAGGCACAACAGGAGCTCGAGGAGGCCGAAGAGAGGGCAGACCTCGCCGAACAGGCCATTAGCAAGTTCCGTGGAAAGGGACGCGCGGGATCCGCCGCGAGAGGAGTCAGCCCGGCGGTAAGTTATCACCCTTCTTTATCTTCTTCATTTTAAATTATTAACTAGCGACTTCGTAGAAACTAAACTCTTACTTTTTTCGTTTAGGCGTCCATTAAAGGGCGTCCCTAAATCAGCACTGGAGACAATGTAAGTTGGCAACTTTTCGTTGCACGCTCCCCAGAGCACCGAGAACAGTGATGGGCCCTCGTTTATTTAGAATAGTACCTTGAGTTCATCCTTATTTATCGAGATGGCAACCCCCTTGGGCATGGAACTTGAGTTGCATGTATCCTGCACGGCGTTGTGTTTTAAGTATACTAGGCTGTAAATTAATTTGGTGTATTGCGTTTTTCAGCCCCAGCGCTCGCGCCCCGCCTTTGGAGACGGCTTTGGCACCTTCCCACCTAGGTTCGACCTGGCGCCCGAAGATTTCTAAACGTTCCACTACAAAAACAAAAAACGGACTGTACAGATTTTTCGTTGAATATGTAACTTTTTATACATGTTAGCAGTGTTACGTACGTAAGCGTGAAACGAGAAACTGTAAAATTTTTGTAAGCCAAATGAAAAAAATATACACTGTTAGGATCTACGTCTTTTTACGAAAGGATATTTTGTAACTTGTTGATATTTATTTATATTATTTATTACCGTGGAGTATATATCGAGAGTGAGAGAGCGACGCGCGCGCTGCGTGTGCGCATGAGCCCCGAGACACACCCCCCACCCCCGCACCGCGCCGCAATGCGCGCGCCGCTGCCTGCACTATATTTGACATCTAATAAAGCGATATCGTTGTCATAAAATACTTTAAATTTGGAAGTTTTATTTAATTAGAACACCCCAACATACCCCTCCATAGATAACTAAATAAGTTTACATTTAGATAGAGATATAGGTACTTATAACTACAATAGCTACATACATGGGCAGGGTTCCATAGATCTTTCTAGGCACATCTAAACTACTTAAGTAAACAATTGAAACAACATTAGGTAGGTACACTTTCATTATAGTGTATTTTAGTAACAGAAAAATAAATTACACACCATTTCTTCAGAACGGTTAAAAACTTATATTAGAAGATGAGCTAAAATTATTTGATCACAGTTCAAAATTAAATCCAGTACACAATCAGGACCAAAGCTTGAGCAACGCTATTTGGACTAAGACAATCCATAAGAAATCCTTCACAAAAAAGGCACCGTTGCCAGCCGGCTCCGGTTCTGGAGCTATGTACTCGTACTCCATGCTACAGAACTCCAGGTCGGCTGACTTGAAACCTGCGAACTTGTCCTGGAACTGTTGCCAAGTGCAGCCTTCAAGAGGACATAGCTCGGTTTCTTTCTCGTTGATAAAGAGCTGAACGCGGTACGACTGGCTGCCAGCTTCTTCGCAACTAAGAAGACAAAGTGAAAAATTTGCAATTAGAATTATTATATAGTACTAGCGGCCCGTCCCGGCTTCGCACGGGTAGACTTTGGGATAAACGTAGAGTAAATTGAAATCGGTCCAGTCGTTCACGCGTGATGGCGTGACCAAAGGTGTTGAGAATAATTATAGGAACTCTTTGTTATAACCTCTATTCTCATGCTATTGCGTAACTATAGCAACCGTAGTTTGTTGATGCTAACTTGTCAATTTATAGTAAAAATTATCAGTATAAAACGCACACTGTTTTGATAGATATGATTGAATTTGAACTTTGTACAGAGGTAATAAAGTGCAAATTGACTCTTGGACGTTAGGAACATACCTACATTGCTTAAACAACAGTGAGTGCTTGCAATTCAATATGAACTTTATACAATAGCAATAAAGCTCGTTTTAGTTAGAAAACGTTTGTATGGGAAAAATAAAAGGGCTGTTTTTAGGGTTTTTCAATATTTCTGAGAGATTTTCTTAATATTTTTTTGCCTAAGAACCTTCTCCTAATAAAATATAAGAAGAAGAATATACTTTTGAATTTGAACTTTGTACAGAGGTAATAAAGTGCAAATTGACTCTTGGACGTTAGGAACATACCTACATTGCTTAAACAACAGTGAGTGCTTGCAATTCAATATGAACTTTATACAATAGCAATAAAGCTCGTTTTAGTTAGAAAACGTTTGTATGGGAAAAATAAAAGGGCTGTTTTTAGGGTTTTTCAATATTTCTGAGAGATTTTCTTAATATTTTTTTAAGAACCTTAAGTAACCGTAAGAACCTTCTCCTAATAATAACAAATACAACAAAAAAAGAATTAGTGAAATCGGTCCAGCCATTCACGCGTGAGGCCGTGACCAAGGAAAACGGGTTTCATTTTTATATATATAGATTTCTGAGAGATTTTCTTAATATTTTTTTCCCTAAGAACCTTCTCCTAATAATAACAAATACAACAAAAAAAGAATTAGTGAAATCGGTCCAGCCATTCACGCGTGAGGCCGTGACCAAGGAAAACGGGTTTCATTTTTATATATATATAGATAGATATAGATTATAGCTGTTGTTTTTTCAGATAAAATCCCATTATTCGTACTTTATCAAGATGTTAAATTCATCTTATTGTCTACCAGTGCTTCCAGCCGAAGACCGGGATTTCGTATCCGGTGGTACCCGCCTTCGGGCCGGGAAATATAGCATAGCTATTTTGCATAGCATAGCTTATAAATACAGATCAATGGCATAGCTAATTAGCTACATTAATTTTAGTGATTGTGTAGCGTTCTAATAGTGTTCTGTTATGTTTGTGTTTTTTGTATTTTTTTGTACTTCGAAAAACCATTATTTCCTCCTAGAAACAGACAATGAAACTTCCTTATAATATGTAGTAGTGTAGTAGTAGGTACATCTAGGCATAGATTATTATATAGATAAGATAGGAGATAGGAGCTATCCAAATCCGTTCTGTTGTTATCCGGTAATTTTTCATGTCAATGGAAATTTAGCATATCAAAATAACTTCAATCTTAATATATATAAATCTCGTGTCTCAATGTTTGTCCTCAATGGACTCCTAAACCACTTAACCGATTATAATAAATCGCACACCATGTGCAGTTCGATCCAACTTGAGAGATAGGATAGTTTAAATCTCAAATTATAGTCGCAATTTTAATTTATTGCAAATTATATATATACTGATAATTTTTACTATAAATTGACAAGTTAGCATCAACATACTACGGTTGCTATAGTTACGCAATGGCTTTTGACAGGACAACGTCTGTCGAGTCAGCTAGTAATGTCATATAAACAAGAACATTATTTTACAAAACAAAAAACAAAAACCGACTTCAAAAGACCGACTATTGAGTTATTCATCTATTTGTCGCGCACGTACTTAATGCAATTTTAAGACTTATATGGTTTTCTCATGGATACCATTATCAGAACTGGATTAAATTGAAATGGGACCAAATGGGAAGCGTCAGCTTTCTAATAAAAAAAGAATCATCAAAATCGATTCACCCAGTCAAAAGTTATGAGGTAACAAACATACAAAAAAAAAAAAAAAAAAAAAAAAACATACAGTCGAATTGATAACCTCCTCCTTTTTTGAAGTCGGTTAAAAAAATGCATAAACAGTGTTATAATTATAAGGAAAAGATATTATGCTAAGCCGAAAAAAGCTCATACTTAGTAGTCATCATTACTCATCACTCGAAAAAGAGTAATGAAACAGCTGATTGTTTTGAACCCTGCATTAGAATTGTAACCATGACTTTTCAATAAGTTGATTCGGCTTTACGACGAGATAAGCTAGTGTATTATGGACAATCTAAGACAATTTTCTTATCAGGTCACTCATCGTTTTGATGTACCGGCTGCGATAACTAATATATCAGTAGGCTTAGGTTTATAAATATGGTCTACGTTATTAAATCAGTATATTTTGATAATCTAATTAAACTGGTTGTACCTATATTATATCTTTACGATGTTGATAAATCATTAATAGGGTAATAATCTCAAAGAAAGTTTTAAGTCGTTTGTCGTATGAATTTCCAAGAGAATTTCGGAGACAAGGCCTTTGAAAGAAAACGCTACCAGGCCCAACAACGCAGCGTAAAAACGTCTAGATTTTAAATTAGTCGTAAATAGTCATGCATCTACAGGGTTATAAGGAAAGGGTGTGCTAAACAAACAAAAAAGTCATGGTATGTACTCATCATTATGAACAACAATATGGGACCAACCCAAAATTCGCGAAAAAAATCCATAGAAAATTCTGTTCCATAGAAAATTGCCAATGACACTTGACAAAATAAATGTATGAAACGGCTGATTTTTTTTTTCGCGAATTCCGGGTTTGTCCCATAGCAAAAATGGTTCATAATGATGAGTAACACGAGTCTTTTTCGGCTGAGCATACCCTTAGAACCCTGTAGTCATGAATCTATACTTAGCATCAAATAAGTCAACTTGTAACCTGCCGGCTGTAGAAAACGAAACGCATACATAGTACATACCTGTTCAAAACTGCAATTATGTTGACAGAGAAAGCTCCAATGAAACTGGTTCTCCAAACTCGGTTAGGGTCCCTGTAGGACGCTTGGATCTCTGCGTCCTTGAAAACGCCCATAGCACAGTAGACCATCTCCAGCATCGTGTCGTGGGTGAAGTAGGAGACGAACTTCTTGCCCTGCCCAGTGATGGATGCCTCAAAGTTCTCGTAAAGGTCTTTTAGAGCTGGTCCTCCCAGATTTACGTTGACCTGCAAGAATTTAAAGCAGTTGTATATGGTCTAGTGAATTTTTTATTAATTAACAATAGAAATAGTCCATTATTCTCTATGATGCAATGTATTTCTGAACAACTGAAGTAGGTAGCAAAATTTTTAAAAGTGTTTTGGAAATATGCTTCAGTCAATACTTTAAGACCTAACTTGGCATAACCAACCATCAGTAGTCGAACTGCATCCTTATCCTTAATTTTATCATTTTTTTTACTCTTTCTGTGAAAATCCAGAATATACGCTACATATATTCTGGATTGCTATTGGACCGCTATATCCTATATCCTTTAATGATATTCAATAAATTATTATAATTATTAAATCTATTCAGCTGTTTTACCACACACGAATTCGCAATATTGCCAATATCAGCGCAGCTTACCCAAGATCCATATCCGTTTCTATAATAATGTCTGACGTCATCTCTATACTCCAGCACCTCCAGGTCGCGGTCCGAGAAGGCGGCGCACCACGGCGACTGGTGCGCCTCCGTCCAGGAGCGGTCGAACCGGCAGAGCTCGTAGAATGCGTAGATGTCGTCTGCGGATAGCAGGGTGCTTATACCCAGGCGCTGCTGCACTGCGATTTGGACCTGGGTAAAGGTATGGTAAGTTTATAAAGAGATAAAAGGGGAGTCTACATGTGGTTTGCCAGCCCGGAGACGCACCTCTGCATTCTAGCAAAGGATCATCAACGCTGCTAGTGTTGCAGGTGTTCATAGGCGGCAGTTTTGTTTACCATCAGGCTAATTAGTCCGCCTATTTGCCGTTGTTTATTAAATAACTAGCTGTTCCCTGCCACGCTTCGCTGTGGATAAAAAAAAATAAAAAAAATAGCCTATGTTACTTTGGGATAATGTAGCATTCGAATGGTGAAAGAATTTTTGAAATCGGTCCAGTAGTTTTTGAGTTTATTCCACACAAACATCCAAAAATACAAAAATACAAATCTTTCCTCTTTATAATATTAGTATAGATAATATAGGCCGATTAGCTAGCTGTGTCAGAGTTATTAGACCACTTGAAAGCCTTTGACTAAACCGGCCAAATTTCCTGTTAGCTAATGTAAATAGCCGTGCCGAAAAGTAACATAAATGACAACTTACAGCAATGAACTCTGCTGTCTCATAGTACGCCGCCATCTGGTCGTCCAGCAGCTGGCTCGTCTTCACCGTCTCCTGATAGCGGTCACAGTTTTGGTAAGGCTGAAAAATAAACAATATTATCATATACCTGTGGAACTGTATGTTACCTGTGGATATTTTCTATTTTTCACGAAAAAATTTAATAGCTTTCAACTCCTGTCTTGATCATTACCGAGTCACTAGCTAAGCTCTGTTGTTTCATCCGCTAACCGATTTATTTTTGCGGGATAAAGTAGCCTATGTAAATCCAGGGTATAAGCGACATCCGAATCATAGAAATCCGTTCTACGGTTTGCGTGTGATTAAGTAACAAAGATCTTAACAATCAGACATACAAGCTTCAGCATTTATAATATTAGTAGGAAAGATTTAATTGCCATTATAATATATTGCTGAGTATTTCAATAGGTACTAACTAAAATAAAACTAACCCTGATCACATCATCCCTCTGTCTCTCACTATCGTGAGTCAAGGACAGGTTGGTGCCGTCAGTCAGTCCGTGCACGAACGCGATGGCACTGGTGATGGTTCTCTGCTCGTTGGTGGGCCGGAAGTAGTAGTCACTCTCCGAGCCCTGGAGAAGGTGGGGGTACTTCTCGCGGAGCCTCGACGCAATGTCGAACAGCTCCTCGTAGCCGGTGCCGGTGAGGAAGGACTGGGAGACTTCGAGGGTCTCGTTCCACGACCATCTTCGGAAGTTTTGTATGTCCTAGAATACAACAAAGCACATAAATCATTCGGCAAGTACAGTTTATTGTTAACGTTTATCTAAAATCATCGTATTCTCGTACTGGTAGAACACGCCAAAAACTTTTTTTTTATGAAATTAGGCACCACGAAGAATAAAAAAAAAAACTTTAACTTTACAATAGACCCAGACCAAACGCAATCAAGTAATTTAAGAAGTTTAATATTACTAAGTATGCTAGTATGAACGCTAGTACAAGTTCATATATTTCATACCTGTGCACAGATCTGGCTCCTGCCGGCCTCGTAGCTGGCGATGATCTCCGCCTGCAGGGAGGCGACGTTCTTGACGCTCTCAGTCACGCTGTTCCCGGGGTTCCGATTGCCATGCCTGTTCAGGGTCCAGACACTCACTGCTTCACAATCTGGCAATAAATTTAAGGATCAGGATTCGAACAATTGTCTACCACTAACGAGACTTTTAAACCTATGATAAACTAAATCACATATAATATATCATATACCTGTACAATAAGGATGGTGCGTAGTTAGTAACTAACACACGGTTTCGCCCGCTATCTTATAGGAAACGTACATTTTTAGGGATAAAAAGTAGCCTACAAGGTAGGTAGGTAGTAATAAAATAATAATAATAATAATAAACGTTTCACACTCAAAGCTCCCCACTAGGAATAAATCCTGTGTCGGGGATGCCATGGAACACACACAAAGACAAGGACAACTAACACCCAGACCCAGAACAGATATTTAAATTCATCATTCAAACATCTGCCCCGGCCGGGAATCGAACCCGGGACCTCTGGCTTATAAGGCGGATACACTACCGCTGAGCCAAACAGGCCGACCAGACAATCAAGTAATCCAGGGTGTTAGCTACCTTCATAACAAAATAGATAATAATTCATAGTTTACTCTGCTTGAAAAAGGAAAAGAGAATAAAATCAATACTTGTCATCGGAGCCACCATGTAACAAATAAATTATGTTTAGGGTATTAGCTGATTTAACGTATATTTCCATCCCAATTAGAAGAAAAAGATACGTATCTCCTTATTGTTTGTTCAGACTCAAGGAAGAATTGGGCTTTGCTAAATAGAAACAATTTAGGTAAAACTATTCTTGTTCTCAACATTGGTGGATACCTAAACAATAATAAGTAGGTACGAGTACTTTAAAGAGTTTCGAAACTGATGGTTTATGAATTTATTTGTTTAGAAACCCACAGCTGAATCGTTTGCCGTGACGAATGTAGACGACTTATTTTTTACGTGAGTATTCCCGTGTTTAATTATAACAAAAATGTATACGCGTTTAAAATTACAGCTACATAAACAAAATGTGCTCCTGATGTGACACGCAACCGGTGTTTAAATTCCATTACAATGAATGGTCATGCGAGAAAAGTAAAACGATCCATTATGTATAAATTATATGAGCTGAAATGAGCTCACAACACTTATTTATCCGGTTTGTATTACGAGTAATGTTTTTGGATAACTGGTAACATGTATGGAAGATACTGTTGTGTGTCTTTCTCGAAAATATTTTAATTCTATAATAGGCTTGCGTTTGACCGCCATCTCGCCTGATGGTAAGTAAGCAATATTATGCGGTCTGCGATGGAGCACTCTTGCCTCGAAGAAACCGTTTTACTCGCGACTTGAAGACGCAAAAATTATAGCTACAAATACCCGCTTGGGTAGAGCATTCCACACTATAGCGGTACGCACAATAAAAGTGGATCGTTGTTTTAAAGGAAAGCAGTTTCGTTGAGCAGGTGCTTTAAAATAACTGGTTCTAATCTTGACTGACGGGCTTACGTGTCAGATAAATAAATAATTATAGTCAAATTAAGTAGTAGAAATTATCGATGGTGTTATGATGCTAAAATATCTATATATATAAAAATGTTATGTTGGTTTGTGTACGCTTCAAAAACTCAAAAAGTTCTGCACCGATCGAGCTGAAATTTTAGCATGATAATTATATATAATACGCATCAAGGATTGTTTTTATCTATTCTTTTTTATCCACAGCGAAGCGTGGCAGGGAACAGCTAGTACAAAATAAAAATTAATAATAAAAACTTTTTTTTAAAGAGATCGCTTTCCAATTTCTCTGTAAATAGAATTTCTTGTAAGATAAGTAATGTAAACAAATAATAGGTTGGGGAAAAAGTTTCTTCGCATTTTTTTAGAAAATTCAAAACATTTTTTAATACAGTTTATTTACATTTAACTAAAGTATGTAGGTAGGTACCATTTTGTTCGATAACTTTTTGCCATCTCGTAGGTAGGGACATGATCCCATTGCTATAGAAATTTCGGGGACTTCTGATCAAAATACCGCGACAAGTGGTTTTGGCAGTCCTCTCGTGATGTTAACCTGACACTGCCTAAAGAATTCTGAAGAGACCGAAACAGGTGGAAATCTGAAGGTGCAAGGTCAGGACTATACGGCGGATGCATTAACACCTCCCAGTCAAACTCTCTTAATTTTTACTGAGTGGATGTGTGAGGTCTAGCGTTATCATGATGAAAAACCACACTCCTTCTGTTGATTAATTCAATATATATTTATAATAATTAACATAATCATAACATAACAATAATTCAAATAACCTGGTGAAAATGTGCCCATTACGCTGGTAGCATTACCACACTATGGCTTTTATTTAGGTATTTAATGTCTGAAACAGTTCAGTTGTTCAGTTGAATAGCAAACTACAATAGATGAGGTACGATAAATTTACATGCCCTACACATTGGCTATAGGAAACACTGATTTTTTTTATTATTAGTAGTAAATAAAGGTTTTAACTATGATTTATACTTTCTCAAGTAGGTACTAAATATCTTTCGATTTCTCCCAATTACCAAAGATAAGAGTCAGTGTAGAATACTTACTCTGTGGTATAGCGTAGTCCCTGATGTCTCCCCGGATGGTGTCGTAGGGCGTCTTGGTGGAGTGCAGCAGGAAGGGGCAGTCCGCGTTCCAGTAGCACGCGGCAGCTACTCGCGCGCACGCGCTTGCCAGCACCACGAGCACGAGTGAAGTCATCTTGCGCTCGCACAGCTGCCGAGACAATCTGTGCGGACTGCCGCTCCTACTTTTTGTTTTATGCCCTTAATTCGACCTAAAGACACGTTCACATACGCAACGTGATCTGCGGTTAGTCAAATTATTAGGTATTCGACACTACAAGTAATAGGTAAAATAAACAATTTTATTCTAGAGATACTAATAGCGAGGGCGATTGTGATTTAATTTTTCATTTAATTAGAAGAAATACTAAGAAGAAGTAAATTGACCATTAAAATATTTTCTCAAAAAAAAAAAAACATCCAAACAATCCATTCTTGTTAGTGTTTAAAAACTTAGATTTTGTTTGCCCATATAATAAGTTCTCGAGTATCACCAGAGCAGAATTTACCTACCATTTATACGTAGTGAGGTAGATAGAGGTGAAGAAAAGGCCAATCAACATTATCAAAAATATTTACATACCTACTTCTGAAATACGAGTACGTCATTGACAAACCAGTAGGTACGATATGTCTCTCCCTTACACCACTCTCTGAACCGGCTAATCTTATTTAGCGTTACAATAGGCTTGAATCACCGATATACGTCGATAGTATCTGATCTGATAATTATATTGGCAGTATTATATCTATTGGCAGTCATCGAGTGTGTGGCTCTGACATGATACCCACGCCTATAACTCATGGCCTGCTATTGGCTGATACCAAACAAGCGGTCAGTCTAAATTCTATCAGTCTCGTTATAAATGCGAGAGTGAGTTAGTTCGTTTGTTACGGTTTCATGTCTTAACTACTTAACTAAAGCTGTATTCTATTCCTGTCATCAAGAAAATTTTGCAAACACGTCTTCAGGGGTACTGAAAATGGCATAGACTACTTTTCACCGTCATTATCATTGCACGAGTGAAACCGCGCGGCGCTACTATATAGGGTTATTCATAAAGGGTATGCTAAGCCGAAAAGGCCTCATAGTACTTACTTATCATTATGAACAACTTTTACTATGGGACCAACACGAAATTCGCGAAAAAAAAAATCAGCTGTTCCATACATTTTGTCGAGTGTCATTGACATTTTTCTATGGAACAGCTGATTTTTTTTTCGCGAATTTCGGGTTGGTCCCATAGTAAAAATTGTTCATAATGATGAGTACTATGAGCCCTTTTCGGCTTAGCATACCCTTTATGAATAACCCTGTATTTATGGTAGATATTAATAGTCTAGTATTGGACATTTTCAATTGAGGCTTTC
The DNA here is from genome assembly GCA_949125135.1 of Alcis repandata. NCBI lineage: Eukaryota > Metazoa > Arthropoda > Insecta > Lepidoptera > Geometridae > Alcis > Alcis repandata. The sequence continues at coordinate 10,415,669 of OX421239.1, read as the reverse complement.
TAAAAACTAGCTCTATCAATGTTTGACATAGTTGTAGGAATGAAAAAAAATCGATGAAGTTTAGTGAATCCATGCATGGAATCCCTTTTAAATTGAATATGAATCGATTTGATAATGGACTGGCAAATAAATAGGTACCTACTTTTAAAACTACTCTGTTACATCTACATATTTACTACTTTTAGTTCGCATTTTGATATAAATAGAGAAGTAAAAAAATGTTTTTGATTATTTTGCATGTAACGAGTTATTATCAAAAAACCAAAACTGAGTAGGTATTGTGTCAACGTGTCATCGCTGGTGACATTCTGGCCACCTTGCCCTTAACATATAAATTATAGTAATATTTAAATTATAGTATAATAAATTTATCCAAGTCTCGTACATACTTATATTGTTCGTTACCTTCGTAGATTGGTTTTATTTTTAAATTTGTACCAAAACAACACATTTGTTGTTTATATTTGTGTCTTGCGTTTGGTTTTTTGTTTTTGTTTGTATTTTGTGATTTACATAATTTGTAATTTGGTACTTAACTTTCATTTTAAGCGCACAGTTTAGCTTTATTTGTGTACAAAGTTATATACGATGCTAATGTATTAAGAAACGTCCCTAATTAAAAAAAAAAATCGAGCACCAATCGGCTGATTCTCCGCCTTCAATGTCAAATCTCGATAAGATTTGACATTATATTCTTTCCGAAGGCGGAAGACTTTTCAACGATAATTATAATCGTCGAATACATTCGATGTTCGGATGGATGAATCAGCCGGCTGAATATTTTATTTCAACCTGTATACAGAGGTAATTAGGTAGGTATGGTGCATAGGTACGTCAGGTCCACGCCTTCCAACAGTGGGCTGGTTCCGATAACTAAATCCCGCATGTCTATGCAAATAAAACTTTATTGCCGCATTAAATAAATAAAACAATAATGTGAACATTGGTATCGGAGCCTATTGCCGATTACATCCGTGCTAAGATAACAAACATTGCAATTAAAAATAGGTTAAGTATAAATAATATAAGAAATTATAAAAAAACTAGGTAGAGAATAGAAATCATCTAATCTTAAAATAAATGCCCCTCCACAATTCTTGCCAATGACCAAACGTCCAATGAAGACGGCAAAATAGAGTGTATTGCGTACCTACTTGCATATTGTGACAGTAAACACAGCGGACGGGCGTTCAGTTTTAGACGAGACGATCCTTAGTAATCCCTAGTAAAAGCCAATTTAAAATGTGTGCGACTACAATCATGTTTGTGATATTTTTATTTTACTTTGTTACTTAATAGGTAGTCACTCTATGCTAGGTAAGACCAATTTAAATTTGAAATACTTTTGGTGATATCTTATTTTATTCCATTTGCGTCAGCACCGTGAAGAAACTATACGAAAGCCTTGCGATCTGAAAAAATAATCAGTTAAGTATTTATAAATTTATTTCTATAAAATTACGTGCCTGTCTGAGCGAAGCGAGCAGTTACGATATATGATTCGTTTATAATCTATATAACTTTTACAGCTACGGCAGTGACAACTTGCCGAGAAAAAATATATAAGCGAAAGCGTAACAAACCCGCTTGTTGTGAGCTTGACGACCCGGCACAAGCCAACTACCATAATGAACAGGGTGCGTCTGAGCGAAGCGAACTAATACGAGATTTCAATAGATAATCTGTATTAATTAGTCAGGAGACAGACACCCTATTTAACGAAATCTCGTAGCCATCTCTTCTATTTACCTAGGACTGGTATCGATGTGTTTGTCGTAGTCTCTAGATGTTGACCAAACTTCCGGTCGTAAAACGGAAAAGTGGGGACAGGCAGAGTTATGACGTCACAAAGATGGCGGCTGGGCCGATTCAATTACTCTATTAACTATACAACTACTAAACCGATTTCCTTGATTAGGGTGTGAAACGAAAGATCATTAGATGCACTATACTTAATTTCCAAAATTGATCCATGTAAAGTTACTAGCAAATGAAATATCGACAAAAATCTATTATTTCTATAAATATTTTTTTACTTGAACTTACAGCTACGGCAGTAATAACTTACCGAAACGAAACATGTGAGCGAAAGCGTAGCAAACCCGCCCGCTGTGAGCGTGGCGGCTCGGCGCGAGCGATCCATCATAATGATAAGGGCGCGTCTAAGCGGAACTGGGAACGAATACCACGGGCACTCGTATACTGCGTCGGCTACTAGGGAACTCTGGAATATTATAATAAATTTAAAAAAAAAACAACCTTCACAAAATGTTTTGATATTTAACAGGTGACGCGTTTGACTACAACTCATCTATAATAATATAAATATTATAGAATTATTTTGTTTGGTTTGCAATACAGTGATTTTTTTTTGTACATTTATTACAATAATATATATGTATTGTTAACTGCTGTAACTCTCCAATCGTTATTGTCTAGGTTCTCACTAACAATTTACTCTCACTAGTTAATTAACTTTCATAGCACTAATTTACCTTAGTAGGTATAGAAATAAAGTACCTCTTCAGTAAGTTTGTGTGCTTCGCTGCAGTAGAAATAGACTTGAAATAGCATCCCCACAAGATAAGTCACCATTGTTATTATCCAAACTATACCGGAACTGTTTGAACTGGTTACCTATAAAATGGAATAAAGGAGTGACTTCAAAATTAAAAAAAAATACAATTTCAAATAATAGCTTTTAATAAGACACTGGCCGTTACCAACGAAACGCGAAAAAAACCGACCAGCTACTTTTTTCTGCTTGTCCTTTACCTGTCCTGTTTAAAATTCGACTATATGGTGCATACTGTGTGCGCCTGTAAAAGCGTACCTCAGCCAACTGATGTGCTGAAGTGCATATGATTAAGACAGACACCGTAAACTGCGCCAGAATAGTCGTAGTGAAACATTTCTCTAGCAGAGCAGCTGACTCTAGCGCCGCCTGGTGCTGGAGGACGCAGCGGCGGAGACGTGACGTCACCACTTTATCTTCATCGATGGTTAAAAGCTGAAAACAACGTACCGGATATATTATACAATACATATAAGGTTAACACGTACGACCGTATTTTTCTTGGTAAAGTTTTATTTTAGCACAGGATTGAAGTGACTACCAAAAGAGAGCTCTATCCTCGATCAGTGAGCAATTACGGGCTGAAAATACTAATGATGGTAATCCAAAGTCACAATGAAAGAAAATAAAGAAAGAAAGAGGAAGAAACAAAAAAGAGAAAGAGGAGGAAGGAGGAGGAGAAAGAAGACCGAAAGAAAAGTACAAATCTTCGCAGACTGAAGAAAATCTAATAACCTTATCAGTGATCCTGATGCCATTACACAGAGTCCTTAGAGATAGATTCAACAACTGAAGCCTGCAGCGGCAGATTGCCATAAGAGATGCTGCAAGCAGGTCCAAGCAGATATTCATCAAAGCCGCGCAAGTTATACCAACTACCTGCAAAGACAAAGAGATTATAGCGCCCGCCACAGGTACAAAAATTTTTCGAATAAATTATAACACAATAAATGCAATGTCAAAAGTTGCCAATTCATTCACTCAATGTACTTTCTTTCTAGACTAAATTATAAAATATAACAAAGATACCTGATGCATGAAAGTCAAATGGTAAGCTGGAAATTTGGAAACGTCATACGGGTACCTGAAAGCCACAAAGATTAGATGAAGTGAACTGAGAATTGCCTAGAAACAATAAAAATAAATATTATTATTATACTCTCATTTATTCAATTTTCTTAAATTTAAATTTTTACAATATTTTTATATAAAAACCTAAAAACATTATAAAAACCTAAACCTAGAGTTCCACCGGCAGCGGGGCAGGGCCCAAGCATACCGGTGGTTAAGACTGCAGAGTGAAGAACCTCACTCTGTAGCCTCAGAATAGGTGCGCATGCAGTTTTCCGTAATTTTTTGCGTTCAATCTCATGCGACGCACTACACCACCGGTAGCGGGGGCCGGGCGCGGAGCAGGTTGCCCCGCAGGCCCCAAGCGTGCCGGCGGTGGACGTCCCCGTCGCGCTGGTGTTCTTGTCGCTCGACGCGCTCGTGTCAGGAGGATTGACGAATTCATCCTCCGACGAGGAGCTCGGAGACGACGGGGCGGGCGGAGGTGGTGGGCGTGCGTTGGTTGTGTCCGCTTGCAGTCTTTTTCTTTATTATTATATATTATTATATTATATTAATTATATTATGTGGAATAATGGTAATGATATATATTTATAACAGGCAACTAGGCCTATATTAACAAATACCTTACAGACCAACATACATAAATCTTAAATTTAGTTAATTAAACATATTATTTAAATAATAATAATTCTCAACTCTTGTTCGCTTTTCAAAACATTCACCATTTTATATAAAGTTTTGGAACAAATAAGATAAGACTCCACTAAGAGAAGAAGAAAAAAAAGACTAAAAGAGAAAAACCAAAATGTTTACCAAGCAGGAAAGGGTAGTTGATTTTTCTCAACGGTGATCACGAAACCGGATACGGAAATCGTTGCATCCAGTCCATAGAGACAGAGAAGACGAATTGTTCCTTTATTAATACTGAAAATAGCAAACAAACTATTATTATTACTATTTTATTCGTGTACTACTACTTCAGGGCTCCATGAAAATTCTTTAGTCAACCAAAATTTAAGAAAAAGAGTGATATTAAGAGATATTTGTGGACCTGTTTGGCTCAGCGGTAGTGTATCTGCCTTATAAGCCAGAGATCCCGGGTTCCTTTCCGGGCCGGGCAGGTGATTGAATGATGAATTTAAATATCTGCTCTGGGTCTGGGTGTTCTTGTCCTTGTCTTTGTTCAATGGCATCCCCGACACAGGGTATCCTAGTAGGGAGCTATGAGAGTGAAACCTTTATTTTAAGTAAATTTTATCCCGGAAAAATATACGGTTTCTGAGGCATAGTCCACGCGGGCGAAGCCGTGGCAGAAGGTAGTTTGGCATATTTAGTTAGAATGATTTTAATGGTACAATTTATTTGTGGCATTTTATATCATACAAAGTCTGAATGCCAAGATTTTCGTGAGAACTATACCTATTACCCACTTCTTGATAATCTGCCTTCCCTCTGCAGTCTTCTCAGTTCGGAGTTCCAAATCTCCCTCATCTATGATAGCTTGAATAGGGCTACTCTTTAGCTTCACATTTATAATCTTGGCAGCTAAAGCCATATTTGTAAACAGTATAAAGGAAATGCTAGTCATTTGGGTCACATCACCCCAAACTTGAATCAAGATCACTGATTGGCCAATATTTATGACACCTGGAAACACAAATCATAAGTTTTTAAAAACATCTCTATCAACTTACGTTGAAAAGGAGAAACATATCAATTTTCCACAATCAAAAAAATATCATGAACAAAACTTACCGACAGTAAACATGAACCAGAAAAAATAATAGACGGGGTGTAAAATTTTTTTGTAACCAGTTAGCTCATCAGGCACTAAAAAACCGACCCACCTCAGACAATTTAGGGACAACCACAACACACTGTTACAGTTCTTTATGAACATATTCACTGCTTTAAAAATAGTAGTCAAGGTAGTTTTACTTTCACTTTAGTGAATTAATATTGACATACGTAGATTGTCTTTAGTTTTGGACACATCCAATTACCTATAAAAAGCTATGAGCGACACAAGCAATAAAATGATACGGGATCGTGACCCATTCACGACTGAGTCCTCGAATTATGAAGCTTATCTACGACATGGCATGGACAAAATAATAGAATATTATCAAGTCCAATGCCTGTTTTAAAAATCAAATGCAACGAACATTGTTCATAGAATTAACTGGTAAACATTTGAGCTAATAAGCAGTTAGAAATGGCAAGTTTATCCACAACGGCAACAAAATTGATTACCAGTTGTGATACAGGATGAGAACATTATGTTTGGTGACTTTTATAGTTTACTAGCTGATGCCCGAAATTTCGTAAACGTGTTACTCAGTTTTCGGGCTCGCTGTTTTGGGGCTATAAAATATTCCCTATAGCTACGTTTATGTCTGGTTCGTAGGTTGAACATTGCTACTTTTTTTATGACGAGATGAGCAAAGCGGCTTGCCTGATGTTGAACGTCACGTTTGCCCATAACAGATCTCGCCATCCAGAATCAATGTGAACTCTTAATGGGCGGCACAGCACTGCGCTTGTCACTCCGAGATAAAAGATTTTTAATCTTCTATTTGGTCAGAAAGGGTTCTACTGTACTGCCAGCGCTCCTATCAATCTAGGTTGTCCTCAAAATTAGCCAGAACGGCTTTTTCAGTATCGAACATCGAACAGAAGAATTTAGCTGAGAGAGCCATAGAATAGATCCACCAGTACCTTTCCTGTACCTTTCCATATATTTATGTTATTAAAAACAGCTTAAGGAGACACCCTTTCATAACTTTTCCTGGGAAAAACACTGCGATATAACAACTGCAACACATTAGACGCCCAAAGGCGGGGTTGCTTGTGAGTTTCAAAAATAAAACTAGCATATTAAGTTAGAATTTTCAACGGAAAATAGCAAAATTTTATTGAATAAACGTAGAGTAAGCACACAACATTAATCAATGTGTTATTTTTATTTGCTCTTTATTTGCTAAGTTACAGTGAAATAACCGTTAAATAGACAAAAACACACAATAAATTACAAAAATCTATTTCTTAATTGTCATTTTATGATTGTTCCATGTGCTGAACCAATGTGAACAAACTGTACGAAGCTTTTATGATCTGAAAAATATAAATAATCTTATAGCATGTTTATCTAGTCTATCTAGATCTAGTTTTATTTCTCTGATTACGATTTAAAATCAATAGCCATCGCAAATGCGCCACCTTATACACAGCTTTCTTATGCTATGCGCAGGAGTGGAATGGCACATTTCTGATAGCAACAGATAGCTAACGTAATCAAACTGCTATTGTCAATGTCAATCTCAACACTTACTGCCATAAATGAGTCGAGCGAAAGGGTAATGAACCCGCCCGCAGTGAGTTCCAGCACGTGCGACGAGCGAAGCATCATTATGAGCAGAGCGCGTCTGAGCGGAGTCGAGCATAAATACCACGGGCACTCGTACGCAGCGTTTGCTACTTCATACGACTGAAACAAATAATACAATCAGTAATATCTTCGAAATATCACGAAATAGACAATAAAATAATTATTTAATCACGTTAAATAATAATGTTACGAGTATGTGTTAGATATAGTCTTTACGGAGAAAAATACAAAGGTTAGTAAAGACATAATACAATTTAGCATAATACAATACCTCTGCAATGAGGTGGTTTCCTTGATAGCAGTAGATAAATACTTGAATTATAATACACATAAGGTACGTTGTCATGGATATTATACGGAGGACACTGTTATCGTCTTCCTGAAAAAAAAAATTGGATAAATAATAAATTAGATATCATTTTAGATAACTACGATTTCAATTATAAACTCTGCTATAATCTTGAGCTATTGAAGTACAACCACTTTGTTATTCTTAATAAGGTCCAAATCACCATTCAGGTTTTTACTTGAAAATGTCGGATACTTCTTGTCGGGTTGTCTATTAAGTATTTTTAAATATCTATTTTTGTCCACTGCTCCTTATGTATAATATACACTACTTCCTGATCCATTCCTTAGCTCTCTGCATCCAGTTGCTCTAAACTAGTTTACTCCAGCCAGTGCTAATACTTACAACAGCTAACTGGAAAGCAGTGGCACAAATGCTGACCAAGGTAACTGTGAACTGTACGAGCGTCGGCTCTGAATAACACTTCTGGATCTGAACTGCTGAGTTCAGCGCTGCTTGGTGATGCAACGCGCACGTACGCAAGCGCTCTGCGATGATCTTCTCTTGTTTGCGGGTTAACATCTTAAAGTAATACTAGAAAATTAGAATTTTCTGGCAGGGTACGCGGAACTGAGTTTAAAATTTAAAAAAAAAACCTTTTGGATTAAGCATATCTACCTAAGTGAAACGACTACGCGAGAGATCACAAAACAGAATTTTAAATGAACTGAGCAGACAGCATGGCGTAAGTGATTCCCTTAGAGAAGAGTTGAGAGATTTTTTTCCATACTTACTTCGTGCGTGAGATCCATATCTTGGCTCAAAGTCCTCAAAGACAGATTTACTAGTTTAAGCCGAGCTCGGCACACGGACACCGACGAGGCCATCACCAAATCCAGACTGGTGTCCACTACCGCTAAGAGAATAACTGCTATACACTAAAAGTTAAACATAAAAGTAAGGAAGTTCGTCTTGTTCGAAAAGCTAGTCCTAATATCAGAGTGCTGTAGTACAGCGTACACTGTGCTATACAAAATAATGTGTCTAAGAAATGGCAAAGAATTTAGAATAAGAATGCAGAAGCTCACTTTAAGAGCTATGCGAAAGAAAGAATGAATCCTTCTTAAACGAGCACTGGTAACCCATGTTATACTAATACCTGATGCACGTAAGTGATTTCATATGCAGGAAATTTTGACGTATCGTATGGATACCTGAAAGTAGGTATAGCTAATTTATTAAGGTCGTTCATGTTTTTACGGTTACAGAAGTTACAGTACCTGCACATGTATTCATGTGACAGTTGTTCGTAATTATATACTTATTCAATAGTTGATACATATTTACCAAGCTTGAAGTGGCAGCTGGTTTTCCTCAATGCCAATAACCCATCCAAGAATTGTGATGCCTGTCACTGATGCATAGAAATAAATCAACTTGCGGTTATCCATACTAGCACTATAAGCAGAACAAATTTTATGAACTGGTTAACGAAATTTAGGAACAAGGTCAAAGAAAGGAATTTTATATCAAAAGCCACTTTAAAACATTGTGTTCAAACTATTGTTGAAGAATTACGAACCTGTGAATTATTTTCTTTCCTTCTTCTCTGTTCTCATTTCTCAAAACCTCGTCTCCTTCATCAATTATGGTTTGTATGGGTTTTCTTCTCAGCATCACGTTAAAGATCTTGGTGGTCAAGGCGAGGTTGGTAAACAAGAGGAAAGAAGCGTTGGTCATTTCACTGAGGTTGCCCCACACTTGGATAAGGCATCCAGCTTGGGTAATAACGTATATACCTTCAAAACGAGACACCAGGTTTTATTAATATAATATATTAGCGGCTCGTCCCGGCTTCGCACGGGTAGACACTATAAATTGAGATCTTAAAAAAAAATAATCTAAAAACTATCCCATCTGTTAAGTTAGATCGAATTGCACACGGTGTGCAAATTTGATTGAAATCGATTAAGTAGTTTAGGAGTCTATAGCGGACAAACAACGTGACACGTAATTTATAATTAAGTTAAGCAGGTAGGTATGATTAAATTTTTAGGGGGAATTTTATAAGGTTGCATGTGATTTTTTTAGTTTTATTTTTATAGATTTTATTAGGCAACAGTTTTTCACATATGTGAAACGGCTAAGCAATAAAATAAAAAGTATCTAAAGGTATTAAATCTAAATTTGATTTTTACTTATTATTTTATTATTTATATATTTGCACACAAAACAAATTACAATTATTAAAATATAAACAAGTATAGTACATAGTTAAATTTAGGGAGCACATAAAAATATGTTTTTAAAAACTAAAATAAAACTAATGAAAATATGTGTTGCCGATTTGGAGGCAGACAATATAATGAATTGAAACTAATTCTAAAGCCCACAGGCAAACTTAATGCTAGGCCGGTGGTCCAGCTACGGGAATGCTAACTCAGCCCTGCATAGCGGGCTCCGACGGCGCGACCGCGTCCGGCCAGACGCTGAGTAATGCATTCCTGTACTCTTAATCTAAACATGTAGGGGCAGGGGGATGCATAACTCCTCCATCCCTAAGAGAGAAATTATCGGAATGTTCGATTGGAGAACTTTTCTGATAATTTCGTAAAACATGTATTATGTTTTTGCGAAAAACATATAAAAGGCTTACACATATGCTTAATACTATAAAACTGGAAATAACGTAAATTAAAGCACTATTAGAGTCCATTTCTCTTTTGGGTTCAAACACTTCACTGTTTTTTAACATAACTGACAAGTATTTAAGGTCGTCGAGGTTCGTGTTTTGTATGTTGAGTACAGGTGCACTTGTTAAATTTGTATTCGTCCGGAATGCTGGAAGGCTGATGACGGGTAACGGAGTCACCGCATCTGTTTCTGTGTATATCTGGTGGTGATGCAGCTTCATGCCGTTGATCTCGACGTCACATGGCTCGTCGAGGGTAATGACGTATGTTCCGCGCACCGGATATTTGTAGGTGTCTTCGGTGCATATTTTGGTGAGTATTGTCTCCTTTCTGGTAAAGAGTATCCAACTGTCATGGCTGATCTTCTGGAGTTTTACATCTTCCACGTAGACAGGGTGCTGCTTACAGCAACTGAGGTCTCCGTCGTATCGGAGGAGTTGTTCCTCGCAGGTGGGCCCGTTGTTCAAGGCTCTGTTGTCGTTATTGCATAAGAACTCGTCTCCGGCGGCGAGTGGTCGACACGGTGTTGAGATCGGCTGATATTTCAACCCTTTCGCCAATAGGTAGGGGTAGGTTGGGACTATAGCTAGGGTTTGGTTTTCTTTGGAAATGGGAATGGTGTACATTTTATAATAGTTATATGTAAAATTATCAGTTATCGGTATTTCCATTATAAATGTGACCTGGTTTTTCTTTATAAATGATTTTACTGAAATAGTTTCTTCTATTTTAACTAAATTAAACTCGTTAGGCGTGTACACTAGGTTTCCTATTTTAGATATTAGTTGTAAGTGATACAATAATTCAGTAGAGTTTACAATTGACGGATGTAATATCGAGCTCTTACTTAACGATATAGCGGTCTCAATTTCACTTAGTTTTATAAATATAGTGCGGAAGTTGTTCATAAATAAATTATACATACCTAATATATATGAGGATATAATCAAATTATTACCCTTAGCAACGGTATCTTTAAGAGCAGTTTCTACTCTTCTCACACGAGTGTCAAGAGTTACGGTGTCTTGGCGGATTAGTTCAGTTACGTTTATAAGACTGTCCATCATTTTAGAAATGACAACGATTTTCTTTGAGTTAATTATTTGGTCTTTAGTTGTTTCTGAGATTATTTTATCATACTTAATGGCGTCTTCGTGGTCTAAGTTTCCTGTTATAATTTTTATTATAGAACCTAGAGGGTTAACTATCCCTCGCTTCGAGCGTTGGGGAACTAATTGACGAAATTTGTCTAGTGTTATGTCTCGCAGGTGTTCTGCGTGCATAAGTACGCTGACGAATTCATGGGGAAAAATTTTGTTATAGGAAATTAAATTTTGAAATTCTGAAAATTTGGTTGTAACTAATTTTAAATCAACATAAACATTATCTAATCTGATGGTTTTTAAAATGGTCCAATTATCTGTCTGAATGTATGCTTGTCCTTCTTTCACTGGTAAGATTCCCGGATTCTCTTTAAGACATTGCAGATGAAGTGCAACTGTCACTGGTGTCGCTATCATCAGGAACCACCACCTGTGGAGGACGTTTTATGTTCTTTATTGGTGCGCTGGTTTTCTTTTTCTCAGTCTCTACTTTAATGGGAACAATGTTCTTTTCTATTTCTCCTATTACTTTTGCCTTTTTGTACCTAGCTTTGTCTTTGCTCTTTCTCTTGTTTATATCTTTTACGTAAACGGTTTCTCCTTGAGGAAGTTCCGTGCTTGTCTCTCCCTCTCGCTTTTCCCTAATTTTCTTCTTTTTTGTCATCATATTGTTCGCCAAATATTTGTATAAAAATTTTGTACGCTTTTCGTGATCTTTAACTAATTGTTGGGTATACACTTTCTGAAATTCCACATTGAAGGGGTTGTCGGAGTCTGTGTGTCCAAAGACTACTTCAAATGGTGTTAGTCCTGTGGCTGTATGTATGGTGTGGTTATATGCCATAATAGAGTATGTCATAATTGATGCGGCGTCTGTGCATTTCTGTTCATACTTAGCTAATCTATAAATTTCGATAAGGGTCGAATGGAATCGTTCAATGAGTCCCATTGAGTTGGGGTTGTTAACTGTACCTATGTGACGTTCTATTTTATGTAAGCTGAGGAAGTCTTTCATAAGTTCGTTGTTAAACTCCATTCCGGGATCAGAACTAATTTTCTTGGGGATTCCGTAACAAGAAAAGTATTTCATGAGGGCTCTAACAACTTCTGGGGTAGATTTGTTTGGAATTTCGATAGCTTGTCCTAGTTTGCTGAAAGCATCTATGAGAGTAAGGTAATATTTGCCTTCTATGGTGAAAAGGTCCATGAAAAGCTCCTGAAAAGGGGCATCCTGTGTTTGGGTGAGCTGCAGGAAGGGTTTAAACGGTTTTCTGTCATATTTCATTTTTCTGCATGCTTCACAGGAGTTAATGATGGCTGAGGTGGTTTCTTCCATTTTGTTCCAGAAGTAGTTTCTTTTTAGTCTTACTAGTGTTTCTTTGATTCCTCTGTGGCACGTTTTTCCTTGATGATACTTTAAAAAAACTATTGCTTTCTGTTCACTCTCTTCATTCACGTATACCACTCGTTCTGTACACTCGAAGAGTTTAATCATGTCTTTCTTGAATAAGGAAATAACAATCTTGCTAAACTGTCGGCGGTGTTCATTTTCTTCGAAATAAATAAAGTACTTTATTTTGGGTCTTATATATTCTTTGAGAAAGTCTTTGATTAATTCTGGGTTGTTTGTGGGAAGAAAAACTTCTAAAATTTTATATTTGTTGTGGGAAATATCTTTAACCTGAGTTTCGTTTTTAAACCAAGAAAATACGAGAATTTGGTTCGGCTTAGTGTCGATAGCTTCATGTAATATGGGTATTCCAGTTGATTCTAGATCGTCTGCTGAGTGAATGGTCTGCGTTCTGCTGCTTCCAGATGCAGAAGGAATGACTGGTCTTTCAATAGAGAGTTCAGGGAATTCTGCTGTGTCTGTGTCTGAGTCCGAAATTGTGATTGGACTAGCGGACGTTGTGGAAGAGGCGTTTCGTTGACGTTTTTTGACTTTCTTCTTCTTTTTCTTTTCTTCACGGTCTACGTTTACTGCCATTGAATTTCCTTCTTCTTCCTCTTCCAGGGCGTTGATCCTAATTCTGCTTAAAGCGTCTGCGTTTGTATTTTGTTTGCCGTTTTTGTAGATAATTTCAAAGTCAAAGTCTTGAAGGCGTAGTCTCCAGCGTGTGAGCTTACTATTTGGGTCCTTAAGGGAGTTCAACCATGCTAGAGGTCGGTGATCGGTATAAATATAGAATTTTTTTCCATAGAGATATGGTCGAAAGTGTTTTGTTGCCCAGATAATGGCCAATAGTTCTTTTTCTATGGTGCTGTATCTAGACTCAGTATCACTCAGTGTTCTGCTTGCGTATGCTATTGGTTTATCGCTGCCAACTTGTCCTTGGGAGAGTACAGCTCCTAGGGCTACGTTGGAAGCGTCCGTGGTTAGAATGAACGGCTTGCTATAATCGGGGTATTGTAAGAGCGGTGCGTGAGTGAGTAGTTCTTTACATTTATTAAAAGCATCGATGTAATTTTGGTCAATTATAATTTTGTTTCTTTTCTTTAGGCATGCTGTTAATGGCTGGGTTATTTTTGCAAAATTTGGAATGAAACGTCGGTAATAACCAACTAATCCCAGAAAGCTTTTAATTTCCGTGGTAGTTTTCGGAATCGGAAAATTCAGCACTGCTTCAATTTTATCGTTATTAGGTTTAAGTCCGTCTCTTGTGATTGTGTGTCCGAGATAAAGCACTTCTTTTCGTAAAAACTCTGATTTATCTAATTGTATTTTAAGGTTGGTCTGTCTGAGTCGGTCAAAAACTAGACGTAGTTTCTGGATATGTTCTTCTAGGCTAGATGAGAAGATAATGGCGTCATCTAAGTATACCATGCAATGTAGTCCTTGAAGTCCTCGAAGAACATGGTCCATGGTTCGCTGAAAAGTAGCGGGGGCTGTTTTCAGGCCAAATGGCATTCTTAAAAACTCAAAATGTCCATTTTGAGTGCTGAAGGCGGTCTTTTGTCTGTCCTTTTCTTCTACTTCTATTTGGTGATAGCCGCTTGCTAGGTCTATTGTTGTGAAGTAAACACTTTTGCCTAGTTTGTCAAACAAATCACTTATATTTGGTAGAGGGTATTTGTCGTCTATTGTTATCTCGTTTAGGCGTCTGTAATCAATGACCATTCTATATTTTTGCTCTCCCGAAGCATCTAATTTCTTCGGTACTAGATGTACTGGGGCATTCCAAGGGGAATGAGATTCCTGAATTACATTGTCTTGTAGCATTTTTTGTACTTGACGGTTTATTTCTTCGGCTTGTGCTGGGGCTAGTCTGTAAGGTCTCACGTAGATTGGGTCTTCATTTTTAGTGCGTATCTTGTGTTTAACTTGGTTGGTAAAGGTCAGTGGTAGTTGCTCGCAATGGAAGATGTTCTTGTATTCTTTGCAGAGTTTAAATATTTTTTCTTTTTCTTCTTTATTCATGTGGTCAAGTCTAATTTTATTCAGATTTTCTTCCAGTATTTTCTCTATTTCCATTTCACGATTGTTTGTAGTGAGATGTAGGTTACATTTTTCTTCCGGGTGGTATTTAATCACTTTTAAGGGTTGTTTTACTGTTATTATCACCGGTTCATTTGAGGTGTTTTGGATAACGGTGGTGGCGTATCCGTTTACACAGTTTACTAAGGCGCTAGGCATACGTACGCCAGGGCCAAATTTTCTGTAATCAAGTATAGCGTCTCCTGAAAATTGGTCTATTGGCAGTTTGACGCGTTTTTCTGTTCGGGCTTGAATTTCTACTTCGTAGTTTAAGTTTTTGTTTATGATTGGAATAAGGGTAGTATTAGTTTTCAGAATTGAGTTTTTTAAATCTATAACTGCATGTAATTGTTCTAATAAGTCGTTCCCTATTAGTCCGTCATAACGTTGGTCGACGTCATAGATGTAAAATTTGTGGTACTCGTCACTTTGGAAAGTTGGTAAAAGCGGGATTTCTATGACCTCACTGTGGTTGCTAGATGCGTGCGTGCTTACTACTTGAAAGGGTTCGGGTCTGATGTGGTAATAGAAAAATTCATATGCTTTTCGGGGACTTATGAATGATCGAGTACTTCCGGTGTCGATCATCATTTTAGCATCTATTTCAGGTAAATAAATATGTGGTAGTTTCAACGTGGGGTCGCAATTAAGCTCTATGGTTTCTGGTCTGTAGAGGCCTGTATAGGAAAATTTTCCAGGGGTTGGTCCTGAAGGGTTTCCACCTGTTGTGACATGTCGGTGTACGCTTCAGCTTCAGCTTCGTAGTCTTGCTGGTACGCGTCGTAAGCTACGTCGTACTCGTAGGGGTCGTAACTGTAGAGGTCTTGCTCTTCGTAACCCGTTGTGTCGTAAAGTTCGTTTAGTTTGAATCCTTCGCGCGGTTTCAGGGCGGTTCTCATAGTTATGTCAGAGGTTTGTAACTGTGGTGGGTTGACTTGTGGTGGCTTGTAGCCATACTGTTGTGGCGTCATCCCTTGAAAGGGTCTTTGTGGTAGGTTTGGTCTGTAACCTGTTGGTTGTTGGCCAGTACCAAATTGTGGGCGGTAGCCAAGTTGTGGTAGATAACCCGGTGGGCGATAACCTAGCTGAGGGCGGTACCCAAAAGGTTGTGTTGGGGCCTGCGGCCTTGTTAACGTCGTCTGTTGGTTACCGAAAAATTTCGGTGTGGTGTTTGTCGTTAATGGTTTAAATGGGAGTTGAGGGTTAATCCCAAATTTGAATCCTTGAGGAGGGTTCGAGTTTTGTTGCAATACAGGTTTATGTAAGGTATTATGGCTATGGTTATGGCTACTATTACGAGTGTCATAGATGCGTCTACGCATGTTATATTGATCTTGAAAGTTTACTTCCTCTAGAACTACGCTAAGGGCGTCTTCTAGGGTTGCGGGTGATTTTAATCTAACTATTCTGACCATGTCCTCTGGTAGGTTGTAGAGGAATACATTTAGAGCTGTGCTGTTATATATGATTGCCTTGGCCCGTTTCATCTCTACGTCTGTTAACATATTAACTTTTGATATTAGTAGCGAGCGGACACTTTGAATTCTGTTGCAGAATTCTAAATAGTTTTCACCTGTTTTGATTTTTAGTGATTCTAAATCTATTGCAATGCATTGTTCACTACGCGGATCTCCGAAATGTTGCTTTAATAGTTCTTTTAGCTGACTCCACGACTCGATGTCCTCTCTTTCCGAGATCAGAGCAGCTGCTTTATCATTTAGTCGACTTGTTACTGATTGGAATACGTAAAGGTTTTGGGCAGCGTCTCCTCTGTATCTGTTTATTACATATTCACTTTTACGTAGATATAAGTTTAGTTGAGACTTATCTCCGCCATAAATAGGAATGAGATTTAAAATTTCCCGGGGAATCGGAGTAATTTGTTCCATTTTACACAGATACGGAAAACACAAATTGAGTTTAGAAAACTTTTTGAAAATTGAAACGCACTATTCACTAACTAAACTAACACTTATTCACTTATCTAAATCAACACGTATTTACTATTACAACATTTAATTAATTTTGAAATTAAAATGTTTTAACTAAGGTACATGAAATAGAGTTTTATATTTCTTGTTTTTAATTACACTAATTTACTTAAAAATCAATTTTGAGATTTTGAATATTAAAGTTAAGGCTTAAAGTAAGAGGCACACTAAATAGAATTTTATATCTAGTCACCTAGGTCACGTTACATCAAAAGAAGTCTTATTTTGATAATAACAAAAATCTTGGATGGTAGGGAATTGGCAAGGATGGCGAAAAGTTGTACTCACCAGCCGACCGCTTCCATACTGGGTGTCCCGTTCTTTTTAACTTATTTGTTTGGTTCGTCGGATAACTGTTCGGCACTTCACCTTATTATAGGCAAACCGCACTTTGCCGTTCTAACGCGGTAGCTCGGTTATACAAGCACATACGCTCACGCTAGGGCAGCCAGTTATCCTACCGGCTGCGCCAGTTAAATTTAGGGAGCACTTAAATATGTTTTTAAAAATTAAAATAAAACTAATGAAAATATGTGTTGCCGATTTGGAGGCAGACAATATAATGAATTGAAACTAATTCTAAAGCCCACAGGCAAACTTAATGCTAGGCCGGTGGTCCAGCTACGGGAATGCTAACTCAGCCCTGCATAGCGGGCTCCGACGGCGCGACCGCGTCCGGCCAGACGCTGAGTAATGCATTCCTGTACTCTTAATCTAAACATGTAGGGGCAGGGGGATGCATAACTACATAGTTACAATCTAGATTGCAATTCAACTATTGTGTAGTCAGAAAAACAATATTACTAGTGACGTTGAGGTTATCTACGTTATTATCTACTTATTTGTGAGATTACAGTATATAAAATAAATATAATATATATTTTATATATATATTTATATAAGTGGCAGGTATGAAGAAAGCGCACACCCACGAACGTACCCATGGGCTCGACCGTAGGTGCACGCCCTCCCCAACCTCATCAATCAAGGGTAGTGTTTGGGACAGTCAGACTCGTACCGGAGGTAGAGTCTGAGCTGATGTGCTTTGGATAACAAATCTCCTTTACAGTTCGAATGTAAGACAAGAATTTTGGCGCAAATATGTCAATGTCTATTCCTTCTCCAAGAATCTCATTATACTGGCGTGCCATCCTTACCAGCGGATTATAAAACGAAATGTTATTATTGCAAACTAGTAACGAAAACAGATTAGTACGAATGGACCTACGTGCACTATATCTAATATTAAAATTTAATTGGGACAGAAGTTCCGGGGTATCTACAATAGAATGAATAATTTTGTAAAGATAAATGAAGTCGAAGAACTTACGACGAGCTTCCAATTTATGAACGTTGAATCTAGCCAATCTCGCCTCGTAGTTAAGCTTGGGACGCCCCAAATGCAGACGGTAACATAAAATTCTTAAACACTTATTCTGTACCCTCTCTATTGTATTGATATGGACTTTGTAGAACGGTGACCAAACTGGACTACCGTATTCTAAGATGCTCCTAACCAGGGTGAAGAATAGATAAAGAGTCGAGCGAGGGCTTTTAAAGCCTTTAGTGGATCTTAGAACGAAACCAAGGAGTTGATTGGCTTTAGTTGTGATATATTGATAATGTGGCTTGAATGAGAGTTTTTCATCTATTAAAATACCTAGATCCTTAGCAACATACGATCTTGTAATCACTTGACCATCAATTAAATAATCATGGACGATCTTGTGACGTTTATTGGTAAACGTTATAACAAAGCACTTGCTGATGTTTAGGTACATATGATTGGATTTGCACCAATCAGAGACAATATCTAGATCATTTTGTAAAAGATAGCAGTCATGTGCGGATGAGACAGTATGAAATATTTTCATATCGTCAGCATACAGCAAACATTCACAAGATAAGCGATTAATAAGATCATTAATAAATAAGACAAATAGGAGGGGCCCCAAATGGGATCCTTGGGGCACCCCAGAAGTCACCAAGGTTGGGGAAGAAAGGAACCCTTTAAGAGCAACTAATTGACTTCTATTACTGAGGTAAGAAGTTATCCAACGAAGCAGGCTACCATGTACACCATGTGAGGCAATCTTACTACACAGTAAGCTGTGACAGACTTTGTCAAAGGCTTTTGAGAAATCTGTGTATATAGAGTCAACCTGGCCACCCTTGGCGGAACACTTGCAAAGGTAATTCTTGTACTCTAATAGATTGGTGACGGTAGACCTGCCCTTGAGAAATCCGTGTTGTTTGACAGAGTGAAGCGATTTTAAATAGTTATAGAGATGAGAGTAAACTAATGATTCGAATAATTTAGCGAAACAGGATAATAAACTAATAGGTCTGTAATTTTCACAACGGGATTTATCACCATTTTTAAAAATGGGTATTATATGTGCAGTTTTCCATCGATTGGGAAATATGCCACTTGCAAGTGATTTGTTAAAGATGATGCACAAAGGCACACTTAGCTCTTTACTGCACTGTTTAACAAATGAAGGTGGTAGTAGATCTGGACCAGCGCCTTTATTAATATCGAGCTGTTTCATTTTAATCAACAAATCCTGTACAGTTAATGAGATATACGACAGTGATTGAGAAGGTCCTTGTTCAGGTTGTTGAAAAGCGGAGGGCGTACTGGGCAAGTCTTTATCATAAACAGATCCAAAGTATGCAGAAAATAGTTCACATATGCCAAATCCGTCAGAAGATGAAGAATTGCCAAAACTCATAACTTGTGGCAAAGATACATGCCCCTTTCTATTATTCACGTATCTCCAGAAATGTTTTATATTAGTGCCCATAGAATCCTCAATTGAAGAGATATAGTTTTTGTAGCATTCATCAGCCATTTTCTTGAATCTATTACGCAGCAAAGAGAATGTATCATAGTCCCTAGGGTTGTTGAATTTCTTGTATAGCTTATGGTATTTATTCTTTTCATCGTTACATTTAATTAATGGTTTACTATACCAAATAGGATATTTACTGGGTTCGGATGTCATAAGTGGGGTGTATTTATTAATAATCTGAAAAAGAGTTTCATAAAAAATATCAGTGCATATGTCTATATCAGGGGACGACAGTATGCTATGCCAGTCTACGACACTTAGTTCATATTGTACATCTCGATAGCTACACTTTGAGAAGTTGAGTCTTTTGCTATTGCATTTATTTAGATTTTTTACTGTATGAGTAGTCTCTAAAGGAAATTCAAACTCAAGAGCAGGGTGATGTTGGTCCAGCAAGCTTAGCGGTGAAGCCATGCTGACCGTAGGGGATTCGAGCGAGGAGAGTACTAAGTCAAGAGTGCGCCCGTTCTTATTAACAATTCTGTTACATTGATAAAGTTGGCAGAGTGAAGTTAGTTCATTCAGAAGCAAGAAGTTTTTGTTACTCATGGATTGAGATGGCACGTCAGGTAGTAGAGAGAGAGAATAAAATTCTGGGATGTAACTATCATAAAGTAATCAAACCACTATTGATATTCAGTAATTAAATAAACAATTTCAAAACAACATAATAAACTAAATAAGTAAAACAACATAATAAACTTACCAACAATAAACATAAACCAGAAAAAGGAATACAGAGGATAGACCTTCTTCTTAATTCCAGTTAATTCATCCGGCACAAGGAAACCCACCCATCTGATGACGTTCAGACAAAACCAGAGCGTACCGTGGCAGTTGTCTACGAATATCTTCATTTTGATACTGTTTCGCTAATATAATATAATATAATATAATGTTCCCTCTAGCCCCGAATAGTCACATCGCTAGAATGTTCCCAAGTTGAAATGGCACAAATTATTATCGATGTATTTCGCGTGAAACGGTAACTTTGTCGTGAACACTAACTGATTATTATCCACAATTCATACTTTAATTTGGACAGTAACCTCGAACACGAATTTTGAAGTTCAAACCGAATTACTACAATTAGTTATTGCCGTTCGGCTTTGCATTAATTGATAGTTCGCAGTCTACATTTTGTTACAATCATAAAGTTATACACTTAGGTTTAGCTTAGATTACGATTAGATTCGTGAATATAATTATTTAGAAAAATGTTGTCGTGTTTTCATGCAAATTGTTTTCATTATACATTTGTTTGATTATGAAATTGAAGTGAATAGAAGTGCACAGAAAACTAATTTACGCCCATTTATTTTATCATTGTTCCATTTGTTGCAGTACTGTAAAAAAGCTATACGAAGCTTTTATGATCTGAAAATAAAACAAAAAAAAAACTTTTTACAAGACTCAAACTTACACTATTTTCATTTTAATTTTAATTTAACATAGAACGCTTTTTATTTTGCTCGCTTTCTCTAGACTTACAGACATGAAGGAGTCGAGCGAAAGCGTGGTGAACCCGCCCGCGGTGAGATTCAACACGTTCGACGAGCGAAGCATCATTATGAGCAGAGCGCGTCTGAGCGGAGTCGAGCATAAATACCACGGGCACTCGTACGCAGCGTTTGCTACTTCATACGACTGAAAACATAACACAGAACAGAAGCATACGAGTAAATATAATATGAACTCGATATTTTAGATTTTCGAATTTGTTTTTACATTTTACAATTTATTTATTTTGTAATAATTATGTGAACTAAAATGTATGGACATGAAAGTCAAAGACGTAAATTTATTATTATTTTACAATATAAAATAGGAAATAGTTGTTTTTATGTAATTGAGTGACGAGATGAGCAAATCGCTCGCCTGATGTTAAACTCCACGTTTGCCCATAACAGGTCTGCGCCACCCAGAATTTTGAACTCTTTTTTTTTTACTAAATATTGTAGTTGTTGATAGTTTCAATCCCAATTCTTTAGGCACTGTGTTATTCGGGTTAAAAAAACATGTCATAGCCTACCTCTACAGTAAGATGGTTCCCTTGATAGCAGTAGATAAATACTTGAAAGATCATACACATCAAATAGGTCGTCATGGATATTATACGGATGATACTGGTGTTATCTTCCTGAAAAAAAAAAACAAAAACGATTCAATGGTATAGCTCCGTAAAATTAACAGATTTTATGACTGATTTGACAAAGAAGCCTAATCTTCGAACTCAAGTGTATTCTGCTGTAGGTATATTCGTGTTTAAACACTCTGTGAATAAATAACCCACATACTCGTAGAGAGATGCTACACGGGCGCTGTCGCTGCGCTGCGACGTCGCAACGCAGTGACTTCAACGCAATGAGTGCCACCCGAGCGTTGCGACGACGCAACGACGACGTAGATGACTATTCTAAACAATACTGCGCTGTCCTGCGTCGTCGTACTGCAGCACCCCTTCCCGCCTCGTCTTCCTTAAGCGTGATTTAGACGATACAATTTTCTTGTACATTCAAGTGCAATTATTGAATGCAATAAATTAAGTGCGTTAATTGCTCTTCAAGAATTGTACGCAACTGTTTACACGTGGATACAAGTAAAAAAATTGAACGCAATTATTGAATGCAAGTCTTGACAAAAAATAGTTGCAAATGTCTTCTGTTTAGACCAATACAATAATGTTTAGGAGATTATTGCTTTCAAGTTTTGACTTGTCTAAATAGAGAGTTGTTTGTGCGTGTACCATTCATTGGCGGGTTGCTTCAAGTATTGCACGTATTTGCGTTGTCAAATTTTTCATTCAAGTGTTGGAAGGTTTTGTAAAGAGAAAGAAAAAGATTGTTAGACGCTCCAAGAACTCCTCTTCTTGCTATCCATTTTTTGATCCAACACCTCTTTTTACGACGATTTCTCAATATTTCTTGTCTCAGAAGAGCAGCAACATTTTCGATGCACATTGTTTCAGCGCACTATGTGACATGCCTGGCAGATTTGTGTGTAGAACGTGTAAAGCGTGATTTAGACGATACAATTTTCTTGTACATTCAAGTGCAATTATTGAATGCAATAAATTAAGTGCGTTAATTGCCCTTCAAGAATTGTACGCAACTGTTTACACGTGGATACAAGTAAAAAAATTGAACGCAATTATTGAATGCAAGTCTTGACAAAAAATAGTTGCAAATGTCTTCTGTTTAGACCAATACAATAATGTTTAGGAGATTATTGCTTTCAAGTTTTGACTTGTCTAAATAGAGAGTTGTATGTGCGTGTACCATTCATTGGCGGGTTGCTTCAAGTATTGCGCGTATTTGCGTTGTCAAATTTTTCATTCAAGTGTTGGAAGGTTTTGTAAAGAGAAAGAAAAAGATTGTTAGACGCTCCAAGAACTCCTCTTCTTGCTATCCATTTTTTGATCCAACACCTCTTTTTACGACGATTTCTCAATATTTCTTGTCTCAGAAGAGCAGCAACGATTAACACACCTTCACTTACTGCACTCGTGTTGGCAAATGAAGAGAAAACTAATTGAATGCAAGAATCGCCTAAGAAATTTTTGTATGTGCTGTTTACACCAAGAAAATTTTGGCAAGCAAAACTTGCGCAGAAGATCAAAATGTTACGTACTGTTTAGACCATGCAGGTAATTTATTGCTTCAATTTTATTGTATGCAACAGGCAAGAAACTTGCATCATGTAAATGGCGCTTTAGAACTACGGAGCGTCAACGCTGTGACGTCTCAGTGATGACGCAGCGCAGCGGCAACGCCCGTGTGGCATCTCCCATACTCGTAAGACACTTTTTTGTTCATATACTAGGCTACCCCATTCAGTACCTAACAGTGCTCTTAGCTATTACTCGTTGTATCACCTCTACCTATGCTTCTATAGTACACATTTGAATTATGAAGGCGCCATCGAGCCTGGTGAACGCCGACAACTTTTGCACCAAGTTTCTACTTACTTCTTCACTCTTTCACAAGTCTTCTTTCAGACCACAGGACCTCCTACGCTACGTTTGAAAGTAAAGAGTACAACAGCTACTTACAACAGCCAGCTGGAAAGCAGTAGCACAAATGATGACCAAGGTAACTGTGAACTGCGCAAGAGTGGGCTCTGAGAAGCAGTTCTGAATCTGTGCCGCTGATTCCAGAGCCGATTGATGATGCATTACGCATCCACGTAGTCGTTCAGAGAAATTTTTTTCTTGTTCGCAAGTTAGCCGCTGGAAATAAGAGCAGAAAACTAGAATTTTGGGGCAGTCTGAACTGAACTGGGTGATTAATTGGTTGCAAAACTTTTGATAAGGGCATGGCTGAAATAAAGATGCGACACGTAATGACGTGATGTAACGTCGCATGTTTTAAATAAAATAAGAGAAACGTAAGCGTTTCCAGATAATTTTGACAAGTTTGACCCAAAATAAGCCACAAATGACAATGAAAAAACATTCGGTAAGTAGTGGATAGATGACGCTGCTGATGATGATGATCAGAGTATTGGAAGCTCATAATTAAGCTAGTTTAATAACGAGGATGCGTTTTCCGTCATAAATACTTACTGCGCTTGTGAGATCCATATCTTGGCTTAATGTCCTTAAAGACAGATTTACAAGCTTTAGTCTAGCGCGACAAATGGACACCATTGAGGTTTGCAACTGATCCAGACATGCATTGATTACCGCTAGCATAAGTACGGCTATGCTCTACGAAATAAAACAGGATACGTAAGATTTGCTACTTATTCCTTATATTATAACCAGACAAAATATAACAAATACAAATCAAAAATATAAAAAACAATCAAAACAAAATTCACTGAAAATGGATAAGACCTAAAGAAAGTTTTTGTTTAAACTTAAATATTTAAAGAGTTAGAGGTATACTCGTAGTGAATACCTGATGAACATAAGTCATTTCATACGCTGGAGACTTTGACGTGTCGTAAGGATACCTGAAAAGATAGTCAAGTTAGTTTGGCCACAGACAGTCACAGTCACAATTACAGAGGGATATATACTGGTGATACTGGTACTTATGATAAATCATTAACACCAGTAATTATTTAAAACGATAGGATATCAGATCTAGTAATCAATGAAAGTACAAACCAAGCTCGAAGTGGTAGCTGGTTTTTCTCAGCGCCTGTAGCCCACCCAAAGATTGTGACCAATGTCACAAATGCGTAGAAATAAATCAACTTCCGATTGTCCATACTCGCACTAGAAACACGATAAAAATGATCTGAGACAAACAAACGGACACAACTCTCTAACAACTGGTATGATAGAAACGGCAGAAAGATTCGGTTTCATTATTTGTTGCTTCTAGATCGGTTTTTGAGCAATCGATATATTTTTAGTCGCCATTCGACATTTTCAATGTAAAGTGAGTTTGCTTGTTTTTTTGTTACGTTTTCGTGTCTTAACTATGCAACTGATCGACATACACGTTGTCAAAGGTTCAGAAAAAGGCATATGATGGGCAATAAGGGCAAAGGTTACCTTTTCATCATCATCACCACGCGGGTAAACCGAGCGCAGCTGTTAATTTATATCGGAAATTGAAATACACGAACCTTTGTACTATTTTCTTCCCTTCTTCTCTCGTTTCATTCTTCAGCACCTCTTCTCCCTCGTCAATGACGGCTTGTATCGCCGTTTTCCTCAGATACACATTGAAGATTTTGACAGTGAAGGCGAGGTTGGTGAACAGAAGGAAGGAAGCGTTGGTCATCTCGCTGATGTTCCCCCACACTTGGATGAGGCACCCAGTTTGGGTGATGACGTAGATACCTTCGAATCATGTTGACCATAGATATAATACAGTAAGATTTACTTTACCATGTTGTGTGTTTTCAGTGGCACTTTATTCTACGTAAAAAGAGCTCATTTTACAGTAGCTTGTACATGTGAAGTGGCTTATTTTGAAATAGATTTCAGGCTTTTTTCAATTTTAAAAGCCCTTATGGGTGTTTCCCGATGTATATAATCTAGGTGTCATCAAGACGCGAGTGCATCGGTTTATCGGTTTCATATAAGCAATTGTGCTCCATTGTAAACCGCATCGTTGCTTACCCCCAGGCGAGATGGCGGACAAACGCAAACCTATTACTAAATAAAAACCCTTCCGGAATATAATCGTTAACTCATTTAGTAACAAAAAAGACTTGCTCAAGATAAAATATTGTACCTACATATATAACTTACCATCTATAAACATAAACCAGAAGAAGAAATACAGAGGATAGATTTTCTTCTTAATTCCAGTTAATTCATCCGGCACAAGGAAACCCACCCATCTGATGACGTTCAGACAAAACCAGAGCGTACCGTGGCAGTTGTCTACAAAAACCCTCATTTTTATATATCTAGCCGACTCTGCCTAGTTTTTTTAATAACCAACTAAATGTCTAACTCTTTTAAAATTTACATGTCATTTCCTAATAAAAATGCCACTTGAATTCTTCGAATACGTTCAGGCCAGGTGGGAACTTTCCCATAAATTGTTACTTAGCGCAGATCATAGTAATTATTACAGTGGCCGCCACAGATCAAGTAGAAAGGCAGATAGAGTCCCGACTTAGATGCAGGTGAAGCCAAAAAAACTACCCTACTGCCCGTGTACGTATACTAGAAGGACACATTGATGCATAAAAACTACCGTTATAGTAATATTTGTAATTACTTTTTTTTCTTGTTTTTTTTCTCTGAGCAACTGACGTAAGAATCGACGATTAATTCGGGTAGTTCTGATGCGCTTGAAGTGAATGTGTGCTTGAAGTATTCGTACACGGGCAGTAGGGTAGTTTTTTTTGGCTTCACCTGTATCTAAGGCGAGACTCTATCTGCCTTTCTACTTGATCTGAGGTGGCCATGAGCAATAATTGCGTAGTTCATAATGACATAAGTACAGTAACAATAATTGCGACGAACAATTCTTGCCATTTATTCTAGACAATTAAAACCGAAAGGGTGAATAGTAAATTTGGTGTTCAAGGAAACCAATTTTCTATTATGTATATTTAATCAGTAAGTTTGAGAACATCCCATTACAGAGTCGTTTTTCAAAGTAGATTATGAAGTGTTTTTGTTTTTGATTTGGGCAATCGAATAGAATCCTAGCGCTACTAGTTTATTCTCTAACACTCCGCCCCTAATACCACATTACTGATACTAATTTGCTCCCTGGGAAAAACCAAAAATTCCACCTCATGTTAAATTTAAGATAAATAATTTTTAATAATATCGAATCTCACGAAAATTGATCATGACTGTATTGTGACTAAATATTTTGTATGGAGACTTTGTGTTTTTTTTTTTGAGATATTATTACTAGATAAATGAACTATATAAAGAGAGAGAGAGAGTGTACCTATACGAGAGAGATAAATCTTAAATAAGGTAGTTAAAATTTTTATTATTAATATCAATTTACTTCTGTCTGTCATCGACGCGTTGCAGTACTGTAAAAAATGTATACGATGCTTTTACAATCTGAAACGAAAATAAAAAAAAAATAAGAATTTTTTTTGAGTGAACCATCATAAATAACAAAGTATTTAATATGAAAATTAACAAACCAGCTACAAGTAAGCACAAATACCTCAAGCGAAAGCGTTGTAAACCCGCCAGTAGCACGTCGCGTTAAGCAGACTATCACTACGAGCCGAGAGCAGCAGAAGCAAAGCGAGCACAAATAGCATGGACATTGGACAAGCCCCCTTAATACTCACAGCAGTGAAGCAAGAGAGCGACAGCGTGGTCAACCCGCCAGCAGTAAGGCGCGTGTCTCGCTTCGAGCGAACCATCACCACCAGCAGGGCGCGGCGGAAGCGAAGCGAGCACAAATACCACGGGCAATTGTAGGCAGCGGACGCTATCTCGGAACTCTGAAAAGTGGAAACATTATTTATTCGAAATTAAACTATTAGAGTACATTTCTTCCGAACGTGAAATATTTAGTATTAATTGATGTATTTGTATAACATTTAGTATAATTTTACGTATTTGTAATTGATGTAAAATTGATTATGTATTTACCTCAATCAAAAGTTGATTTCCTTGATAGCAGTAGAGAAATACTTGTAGAATCATACAGAGCAAGTAAGCTGTCATTCCTACTATTCGCACCATATTCTTTTCGCTGTTGTGAAATTCCTGAAAAACATTAAAGTGGTAGTGGTAGTCAGTCAATAGGCCAATTTCAATTCAATATCAATAGGTCAATAGGTCTATATTTTTATGTTATTCAATCTGCTATGCAAAAGTTTCAGGTAATTCATAAAGCAGTTTTTTTTAGCTTTCGTTCAATGGTCTACAATTTAGTTATTTCAAACTTACCAGATAAGGTTCAACTCACCACAGCAAGCTGGTAAGCAGTGACGCATATAATGACCATGGATACAGTAAACTGCGCCAGGATTGGCTCGCTGAAGCATCGCTGGATCTCGTTAGCACTCCTCAAGACGGCCTGATGTCTACGCACGCAGGACTTCAGCCGAGGCAATGCGATATCTTCAAGTGCTTCCAACTCCTTAAAAAATAAAACTTAAAAATAGATTTTACATAATTATATTAAAGTAGCTGCATCCGGCGGTTTCACCCGCTGTTTTTTTACTTTTAAACCTTCCCTAAACTTATACAAATATTTCAAGATCAAAATTAGCGAAACCGGTCCAACCATTCTCGAATTATAGCCAGGCAAACGAACAGCGATTCATTTTTATATATAAGACTAAGCTGCACCGCACCCGGCGGTTTCACCCGCTGTTTTTTAATTATTTTTTTACTTTTATACCTTACCTGAACTTTCACAGATACTTCAAGAACAAAATAAGCGAAATCGGTTCAACCACTCTCGAGTTTTAGCGAAACAAACGAACAGCGATACATTTTTATATAAAAGAGAAGAAGAAGAAGAAGATAAATCAGAGAGACGTTTTTATCCTGTTTTATGTTTTTTTATTTTTTCATTATTAGCACCGTCTTCATCCGTGTTACTCGTACTTCATAAAAAACACAGAGCTAAGTCGAGTACTAGAGTATTTTCGACATATTCCACAAATTCACGTTAATCTTTTGGTCAAATGTCCAACATTGACGAAAAATTACAAAATTGAAAGTGTCAATTTTCATAGAAGCATAACTTTTAGATGTTTGTGTTGTGATTATACCTTGAGTTTTTGATACATTGACTTTCGTTGTGAAACTGTGGTTACGAGGATTACATAATATTATATGTTTGAGTTAAATAAAATAGGATAAGATCTCACTACGAAGTCTATGTTAAAAAGAACTTACATGATTCTCCTCCACACGAAATCCAGCGCACAAATTATTCAAAGAAATGTTCAGAAGCCCCAAACGGCAACGGCATATTGCTATCAGTGACGTCACCAGCGTATCCAGACTGACGTTTAGAGCGGCGGATATAAATAAAGCTGAAATCTGCAGAAAAAATAACAACAAGTAGCCCATTGTCAAATTGTAATGCCAGCAATATGTAGATTAGGGGCCGTACCGTGAACTCTTAACGCGAGCCTAAACTGGATCGCTCTGGCTTTCGTCTCTCACACTGTTAACTAACGAAAAAGCGAGACCAAAGCCAACGCTACATTCAGGTACGGTTATACATATACTATGTACTATACTACTATATTGAACATCACAATTGAAATTGTTTCCAATACGAGTGCGTCCACAATATTTTCATGCACAGGTAAAAGCATAGGTATCTGTTAATCCAGACCATGAAATACCTTCATTCCACATATAAAGCCGTTGAGCCGTTTCAGAGTTGAGTGGTAACACATACAAACTTTCACTTTTATAATATTAGTAAGATTAATTAAATTTATTTTCACTCACCTGGTGAAAGTAAGTTATCTCATACATGGGTGATTTGGACGTGTCATATGGGTACCTGCGATATGAAACAAAACGATGAGAAATCGCCAATCTTAATTACTTACTTACAAGCTTGTTTTGATAGTAAGATTTGTCTTACCAAGCCCTGAACGGCAGGCTGCTCTTCTCGACGCTGGACGCCCAGCCGAGCACCGTCAATCCAGAGAGGAAGAGGAACAGGTAGAGGTGCAGAGACGTCTCTCGGTTGCACCTGTCGAGGTAAATTGAGAAATAAAATGACGTCACTTAAACTTAGCTGGATTTGTATATCCATTTGAAAGTAGCTTGCTTAAAAAGCCTGTCTGCTTGTGTATGTAAGAGTAGGCTGTGTGAAAAACGCGTACATCGCGCCGTGAAAAATAAGACACCTTTTTACCCATGGTGAAATAGATCCAGTTTGACTATTAATTTTTGTGATGGTATTCGACAATGTGGACAGTGTCCTACAGGACATTACAAAGCTCGATCTTCCGGCTTCATCCACTTCCCATCATCCGCCTTACGCAGGTCAGCGCTCCACCATGCCGCAGGGTGTCCTACTCTACTAGGTATATAACTAACTAGCTGCGCCCCGCGGTTTCACCCTCGTTTTCCGAGATAAAAAGTAGCCCATGTGTTAATCCAGACCATGAACTACTTTCATTCTAAATTTCATGTAAATCCGTTTTGCCGTTTTTGCGTGAAAGAGTAACAAACCTTTTAATATCGCAGATCTCTTCAACCCCATCCTTAGCGGCCAGCTCATCGTCTCCCTCATCGATGATGGCTAGCACGGCCTCCCGCCTCATCATCACGTTGATGATCTTTATCCCGAAGGCCACGTTAGTAAACAGCAGGAACGAAGTGCTCACCATGAGGGTGAGGTCGCCCCAGATTTGGAACAGGTCTCCAGCTTGTACTATTATGTAAGTACCTATAAAAATCACAGTTCCTTTTTAAGGTTCCATACCCAAAGAGTGAAACGGGACCCTATTACTAAGACTCCGCTGTCAGTCCGTCCGTCCGTCTTAGTCAGGAGGCAAACACCCTTTTTGACCATAACTCGTAGCCATCTCTTCTATATACCTACGGCTGGTATGGATGTGTTCGTCGTTGTCTCTAGATTACCAAACTGCCGATCGTAAGGCGAAAAAGTGGGGACGGGCAGAGTTATGACGTCACAAAGATGGCGGCTTGGCAGATTCAATTACGCTATTAACTGCACAACTACTGAGCCGATTTGCTTGATTAGGGTGTCAAATGAAAAACCATTAAATGCACTATAGAGGTAATTAGTTGCTAGCATTGATCCATGTAAAGTTACTAGCATGAAGGCTGCAGACGGGCATCCATATTTTGCAATGTATATAGAAAACTACTGAACCGATTTACTTGATTGAGGTGTCCAATGAAAGACCATAAAATGCGCATTCATTATTATTATATATTGTAATTTTGTTGCCGTTTTTATAGATAATGAATGGTACGGAACTCTTCGCGCACGAGTCCGACTCGCACTTGGCCGGTTTTATTAATGTTACATATCTGTAATAGTAATAATAGTACAAATCTGATGAGAAGATAATGTCACAAATGAAATATTCCAAAGTATATTAAACTAGGCTGAATGTCTTTGGCGCCCGGTGGCTAGTTTGTAACCCCTGTTTAATACGTTGACAGTTGTACAGTCTACGAGTACACATTAACGATTTTCTGTTAGCTATTATTATTAAAATATTATGTTTTTGAGATTAATCAGACATCAGATGCATCTGCAACACCAAACCGTGTCCGCCCACTATGTTTAAATTGGTTTTCCAAATTGACTCGCACTTTTCAGAAAGGTGTGAATCCCGATATGATTAATGAGTGATTGGAGAAAACATAAGCTCCAGGTGTGTAATCTTACCGTTTACGTAAATGTACCAAAAAATGCCATACAGCCGTAAAAGCACTTTTTGTCTCTTTGAATAGTTCCCGGGCACTAAGAACCCAAATATTTTCAGAACATTCAGACTCAGTGTCATGGACCAGATGGTGTTTTTCAGAAGTAGTTTCATGACTGATGGCTTCGTTGTTCGTAGGTCCACGCCTATAGGGCCGCAGTTGATGGTAGATTGCGATATGAATTCAGCGGACACCCAGTGTTTATATAAACAAAGCTAAACACCAGAGCTGACAGTGGTTCTGAACATATAAAATTGAACACGTAACTTTGTCTCCACATTTTGCAATAACGACAAAGCAAAGGTTGTCAAATTCCCTTTCGCACGTTTTTAACCCCTGACTCTGTGTGTGCTAACTGTGGCCAGATGGGTTTTAATATTTTTTTATAATGTGGTTGAAGATATAAAGTCATAAAGTGGGAATTAAAATAAATAACACACACTAGCATATAACATAACACTGATTCAAAGAAATTGTCGTTTCATTTAAACACCTAAAACAATGTGAATTAAAACTTTATTAGACCGACTTCGGTGATTAGGGGTAAGAGGTAGAAAAAGAATCAGAGTTTGTTAAGAGTATTTTACTGTCCAATTTCAATACTTTAATATCAAGAGGACTTCGCCAATACTTCAAAATGTTTCTAACCTCTGCCTAAACTTGTAATTGTTGGTTGTTGACATTTCAGTTCCAATAACGTATCAATTGAGCCATCAATTTAATGAATAGTCTTATGCCAAGGTGGCCTGTTTTCCGTAAAAAGACACCGTAGAGGCCAAATAAATTCTATATTTCAATGTTTTAATAACACTTACTTGTCTCAGAATAAATAATAATACAAATCGAAGCTTCAAAATGTTTTTCATTGCAATCACACAAATTCTAGAAGGTTTACTTTCAAATTGGTTTTAAAAATTTAACCAACATCTAATTATGTGACACTACGATTGTTCATAATCACACTACACACTACTCTAAACTTGCGTGAAGATTGCGCCATGCAAACATGTCTTCCTACTAGGTTTTTTTACTTCTTTTCGTCCACTTGTTGTAGGAGCGTGAAGAGAGAATAAGACGCTTTTATAATCTGAAACAATTAATTTTGCACGTTAAAAAATTTTCAAAGGTTCAATAATTACTTTGTCATTTTGTCATTTTGTCATTTTGTCATTTTGTCATATTTATGTCATCATCATCATCATCATCATCCCGTCATCGCCCACTGCTGAGCACAGGCCTCTCTTCTTGTACGCCACTCATCCTGGTCCTGTGCCAGTCTTGTCCAAGTTCGACCCGCGATCTTCGTTATGTCGTCGACCCAACGAGCTGGCGGTCGTCCGACACTTCGTTTACCGGTGCGTGGCCACCAATCCGTCACCGTTTTAGTCCACCTGCCATCACTCTGCCTAGCAACATGTCCTGCCCAACTCCATTTGAGTTTTGTAATAGTCGCCCCAACGTCGCGAAATATTTATGTGGAAACTTAATTTTATTTTCTAATTAGACCACTATCATTTACATACCTAACTTACCAATACTACTCAATTACTCAACCTTTAATACGAGTACGACCTCAGCTGGGATACAGGTCTACCCTCGATTAGGCCGTATTCCACCACATCAGTGGAATGCGGCCTGGCTGGTGGTACACAGATTGGTGGATTCACACACGCCTTTTTCCCTATATTAAACTAAAAGCCCTACTAAGTTCCATGCTTAAAATAAACTGTACATAGGCTTCTATTTCAGTCTGTACCGTGACATCTTCAGAGAAGTACCTGTACTCACCGCGATGAAGAAAGCTAGCGAGAGCGTCGCATACCACGGACACTTACTCGTATATTCTGTTCCTTCTATCTCTAAACTCTAGTAGGATACTCACAGCCATGAAGGAAGCGAGCGAGAGCGTCGTGAACCCGCCGGCGGTGAGGCGAGCGGCTCGCCGCGAGCGCACCATCACCACGAGCAGCGCGCGCCGGAACCGGGACGAGCACGAGTACCACGGACACTCGTACGCTGCTCCCGCTATCTCAGAACTCTAATGAGCAGAATTAATGTCATCTTGAGATAGTTTTAATCATGTGTACAAACTCCAGAGATAAACAGGTCCTAGTAACTGGATACCAGTGGGAGGGTAAGTGCACCATACCCTGCTCCTTGTACCAAGTTACCAGGCCTTGCTTGGGGTTTTTTTTTTATTTAAGAACTTATAAAGTTTTTCACCACTAAGTGTTTTTCTCTTTTGATATGATTGTTAAAGAAATATCTATTTAAAAAAAATATCTCTTCATGGGAAACAGTTTCTAAGACTGATTAAAAATTAATATCAGCGCTTACCTCTTCTGAAAGTTGATTTCCTTGATAGCAGTAGATGAACACTTGGAAACACATATTCAGAAGATAAGTTCCCATTGACAGAAGCCTCACTACGTTGCCGGTTTGCTACAAAAAATAAAACATTGTAATTAATATAAGTAATAGACGAAGAGTGTCGATACTGTTGGGTCATCTTCATTACTTAGGGGTTGCAGTACCTGACGCCGACAATCCTTAACCCCACAAGGAGTAAATAGTAGGCGTGGAACTCGCAGGAGACTACTAAGGTGCGAGCAGGTAAAGAATTGGAATTGGAAACGTTATACGGAGAACATAACGGTGAAGAGTATTGTTTGAAGTTACACGGGTATACCAAATTTAAGCTCAATCGGGCATCGGGAAGTGGTTTAAAATTCTGTTGCAAGTTTGAGCCCCACTGACACATAGAGAAATTAAATAAAAGCTTATAAAAAGTAGTAAGAACCTCTCTCCCATTTGGTACGCTGTAAAAGCCTCAGTGGCTACAGTTTATGTAATTATTTAAAAAAGGCAAGATCTCGTACCGAGACCAGCTGGAAAGCAGTCACGCATATGATGATGAGCGAGACGGTGAACTGCGCGAAGGTGGGCACGGAGAAGCAGGCCTGCAGCTGACGCGCCGCGTCCAGCGCGCTCTGATGCTGCAGCACGCAGCCGCGGAGCCGGGAGGAGGCTACTTCCTCTTGGGACGGGGAGAATTGGCCCTGGAAAAGAAAGAGGTATTTTTTTTATTTATTACCGCCACCTTCAGTGCGTTCTGGTGCTGCAGCACGCAGTTGCGGAGCCGGGAGGAGGCTACTTCCTCCTGGGACGGGGAGAATTGGCCCTAAAATTGGAAGTATATTATGAGGGTTTTTTTTTTTTTTGTGTCGCCTCCAGCGCCCTAGTGCTGCAATACACAGCCGCGGAGCCGGGAAGAGGCTTGCTATTCTTGGGCCGAGGAGAATTGGCCCTATTAAGACAAAGTGTTAAGAGATTTTTTTATTTATTTGTGCCGCTTTCAGTGCGTTCTGGTGCTGCAGTACGCAGCCGCGGAGCTGGGAGGAGGCTACTTCGTATTGGGGCGGCGAAAACTGGCCCTAAAATTGAAAGAATATTATGAGGGTTATTTTATTAATTTGTGCCGCCTCCAGCGCGCTCTGGTGCTGCAGCACGGGGATATAATTGACCCTAGAAAGGAAAATATGCTCAATCGGGTATGGAGATGTGGCGATTACTCTTAAAGAATGACTTTGTAAATTTTTAGTTAAAGCGCCATCTATGAAATTCGTACCGAATTGCTACGGTACGGTACAGCTACGGTGGCGTTGCTGCTACAAAGCTACGCTTCGTAGCTCCGTAGCCATGTCTACGACCGCTACGAACTCTACGAGATGGCGTTTGTTTTCGGCTAGGATCGATTACATTATTCTACTTGAAAATAAATAGAATTCTTACAAACATTCTTGAAATAAAGAACATTTAAATCATTTACTTGAAATAGTACTACTTAGTTTTTATGAGTCATTAATTATAGAAATAACTGTTTTAATTAAAATATATAAAAACTTTTAGCTTAACAAATTGTAATAAAATTACTGACGCGCCAAACACGTAAAAAATAAGTGACAAGTACTCAATTAATTTGGCTTTCACACAAAACTGAAATTAACCAACTACCTACCTCTCGTTTGCCGACAAGTCAACTGAAAATAACCGCACTGTAAGTTATGGGTTGGTTACACGTAACGAGTACAGTGGCGAGACAGTGCCCTCGGCCGAGTACTCGGTTTGCGTAAACATTTTGATGAGGCAATACTGTCATTATAACAACCATTTATTTGCTCGGCCGAGTGTGCCCATTTACTGTCTCGTCGCTGTACCTCGTACGTGTAGTAAGCCCATAAGTGACTATATAACTAACCAAATAACTAGTTACCTTTACCTTGTTTGATACATCGAGGTCCTTCCCCAGTGTCGTGAGAGCCAGCCCCATCAGCCGCAGTCGGCAGCGGCACTGCGCGATCAGAGCCGACACCAGGCTGTCCTTGGCCACGTTCAGGTACGCGGCCACGAACAGCGCTAGCACTTGATGCACGTACGTCAGCTGGTGCGCTGGAGTCTTCGACGTGTCGTATGGGTACCTGGGTTACAAAAGGTAGAGAGGACAAACTTCTTGTTTTGTTATGCCATACGTGGCAAGCAAACGGGCCACAAGCGATCACCGTCGCCTCACATAACACCGGCGGCGTCACGGATACGTTGCCGACCTTGTAAGTACCACCGAAGTCAACGAAATAATGACGATTCGGAGAATGGCCGCTATTAAAGTCTTCATGAGGTTGATATTTTAAAGCCGTTTTACATGAATTAAATTATGGAGCTATCTATATTTTCCACCTACATATTTTAAATCGTTGGTGTCTGAGAGAGAGTGTCTTCTTTATATGGCAGCGACAGGCTAGATGGGGGTTGTGGAGGGGGGGGGGGGGTAGGTAGTGTTAATGGTACACCTAATGAATGAAAGATACAGCATGCTTTTAAAGTAAAAATTCGATTATTAGGGGGGGAAAATTTAAGTTCTGCGTAGCTCTTGGTACAATATTATTTTTAATTATTTTTCAAACTTTGACCTTCGGTAGCGATCCCTAGAATTTATTTAAGATAAAAAAGAAAAAATATGGTTTCATTTTTTTTAGGTCTTAGAACGGAATGGCAGGGTGACGCGGTTAATTTTCAAAAGTTACAAAATACGAACCACCATTGTGTAGTAGTTTTTAAATAGTTAAAAAATAGTTTTTAGAAACTCAGCCGAAACGAGCCTATAGTACTCGCAATTATAAACAACTTTTGGTATGGGATGAACCGGGACATCAATAAACTGTCCCATAACAATGTCAACGAAACTCGACAAAATGTATGGAATAAAATTATTTTTTTCGCGATATTCGGGTTAGTCCCATAGTAAAAGTTGTTCGTAATCATGAGTACTATGAGCCCTCTTCGGCCAAGCATACCCTTTCTTTATAACCCTGTATTATACACTGTTGGTACATACTGTACCCAATTACCTATTTATCCTACTAATATTATAAAGGCGAAAGTTTGTAAGAATTTATTTATGTTTGTATCACGCAAAAACGGCTGAACGAATTTACATAAAATTTGGAATGAAGGTTGCTCATGGTCTGGATTGACACATAGGCTACTTTTTTTTCCCAGAAAATATGGGTGAAGCCGCGGGGCGCGGAATATGCAAAAAATCAGCTGTTTTTTCTATGGAACAGCTGATTTTTATCGCGATTTTCGGGTTAGTCTCATAGTACAAGTTGTTCATAATGATGAGTTCTATGAGCTCTTTGGGCTTAGCATACCCTTTCTGTATAATCCTGTATGTTTACTTACCAAGCTCTCAGCGGAAGTTGGTTCTTCTCAGCACTGGCAGCCCAGCCGAGGGTGGTGACCACGGTCAGGCCAAAGAACAGCAGCTGCTGCAAACTGGTTTCCTTGTCACAGCTGGCCAAAACATACCTTAGTTTAGAATATAACTTTAGAAACTTTGCGTTTTTAAATTTGGAAAAACATTACCCTATTTTGACTGTTCGGAAATAGCTAGGTGTGGTTTAGTGAAAATAAATAATTTAATGATCAAACTGTACTAAAACGTAACATTTGTTTAATATTGGTTTTTGGCTCGATTGTTAATCAAGAAAAAGAAACTAAGCCCAAATGAAAAAAAAATCCGGAATACCGATTAAATCAGGTACAAAAAAGTATTCATGTCTATCTCGAAAACCTATAAGAACAAAGTGTACTTAGATTTCAAAAATAGCTTGGAATTAATCTTATTTTATGAAACATAAAATATTCTTCTTTTCTAATTCTAACCGGCAAAATGCAAGGAAATTATAAAACTGTTTAACTCAGGAAAACTGAAAAGTCTCACGTAAGAAGGTTTATATAAAGATCGTACCTCTTGACAATCTCCTTCGCCTCCTCGGTTTTCACACCCATCAGGCACTCATCGGCTTCATCAACGATGCTCTGGATGACGTTCCTCCGCAGCACAATGTTGACGATCTTAGCAGCCTGCGCCAGGTTCGTGAAGAGGAGGAAGGCGGTGCCCGTCATCAAGGGAAGGTCTCCCCAGATGAGGAACAGGTCTACTACCTGGATGATCAGGTATATGCCTGGTGAACAATAGAAACGAGTTTAGGAGAGCAAATTGGCTCTTGTATCCGGCTTAATATTATAAACGCGAAAGTTCGTAAGAATGTATGTACGTTCGTTCCTCGTTCACGCAAAAACGGCTGAACGGATTTACATGAAATTTGGAGTGAAGGTTGTTCATGGTTTGGATTAACACATAAGCTACTTTTTATCCCGGAAAACGCGGGTGAAACTGCGGAGCGCAGCTAGTCATAAATAAAATCTTAGATGTCCTCATCGATCCGATACGTGCAAAAAAATTTACTCCGGGTAGAAGGTCACAAAAACGGGTATTTAAAAAGGCGACCTTAGCCTGTTAAAGTCCAATAAACGCATTTTACATATAGTCTGACTGTGTCTGTTCTATGAGTTAAATAAAAGGTATTTCATGTTCAATCTTCTTGAAATTTTGCGGACAAATAGAAAAAAGGCGGAAAAATAATTGGCGGACTTCGAGGTCTCAATTCGCCGCGAACTAATAGTTATTCGAGATTTGGGATTAAAAACACTACTACACTACATACAGTAATACGGGCAGTGTCTGGTCTGTCTACGAATAAAAAAATCTTTCTACGAGGACATGAGAAGATTGTAGTCATAACTACATAAGTATAACCGCCTGGCCACGGGACATTCGCCGATGCGAATATTCGCGCGGTGCGAACGGCGAAGCGTCTAGCGACTGAAATAAACTCATCCTGGAACTGAAATCAACAAGAACATTATTTTTACAAAACAAAAACCGACTTTAAAAGACCGACTATTGAGTTATTCATCTATTTGTCGCGCACGTACTTAATGCAAATTTAAGACTTATATGGTTTTCTCATGGATACCATTATCAGAACTGGACTAAATTGAAATGGGACCAAATGGGAAGCGTCAGCTTTGTAATAAAAAAAGAATCATAAAAATCGATTCACCCAGTCAAAAGTTATGAGGTACAAACATTAAAAAAAAAAAAAAAAACATACAGACGAATTGATAACCTCCACCTTTTTTGAAGTCGGTTAAAAATCTTTCTACGAGGACATGAGAAGATTGTAGTGAGTCATAACTACATAAGTATAATATAACTTGAACTTTTTATTAATTTATTCAAAATTGGCGTTTAAATTAATATAATTACCAAAACATCATGTGATAAAAGAAATGTTCAGGAAAGAAAAAAAAAACAGAAAAGTATGGATTTAAATTCGCTTAGTTTTTACCGACGGAAAAAAATAAAAACGCTCAAAAGTATTCCATTTCAACAGAGAAGATATAGATATAGAGCACAAACCTAAAAGGAACATAAAAGAGAACACGGCGTAGCAACTGTACAAAATCTTCTCATATTTGCCCAAATCCTGCGGCGCCCAGAATCCGACCACTTTTAAAGCAGTTAGAGAAAAACTCACGGAACGATTCGCGTTTTTTATTAGAAACCCCATTGTGTCTTTGAGGAGTCGCTGGTACAAAGCGAATGAGCGCGTGGAGGCAAACATGAGCTCGCTTTAAAATTCTTAATTGTAGATTTCAGGGGTATACAACACTTTGGAATAAGGTAGGTATTTTGGAAGCCTTAATTGAATTTGAAAGTATTTGCACCAATTTCACGAGTTGAATTAAATGATGTTGATAATCGGTCTAGAAATCGACGGGGTAATAAAATGCGAATTCTCTTTGTAAATAGTTCGTGTTTGTGAAGCTTGTTTTATTTAGTTTGTTTGTTAATTTACTTAGTTTCTTGTTAATAACTTTATTAACGCTGAAAATAAGGTTAAGGGTCAGGGGCATAAGATTTGACTTTAGTAAACTAAGCTTGAGATGTTTAACTCATTCCCTTTTTTCTAAATTAATATTTTTTCTTAATTAAAAGAGTTGATAGTCTTTAAACGGCTGAACCGATTTTCTTAAATCATAGCTAAGCACACTTTAATCGAGTCAACTTTGAAACGTAAAAAATCCAAATCAATTCTGCCGTTTCAGAGTTACGATGTCACAGACAGACAGATACACAAATAATCAATAAATAAAAAAAACTAAAAATCACGCTTAAAGTGGGTCAAAATCGCGCCCAAAGCAGTCGGTTACAAACATACAAGCAAAGTAAATAGCGTGTAACAAATAACCTGATTTTAAACTTATAAAACCAATCCTTTCGCTTTGGATGCATTTTAGTAGTGTTAGCAAATATTCGAAGTGACCGAAAATGCTATGTATCCCACTAACCACTGTCTTCGCATTCAGTAATTGTCAGTTTATGGCTGTGGCAAACACAATTATGTTATTATTGTAATTATCGCATACACAACCCTCTGTTTTCTGTGTAGATTTACCCAAACCCAGCTATTAAACCCAGTCTATTGCAGGTTGTCCGTAATTTCAGGTTTGTTTGATTTTAGGCTTTCTTCTGTTTATATTACAGTACTAACAGTAGGTAAAGCTTTAAAAAGTCAACTTTTGGAACAGTTATTATTCTTTGACGTAAGTAATGATTCCCAAACGTTATGATTTTGCATACTTGATCGATGTGACTTTGAGATGATTATGTACCTAATACTCGTATTAATTTTGTCCAAAAAAATTACCCATGGAGTGATTCTAGTAAAAATATAAATCTACCTACACTTTTTAAATTTCCACAGTAATATTATGCAGACCTGTTTAAGGTGTTTGATTTTGTATCTTCTTCTTTCTCCAATACTTTTTCATATTTACTTGAAGTCAGCCGTTCTTATGTGTATGACTTGTGTTCACATTGTGTAAATTTGTATGATTTTAGGAATTCTCTGGAAAAATTAATCGATTCTGATAATTCTTTAGGATATGTTTTATTTAAAGTGGAGAAGCATGTTTTGTTCAAAACCTATTTCTAAATATTGTATGTAAGAACATGAGAAAATGAGCTCTTTCTGTATTACTATGAAAACTAGCGCGGTTTTGAATGAATGAATGTATGAATGATCACCGAATGTGAACGAAACTGGCCGGAGTAGCCGAAGAAATAATAACGTTAGCGTTACCGTTTTAATTATAACAAAAAGCTCTATCTATAGTCACTGGCTACAATCATTGTACAGTCTAGAGAGGTACTCCCTAGATACTAATGTATACCGCACACTAGTAATATGGGAAGATAGCGCCCGCATGTCCATCCACATTGTGTTATCAGATCAAACGTCACTCTGAATGACCTTGACATTGAGATTGCCAAACCTAGATTCAAGTGTTTCATTCTATATTAGTTCCCAGTATTGATGCAGAATAAATAAATACGCGTAGTAGATTACAAAGAAATAACTCAAAAATACTTTGAAAAATGTCACCGGTTGTGTTAAATACTATAATTGGGTTTATTTAACGTTATAAAACGTAAGTAGCGTATTAGAAGTTTGTAATTTCAATAGTTTAGGGCGGAATGCACCATAGATTTGGATCTTTGCCATAGCCTCCGTGCTTGGTTCCGTTGTCCTCTGGTCTAAACCGAATCAACTCATCCAAAGTTTGATCTAACCTCGTCCTAAATATAATACAATATTTAGCGCTCTATTAAATGTTGCGGTCACCCATTTGAAGACAGACCGGACTGACCGTTGCGTGGCATAGATACTTCAATTAGACAAGATCACTTAACTTTCATATGACACGACTTCAGCGCACGCTGATTGCTTTTGGGTAGCTTTCAATAACAGACCGTAAGCCAAATGCAGGTCTACTTATCAGACCACTCTTACACACTCATTATCTCTATCTCTTGACTCTTACTTAATAATTTACTTATAATCATCTTGTACCTAATGCTTAATAGCGTGACATGAGGAGTCCAGAATTGTAAAAATTTGCAGCTGAAAGCATATACGAGTAAGTGCACGCGTCGTCGCGTCCTTTCAAAGTCTACAGCCGCCTGGTTTAAAAATATTTAAATGTTTGTAACATAACCTGTTGCGTTTTATGAGAAGAGTATTTAATCTAATGTTAGTATTTAAACAAATAAATAATTAATTAGGCATTCTTGACGTGATAAAAAATTGGATATACGAGAATATTGTATTAACGTTAGGTAAACCCGATCTTAAAAAAAACTATTACCTACTCAAGTAGATTTTATAGTGCGGTTTTTCTAACTATTGTTTTTTCGACTAAGCGTAGCGTGATAGGTATAAGTATCAAGTAGAAAAAATATATTTAAATATTCAGATAAATAAAGTAGAAAAGCCAAGACCTGCCACTCCTGCCAGTCAATTAGCCACGAATCGAGAAAGTCACCCAAGGGGCTTATTCAAAAGAATGCTACAGCAGAAATCACTTATTCATCGCAAGATCCTTAATCAGGCGGATGTATCAGGTCGGCTGGTTGATTGGTCAAATCAGTGCGGATCACAGACGGACCCGGGGCGGGACTTAGTGCGAACTGATGTTTATTTATCTGGTGCTACTTTTTAAAGCGAGGTTCACATATTTTTTATAAAAATAAATAAATTGGGTATTTTTGATCACTAAAAATATTACAAAAAGTTATGCAACATTTTATAAACAGTGATGGAAGAAACAGTGGGTGGCACTGACCAATATAGGTAATAGGTAACCGTATCCTGTCATGATCTGACCCCAAATCTTTCAAGTCAGTGTGCTTCATCTTCGACACATTGTCGCTTTCAACAGGTGAGTACACTCTCTTTACTTGCCAAGTTACATTTCAGAGACAAAACTTTGTCTGACCAAATCTTCAACGTTGAGTGGTCTTTAAAACTTAAATCCTGATTTTGACAATTTTTCGCGAGTAAGACACAGATGCGGCTGCAAAAGATTCGTATATTCGAGACTCACAAATAGGTCACTTAATCTGTTTAAGATAGGGTCGGTCCTTTGCATGTTGCGTAAGTGTGTCGTATCTCCCTTCAATTCAATCAACTAGTACAATCGGTGACTAGTAAGAATTAAAGATTTATTCGATCTAAGATTCTATAGTATAACTTTTTTAGGATAGTAGATAGTTTAAAAACTGAAAAAAGCGAAAATCTACAGTTTATGAAGTTTTAAATAGTTTCTTAAACTTGTTTGCTGAACGTCACGTGGGTCTATAACCTAAGTATCGGAAAAAAATCGTATCTATCAGTGGCAATGGCACTTGTTGGTGTGGGCGTGTCGCTCGCGAGCCCGCCTCCTGCCGCGCTGGTCTGCCGCTCCGCCAGGGTCCGCAGTCGCTGTACCAACGTGCTCCTGACGACATGGCCTCCTTGCTGCGATTCGACGTGAGTTTCCTCTCGCCAGAACGCTGACGTCTACTCAAACGTAAGGTATGTAGTAGCCTCTAGAAAAGTTTTAGGTATTTTTTGGAAGATAGTTTGAATTTTTTTTATTAGCAAAAGATTTATATTAAATTTGTTTTAGGAAGTTGGATATATTTTCTTGGATAGAACTGGGCAGTAGAAAATTCGGTTTAAATATTGTATGTGATTCTGAATTTATTTTATATTGCAGCCTAAACTATTACCGTATCACTACGAAAAACAAAACAGCTTAAATAAAGTGATAAGAAGATTTAAAAAAAACTGTTGGCACAAATCAGCGTTTATCATTTCTCATACCTAAATTAAAAATCACTTCTTAAACTTTTAAACTTTGTCAAACTAAGGCCAAAGTTTACCGAAACTTGACAAGGACATCGAATTT
Organism: Alcis repandata; assembly: GCA_949125135.1. Taxonomy (NCBI): domain Eukaryota; kingdom Metazoa; phylum Arthropoda; class Insecta; order Lepidoptera; family Geometridae; genus Alcis; species Alcis repandata. The sequence goes on along the minus strand of OX421239.1, from coordinate 10,372,189 downwards.
TTAACCAACTTTGACAACTCTTCAATAAGTTCAATGTCAGATGGACGGTTAAATTGATAACCGGCATGTTAAATTTTGGTAACCAAGGGTTTAAAATGATAAAGTTTAAAACTTATCATCTTACACATCTTTTTGTGAAGAAATGGAGAAGTGCCATTAAACTAAATTCAAATAAGCATTTATTATAATAGGTCCTGCTGATTTTACTGGGTGTTTTACAGTTGTCTCTGAATTTTTTGCTTTAGAAAGTATCTTGCTTCTACTCTCCTGAGGTACAGTCACGCACACAAACTCTTTAGTTATATTTCGTGAAGATTGGATTGTTTTATTTAAATTCATTTATTAATTTATATTTTTATTCATTTTACAATTATATTTTTTCATCGTCGTCAATCGCCTTATTGTTAAAAGCATGGTCTAATGTACCATGGTTAAAAGGTAACAAAATGCACAAAAGCATAGCAACTTTTACACGTTGTAAGAAAAATGACATGGTATAACTTGAAAAACTTAATTAGGTACTATCCAGCCTTGCTATTTTACACGTCCAGTGCCACAACCGTTGTCGCCTTAGGGATTTTACTCCCCAGGACACTCTACGCTGTATATTTTACGGGTAGTGTAGACGGACGCTCAAATAGGCTCAACTATTATAAACGTGGATTATCATTAGAAAACGTTTTCAAAGGAAGCCGTAGAGTTGTCTCCCTAGCTGAAAGTTTATAAGAGACTTTACTAAAATTTTAACTAGCCGAGCTCTGCGGTTTCAGCCGCTATCCTATAGTATTTGTTAGTTATTTCAGAATAAAAATAGGGAACGTGTATAAGTCAACGCTACGAGTATAATCGCCATGCCAAATATCATCCCAATCCGTTCAGCCGTTTTTGCGTGGCGGTACTCGTATACCATGGAGTAACCGTAGAGTAACATACAAACTTTCACATTTATAATATTAATCGTAGAAGGATGACTAAACGTTCACAAAATTTATAACTTAGATGTGAGGAAATTACAATGACATTCATTTAAGTATGATTATTAAAACACCGTTACCGTTTAACGGATTTATTACCGTTGCCACGGTCGTTAGATTCAAAAATAAACGCGCCGCGTAAAAAATATATTACAAATTGTTCAGATATTTAATGAAAAAATAATCATTTAAACTCCGGTTCGATAACAGCTACTATAGTGACAAAATATACTCTAAATTGTAATATTGTGTTAAATTATGTAAGAAATATTGCAAGTGATTATTTTCCTAAAATATTTTTATGATAAGAAATTATCAAAATGTAATACACCTACTTACTTACTTAAATTAGAAGAATAAATATGCCTGCTTAAACCCCAAAAAATAAAAAGCATCGCAAAGGTAAAAAAAAGGCAAGCAAAATAATTGTAAAATATTTTTAACTTAATAGTAATCACTAATATCAACTTCAAAAAACACCTAAACACACCCCTAAACGCTCCAGTAAAGAACAACCCAAATAAAAACAAAAACGTAAGACGTACTTACCAAATTCTGACACGAATAACTTTACAGAAGAATGCAAGATATTCCAACATTTTTGCTTTTCTCCAACAACTCAAGGTTTCTTACAAAAAAGTCTCAATTGCCAAAATCTGTAGCATTATAACGGTCAAATGTTTTGGAAAACATTGGAGCAGTCATTGTGGTCTGTCCTTGAAAATGTAATAATGTCTGATGCCGTGTTGACGCAGATATTTAAGCTATTTGACTGAGTCTAATGCAATAGTCGAAATTATAACAAACCAGTTTGGCTAACCGAAATAACTTATCGTGAAGTGCTTTCTTTGTCATACTTGTGCGATATTTTCGCATGCAAAATAGCACACGGAAAAGGTAAAAAAGTTCTACTGATAAAACTCTAGCGTTTACTCGTTAAACTACGGTTTTCTGAACTCTAAGTACTGAAATTTTGAATACAGAAAAACATTAAGAAGCCAACGGTTCAGCCAGGGTAGAGTTTAGCTTTCCGAAAATGAATAGTTTTTAACTCATCATGAAACAGTCACTTGATTCTAGTCTTTTAAGCGGTAGCTAGATTAAGTAAAATTATCCGAGAAATTATAATGATTAAATTAACGCAGTAGACCTTCACCAAGATAAACCGCGTGGTTTATAATAAGTGAAGTAATCAAATAATTTATTAGGTACATTAGGTGTTTAATAAAATACAATACATATAATACAACATTAACGGTTTTTGACATTTTTGTTATAGGTATCAAAATTACTGTCAGAATTTATTCTTATATCTTTTTTACGAACAATGGCGCAGGTTTTGTTTTTTTATGTTTTGAAAGTTGAAAGATGTATCTGCAGGGTGCCTCTATTTAGGAAGGGTTGATTGCATAGTAGTTATTTAAATATTCCTGACAAAATTAAAATGTCAAATACACTTTGATCAAAACTACTCGAGTTTTAATATGTAAAACTGTAGTAAAACTTACAACTTGCAACTTGCAGTGCTAGCATGGTGTGGACATTCGATAACACTCTCTCTGAGACCTAGCTGGGAAGGGTTGAGCTTGCACATTAACGATGCAAATAGGGTTACCATCCATCCGGATTTGTCCGGACATGTCCGGACTTATGGGCTTCTGTACGGTCTTTGCCCGGCTTTTTAGGTTAAAATGGAATATGAGTAATAAAACTTACACAAGCAGAATCAAATTAGTTTATCCTCGTTCGTGAAATGTACCTGCGCAGTGCGCGATTTATAAAGAAATAAATTGTCGACATGGAGGGGGCGCGTGTCCAATATCCGGACTCTTATTGATGTGCCCGGCTTTTGCCCGGACTTTTCAAATTTTCATATGGCAACCCTAGATGCAAGGAACAATCCTCTATGACCGCAGGTTGCCAAACTTAGAACGGTTTGCTCCGAGTTTGATCCCTTCCTAACGTCACAACTTTGGATGGACGCTTCGGATCATCTATTAGTGGATCCCTGCTCAATTATAAATAACTCACTAGGTTTAATTATAGTAAGTACTATATACTTAGGTACTAGATAGCTGAAAATAATCGATTAGATACGAGTAGACAGATAAACTCTTTATTGTTCACACCAGAAATTACAGAAAAGAAGGATCATAAAACTTAAGACTAGTCCAGCAACTGGCGGCCTTATCTCTACGGGCGATCTCTTCCAGGTTTCTTATCATTCGATTACTTCTTATTAATCCTATTTCAGAAAGAATTTACAGAAAAGACACTTGAAAATCACGTTTATGTTTTTTTTTCAGATATTATTGCTGTAATTTTTCTCCGTAACTATTGAATAGATTTTGATAATATTTGGTACAAATAGGAATACTCTGAATTAACATTCTATCCTGGATAGTAGAGGGTTTCGATAAAATTAAATGCGGGTGAAACTGCGAGGCAGCTACTTGTGTTTAGAATATTTACTCGTATGCTAGTTTAACTTTAATGTATTTTCCATACAAAAAGGGACATAAAATAAAGTAAAAAAGCAGACACACTTTTTAAGTTTGTGATTTATTCGTCATTAAGATGAAACGAGATAAAACTTATTTTAAAATGCCTTAATTCTTACTCACCTCGCTGGCTACAAAGGGCTTCAAGATTTTTTTTAGGTCCTTATTTTAAGACATTCCTTTCTATTTGATTTTGTACTAAATAATTTGTTATACTGATGATAATTATTGCAAATTAACAATAAGTTATGATTAAAATTATTTTCACATATGATAAATTGATGTCAAAAAAATCATTGCCGTCGAATGCAAATATATTATTATTATAGCGGTTCCCAGGCAGGATTAAATACCAAAAAGATGATTCCCACTACAACCAAGTCGCAAATTAGGGACTCAAAATCACATCATCCCATTCAACGCCTACAAATTCGGTTACCTACTCCCATTATGGCGCAGTTTTCATTTGTCACAACATAATTACTTTAACTCGGGCTTTGATGAGACGAAGCAGGAAAATGAATCAAATCAACAATACGCGAGTTGACAAACAGTGATCTGCCGAGAGCCAAGTTGAGGGCTTTAGAATTACTTCTCTTGTTTAAGCGGCAACTTACACGTGACGTAGTTAGACAAGGCGGCAAGCATTTGTTTCGAATTTGATTTGATTGCTATTAGGTACGAAATAATTGGTTAACGTTTCAATGAAGAATATACTTAATTACTAAAACAATTGTGAGACATAAATAATTATGATTAATGTATAACTAGCTACGTTTCGCGATTTCACCGGCGTTTTCCGGGATAAAAAGTAGCCTGTGTTAATCCAGACCATAAACAACCTCCATTCCAATTTCATGTAAATCTGGTCAGTCGTTTTTGCGTGAAAGAGTAACAAACATACACATACATAAATACATAATATATACATAATATAAATACATAATATTAAAAACGCGAAAGTATGTAAGAGACATACTTTCGCGTTTTTAATATTATGTAGTAGGATATTTAGTAGGATCTAATTTAACATTTTAACTTGGTATAGTGAAAAAATCAATGAAGTACCTGTTTAAAATACTTGTAACAAACACTAAAGCTTCTAACTCATCTGTAGCATCGATGCTGTGAGTGTGAATGATGCACGCAAAATTAGACATTAACCTAATGAAATTTGGTTGAAATTAGTTTGTCGGTAAAATGTTCCTAAATTAATAAACACTTTTTTAAATCTAACTTTTTTCGTGAAATGTGTACTTGACTGAATTTGCATGTTTTTTAAGCCCTTATTTTCTGATGAGTCTGAGATGAACTTTTGAGACAATTTATTGGTACCCACAAAAAAGAGAAGGTAAGTTTACAAAACAAAAATAGTGATACTTTGCCACTTAGAATTTTACAATAAAGATTTGCCTTTACAAAAAGAAGCTTTTGAAAGAACTTTTTTTCCATAAGAACTAAATCTGTACAAAGTTTCCTTCAAAAAATTTACAGGAAACAATTCCCCCAACTTTCACAGCAGTTTTGTTTTTGCTCAGCCTACAAAATGTTGATTCAGTCTCACAAAGGGACGCAAATGTAGTGTGGCATGCGGCGGTATGCACGGCGCATAACTTGCCCTTGTCGACCCCTGGCATTACTGGCCTCAATGTTACCGTCAACTAACCTACCTTAAGCTGTGGTACAACCGCTGGCTACGAATAACTGTAGGATTGTATTTCAGTAACGCTGTGAACCTTCATTTGCCGTTGTCTTTTCGTTTTATTCGTAATGGCTTGATAACACGAGTACAGTGCGGTCGGCCGTGTACTCGAATTGTATAAACAGTTTGACAAGGCGAGACAGTCACTAGAACCATGATTTGGTTGCTCGGCCGAGTGTGCCCATTTACTGTCTCGCCACTGAACTCGTTATGTGTAATCAACCAATAAATGCTTACTGTATTTGTACGCGCTCTAATGTGGTAATATGTGTGACGTCATTTTATGAGTATACCTATCTATAGACAATTAACAGTACCAATGAAATCTATACTTAAATTTTGTCGATCAAAGAGTTAAAAAATTCAGTTACCAAAAGACATTCAAACTATGCAAAGAAGATTGTAAAGTCAAATAGACCATCGAAATACTGCCAATCAAAAATGTAGAGCAAATACAAAGTTCAAATTGTGAAAAAGGTAAAACAAATTAATAAAGAAAGCTTAAATATTAATATTTAAACGTACTTTTGTGTGTGTACTGTGTATGATATTTTTCAACAAAGAATTATTTGTTTAATACCTAACCTACACCCAAATGAGATGTAACTCGTATCTAAGCCTAAAAAAACTTTATGAAAAAAAAATATTTTACTTATTTTTAGTTAAGTAAATGAAACAGTAACCTTATTCGATAAGTGAGTCTAGTACAGCTCATGTCGAAAAAACTTTCGTTGTGTTTACGGTAGGAAATGTAAGTATAAAAGTTAAGTTTCCACTTACTCTTGGAATTACTCCTACTATAGTAGGTACTAAGAAGACCTATTGATTCTACCACCACAAACTATTTTTGAACCTGCAAATAGTTTCGTCCACACATTTCGAACAAAAAGTGTTCAATTTGCGAATCGATCTCGATTTCGAGGAATCCAGCAGATAATTGCTTTCCTGTGATTGTTTGACGACGCTTTTTGCCTCTGATGGAGAGGAGGGGATGTTTTAGAGATGCCCGGCTGTATTGGGGTCCAATGAGGGTTGTTATTGAATTTACAAAATATCCCTCGGTGGCTCTATGCCTGACGGATCATCATCTCTATAGAAGGACACTTTAGGTACCTACTGTAAGCTATCTTAGCAATAAAAGTAGAATAATTGCCAGCTAGTATTTGCCTATACAAATATTTTAGTACAGTTATACTGTTATCTAACATCGAGCGAGTCGTAGTAAAATGCCTAGCATTTAAACCAATTTCTATTTCCATAAGAAAGAAGTTTGCAGCCCCAAATAGGCCTTCTTTACTATTAGAAACCGCGACACAGCACAATACGTATTTAGCTAACTTGAAAGTAGGTAACTAAGTAAAACCAAAAATCAGAATAAATGAATTCTCCAAGCAGCCCCCATAAACGAACAAGACCCGTACCATTTGCTCTTATTGAAACCTGAATTCAATCGCGCTGGCTTTCGTCTCACTTTTTCATTAGCTGATAAAGCGAGACGGCAGCCAAAGACAGGGTTGGTACCACGAGCCCAAACTCGATTGCCCGAGTTTAGGCTCGCAGTACGGACCCAGTTTAACTTTTGAGCCGTTTCGAACGAATGACAGCGAGAACGCGCGCTTTATGGACTATAACATCAGAATGCCCCATAAAGGGCCGCGGCGCTTCAGAATAGCCCTTACGTATGGTGTTTTGCATTTTAGCGTTTCAATTATTTTGTTAGATCGAAATTATATCATTTAAAAGTAGGTACGTAGTGCAAAACATTAAGAGATGGGTGAATGAAAGAATTGCTGCTGTAAGAATGTTTCTTAACGCGGTTTAGGTACATTTTAAAATTGCGTTTTCTTATACTTATGCTTACTATTACTATTATTTATATACATACTTGTTCCCAGCGATTTCGTCCGCACGGTGATAAAAACGGTGATGACGAAATTGATAAAAAGATGCTTCCTTTTCTGTGCCAATGACAAGGTGTATTTATCAAATTTCATGATGATTTGAGTATCTAATCAAGGCGTGAAAGCGTAACAAACCAACAAATAAACTTTTGCATTTTGATATCAAGAGATCGGATCTTTTTTTACAAGTTAGCGATCACACAAGTTACTAGAAGAGCAAGTTCACGAGTGAAAATACTCTTCCTTAGTTGTGTTTTCACTAATCGCTAGAATAAACCGGCTAATCCGTACAGTAAATTCCTTTTAACGGCACATCTTCCACTCCATACGATAATAAAGATTGATTTACATTGATTTGAAAGCTCTACATACCCAGTTAGGTATTTGTATACAGAATTTAGTCTATTTAGTAGAGAGAGCAGCGTGGTGAAAGTTAAGTGAACTGTTCTCAAAAACCAGCAATTTTTTCCTCCTATTAAATAAAAAAAACCCATCGAATTGAGTACCGTCTTCTTTTTGGAATCAGTTTAAAATCAACTTCCAGTTTGCGAATAAAACCCGGAGTCAGAAGTTAAGTCGTTATTTATCAAACCTAATCAGAGCGGCTTTGCTGGACCCAGCCGCAAGGGTCACTTTTCATTATTTTTATTTACAAAGCAATCTGTTTCGCAAGCGGCTGTTTGCCGACGACTGTTGACTACCGCCGCTTCAATAAACAAGACAAATAGTGCGTGAGACGCTCAGCCCAAATGTGGCTTTGAAGAAATTTTAAAGTGGGTTGGGAGGATTAACGGTTTTTTGAGATTTTTGTAAGTACTTAGTCTTTAAATATTTTGTTATAATTAAACACGGGAATAAACACGTAAAAAAATAAAAAAACAAAACCAACCAAAACTATGTCAGTTTCCATAGTAGTTTTGAAATAGGCAGCTAATATTATAATGAAAAGTATTTGAATAGGTATAGTTTCAAAATATTGTGCGAAAGCGTACCTATACATAGGTACTGACTGTATACGTAAGTCATTTCATAAATAATACCTACAGCAGTGCAAGTATAGAGATCTTTTTCATACGATAGCCTAAACTTGGCTGAATCGTGCAAAAAGGCCTATTAGTCTGCACAAATTCGTGAAATTTTAACGATTTTGTAGGGTTAAAATGTCAATTATTTGAAAATTATCTTCAGTAAAATAATCAGACGCAATAACTACCTTCAACAACATTTTAAAAGTCTAGTTTAATTTTGAATCTTTCTTTATAAAACGCAAATCCTCATGTTCAGGGGGAGAGTCCAGGGCCGGAGCGGCGCAACGGGGAAAGCGAACTGTGCGAGGAGATGCCCCCGTCAGACGCGCCGCCCGCGCCCACCGCGCCGCCGCCCGCCACGCAGACTACATCTGCCCCTGTACGCAAGTCTTATTTTTATACAAACGATTAACAAGACCAGAAAACCAATTAAGCAATTCACACCTATCAACTATTTTTCTTTTCAACAAGATATTACTACTTTAAAATCTATACATGGATATACTTAGTTATCTATATATATAAAAATGAAACCCGTTTTCCTTGGTCACGGCATCACGCGTGAATGGCTGGACCGATTTCACTAATTCTTTTTTTGTTGTATTTGTTATTATTAGGAGAAGGTTCTTACGAAAGAAAAAATTGAGGAAGTTGAGCGGAACATAAAAAAAAATTAAGACAATTCGAATACAATACTCATAGTTAAGACAGGACAACGTGTGTCGGGTCAGCTAGTAGTTTATAAATTCTCTAGAAACATAACATTTCTCTTCAACCCGAAGTGCAAAAAATATCCATATGCCGATGCTACTTCTAAAAACGCAGTCGACTGCTTGGCGCCCTAAATATTAATCAGCTAAGTTGTGATACTTGTTTAGATGGACTTCGTCGAAGAAGCCTACTTCTATCAACACTTTTACCCTAAATGCCTCTCGCACCTAAAGACAGCCAACCATCATTGAAGTACGAACTTCGGGCCTCACTCATAAATGTTGCTTAAAGTTAGTCTCTGCTCAAAAAGCTCTGACAACTTCTCGTAGTAGTGGAATATCACGTGCGAAAACAAGACGGAGAACTTTAAGCAGGCTTTATAAGGCTCTTTGTACCCAGCTGCTGCCGAAGTCCCGTTCCGTAGTGGTGTCCCTGACGCCGGTGCGGGAGCGAGAGACATGGGCCAAGAAAGCGGAGTTCCTGCTCGCCGTGGTCGGGTTCGCGGTCGACCTCGGCAACGTGTGGCGGTTCCCTTACATCTGCTATCAGAACGGCGGTGGTGAGTCCACTAGAATCCACACTGAGAAAAATGGCCATCTAAATTCCGATGAATTCACTTAAAAAACGGAGCATACTGATATCACCAAAAGTACGACGATTCATTGAATTCATCATTTTTTTAGCGGAATTTAGATGGGCATTTTCTCAGTGCTGCAGGCTAGCACGGGCCGCTGACAAACTGTATTTCCACAGCTTTTATTCCGCGAGAAAGAGACAAACGTATCCATATTCTAGATTTGTCAGATGTACGCACGGGTAAAAACAGCTGAAAGACAACCCCTACATGGCGTATGCTTGGCCTACTGGGCATGATCTTACTTCTCTTAGATCACTAAAATCCAGAGCTCGTTGGTTTCATAAGAATTACTACCTTATTCCTTGATGATAAGGCAGATATCTCGAGTTCTAAATACGTTGACATCAGCCGACATCCGACCCAATTGCTATAACCAGCGAATTCGCCATGATACAGATCAGTTCGATAACCAGAGAAGCACTCCATAGGATTTTGAATCGTTCCGTTGCTTACAGTAGTTTGTAGTTGGATGCCATGTCAGACGATCCAGCAATAAAAGTAAGTATACTAGCAACAAATACAACAAAAGGACGTTAAAGTCAGAGTTTAATTCAGTAAGTCCCATTCCAACAGGTGCATTCCTGATCCCTTACTGCGTGATGCTTCTCTTCGGCGGACTTCCTTTATTCTTTATGGAGCTGGCGCTGGGGCAGTACCATCGGTGCGGCTGCCTCACGCTCTGGAAACGGATATGCCCGGCTTTGAAAGGTTAGTGTCTTTTGGATGCAGGTTTTCATTTGCGCAGATTTTTACTCATATGGTACAAGAAGTGGTGGTTGAGGGTGTGAAACTGAAAACACTTGCAAAATTTTCGAATCTTTCTTGAAGTGTTTTAGGTTTCGTAATCTTTGAAATAGGAGAAAATGGTTACTTACTTGTAAAAAAAGCGCAGCGCATTGCAGTACTTCGGATAATCGTTACAATTTAATGGCCGACGTAGCTCATTCTAGGCAATGGACCTGACTTTATTTCATGTTTACCTACTAAAATTACCCTTATTATAAACAGATTTATAAACCCTTTTTTGACAAAAGTAAAAGCTTAGTATAGTATCACTTTAAAAATAGTGTATAAACAGGCGGCCTTTTCGGTTACTGCAATCTCTTCCGTGCCACCTTAGAATAAAGTAGCAGTCTTCCGGATATTTTTTCCACTTTAGTTTGCTGGTCATGATATAATAATAGATGTAGAGTTGGAAATTACACCACACGTAACTTCGTAGAATGCTACAATCATCGACATAGAATGTAAATTTTTCATGTCGATGGCTACGATACTTGCTAAGCACGACGCGCTCTACGCTACGTCGCGCGCCGTTTACAGCCAAATTCAGCGCGGTTCCGCAAAGCATAGATCAAGGCGCGCGCGCGTTCTTTGAGGCGGCTCATCCGTCCATTCATCAGACGGTGCAGAGTTAAATAAAGGTAATCGCGGGGTGCGGCGCGCAGTACACAACCCGTGATATACTTAATACGCCGCGCCAAGGTCTACAGGTGGTGAAATCTTAGAGTAGGTAGACTTGTTTGTCTGTGATAACGAGCACTGGCTACACGGACACGGATGCAAGTCGCTTAGCGTGGCGCGCGCTACTACGGAGCGTTTGAATGCACCATAAAATGACAATGGCTTCATCTTTGCACGTCTCGCCTCCAAGATTGTTCGTACTAAAATCTTAGGCCGCCACACTCGTAGCATCAAATAAATGTGCTACGGTACCCGCTACGAGAGACGCACGCTACGCCGCCGCTGATGTAAAAAATACTTAGCTACCTACACAAACGCATTTTGTCTACTCATAAAAAACTTGTTTCAAATCATACAAATCGCTCACAATGAATCCCAAGATACTAAGGCTCATTCATAGCCGAACAAAACATCAAAGTATTATCGTAGCCGGAGTAAACCAGCCAGTTTTGATCCACAGTGCCTACTTATCGCTCCGTTAAGTGATTGTCGCGCTCCCCCGGGAGTCCTCGGAACTCGGTTTATTTGCACCTCTTAACGTATTGGACTATTGGTACGTTAAATACTTTGTGAGCTGGAATGGAGCGGATTTTAAAAGGCGTTTGTAACAAGCGGAAATTTAAAAATATGTTTTCAATTATTTTAAACCATGTAGGATTATAAGTTACCTAGATGAAATTATGAAGTAATGCAACGGTAGCATTTTACCAAACCAAAAAAAATTTACGCTAGGCTATCTTCACGTCGTTGGGTCGAAGAAATTTACGCGTTCTGAAAATTTTCAGGTCTAGAGTTGCTTTTTTAGGTTATACGCACAAGGACAAAAAACAAAGAAAAATTTAAGTAATCAATTGTTCTCCAATTACAGCACTATAATGTTAATGAACTAAACTACTTCCCCGCTGGTCATTATATAATTATATAATAGTTTGTGATAGATAAAATCCCTGCTCTCAACCTATCTATATAGGAACACATACCGTAGCTGAGAGCCTCAGCACCTCGGACGTTTAAGAAACGTCTTATAAATATACAAAAGCCAATGCTTTTAACGCTGAGACAAATAGTGGCCGGAGCGGCCCTGGTTAAAATGTATGAAATCAACTTCAAGAGAGGTCAAGTGAGAGATGTTTGTTTCAACGTACCTAAATCGATGGTTTGTTTGCAAATGTGCTGGGAAAGTAGGAAATGAAAGTACAATCGATTGATTTAGAAATTGATGGAAAGCTCTACACTACTGCCTGGTGCTTATCAGCCTTATACGTTCTATAGCCTTGGGGCTATAGAACGTAGTCTCCAGCACTTATAGATAGTGTAGCTTCCCATTAGTGAAATAATTATTAAAATCGAAATAGTAGTTTCGGAGAATAAATGTACGTAAATACATACATTCAAACTTCACCTCTTTATAATATTAGTATAGATTTATAAGTAGTGCAGGTTGACGCGACATCTCGATATGATATCGATCTGCGACGACGAAGGGCTCTCCAAACATTTGCTCGACAGATAAAGCCTGCTCGGTTCCATTTTCCTGAACTACGTACGTTAGAGATTTAGGTAGATTGAAGAAATAGTTTCTTGATACTAGGTCGGTCGTAAAAGTTCAATTATTCAAATCTTTTGCTCTTTAAAAGGGCTGTTAATATTAAAAGTCATAAGACTGATGGCCCAAAATCGCCAGAACTGGAAAAAATTGGGGGAGACCTTTGCCCAGCAGTGGAACAGCATAGGTTAGTTAGATTTAATAAAAAGTGTGATAGAGCGGGCGAAATAATATCGCACAGAAGATTGCGTGAGTTTACCTCGCGTTCGTTTTGGAAGGGGTGATTAAAAATGACAAAGTCGTTTCCATGTGCACCTACACATTCGTATGTCACACATGTGAAGGATTGTGAACAAAAGTGACATTTTTAACTAACTATTTTCAAATGTATTTCTAGTGTGGGTATGGCCTTCAAATCGCGTCGGGTACAATGAAGAAATTAACTTGCGTTTTTAACTGTTTTCGTCCCAAAACGAAAGCGAACTGTGAAATCCTAATAAAGAACAATGCAACCCCCAATGTAACTTTTCAATGGACTATGATGCATTTATAGATAACTTTTTCTATTTCTATGCTTCAATACCAGACATGATGACAAGAGGTGACAAAACAAAAAATAATAAAGTTAGATAAAAACGCGAAAGAAATGCATACCCTCACTTTTCTCGGTTCGTGATCTATTAGCTTCGCTAGAGGTAGGAAGCGAACCGAAGTTATGATTTGACCAATCACAGCTCCTACAAGAATCTCGAAGTTGCCGACACTTTTACAAAACTTCCTTACTGTTATCTTTTAGCATTAAAATAAAAGTTTAAAGACGAAGTTGGAAGCTTTTCTCAAATCTCGACTGGTAAAGTCTGTTTATCCGCTGTAAGACGTTGTGTAAACGAAAGTGAAACTTCAAGATACCTGTTGCTATTTTCCGCGGACTTGCAAACTTGCTTTTTTAATTTTATTTGTGAAGTTTTATTGGTGAACACTGTGTGTGAGTTTTTATGCGCTACAGTGATAGTCGATTTTTTTTCATAGTAAAAGTGGACTACAAGTCAGTCTAGTATGTACTATAAGTCCTTTTCGGCTTAGCATAACCTTTCCTTATATCCCTGTACTGTGTAACAGGTATACCTAGTTAGATACCAAATTAATACACCTGAATCGCACATGCGTGAAATATTTACCAATTTATTTAAAATAGCGCAATTAACACTGCGTTGTTTCTCCTTCCTTCGATAAATCATTTCTGAATATTTTACGACCCCTTAAAGGCCCAAATAAGCGGCATATTTTTCCTTATCAGCTATCACTCCACCGCGCTCGCATCCATCACCATTATCACAGCGAATATGCGTTATCAGCGAGAATCGAACCCGCGTCGACGAGTTAGTATCAATTTACGCAATCTTCACGCCCAGTCAGGATGCTCGGAGTGATCGAATGTGAGATATGTAGAAAAATCATGAGGATTTGTTTTTAGAAGGAATAAAAGATAAAAATAACTTTAAACGAAGTATAAGTTTTTACCAGTTGAAATTCGCCCTTAGGTTTAAGACTTTATTTTTCAGTGAATTCTATGTTTGAAAGGTAAAACTATAGATATAATTACCTCCATGCTATATGGTTCATAATTTAGAAATAGACAGATACTAAATTGGATATTACTTCGGCTGTGAAGTGTAGTGATAGAGGGGAAGGGCGTCGCCAAGGGGGGGCAGGGGGGGGCAGTTGCCCCCCCCTAGAGATCAAATGTAGCTAGCCGCAAAGCGACCAAAGTGCGAGCAATTCACTTCCTTACCTATTAATAAATTCCGCATCGCATGACAAAACGTTAATAAATTCACAAGGTTTAATGTAAATTGTAAAGAAAATATTGAAATATTCAGAATAACATTAAGATTTAGACATCCGTTTTAAAAATCGCCGCCATTTTTATCACGATCATCAGATTTGCCAAAACGCAAGACCATTAAACAGTGTAATAATATGTAGATCCAGATCCAAAATATCACCCTCATAGGATCACTGGAAGATCCACTGGAATTTGACGAAAACATGAAATACGCCATCTTGGATTTTTGTTTCTGAATCTCGATTATCGTTATGAACCTCTATAATATTTCTTCAAGTACATTCCATCCATCTACAGCGGTTCCATAGCTGTGAGCATTTCCTTTTTTTTTTATTTGTATGACTGTCAAACTTTTTTGTATGGCGATGGCGACTATATTTTTTTATCATTTCCCCAAAAATTTGATCTACATTTCAAAAGTCGGGTGTACCCCTCTATATCCTTCTACCGTTTCCGAGATACGAGAGGTAAAATTTTTCGTCAGCCATCATCATCATTTATCCGATTTGAGCCACAAAGAGTCATTTTTCAAAGTGTTTCTTGAGATTGTCGGATTTAGCGATGTTGAAAACTTGAGGAAAACTCATTTACAAACTTGTGATATGATCTACTGCTAACCGAGGCTTCGTTAAGAGAAATTGTCATCTTTTTGGCCTGGTCTGAAATGAATATCAACATATCTCAAAACCATGAGTCCTACCAACATGCATTTAAAAGCAATACTGTAGGGAATGTTATAGAGAACATACTTGTCTTGAACAGTTTCCTAGTAGCTTGAATTGTTTTTGAGAAAATCGCGAAAAACCCATTTTGGTGACCTTCTACCCGGAGTAAGATTTTTTGCACGTATCGGATCGATGGTGACTTTTTAGATTTCATTTATGATGGTGTTTCAAACAATCCTACCAATTTTCAGCTGGGTGGAAATTACTGTACCCTCCAATGTCTAAATTGTCCCGACTCTATTGTGCTGTCGAGGGCTTGTGAAGTTTTATACATTGATATTAGAACCGTGTTCTTATTACAATCGTCATCGAGGCAAAGACTTCCAAAGTGTAACGCTTTATGCTCTCGGCGTTTATTTTTTTTATCCTCCTTAATATTGCCCCATTGCCCCCCCCCCCCTTAGTCGTAAGCTGGCGACGCCCTTGGACGTATTATGTAGGTACTTCATTTTGATCAAAACCGTTCGAAACCTCCGCCCGAACACGATTCCTGGCTTTGGCCCTGCAAGATTGCTCCCGAACAAAATCCTGAATCCGCGCTTGGGTAGAGCCGGGTGACTGCACGTGTAGTGTGTAGAGCTCGTATGAATTCTTAGTTCGTGTCTGAATTAGGTATGCATGACTGAGGCCATGCAGAGACGCAGTGACTTCGCGTTAATATTTTAAATATCAGAGATTAACTAGATTTCATAGTTAATACTATAGCTCACGTAATTTTTATTCACACTCATTTTCAAAATTCAGTCAAGATGTTTTAATCTGTCTGACCACGTTTCATTCCAATCTAAATCAATGCAAGTTAAAATTCAGAAATATTTCCCTCATTGCTAAATCCTAATGATCCTATGAAATTAAACCCGCAAAACAATTTCCAGCGCAATAAAACAGCATCCATCCATTTATTTACTCACAATAAATCTTAAAGCCGTCAGAATCCAATTAATTATCGCTAAACTTCGCTCCAACTTCGACGTATCCGGCGGCCATGTTGGAAATCAAATCATTTGCTGCCATCTGTCGGCCGGTAATCAAATCATATCGCATCGCGCTCGCTAATTGGTTTATATGTCGCAAGATGGCGCGACAAATATAGCTTTATTGCGACTTGCGACGTAATGAGAGTCTCCATCTTGAAGTGGTAAGTTCTATCAGATTTATTAGCGTTTCAAGGCCTGAAGTTTGGAAATGGAAACCATTTCACCGGGCTTCTTGTCTCATGCTATAATTTCTTGAAGAACTTACTTTGAAACAGTGTAATTAGCACGTTGTGTTATTTGTCGGCCTTATTGGCTCAGCGGTAATAATTATATCCGCCTTATAAGCCAGAGGTCCCGGGTTCGATTCCCGGCTGGGCAGATGTTTGAATGATCAATTTAAATATCTGTTCTGGGTCTAGTGTTAGTTGTCCTTGTCTCTGTGTATGTTCCATGGCATCTCCGACACAGGATTTATCCTAGTGGGGAGCTATGAGTGTGAAACATTTATTATTATCGCTAGGCAGGTACTTTTCTTTTGTAGCAATCGACATACTAGCCAGCTAATGCCTTAGTTTTGAGCAAGACAACGAGCCTGGCACAAGATAAGTATGAGTTTACCTGGACAAGAAAAAGCGAGTAATGAAATTTAGACCAAATCGCAATATTATGTATTAAATATGGTTACATAGATGTATCTTCCTCCAGGTGTGGGCTACGCTATCTGCATGATAGACATCTACATGGGCATGTACTACAACACCATCATCGGGTGGGCGGTGTACTATCTCATAGCGTCCCTCGCTTCCATCAACTCTGTGCTTCCTTGGACCAGTTGCAACAATGAATGGAACACGCCGCTCTGCACCCCTATAACCTCGCCTCTGATTCATGCCAATTCTTCCACGCCTGCAAAAGAGTTTTTTGAGTAAGTGGTCTTTGAGCCTTCTTCTTGATTTTCTGGAAAGTTTTACATTAGCTTGGACATTACAGAAGATCTACAGTGCAATACAAACGCGTGAATTGAAAAACAATGGAGTATTCTAAGCTTCTTCTTCTGCTCTCTTAGAAACTTGGTTGGATGATGAGCTTATATCGTTTTACCAACATTTCCCATAATATTATCCAATTTATCTACTAATGTGTATTGTATTTGTACTATTTTCTATCCAGGCGGAACGTGTTGGAGCAACATAGATCGAACGGGCTCGACTACATGGGACCGATCAAACCATCTCTCGCTTTATGCGTCTTTGGAGTCTTCGTTCTGGTTTACTTCTCACTTTGGAAAGGTGTTAGGAGCGCTGGAAAAGTCAGTGGGAAGATTTATCATTCTATACTTTTAGAATATGAAAAAATAAAATCTTTCTCATGAATTTATTCTTCTTGAATTTCGTTAATAAATTCTTATTTTCTCAAGGTGGTGTGGGTAACAGCTCTAGCTCCGTATGCGGTTCTTTTAATACTACTATTTAGAGGCGTTACACTCCCAGGAGCCACAGAAGGCATTCGATACTACCTCACTCCAGAATGGCACAAACTTCAGAATTCAAAGGTAAAATTATATTCCCACGCTCTTTTAAGGATATGTTTATAGAAAGCTCTTTTACTGATCTAGGTTTTTTTCTATCAGGTGTGGATCGATGCAGCTTCTCAGATTTTCTTCTCCTTAGGTCCAGGGTTCGGTACCCTTTTGGCCCTATCCAGCTATAATAAATTCAATAACAACTGCTACAGAGATGCTATCATCACATCCTCCATCAACTGTCTGACCAGCTTCTTGGCAGGATTTGTCATCTTTTCGGTTTTGGGGTAAGTCTTGACAACTATTGCTGTGAATTGCGCTTATCTTCTTATCTTTAATGATTTAGCAAATAACTTTCTTGAGGTGACCTGAAACTCTGACACCAACTCGGCTTATACAAACTTGCTTAAGTTTCTGTTTTATATTCAGGTACATGGCGCATGTCCAAAACAAAAGCATTGAAGAGGTGGGTTTAGAAGGTCCAGGACTTGTATTTATTGTATACCCTGAAGCTATAGCTACAATGACTGGATCTGTCTTCTGGGCTATCATATTCTTCTTGATGCTAATCACGCTAGGTTTGGACAGCACTTTTGGAGGTAAGAACTTAATAATAGTCTTTTGTTGGGAAATAAAACATTTTTTTATTCTTATTCTTTTTTGTGCATTTTTTATAGATGAGACCTTAAAATTGGGATTCTTATGATGTTTTTCAAATTGGATCTAGGTTTGGAAGCAGTGACGACAGCACTTTGTGACGAATATCCTCGCGTGTTGGGGAGACATCGAGAGTGGTTCGTCGCGGGGCTGCTTCTTTTCATCTACATCTGTGCTTTGCCAACCACTACTTATGTAAGTGCTTACACTCTACTCTTATTTACTAATTTTAAAGCGGGTGCTCAAAAATAGATTTAAATTTATTTTTTATATTTTATACATTTATATGTATGGTTTTTTCTGTAATGTGCGTAATTTATTTTTGTACACATAAATTCCTAGACTAATTTTGATTTGAGTGGAATTGTGGTATCTTTGTATCTTTGTTTTGTCCCGGGAATCTTAGGCTAGATATTTTATTTATTTTAGCTTTATATATTTTTCTCATCTTGTTGTCATACGTTATTACTGTTATCGGCAAAATAGTTTTTTTTTTTCTTCTCTTGAAATAAAACACACACATTCTCATCCACTTCAATCCTTTAACACAAAAACAAGTGACAATGAACAAAACCCGTTTGTTTATTGACCTGATTCAATTCTCGTTCCCGAATCTATATAACCCCGTATCGGTAAGACTACGATTTTCGCATATTTGGGCGCTGGGGATTAAGGCAATACCGTCGCCGGGTGCGGTGAGTCAGCGGAAAATGTTATTGCTATCAGTGTTACATCGCGTCGTGAATCGAAAACGATGGCTTAACCCTGCCCTTTAGGAATTTACGACCGCAGACGTTCTATTTGCTCTATATTAGGCTATTTCAGAATCTGTAATAGATGGAAATCTACTAATTACATCTAGATCTTTTTATTTTGTTTATACTGGATGGGAACCGGGATCGTGTCTTTTTTCTAAACACTCAGATGTGAAATCCTTTTTCGTTACAAGTAATAATCCCCGCATTCAGTCATTTCGCCACATACAAACCAAAACAAACCCCTATAAGAAATCAAGTTGCCAGTATATAAATGCCTGCAAAACAGAGTATCATCGGATAAATTACCGCGCCGCGTTATCGGAGGTGCGGACTGAACTGCATTATTCATGACACTTAGGGGATGACTCCTACTTGTAGTGTTTATGGGGCGCTACGGAGAATGAACTACTGAGATTCCTGCACATTTGTAAATGTGTGGTCTCTTAAAGTCTTGCGTGAAGTTAGAAAATTCTTGAGCTACTTAGGTACTAAGAGAAAGATTTGTAAAACTGAAGTTGATCTAAAGCTGAAGCTCATCGAAAAGTAATGGTTCAAAAAGTCTTTGGGGCTAGCACAACTTTGACGTAAAAATACGTAGCGAGTTTTCGATAGAAAAGTGTACGCCATTTACGCCTGCCAAGTGTGCTTCTGACGGGTGTAAATGGCGTACACTTTTCTATCGAATACTCGCTACGTATTTTTACGTCAAAGTTGTGCTAGGCCCACTGTACCTACTTGTAACTAACTTAAATCAGTTAAATAAAAAAAAATTAATAATGTTTTATTATAAGTTGTTGAGTCAGTTGGTTTGAATTTAAGAACTTGCATCCACAAACTAAGTGTATTCTTCTGTATCATCTACGACAACAAACAAAAATATTAATGTTTTACTTGCAATGATTTTTTGGGTATTGATCACAAACATAAATTGAACTTACGCAATCTGCAGCTTTTGCAAAGGACGAGTAGCTACGAATAAACACGTATTCGTATAATGTAATTTTTTCTTCTGAGTCGGTTGTGGTCACACTTCAGCCGACTTTCTTTATAAAAACAATTATTTCATTCTACCACTTACCCCAGGGCGGCGTGTACCTCGTAGACCTCCTGAACGTATACGGCCCAGGCCTAGCCATCCTGTTCGTGGTGTTCGCGGAGGCAGCCGGCGTGTGCTGGGTGTACGGAGTAGATCGGTTCTCGGAGGACGTGCGCACTATGCTGGGCCACACGCCTGGCTGGTTCTGGCGCGCTTGCTGGTCTTATATCAGGTAAAAAGAGGACAGACAGGCTCATACTGACGGGTTGTTAGTCTGGGTGCCTTCAAGTCGTATCATAGACCGCATCGTTGCTTACCTTACAGCAACGCGCGTGGTGGTGGTCTCGTCTTATAGCGTCTTATCGTCTTATAGATGGTGGTCAAGCCTATTACTGAATAATAATATAAAAAAGGCTGAGACAGTACAGACGGAAACGGACTTATAATTGCAATCTTCAAAACATCACAACGAGAATCGCAATAAGCCGGTTTTTGGCAACAATGATAAAAACTTATGATTATTAAAATTACAGATAGTTTTTAGACTACTTTTTGGATAAGCATATTAAATTAATTGGCAATTGTTTTTTTCTTCTAGAAACATTATTCGTATGTACAAATGCTACATTAACACAGTTTAGAAGAGAAAGACCGCCGAGGATCAAATGAAGCGTCATAGGGGCTGAGTCGAAGAGCTGAATGGCGTACTTTCAGACCTACAGGCCCCTTTACCAAAATATCCAAGAAATAATCTGCACAGTAACAATCATACACTTACAGAAGTCGAGTCCTACACACAGCCTACTACTTCCTTAGGTACAGATTGCCGACTGTGAAGCTAATAACCAATTTCCTCGTCCAGCCCGGTGTTCCTCCTCGTGCTGTTCGTGTTCTCCGTGCTGGCGCACCAGGAGATGCTGGGCGGGGAGTACACCTACCCCGAGTGGTCCATCACGGTGGGCTGGGTCATGACCGGGACCACAGTGTCTTGCATCCCGCTCTACATCGTCTACAAGTTCCTCATCACACCTGGCAGTTTTATGACTGTAAGTTTTTGCGCCTTGGGTTATATATATTTTTTATTTATTTTAGGATCAACAAACAATACACATCAAAATATCTACTATGAAAATATAGGTAGCTGATGCACCAGCAACGAGGGCTACAGATTAAAAGATATACTTGTTTTTTTATGCAAATAAGTGACGATAAGTGAGTTAGCGACCAGCAGACCAATATCTACAGCCATGACTGCAAGACATTTGGAGATGTTTGTGAAGTCACATCATTGTTTAGCTGATTGCATGAGCTACTTTTAGAGGTTGCTTTTGTACGTTTGACTATTAATGTCACCTGATGGGAAGCGACGATGATGTAGCACGTTTGTTTAGGAAGTAGCTACTCACTTTTTTTAAACAACCCTGGGTTGTACCTACCTGTATAGAAAAACCGACACAAGTTATAAGTTCCACACTTCAGTTGACTGGATTAAAAATGTGGAACGTAAACGCTTGTGAGTTGATATGATACGGAATTTTCAGCATTAAATAGAGACTTTTAGGCTATCAATATTCCTTGGTCTATATATCATTACTTTGTACTTCTTGCAGCGTATTCGCACAATTCAGCGTCCGGAAATAACGACAGTGCCACCAGCAGATTCCACGGTGTATACTCTGTGACCTGACCCCGGCTCTTGGGACAGGAAGTCGCCTATAGAGTGGCTGGTCTAGGATCTTTCCATATTTAACCCATAACTTTTAATAGGCTTAGTTAATTAACAACTAACATATTATATAACAAGTTAACTCATGTTGTTAGCACATTTATAAGTAGAAACAATTTCGCTTCTTTTAATATGTATTAAAGAATTAAAGATAATACTTACAGTTTACATTCGAACATTCGCTATTCTCTTTTGTAGAATGTTAGTTAGAATTAAATATGACGATATAGTGGTTAATTACTCAGGTAATTTCGTGGTTTATGATAGAAATATGTTTGATAGGTAAACTTAGAAACATTTCAGCATATAATTATACCTATAAGAGTAGATATGTAATTCAAAGCAATATAGAGCTTATAATATATTATAAATGGTATTAGAAAGTTTCAATAATGTAGCAGCTTGGGCTTTTTCCTTCAATAACATAGTGTTTGTAGCAAACAATATATATTTTGTAGATTTAAATGATTTTGATGTCTTACTATTCAACATCGAATGTTAGATTTGATCTCATTGATAAATTAATATAACTATCATGTAGTTTTGTAAATATTCAAAATATTGCTGTCGGACTATAAAAATATATAATCGTACGATGAAGATAAATCGAAATTTCCATATTATAGGAATACTTTTTACGTATAAATATTTGATTATAGATATATTTTGTAATATGCTTTTTTGATTGAATTTTACTAAGTGAACCTCGTTGATAAGTAGGTATACTTAATAATACATATTAATATGAACTTATCTCATGAATTATGTTTCTGTATTCCTGGGCAATGAATGCAGAAATATATTATCAGTAAAGTAGTAGGTAGTTTGTAATTGTAATGTTATAATAGTAAATGTATAAAATAATAAATGTTGTTTCATGGGATCACAAACATAGAATCCTTTTTTTACATTTAGTAGTTGATCATTATTTATCTTACCTTAGTGATATTAATAATAACATTATCTAATATATCCACATATTCCAGTTTTGAAATGTTATAAATGTTATAATAAATTAGTTTATTAGGGAAAGAACAAAATAATGTTGAGACGTTTCATCTGTCTTCCAACATTATTCATTTATTCAGAATGTTTGTAATGTAGCGACTTTAGGATTTCATGTAGGGGTTTAAAATATATACCCATAGCAATTTATCATGATATTAATGCATTTATGATCTAGTCATTACTAATATACCTAATACGTAGGTGTATTAAATTTATTATACATTCTTACTATCCCGGTCTTACGAACAACTGTATGTTTCTTATTTTTGTGATACTGTAATAGAACTATATGTATTTTTCATATATTAGATATAGTTTTATTATAGAACGGGTATAATCAGATTTTCCATTTTGCCAAAATAAAAATTATAGTAGACTTGTAATCTTTAAAAGTAGCGTGTATTTTAATCTATATCGTTGTTACTCGTATACATATTTACTATATTCTCAATAACATGAATTTAGTGGGTCATAAAGTAATTAAACTAGAACGTGTATTCAGTGTTTAAATGTTATTTAAGTGTTTTTATAAAAAAAGTTTGAAAAATTGTTCGTATACCCACAAATTTTTATCATTTTAATTTTATAAGGTTTATATTCGATTTTTAATGTATGTATGTATGTACCTTGACGTTTTTTGCCAATGATTATAGTATTTACGTAAACTGTGTGTGCTTTCGAAATGTACCGTATGTAATTGATGTTTAAAATAACTATTACAACAGATGTCTGATCTAGGCCTGTATCAGCCATTACAGGGCTATCTCAGCCATTTATCTTTAACCAACGCAGTGTTTTATTTTGAACCCCAATTTATCATCATCAACCTGACGACCGCTTGACCATTTCTTAGGAGCAACAATGCCACTATAGCAACTATGCCAGCCAAAAAGCTAGTATCAGAATGTCCAAGATGCCAACGATCCAAAGCTTCGCTCTAACTACAGCTAATACTAACTACAAGGTTATTCATAAAGGGTATGCTAAGCCGAAAAAGGCTTAAAGTACTCATCATTATGAACATCTTTTACTATGGGACCAACTCGAAATTCGCGAAAAAAAAATCAGCGGTTCCATACATTTTGTCGCGTGTCATTGACATTTTTCTATGGAACAGCTGATTATTTTTTTTCGCGCATTCCGGGTTGCTCCCATAGTAAAACTTGTTCATATTGATGAGTACTATGACCCATTTTCGGCTTAGCATACCCTTTATGAATAACCCTATATAATGGTTTAACTTCTTTGAAAGTCTATGCATAAATTCTCCTTGAAACATACACAAATAGTTTGAAGAAAAAATGACAACCTATGTCAACCTTCTAGATTTTGACAACTTCGATCAAAATTAACATTTGTCAAGAATTAAAAATCACATAAAAAATAAAACACCAAAATATAAGATAAAAATTATAAATGTGGAAAGTATTCCGATGACTTTTGCAGAAGATGTGTAATATAGGGGAGCATTGTTGCATTGCTCTCCCATCGCGTGCATGGCGGGTAAAAGTGTGAGCTTCAATACACAGTACTGCGTGAGTATACTACCCTAGGATCGAGTACACCTTGATCCTAGATTCTACCCTGTTCACTCTGTAAATTAAATGATACAACAGCTTGGATTATTTGACTTGAACTTCAAAATACTAACAAAATTCAACTGGTCCTTGATAATAACAGACGTAGCTAAGATTACTAGCCAAAGTGTGGAAGTAAGTATTTGTGTTATGAATTTAAGAATACATCGATGGTGTATGAAATACTTAAATAAACGGGATTGTTATTCTTTTTTGACCATTTGAGAATATTTTTCATGTTAAGCCAGATTTCTATTATATGAGCTGTTCTACTGGCGTGTCATAATTAACAGTGGCAGGATCAAATACCACGTGATTTGTATGTGGATTTCGAACACATATTTTAAAATAGAGCATAGGTACATTAATGCTTCCACTGTAGTCCGACCTCGTAGGTAGTCAGATTTTTAGGGCGTTGGCCACCAGAGCAAGCGAGCCTATGATGGAGAAAATGTATTGTGTCCTAATGCCTACGTTTTCGTGAAGGAAGAAACAGAATTCTCCTGTGACATTGCAATAAGCAAAGTGTGAAATTTATCGTTTCTACAGAGATCAAGATTGCCTGCCTTCAAGCACATCTGAAGTCTGCCATGAAATCCTCCATAAATTGTTTTTTCCAGCATTTATGCGACTCTCACGTGGAGCAGGCTGCAAAATGGCTGAGTTGCAACGGAGAGGTGTGGGGTGTTGGCCCTACGGCCGTGTTCGCCAGCGCTGCCGCCCTCTTTCTGTACAACGAATTGGAAGCCACCATATTCATGGTTGGAGACCACCTGCATGTCTCGCTTTTAGAGAAGACAATGGTGGTACGGAATTCATCACTTGTCATAGTTAGATATATGTAGGTTCTTAAATAATTTACCTAGGTCAGCCGTGACAATTGAATGGTATAATAATAATTGACGTAGCAAATCTATCTACCTACTTCTATTTATTGGCAACGCACTTCATTACGACATAGCCTAGCATGCACGCCTCGACAAAATCTCGTTACTTTTATCATGAACGTGACACGTATAACGTATAAATTCAAATTCAAATTCTTTATTCGTGCAAAAACTTAAACTAAAAACAAGAAAAAACGATGCTACCTGCAGTAGTTAAATAACTGTGTCGCGGGTAGCAACGCCCACCTCCGATGTAAGAATTTACAAAAAATATTATTTATGTATAAGTATGTACCTATAAGTTTAGTATACGCCCGTCTCGACAAAATATCGTCGCAAAAGTATGCGCGTTAGTAGCATGTTTAAAAATAGTTCAAACTTTAGTTGACTTGTCATAAAGTTCTTTCCTCTCATCTAAAACCTAATTCTATCCAATTTGTGGCAAAACTTTTGTCTGCAGTCAACAATGGTGCTGGGGATGCTGGCTCTGATGATTCACCTCTGGGTCTGCTCCATGCGTTTCTTTCAGTTTTATCTGGATACACTGATTAAAGACGTAAGTGCACTAGCAAGTGTTAATCAATTTAACCGCTTTGGAGAACGCTTCCTGAAAATTGAACTAGGAAAATAAAAGTATTTTTTCTCTTCGGTTCTCCGCATTTTTTACTTTTGTCCTCCATACTTTTCGTGCCTTAACATTGTCCTCTATAATCAAGTACACACATATTCTCACATTTTCGAAATCTACCGAATAATTGAAAACACTCACCACCTTTGCAGAGCCCTAACATGCTTCTCGAGATGACGACCGCGGGGCTGCTGGGTTCGCAAGAGATTGCCGCGCTCGGGCCTCTCACACGCTTCCTCAAGACCCAGCAGCCGCAGATCCACATCACCATCTGCTGGTTCCTCTCGCTCTGCTACGCGGACTACGTCAGGAAGCACTACTGCCGGAGGTTCAACATGCCCTACTTGGAGCAGTGGTTGGTAAATTCACTTTTTATTATGATTGTTTGTGGTACAAATAGCGTAGCTGATAACTTGGATTAAGCCTGCGATCCTTCGATCATCGCAATACGATGATCGCTTGGATTATTGGTGTTGTTCCATTTATTTTAAAAGAACGATGGATGGTGTTCAGGCCTTTATTTCGTTTTATTTGTACAGCTATTTATTGAAAAATAGCTGTAAAAAATAAAATAAATTTCATCATCAACTTCAAATGGAAACATCGTTTTTATACACATTATTTTTTCGTACCTACTTTTTCGCTTTATTTTATCAAAGCTACATACCATAAGGAATATTAGATAGTATCTATACGATATGGATGGTTGTAGGACCTCCTCTCTCGCCACAGGCTCACCTCATTCATTGGAGCCGTACTAAGTGGCCGTGGAGATGCGCATTGAGGTGAGCAAAGTCAGCCAATATAATTTTACTTTAATCCTGTCGTATACATGTTAATGTAAGTTTTCCCAACACTGGCGGCAGGCAGGCGGTGTTGCAGGAGCGAGCCGCGCGACAAGCACACCACGCCATGCAGCGGGCGCACAGCTTCGTCGGCTCCGTGCATCGGAGGCTGCGAGGGTTCGCGCCGCCGCCGGACCGCTCCCACCTTGATCAGCATACGTAATACATCTACTACGATACTGCACTCATATACTTATAATACGAATACTTTTGTGGCAAGGTTGGAGCATAGAGTTAATGCCAGGGTACCAGCTTCTTGGCTATGATACGACACCATTCTGTCATTCACCGAATTCAGATTTTCCCATGTTTTAGGGAAAGCTTTATGGTTTTAAACCCTCCTCAGGGTTAGACGATCTTTATCCCCCTTTTAAGCAATTTTCATGACTTAGCAATGAGCCAAAGAGCCCAGATATTTCAGCTGGGAAGTAATGAGCGTGCAATACACGGAATCATGTTTACCAAAACTGAATGATACTAAGATGCACCAAAGTAGTCTATCTGATGATAAGCTTCATCATTACGTTACACTTTCTAGTGCAAGCAGCGTATTTATGGAAGCACCCTTTGTATTATACCTACTGTTAGAAAGAATGGTGTTGCTTTAAAAATAGGACACGCCGGAGCCGCGCCCAGCGATGCAACGCGAGGGGTTAAATCGCCGGTCGTATTTCAAAACAAAATAAATAAGGGCAACGGCTGAGGTATCCTTAACGTAGTGCTATAAAGGATTGTTGCCTTAGGCATCGCATTGTTAACTAGAGTGAGAGCGTATCGCCAAAGCCGTCGGCGGAAGTCAGCTGCGCTGACAGCGGTGTGTGGGCGGGCGGGCGGCGCCGGGGAAGCGACTGCGCCGTTCGCGACGGGCTCAGCTGCCAGGCCGCAGCTCCCGGGGAGCTATGCGTGCGCCTTCTCTCCCAGTCCAGCGACACGGCGGTTGACACTCTCGAGAAGCTCAGAAATTATATCCAAGTAAGAACTGTCATTCACATAATAACCAATAGGTCTTCAGTAAAATTACACGCTCCTCTACTAAATACAATGGAGTGCGTGGCCCGCTAAGTTAAGCTAAGCAGTGCGCAGTTTTATCTTGGAAAATCTCCATCGATATACTGGACGACTACTTTATACCTATTTAACTACGATACTTTATCCCTTTTTAACTGGAAGAGAAAACCTAAGCCTATCGTGTCCAATTGTGGATTGGTAATACGATGATGGACTGTCAAACGATGATGTTCATTTTGAACGAAGATTGTAATAGTGTAGGTAATAATTATCTTTTCCGTGATTGTATCACACTTCTGTTATTACATCGGAAACACTTTCAAACGCTTACCTACTAGTCTTTTGTATAAAGATAAAAATATGTCCAGAAAATTTTTTTTATCTAAAGTAAAGTTATGCGCATTACACATAGGAATGACTGTTGTTTTGCAAATCTTCCCGAAGCATATATACAATACGAGTATATTCGCTACTCCACAGGCAACAGTTTTAACGCTATAATATATGTATTTCCCCTCTAGTCGACACGGTGTGAATGCAACGGTCCACCGCAGCCCGGGGTCGATAGTGCTAGCAGTCCCGCTGTTGCGAAGAACCTCGAGCCACGAGGAGTGCCCGTGGAGGACAATGGCCAAACTACCATTTGAATGACGTTACTTATTCGGGAAACTGCGTTTTATTAAAAGTGATGCTTCTGTAAATATGGTGTTTTCTTCTTCTCAGAACTTTTAAAGTAAATCTTCTTAGTGGTTAACCTCCTTGGTGGTTTCTGGACTTCCTGGGCTTCTATTTACTCAAAGGAACACCCTTTACCTAGCTAATAATATGACTTGGCTTTTATTATTTCTAAGGAGACAGCGCTCAGTAACTCGTAGCCTGAGAGCCTGATTTATTTATTCGAGCTGAAAGCTCGTAGCCAACGAGAATGTAGAGCTTTTAGCTCTAGTTAACAAACTTTTTGCTGTTACTAAGAAGTTTTAATACGGCACCTAACTAAATAGGTTTGTTATCATTCTGACGCCTCCTTACTCGCTGCCAAATGGAATGACAGTCCGTCAAAAATAACGAACATGGTGACATATTACACAAATATTCCGTTTTGTAAACAAAATTATTATTTGGTTAAGGTTCTATATTTTCCGTAAACTCATTTGAAAACGTGTAATGTGGCAAACTTTGTCCGATTACTTTCAAACCGAGGGGAACGAGGTAGGTAAACCTCTTCTTTTAATGGCTACTAAAAAGGTAAGGTAGGTCAGCTCATGGTCAGCTTACCGCAGCTTATTACGCAGGCAGGGATGAAGGCTTTGCTCAGGATCGGAGCTCTGAATACTGACTAATAAGTATTATAAATGCGAAAGTAAGTATGTTTGCTAATCCACAGTTCGAAAAAAATCAGCTGTTCGATAGAAAAATGTCAATGACCCTCGACAAAATGAATGGAAAAGCGGAGTTTTTTTTTCGATTCCAGAGTTGGCCCCATAGTAAAAGTTGTTCATAATGGTGTGTACTACGAGCCCTTTTCGGCTTAGCATACCCTTTCCTTATAACCCTGTGAAATTAAAATTTCCAGTTGGTAAAATGGGCGAAATGCGGGGAGAGCTACTCATCAGTGACTCCTACCATCCTCTGGGCGGTGGGGACAGCCGCGTTAGCGCAGAGGCTGCTCGCGGCGCTCTTCCGGAGGTTCATCTTCAGGAGGGTCCCGTTGTGGGAGCTTGTCTTGCAGGTAGTTTTAGAGTTTCTTTACAACTGACACTGTACTTTACATTTGCTCTATTTAGCAAAAAATACAGCTGTGTTTAGAATATTCTTAATAGCAGTTCATGCTTCTGTTCCTTTCAAGGCGCGAGCAAATCACTACGTATGAGTTCATGACAGACATACATTTTTGAGATTCGAAATTGTTGCAGAGTTTTTTTTGTCGTATTTCATGCTCGTGGCCAGGCTGAGTTAGCTTTCAGATCAATGAAGGGTCTAATTGCGTCAGTGACGCAATAACAGTGGAAGAGGTATGCCAGCGACTCCAGGCCGTGCTCCGTTATTTTGTGAGCTCAGCTGGTTTGGATAGTCTGGCAGTTGGGGGCAATGCACGAAACGCCCCAAGCAGGATATCGGTGCAGGTCGTATCTCCCCACTTAGAATTAGAAGGGTCTAATCAAGGGACAATCTAGCAATGATGATTGTTATAAATGTTTTGATCTTTTGCAGAACTTGCTGTTCATCTGGATGGTAATCTACAGTCTCCACTTCTGGGTGATGCTCGTCAAGATAGTCAAGCTCTTCATCGAGCACTGCTATGATGATGTAAGAACTTTTTTAGAATCGACCATCTTTCCAGTTCGTATGCCCTATCGTACAAATTGTTTACTTAGAACGAAAATACTTAGTCGCGTTTTTTTATTCATAACTCTGTAACCAGCTCTTCCACATATTTTTGTGTTAAATGGTCTGGTGATAACTTGACTTACTCTCAAAATGCCGAAATATATTGAAAAACAGACAAGCAATCTTTAAGATTTAGCGATCTTTTATCTTTCCAGGTGTCATTACTGAGCGTCCACAGCCAGAAGTCCGTCCTCACCCCCGAAGACCTGGCCACCCAGCACACTGCACAACAGTGGATCATCTGGCTTTGCGGCGTGGTCCCTCTGGCGGTCTATATCCACACAAGGCCAAGGCCGGAGCCGCCGCCGCTGATGATATGGTCGGTCCCTAGACTTTGCCACGGAGATGATACCTTGTTTCTTCCGTTTTTTGACGACGACGACGATGTAGATTAAAGTATGTTGAATAATAAGGCTGTTTTTTGTGTATAGTATCTAATGGAGACATGTGAGCGAGGCAGATGGCATAAAGGGAGAGAGGCCTATACCCAGCAGTGGGAGAGAGAGGGCTGTGGATGATGATGATCTAATGGAGCCTTATGGACAAAAGGGATCATAAAGGAAATTAAATTCTGTTTTCAGTTCTAAATATAAAGAAGACATACCAAATTAGTAAGAAAAAAAGTTGGAATTGTAGGAAAACTGGTGAATGACAAAAATGCTAATTTTTGAGCTTGCCAGTCATAAAAGAAATTAAATTCTGTTTTCAGTTCTAAATATAAAGAAGACATACCAAATTAGTAAGAAAAAAAGTTGGAATTGTAGGAAAACTGGTGAATGACAAAAATGCTAATTTTTGAGCTTGCCAGCTCATCATCATCATCATCCACAGCCCTCTCTATCCCACTGCTGGGTATAGGCCTCTCTCCCGTTATGCCATCTGCCTCGGTCAACTGCTAATCGGGTCCAGGTTCGACCCATCTCGTCGCCGGACGGTCGCCAGCTATTTCACTGAAATTTATAATTATTTCTACCTTTGATTAGCACTTTTTAATATATTTTAGAAACAGTGAAAGCAAAACCGTCCTTCGTTTTATGCGTTGATTTGCTCCTAATGAACTTCTCTTCCGCAGGATCACCACAAGCCCCTGGTTGCGGCGCGAGATGGGTCCCTACGGGTACTATCTCAACCGTCCTCTGTCTACCCTCACATCTACCATTGCACTCTCTGAACGACAACAGGCTCTTACTCTTCGGAAAGCCTTCAGCGACTCTCACATCCTCATCAAAGAACCGCCCAAAAGAAAACGGCACTCCAAATCTGTGTGACCAACATTATGCAATTACCTTTGAAACTACAAGAGTGTACTGTACGGTGCTTATTTTTGGAAAACAAGTTCAAACATTGTGTTTTACTTCCCTGTATTTGTATAGATTTACTTTTAATCAATAAACTGAATTAAAATTTGTTTTGTTTTTATTTATAAGCCTATATTTATAAAGAATTTAGGTAATGCAATGTTGCATTATTTTGGAATAAGACTCAAAGTATATTAATTATAGAGTCGCGGGGAGCCCCTGCGCGAGCGACCGATGAAATCAATTCCCGATTTATGTTGACTGAAAATTGAGCTTACAACTTTGAATCTACAGTGAACCAGGTAGATTTTACTTTTCAACGGTCTTTTGTTCGCAGGGCGCCTTAACCAAAGAGTATTGTAACATGCCTCGACCTCTCTCTGTGCTCTATTAGACGATGCGCTTAAGTGTCAGTAAACCTCCTTGAAAATCATGAAAAAAAAATGAAAAAATCTGACAAATTAGCCCAGTTTTTGACACTAATTCACCTAGTACCTAAAAATAATCAATAGATGGGACCTATAGCCAAGTTAGCTCGCGGTGGTGAAATTTTCCCAAGTTGGCATATATCATTAGTGCAGTGGTCAACGAGCATACTAACCTTGCGTAGGGCACACCGTGATCAAGTAGGCGGTTGCCTCAGACTGACTCCGGCCATTGCACTGCGGCCGGGGCGAGTCAGACTGTGACTATATTTGTATAGTCGTGCGCGTAATTTTTGATAGTCGGACTTGCGCTATGCGCGGTCCATTTTAATGAGACAAACGGAAACTGCGGTACCTAATTGATTTGCCATCTAGTACTTAGAGAACCAATGATAATATATAAAATCTCAAAGAAACCAACCTATGTATATTGCAATCTGTGCAAGGTATGGACAGCTATTTTTTTTCATGAATTCCAGGTTGGTCCCATAGTAAAAATTGTTTATAATGATGTGTACTACGAGCCCTTTCCTAGTAACCCTGTAAACCTAAATGCTCTAACATCTGCCTCTGCACTCAGAACGACCACAGATTTGTATTGTAAAATAAGCCTTCTCTAGAGAAATACCTAAGAGCTTGTGTTCAGTAACTCACACATTCTCATCAAATACCCAAGAAAAAACCCTTCAGGGCGGGAAAGTTGAATTTTTATTTTCTCGTGTTTAATGCTTTTAGCAGTATCCGGAATAGATTCAAAATAATTTAATTCTATTTTAAGCCTAATTTAAAGTAAATACACAAATAGACTTTGAATACTTACATTTATTAATTCAAAATAAGGCTCTATAAATAAAGTATTCGTATTCATGTACTAACAAAGGATTACGTGGCGTCCGGTGCTGCTTTCTTTGCTTTCTTTTTCACGTCCAAGCTCTTCAGGGGGTCACTTTGTCTCGCCTGCAACAATAGTATATTTGTTATCCTACAGTTATTAAGGTGGCTGTTGGAGAACCGGGACAAACTTCAAAAATAGAAGAGCTGGTGACAGAGATAAATTAAATTGATGAGAAATAAATAAATAAATCTTCGTCGGCCGTCCCAAGTACAGGGTTATAAGGGAAAGGGTGTGCTAAGCCGGAAAGGGATTACTCATCATTATGAACAACTTTGTGAACCACCAACCCTATAATTGCGAAAAAAAAACAGCTGTTCCATAGAAAAATGTCAATGGGTGCGTACTGACTGACCGAGCAGCCTCGCGAGGCCTGCCGCGCGAAGCAAATGCTCGGCCAGTCAGGACGTGCCTCGCCCGAGGCAAACGCACGCGCTGCCTCGCCCGAGCGTGCCGCGGCCCGAGACAAACGTCTGCCGCGCGAGGCTGCTCGGCCAGTCAGTACGCACCCAATGACACGTTTGAAAACGTTTGGAGCAGCTGGTTATTTTTTTTGCAATTTTCGTGATGGTCTCATCCCATAGTAAAATTTGTCCATAATGATGGTACTATGGTACCTCTTTTCGGCTTAGCAAACTATCAGGGCTAAAAAGTGTGACAACGCATTTTTTAAAGTAATGTCAGGACGTTTTTTTAAATATCAATATTACCATGCATGTAATAGGATCCAACCGTACCTGATACTTATGCCTCTTCTTGCTTCCGTATTGCTGCTGCTGTTTCCTCTTCTTCACCGGCGGCGCGGCCTCCCCCTGCCCCTCCCCCTCGGCCTGGTCGTCCTCCTCCGTCCTTAGCGCCGCCGGCAGCAGGTACTCCGGCACGTGAGCCAAGTGAGGCTGCAAGCGGACCGTGTGCAGCGCGCGGTCGCGGCGGAGCGCGGCCAGGTCCGTGGGGTGCTCCTCGAAGTAGCCCTGGGGAGTCAGCGAGCGTGAGAGAAGGGTCGAAGCGTGTGGTGGGCAGTGATGTGTGAGGGAGTGTCAGAGAGAAGATTAGTCGTTCATCAGTGCCGCATTCGGTAATGCGGTATGTCGAGGTTTGGTCATCATGTGTGAGCGTAGTTTCTATAAACATTTTTATACTGTTAAAATTGAATCTAAATTGGGATCCTAAAGATATAACACAAGGTGTTCTAACCAGTCACGTCCATAGATATGGAATGTGCATAAATTGAGGACTCAAAATACGAGACCTAACTTAAAATTGGTCCAATCGATGATTATTTGTGTATGTACCCTATTTATAACCAGCTTAAACTCAACGCACGTGTTCTTAACTTTAACTTGATAAAGTCACAACCTCTGTCCCCAGTATCCCCCCGCCCCACTCACCTGCAGCTTCTTACAGTTGAGCAGCTCCTGGCGGATCTCCCGGAGGCGCGCCTCCCGCACGGCCACGCGCGTGACGGCGCGCCACGCGTCCCGCGACCGGTATCTGAACCCTTCCACCTCTTCTAACGCGAACTCGTACTTCCTGGAATAGTTTGATAGGTTTAGACCTGACTGAACAGTAATTAATAAAGTAATAATAATAAAGTATAATGTATTATATTATTTCAGGTACTCATCACATCAAATACTTACTGCAAGACTTTCTGCTGATTGAATCCTTTGGACAAATGTGCTTCTATCACATCCATGAGGGGCTTCTCCCGCATCGATACAAATGTTAACACTGATCCCTGTAAATAATTTAGTCAATTACTTGACAACATCTTCACAAAACCGAAAGTTGAAGTATTTCGCGCGCGTACAATCGTGAGATTCCATATTCATCATAGTAAAACCTTGCGGGACGCCAGTGTAAGATCTACCTCTCCCATATCGAATAAGAATAGAGCCAATCGTCCACCGCCAGCTAAATTAAGTTAGTTTAATTTAGCTTGCATAGTTGAATCAGTTTTTCTATTATAGTAATGAACTGACTATATGAGCTAAAGTTAACTAACTCAGTTTAGCTAGCGGTGGACGATGGGCTTTATACATTTACTAATTAATATTATTTTATTTATTACCTGGTTGTTCCCCCGAGCGGTCCGTCCCGCGCGGTGCACATACGAGCTGCCGTCGAGGGGCGCGTCAAAGTTGATCACGTTGGCCACGTGCTGGAAGTCGATGCCGCGCGACACGCCCGACTCCTTGTCCTTGCGACGCTTTGAGGTTTGCTGCGACAGTAATAAGCTATTGTAAGCAATGAGCAAATCATCTAAAAAGTATGTACGTGGTGGATATGTTGTTTGAGAGAGTGTGCAATTTTTTTATTCACTTTCCATATCAGGGTTGGTTTGTTTACGATCTTTGACAACAGTCACTTATCATCAGGTGAGTTGTGGTTAAAAGGCAAGCTTGTCAACTTTTAAAAAGTTGTCCACCTAAGCTTGCTACCCATTAACAGTAATGGTAGACCATTCTACTCTAGACTTGGTTGCCTAAGTACTTATTATTACATTTTACCTAATGACATTATACCTTTTTCTTGTTAGGCTTCCTTTCTTCGATAGGCAGTATCCCCCCGTCAGGTTTGTCCAGCGCCTTCTCATCCGATGCCACGATGATCTGGAAGCGGCCCCGATTGAACTGGTCTACTGAGAGGCAGCGGACCGCTGCAGGCAGCTCAGAGTTCAGCACACATGATGCGATTTTGAACTGCTCTAGGTATAGTTTTAATCTGAAATTTAAGAGTTAGTGAATATTTTTGGCTACTATTTTTTTTTATATTTTCTGGTTCAAGTCCCGGCCGGGCAGATGATTGAATGATGAATTTAAATATCTGTTCCGGGTCTTTGTGTTAGTTGACTTTGTCTTTGTGTGTGTTCCATGGCATCCCCAACACAGGATTTATATTCCTAGCGGGGAGCTATGAGTGTGAAACTTTTACTTACTCCTTTTTTTTCAATTCTCTTATTGCCACTGCTTTGTAGCTGGGATATTTCACAGCAATAAATTGTAGTTAAATTCTCGATCCTGGGGTTCTAATTGAAGCTACTTAATACATGCTATCATTCTCCACCACTCACTGACCACAAAATAATAAAAATACAAAACCTTTCTTTCCTAATAATGATTTTATAAAACTATCACTGCTAAAGGTTTTAGAATTAGCTAAATAAACAGAGTTTTTCAATTCATTTGCCATTTAGTTACTCCAAAATTGTAGCTATTCATTCTAAGATTTTGAAATTAAAAGAGATGCAGTGCAGACAAATTTAGTTCAAACAGATTAGTTCAGTGAGTGGCCCAACAGAATCGACACCAGCACCAAACTTGTAACTGCTTACTCACTTGTAACACCTATCCACCGTCCTCACAAAGATAATTGTCTTTCCTCTAATCAGGTTTAACTTCAACAATGCATACAATATGGTTGCCTTATCATCTTCCTCAGCAAAAAGGTGGTAATGCTGCAGTTGTGAGGACGGAGCCAGTTCTGGTTCTTCTAATTTTAGTGTGACAGGGTTTCGGAGAACGATTTTTTTGAGACTTAACACGTCGTCTGATAAGGTGGCTGAGGCCAGAACTGCTTGGTAGATTTTTGGTAAGTGACTGAAAAGATACAATTGCAGTATGAAATTACAAATCGGTTTTTAGAGTTACATACCAAAATGTAAAAGGGAATCCATGCGATTTTACTGTATTTGAGCATTATTTCAAGTAGTCTATTTTGAGGATGGAAACACCTTTTTTTATCAAATTTCAATATTAAAATTTGTGTCAATCTACTTGCGCATTTATTGATATTGAGTGATTGCATTTGGATCCCTTCTCAAAACTAAAATATATTATAATAAAAACACAGGCATTTCTATCATCATCATCGTAATAATTACCCCAATAACTCCTTGACTTCATCTTCATAACCAAACGAGAATATCAGGTCTGCTTCATCCACCACCATAACTGCCAGATCTTCCTTTAACCTCATGTTATTAGCATTTAAGTGTGCAAGAGCCCTAGACGGGGTGGACACAACTATATCAGGCTTGTCAGAGAGCAGGGATTTCTGGACCTGCATATCACCGCTCGCAGATATGTCAATGCATCTCACTTCTCGAGAACATTTTAATGTTAGGTCTCCTATGACCGAGGTGATCTGAAAGTTTCATTTATTTAGTGTTTATCATTAGATAATTTTGTTTTCATTTTATTAGTTCTTTTGTTTAAAAACTTCTTGCAGGCGATTTTTAAATGAGGTGGGAGATTTTCCTCGTGGTGTTTACAGGTTGCTAATGATATTTAGAAGAAACATTTGGTATTCAATTTTAAAGAAGCATTGGGAATGTATGTTAAATCGCTCAAGTGGTTGTCGAGATAAAAGGTTGTGATTGTTTTAAAAATGTGCTTGTGAGGTATTATAAGAAGTACCAGTTGTTAAAGTA
The DNA here is from genome assembly GCA_949125135.1 of Alcis repandata. Classification (NCBI taxonomy): domain Eukaryota; kingdom Metazoa; phylum Arthropoda; class Insecta; order Lepidoptera; family Geometridae; genus Alcis; species Alcis repandata. Next base: position 10,335,090 of record OX421239.1, on the reverse strand, counting down.
GTTAATTATTTACCTGTCCACAGAGCTCTTTACTTGGAGACAATATAAGAGCCCGTATACATTGATGCATACTTGTGTTTTTTAGGTTCAGTATTTTCTGTATAACTGGGACTGTGAAGGCAGCCGTCTTTCCAGAGCCCGTTCTGGCTCTCATTAACATGTCTTTGCCTTCCAGAAGTAAAGGTATGGCTGTCTCTTGTATAAGTGTAGGTTCGCCCCATGCTAGTTGTGATATGGCCTAGAAGAACATAGAATGGTTACTAGTATAGTATGCATGCAATAGCTAAGAGATTACTGCGCATAAGTGAGTTTGTTGACAGGACATTTGTAGTCATAAACTCATAGTAAATAATTAAACAATATTCTGACTATGAATAGGATAGATATCATACCTTTAAAATTCGATCGTCCAGTTCCATTTCATGAAACATAACCTTTTTGTTTTCATCCATGTTGAACCAAAATTGTTGTTCGTAGGATTAATTTTAATTGTGTTCTACGGCACAGTTGTGGTCTAGTCTAGATTTATATTCAATTAAATCCAAATGTTTTTCACAAACGTGGAGAAATATAAACACACACACGAAGAGCACACACCTTTGAAAGAAAAAGACATAGATTAGTGAATAGTACTGTGAAAAAGAGTAAGAAGAGACAGATGATGTCAGATGACAGAGATAACCAAGTGAGTGAGTGAAGTAAAGTTAGATTCGCCGTTCGCTTCACAGAGTAAAAAAAAATAATGATCACATTTGTGTTTACCTGACATTTGACAACAGATTCACGGACTAAAAATAATAAACAGCATCCTGGATACAGTCAGTCAGTCAAACAGACATCACAAAATAATTAGGCGTTTTTTTTTTAATTTTCTTGTTTTTTCGTACGTGGTGGTGTAGGCACCAAATCGATTAGGTATGGTCACCTTTTATCAATTCCTCAGTCTATGGGTAAAAATAAACTTTAGTTAAGTGTAAAGCTTCGGGCTTTATGACTTATGGGTTTGATCCAAGCCGCGTGTACTTTTTGAAACTAAATTTTTTTTTTTTAAAAACGCCTCATGTAACTTTTTTTGTAAACAAACATTGGCCACTCGGCAAATTTACCACAAAAGTTTGTGTACACTTTGTTTGTGTACCTTCTAACTTTTACGGTCACATTTTTGCTGAGGAATTGACAAAAGGTGACCATACCTAATGCACCCGCCACACACTCGACGAGTGGCGTGGGAAGTAGCGAGGAAAGTAGGCAGAGACGTAGTGTGGCCACGTTACTCGTCATGCCACTCGTCATGCTCCTCGTCCTCGCCCGCCACACCGCGAGTACGACCGGCAATACGAGCGCGAGTGACTGTCCACATACTCGCGCGGCCGCAGTTCGTGCCGAGCGCTCACGCGAGACGCACGTCTTTGTTTTCGTCATGTCGTCGCCGCGCAACGGAGAATGGTCGGAAGAAAAAACATTAATTTATGTTCCCTTTAAAATTGTAGATCTATTTGTAGATAAATTATTACTTTACTGTAAAAAAAAGTTTCGTAAAAATTAAAGGCACTAAAAAAAATCTTTGGTCGTTATTTCAAAATTGTCACTACCGTACCCAGTCTACCTAACAAAATTAAGTTAAATTCAATTTTTTTTAACTCCATCCAACTTTTCTTGTTTAAATTGAAGACATGCTTACTACAAAAAAAAATATATTATTATAGATATTAGTTAAAATCTCCATAAAAGAAAAATTGCGGTAACTGCTACATATCTAGACGTCGACGCCGACGATGTATATTGCTTTGTAGCATAACATAGATATATAATTAGCTATACTACAAAATACACGCACTCGCTGCCACCACAGTTTCAACGTCCATTGTGTAGCAACGACGAATAGACAAGTGCGGCGCGTAGCGATTAATTGCGCGATTAATCGCGCGAGTAGAGCAGTGTGTGGACAGACAGGGCAACATCGCGGCAGCGATGCGGCAGCGCGAGGAGCATGACGAGGAGCATAGTGTGGCGCGAGCATAATGATTTGACAGAACAAAGTTAATGCTACTATAAACACCACATGAAAATAAACAAGAAAAATTGATCGTGGCAATTTTTTTTATAAAAACGTCTCATTACTTGTCTGCTTCAGACTGACGATCACTGTGGACAACGTATACGGTTAGTAAGTTTAAAGTTAGAGTTATAGTAATCATCTTCCTTTGCATCAATCTAGATTGACAGTGTACTGGACGTTGTAATGTTGTGAACTTGATTAATCGGATTCATCCAACTGTCAACTTTTACTATACCTACATCTTCCGTAGCGTTTAAGCCGAACGTCCACCGCCGGCTAAACTAAGTTAGTTTAGCTTAGCTCGCATAGTTGAGCCAGTTTTTCATACATGTGCGTCCACCGCAAACTATGCCAGCTAAGCTACGTGACATGCCCCAGCTAAGTGGAACTAACTTAGTTGTGCGACCGATCCGTTACTAACTGAGCTAAACTAAGCGCCTCTCACCCCCTTGCCTTACCCCTCTGACGCCTGTCGATAGTGTTGTTCGAACGTGTTTGTACAGTGAGTGTTCGTGCGCGGTTGTTAAATTCGCTGCTTGTTTTCCAGGACTGAATGTGTTTACTTATCCATTAACTATGTTTCCGTTTTTTCTTCATAAAATAAGCTATAATCAATCTTTGTTATATTAAACACGGGAACACTCACGTAAAAATGCCAAAAGAGACGCAACCGCGAGCGCGTCACGTTTGTTAACTCGCCTGATGAAGGTCACCGAATGTGACCGAAACTAGTCGTAGTAGACGATTTAATTTTTACGTGAGTATTCCCGTGTTTAATTATAACAAAAATGTGTATAAACCACGTTAGTTTCCATAGTAAAATAATCAATCTTCTTCTCCTACGACGATAGTCCTCCTCTAAAGTCTCGTCAATGCTCGTGTCGTCTTCCATATCACGTCCGAGTAACTCGACGTTCTAGCACAAACTGGCCATCACTAACGTAGTAACGTAGTTTTAGCTTATTTATTGGTGGACGGACAACGTAGTTCTAGTTTAGCTTATCTAAGTTCACTGAGTTTAGTTTTCATTTATTTTAGCCGGCGGTGGACGTTTGGCTTTACTGCGATGGTAGCATTGAATGAACCAAAAACAAAAGTACCTAGCTAGTTTTTACTTGACAAGAAGAAAAATTACTTTTAGCATACTTTTAGTGATTTCTTAAAAATTATAGATCAAAAGGTAATACGTGAAATTTAAGGTGCCTAAGGGCCAAAATGAAATGTAAAAGTCACCCACTGCATTGCAGCCGCAACGCTTTTTAACGCTTTTTTGATGTGCTAGTGCTGAATGCTAAATTAGCTAACTTTTTCGATATGCGGCAACACTAAACGAATGGCCGAATTACTATTAGTTGTTTCTTCTGCATTGCCTATTTTAATTTTTCAATAAAACGCTACAAACTTTATACATTTTTCCAAAGTCTCAAAAGTTTGTGTTTATAACGAAGTAGCCACGCGTATTTGCTGCAACGAGGTGTGTACGCAACTCACAACATGGTTTAAACCGCAATGATGTGACAGATCGCAGTTCATTGCCTTATGTAAAACTTGAAATGGTGTTTCTTCCGTGAGTGACCGAATTATTCAGTGACTTATGTTAGTGTTGTGATAGTGGAAACTCAGTGAAGTGCTAGGAGAGTAAAAATGTCGAATTCGACTGCTCAAGTGTTGATGAGGAAGGGAAAAAGAGGGGCAGCTGCGTACATACACGCGGACTGCTCCAGTGGTTCCCCTCAGCATTTGGGGCCGTTGCTGGATGTCCTACTGAACCCCAGCAAGGCTATTGATGAGTGGGAGACGATAGACTGGTGCCGATGGCTGCTAGCCGGCGGCAGGACGCCCGACGAGTTTGCGGCTGTCGGTGAGTCTACATAACTGTATTCTCTGACCAGACGTTTTGAACTCTTTGTAGGTTATGTATACTGTTTACTGTAGCTGTAGAGACGCTGACGCAGTATTAACTTTGATTTTGTGTGTATTATTAATTTGCAATGACCTTCCATTGTTTCTGCATGGAAGGAAGCAAAATTTTGATGTTGGTTTTATGATTTACTGAGTAAACAATTTACAGTTGTTTCCTTTGTGAAGCTGCAAGTAGAAATAGTTTGTACAAAGATAAAGTAAAATAAATAAGTCTGGTATAATTAAATTATGATCTTGAAAATCTTTGCATAGTTAATCTATCCATCTCTATGCCTGAATAAACAATAGATCTTTGGAACTTCGTAAGTAGGTCAAGTACTAGGTCAACAAGTGCAAATTTTCTGACATTCAATCTGTAAATTAATTACCAAGTTTCTAAACACCTACTTTTGTAATGGAAGCTATTCTGAAAATAATTAAAACTAAATTGGAATAAAAATATCTATCAAAATTCTACCTCATTCATAATAAACTGCCTTGTACCACTACAGTACTCTAGAAAACCTACATATGTTTAAAGCTATATTCGTTATTATATAAAACAATTCTGAGTTTAACCAAAACAAACTGCATTCAATATATTTTCTACTCATAATAAAGCACCAGCTGTATGACTGACTCATCATATCACATACTTACTTCCCCCAGTAGCTTCATGTGTAGTGTTATTGGCATACAAAAAAGCACATGATTTTATTGATCTGTCCCTGCATGAAAGAGAAACAAAAAAACACATGTGTCACAGAAGACATGATTATCTGGTACTTGGAAGAAACTCCACATACGAGAGAGATTAGAATATAGCTTTATTGCACACTAAACTAATTACAAGAAAAAACTAACACAAAGGAAAATAACACTTGGGACAATTAGGAGTGGAACAGCTATGCTAGCTAGCTTAGGTGTAACTTAGATGTGCTCTGTAATTTAAGGAGCTTGGCTAGTTGAGTGTTTGTGCGACTGGTTGTAAGAAAGACTGAAAACACAATACCTGAAGGGAGATATTAGTGCAGGACAAATTTCACCAGCTTATGCCCTCATCATACATAATGAGTAGACAGGCGAGACTGTTTTTTCAGCTGCATGCTCGGTCCATGTAAACACATCACCAAGTACAACACAACTGAATCAAAAGGCTAAGAACCAGTTCCGTTTGCTAGACCGAGTACCAGCTCTGCAGGTCACAATACCCAACTATCTTTGCCTGGTAAGCTTTTGCTGTCTCGCCCATCTACTTGGTATACATGATCAATGCATTGAAACTAGTATGCATTTACACGGTTCATATAATACCTACCTACATTGATATGCATAATCCCAAAAAGACTCAGCAATAATAATGACATGTTTACATGCATTATCAGAAGCAGTCAACCTTCATTGTTGCCATTGTAAGCTTGTTGTTGAACAGATGTTGTGCAACCTTGTCGCAGTGACTCATCTGTGGCTTGAGGTATTATTGTTACCTTGTTGTGCAGACAGAAGACTATTTTTCCTAATTGTAAAAGATTGAGTTTTTTGTTATTTCATTTTCATTTTAGAGATAATCGGCTTGACTTTAGTTGGTAGGGTGACTGACCTGGCCCATTTATTGCAAGCTGTTAATTACCATGCAATTTATGTTATTTTGTTTGTTTAGGTCAAATATTGCGAATAAATTATGTGTCACTGATGTCATATCAGCCAAGACTTTGAAGACTTTAAAAAATAAATCAGATGTGTAGGTTAAAAAAAATGATAAGGAATAAATTTCGACACAGCAAGATATATGCAAATCAACTTATAAATGCTGCTCGCCTATCATGAAATAAATACATAATTTCGACCAATGACAATGCATAAATAGATGCTTGTTTTTAAGAATATATTTTGAGTATTTTGATTTAAATTCAAACTCTGATTGCTAATATTTTAGTATTTTATTAGCTACTTTAGTATTTGAACGTTGTTGTTTACTTAGTTTTATTTCTTCTATTATGTTTTATAAAATAATCCTCCGTTCAGAGTGTCTTGTCTTAGCTTAGGTCAAGCCATGACAGAGGTCTTAAGGTGGCCTAAAATCTCTGACACCAGGGCCAGCCACCCTTTTTTTTTTTTTGTTTTGTGACCCAGGGAAAATCCTTTATGGATACCACGCCCGCCCCGGGGAGGGCAGGGTGGTTATGTGGGAGTCTCCGCCCTAGTGGCGGCATACCCACTAAAAACCCTGGGAAGTTCCTCCAGGCAATGGATGGAGCCACGGGCCCATTAAATCACCGCAGCCCCGCCCAGCCTATGTCCGCCGTGAGGCAGACCCACCTCGGGTAGGGGGTGGCCACCCCCTCCCACTTCGTGGCGACGCGTCGGAACATCAGACGCGTCGACCACCCTGGAGGGCCCAATGCGAAGCAGCGGGTGTCCCCGCACCCGCCACTCTAGGCCCTCCTAGCGGAGACGGAGTGCGAGCCTTACTGGCCCCACTGGCCTGACTCGCCCCCGTGTCCGCTCTTCTCTCTGCGGAGCGGGTGAGAGAAAGGGTCCCTCTCTCTCTCTCCCGCTCTCTTCCTCTCGGGGACTCGACCGCCGCTACCCGGACTATCCAGGACGCCGGCCGAGTCTACCCCTCTGGAGGGCACAATGTGCCCCCCGTCGTCGTCCGCAGACGACCCCGAGCCCTACCACGTTCCCTCTCCACGGAGAGGTATACGGGAGGGCTCCTAGGCCCAGACCGCCGCTTCCCGGAATGTCCAGGGCGCCGGCCCGAGCCTCCACCTTTAGGGTTCCTCTTAGTTTCACCGGGCAAGGCGGCCCGGCTACTTATCCCCCCCGCCACGGAAAGGCGGGAACCCAATTCGGAGGGGAGGGCCAGCCACCCTGCCTATACAAACTTATTTACTTATTTAGCTTTGGTCTCTTACAACTGTTTCCATTGAACTCTATCGTCTGCTGTCCTTGTCAACTCATCTTTTTGTTAGATATATCTCTAATTGTTAATTACTCATTATGAGTTTTACATGCAAAACTAAGCATATTTTATTTAGGTTCTTGTTGTAATAAGTACTTATTTAGCACCCTACCCTTTGGGTCTGTGCTGGTTATATATTTGTTCCAATAGAATGGTACAGATGAAGTATATGTCAGTCCAGCTTACGATACTAAATTTAGTTTTACCTTCCTATTTTATTGATTGATAAATCATTTATTCTTGTGAACTATAAAACTTTATTTTTAACCTCAACACCAACACTGGTATGTATTTCCTGCTTTAGAACATTTTAAAATGCCATAATTAGCATGATTTTTACTTGATTTTTAAGTAATAATTATAGTTGGGCCCCGCGGATTCACTCGCGTTTTTCGGGATAAAAAGTAGCCTATGTGTTAATCCAGACCATGAACAACCTTAATTCACAATTTCATGTAAATCCGTTCAGCCGTTTTTGCGTGAAAGAGGAACAAACATACATACTTTCTTACAAACTTTCGCGTTTATAATATTAGTAGGATTGAATCAGGCATATTTTTGTGGAAGTTCATCTTCAAATCTTTGTCTAAATGAATCTAGTGTTTTTCCGCTCTGTTGTTTTTTGCGCGTTGCATGTTTTGTGGTGAAATAACACTAACGATTCATTTTAGACAATTTTGGCTATTATTTATGTAATTAATACTTACGATAAGCCCTTATGAGTTGGCACAGTCATATTGTAGATAAAATAATAGTATATATGCTGAGTACTAATAAAAACGTCGAGTAGTTAGTCACGGGCGCAAAGATCGAATAGCATTTTAGGGCATCGCTAAAACGCAACCCGATCGTTTTTAAAACAAGCTTACGATAACAAAGTGCAAGAATTCGTACAACATTCTGCACTCGGGCGGATTACCTGCAGTAATTGTCTGCGCCAAATTTTATGGCCGCTCTAAACTAAGACAAAACGCCCCATGACTGTGCAAATTTTTGGCGTCGGCGTGACTGTTCTGTAAAAGTTCAGTGCTATGCTATGTGATCTCTGGTTTGTGCGAACAGACTGCGTTCAGCTCTGCTAGATGTGAATGATACAATACTAGCATAATCAAAAAAGAAGCGATAGAATAAATACGAACTCATTAACGCTCAGCTTTGCCTTCAACACGATAATTACAAGGCGCCTTATGGTGTTTTTCGATAGCCTCAATTGAGAACCAGTTCCCATTCCAGAATAGGTGTGCTTATTATCCTTAACCGCATTGCGTACAAAATAAGAGATCATGATCGAACTCCTAATCTTGCAGTAGCACTGACTTGTGATGGAATAAGTTAAATAAAGCCTTTATCGGTTTACTTTATGTTCGATAATAATCGATTCTGGCTTCGTGAGATTAAAAATGACTTAAATCGAACTTCATTATTTTAAAGCCAGTTTATGTAAGATAGATCAGAGATAAAACAGAGCTAAATTATGTGTTACATATTAAAAAAAAAAATACCATCGACTACTTAATTTAGACGACAAGCAATGGGCTAGGCCCATAACTTCTGACCTAAAATATCTAGCGAATACTCGCTACATATTTTAAGAAGTTATGTTAGGTCTTTCAAACTCGATTATCGAACTTCGAAAATTAGCCGATATTGCAGCAAAGCAGCCATAAATACCGGCGCAAACTATTCAGTTACTCATCGGCCGTGGCGTGCGTCGACCTCGCAACAGCTGATCGAGACACGTGCCTTGTAACTTGTATATGGATCCCTGTTTCAAGAATATCAAGGAAAAACTGCATAAAGTACCAACACATACTTCGGTAAGCAGTAAGCACGCGGTAATTAGATGAGCATACTCGCCGCTCGATGACAAATAATGTTAACTCTATCTTTGGGTTTTATAATGGAAGAGCGGACTTATTTTTTTACAAGCTTTTGTTTAACTTGCCTTGTTAGTAGGTACCTACTAAGATTAAATCGTGCAACTGAATTTTGAACCATTTTTTGATGTCTGATTGAGCTTTATTATTTGGTAGTTAACTAATAGTGTAACTTTAATAACAATGCAATAAAACATTTTGTTATAATTAACAAGGGAACGTAAACGTTTTACGTGAGTATTTCTGTGTTAATTATAACAAAATGTGTCAAAACCTCGTTCGTTTCCATAGTAAAAATGCTATAACAGTTTGTTTTTAGAAATACTTGTTATTATTCAAGTGTTGTGTTGTGTCCAATTAATGTTTACCGAATTATTAAAACCTATTAAAAAAAACTTATACAGCGTTAGTTTTTTATCATATCTTGAAAAACAATTTTTTTTTTATTTATACGAGTATATTGTAGATACCGGTTGTGCTTATCTTTATGTCGAATTCTTTGTTTATAAATGCACTATTGGCATAAAGACCACGGGTCTTACTTATTTATAAACACTGCTTGAAAAGCTCTGACCACTTTTCACGGACGTGAAATGTCACGTGCGAAAACAAGACGCAAAATTTTAAGCAAGTTCAAGCTGGCTGTAGGAGTAAGATCCTTATTGCAGTATTTGCAGATATTCTTACTTGCGGTTTGCTTGCCATCAGGCGGACTGACTGCTTGTTTATCGTTCTGGTGTCTTGTAGGGATTTGTAAAGCGCACGGATTCGATTCACATTTTAACGGAAATATTTCAAACAAAATTGTAGTTTATGGCTCCTCAGATTCCAATTAATTATTACTTTTAATTAATTGCTTCAAACAGTCTAACTTGAAAAAGTATCGGTTTCTTCTAGGCAAGCATGCTCCATCGGAGACCGTATCGTTGCTTACCATCAGGCAAAATGTCGGTAAAATACTAACCTATTACTGAATAAAAAAAAAGTATAATTGATAAAACTTCCTTATTATTTCAAATTTAACTAAATGCTTCTTAAAATCTATACTGTGCTATTTTAGGATGGACCTATCTAGTTTTTCTAGTAGCTAAGCCTTATTATCATGTTCTTATATCACCTAACTGGTTCGTTGATTCTATTCTCGGCGAATGGTAATAAAATTATGATAAAACAAACATTCGACATAAAAAGTTGGGTTGTGTAGACATAGCAAAGCACTCCGGAATAGTCTTGTCATTGGTTTAGCTTTGCATTGATGCAAGAGTTAACAATCGAATCAGTAATTTCGGAGATTATCCTCTACAAACATACTTAATAGATGTGTTCAAACTACCTTTTTATAATATTATTATAGATAGGACGAGTCGCTATAGAATGAATCGGAAAAAAAACCCATAGAGAAAAATGTAAAAAAAAATCGCCACTTGAAAATAATATAATGTTCTTGTTACAAAACTAAAAACAAAAACCGACTTCAAAAGACCGACTATTGAGTTATTCATCTATTTGTCACGCACGTACTTGCAAATTTAAGACTTATATGGTTTTCTCATGGATACCATTATCAGAACTGGACTAAATTGAAATGGGACCAAATGGGAAGCGTCAGCTTTCTAATAAAAAAAGAATCATCAAAATCGATTCACCCAGTCAAAAGTTATGAGGTAACAAACATAAAAAAAAAAAAAAAACATACAGTCGAATTGATAACCTCCTCCTTTTTTGAAGTCGGTTAAAAATAAACGATAATAAACGTTTCACACTCACAGCTCCCCACTAGGATTTCCTGTGTCGGGTATGTAATAAAACACACAAAAAGGCAAGGACAACTACAAACACCCAGACCCAGCAGAATTTTAAAATTTAATTTAAAAATTAAATTCATCATGCAAGCATCTGCCCGGCCGGGAATCGAACCCGGAAACTCTGGCTATAAGGTTGATATACTACTGCTGAGCCAAACAGGTCGTCAAAAGACCAGTTTTACGAGACGTTTTAAGTACGACGACGATTTGCTTACCATTTGAAGAAGGCACAAGCAACATTACCTATTATTTGGCAGAGGAATAACGTTTATCCACATCACGCATTAGCGCTAGAGTCCGGATTGCTCCGCCTGCCCTCGTCATGGCCAGTTCAATAACCACCTAACGTGTGTTGCAGGACGTGCGCGCACGCGACCAGCTACTGATGCGCATAAGGCTCCCCGTATTACGTTCTTAATTCTGAATTAAAAATTATAAAAACTACAAGAACAAGCCAATTTATGGGGCTCGTTTGGATTTATGGCGCTTCAAAAGCCAGACAGAGAGGAGAGATATGAGTTGGAGGGAGTACAGTGCATATTAGTCTGTCGCTTGGGGCAGGGTTCTATCAACTTCTATCGTATAGTTCTACCATGAGATCGATCATGGTTACTTACCTTTTCTTCAATGTGCTATAACTCAAGTAATTATTTAAAACGTCCAATATTTAAAAAGTCCAAATCCCAGTTTGGCCACTGCAGCCTCGTAGGAGGTTTCATAAAAGAGGCATAACGGTTACAAACTAATAGCTAATCTGCGGTGTCACGACTTTGCATACACTGCTGGACCATTTGTGACTGTCGTGCTTCACATATTCGATACTAGCTGCTAGCTAAACTGTGTCAGGTCTCGCATGTTAGATACTAACTGTTGGCTAAACTGTGACGTTGCGTAATGTGTTTACTGCTTAGTTTACGACTTGCTAATTGGTCGCTACTGTCGGTTCAGCTATCAGCGATTATGTGCTCGATAATCGACGGTATATTCTTGAGTGTTGATTTTTATGCTTACTTTTTATATTCGTTACGGAATATAAGTTTTAACAACTTCACATCACTAGTCTACTCAGCGTTTATGAGAGTAGTGATCGCTGCAGTATTTCTCAGTCCACTGCTTGAGATAGGCCTCTCTGAAGGTACGCCAGTTATCCCGATCTTCTGCTTTCAGCCTCTTCCATCTGCCTTACGTATCAATGTCGCTTCGTCGAGTCCTGGGATATACTACTTTTACTGTAGAGTCGTGATCTCCAACACGCCTTCTAGGAGATTTCCCTTCCCCAACGGTTATCCTTACCAGTTGCAGAACGGCCCACTACGACTACAGTTTGCTAAACGCTGGCTATGTCCCAGGCTTGGTTTCAGAAGCTGTTCTTTGCAGTCGCTAATCAAATATCGTGACATTCACACGACCAGTCATTTTACGAAAACGATATTTGTTGTTTTTAAAGATTTACATTCGAAAGCTTGTCAAGTTTCGATTTGCAAGCAAAACAACTGTTTGACTCCCTGAGTCACATCAATTTAAATATTCTTTCGAGTGGCTTCCATTTGATCTGCAGCCAACTGGCAAAATATTATATTTATAGCCCTGTTCTGTTTTATATATCGATTTCTGCTCAAGCTTCTTATGTTACCACTTTACCTGCAACCTGTGGCCTTTACCTGCAATAAATCTTGAAATTTCTATTCCCATCTCGCCACTGCACTGATGGATGATCAGTGGACTTCCTGTGGAGTGAGAGTGGAGAGTGGAGTGATGGACTTCCCTGTCGTCTTTTGCTTCACTATTCTATCGCATTTATAACTTTCTGCATGTCGCTAATATAATAATTAAGTATCATTTAATTAGCCAACCAAGAATCTATCTGGCAGGTTCATACTTTCAATGATATGTGGCGTGGCATTCTTTCTGACAGCTTTAATAGAGCTGGCAGTCAGCGCTGGCGAACAATGCCATTATTTTCACTATCCGCTGTGTCAACGAACCCAGCTTTATAATTATCATCTGTTGACTTGCAATTGTACGTTTGAGAGATAATTGTGGGCTCTGGCTGTGGATTCGCAGTGTAACAGTGACTCACGGTAACGAGTGGGTAATGGTACACCACGGTGGATGCTCATGCTCAGCTATCATTGATGGGGAATGGAACTGTTGAACTTCGTATCGTCTTCCATCTTTCCGGGAGGCTTTTCTAAAATGGTTTGTACTTTAGACGTGCTGCAAAGCTGCAATCTAATATTTCCAACTTCAGATTTGCGGTTTCTGAGATGTCGCCACAGTGTTAGTTAAACCTTGTTAAGTCTGTGCTTATATTGTTATTTGATAGGTAAGCTTTGTACGTAGGTAGATAACTACTTTCTTTTAAATTAGACATCGGGATACCAGCCCATTTTAGGAAAGACTCGTTTGCTTTGGCGCAGGCTATCGTGGGATGCCAAGAAATTTGACGCAGACTGCATTGCGATATTAGAACTTGCTCTACATTACATCTAAAAAAAATTTCCTGTGCCATAGTTCAAAGTATACAACCTTGAACTGTGTGTTCAGTATTCACGTGTTTACTCTCCAATTTTGCATTGTTACCTCTCTTTGACTTTTGCGTTTCCTTTCCAAAGATACTATTCGTCCAAACACCTATAATTCCTGTGATCGAAATCACCAGATTTAACTAGATCATTGTCGAATTCCAGACCTAATCATTCGTTACGGTCTGTAAAAAAAAATTATGACCCTTCAAAAATGACAAATGACTTTGCACATTTAATATCTTCATACAAGCGTAATTCATTTGCCATTAGCAATAAATGTAATGCCAAAACAATGGGCTATGATTCATTAAACATTTGGCCGTAATCGTCTGATTATATGTTCACTTCGAGCTGACTTTGATTGCTTGTTTAAAGTGTGATTAGAATTTGAAGTATTTAATCTGAGTTAGTCTATTTTAAGAACATGCCTTATAAAGATCCTTGAGAACAAAATCAACATTTGCATATAATTAAGCCCGTGCCAATTCACATCACACCCTAGTTTGAATCGGCACCTTAAATAAATATAACATTACGAGATTTGCATTATAAGAGGAGCTCAGAAAGACAGCAGCTATCTTCCGTGAGACAAATCGAGAACTTTATGCACCTTATCCATAAGTAGGTATATGGATAAAGTGCATAAAGTTACCTAGCTACTATCATATCCATTTAATATCACAAAAGTGAAAGATTTTGCCTCTCACCTTCTAGATCTTCAAATCAGGTAGGTCAAATAAGAAAAAAACATCAGTTAAGTACCTTTTTAAGCACTTACCATCAATCGCGTTGTAAGATTCGCAAACGAGGCCTACAGCTTCTAGCCATACCCAGGCCATTAATTTCGAGGCTTAGAGAAAGATCAAAGCAAACTTCGCCTTACCTAAGTCATGTACGTCCGTATATGTTACAAGTTGCTTTCTCACAGCGGCGCTGACCTAAATGGCGAGATGCCAACCTCATGATGAATATTGTATGCTAAATCAGCATTAAAGTGGATAAGTTATGACAATAGCTTAGTTCAACTATAAACAGATAGATTTGTTTGTCCTTTGATGTCGTTTGATAAACTGATTGCTGTCAGTTTTCTTTTACTTTCATCGGTCTTTTCTTTATCGGTAAGTATTCGAAAGCAAAATCACGCCAACTCATAAACAAAGCGTTGGTAAGCTAGCAAACAAATGCATACCAAATAAAAAGACTAGTTGATGACCCGGACTTCGTGGCCGGTACTACTCAGCCTGCAGCCTCACAGGTTTCAGGCTATACAACATAGCCTAAAAACAATGTAGAAATAATTATACTAGTTAAAGATTTTATAAAAATCGGATCAGTAGTTCCGGTGATTACCCTCTACAAACATAGAATCTTTACGTCTTTTTTATGTATGTATTTCATGTTTATGTTTTGGAAACATTATCCTGATCGTAATCTTGTATTGTTCTAGTGCGGAGCTACGACAAGCACGACAAATGCGGCCTCGTGTGGGTACCGCGCGTGGTCGCGTACCGGTGCCGCACGTGCGGCATCTCGCCGTGCATGTCCATCTGTCGGGAGTGCTTCCACCGCGGCGACCACTCCACGCACGACTTCAACATGTTCCTGTCGCAGGCTGGCGGCGCCTGCGACTGCGGGGACAAGTCTGTTATGAAGGAAGACGGGTAAGATATTTTCTATTCGAGAAAAGATGGTGCGGCTGTCCTTTTAAAGCTAGACTTTGGCGGGGGCATTACCGTGAGAATTGCGGACTAGGGTAGAATGTCTGCAAACTTGTCTTGTAATTCTAACTACTTTCTCTAAAAAAAAATTGCTGTCCGAAATTACGGATAGACTTCGTTTTGAAGTCTTCGTGCTTTATCTTCTGTCCCGGAAATATTAACGATTTCTATAGTAAAGCGGGTAAAACCGCGAGGCACAGTTGGCAGCAGCTTAATGAATTAATCTGTAGGAATGCTGTTACTAGAATTCTGATCTAATGCCTGTTCTAGATTAGTATTTACTAGTTTACACTACTTTATCCGTCAAGCATCACACAGGCTATTCGTCACCTGTTAAAGTAGCATGAATTGGCATATCGCCCAGTTCGGTTGTGGAATCCTAAACGCTCCATGACTTTGTTAATAATGTACGGCCCTGAATTCTAACTAAGCATCGCTGAAATTGACGTTTAGATCATGGCAGGGCAATTCAGGGCATAGATCATGCTATTGCCTCCTTGGTATTGTCTACATTACATTATTTATTGACTGGCAACCAAGAACGACAGGTCAAATAAGTCATGGTCCCTAATGCAACATGCACGGCACTTAAGCTATTTATTTATTCAGCATTACTTAGTAAGTCTAAGTAAGTAATGTTATTCTATTCTGCATTGAAAGACGATGTTTGTGTAAAAGTAACATAATTTATCTACAAGTGTCAATGCTTTGCATTGAAGAGTTCTGTTCTGACCTGTTTTAGTTCAAAATTATAGGTGGCACTGTACTTCTATGGACAAGCGTGACGTGACGTACGTTCAGTTGCATAATTAAAAACTAAATTACTTTCTAGTATACTTTTCTCCACCATTCCGCAGCTTAGTCACTCTTGGCTCCATCAAGCGCGGGGGCGAGCTCTGACGTCACGCCAGAGAGGCTTGAAGTCATAAAAACTCTTGCCTAATCTAAATTTAATCGCAAATCGCGATGCGAAGGACCGAGCCTACACGGACCAAAAATATGAAACGAAACAGTCTTGAGATCATTGAAGTGGAAAGCTCAAGCAGCTTTATATCAAAGGGTTACGTATTGTAGAAAAGGGTTCTTTAATCAACTTTCCTTAAACCGTCTTGAACCTTGGTCAGAAAAGTAATCTTAATGTAATTTGCGTTGCGTATACAGGGTTATTCATAAAGGGTATGCTAAGCCGAAAAGGGCTCATAGTACTCATCAATATGAACAACTTTTACTATGGGACCAACCCAGAATTTGCGAAAAAAAAAATCAGCTGTTCCATACATTTTGTCGAGTGTCATTGATAATTTCGCGAATTTCGGGTTGGTCCTATCGTAAAAGTTGTTCATAATGATGAGTACTATGAGTCCTTTTCGGCTTAGCATACCCTTTATGAATAACCATATATAAATACCTGTTCGAAATGTTAGTAAACTTGTGTCGTGTCATCGAGAGATGACGCATGCTGCGGTTTGACTGCGTCGTATAAGGAAAAGGCTTCTTTGCGGTGATTTGTCAGATATTTTAATCGGTATTATAAACAGGTGTCCCTAAACACGAACAATGGATGCGTTTCGAAAGTAACCAAGATCTGAGACCTATTTGCTGCAGGCCTTATTATAATTGAAGATTTATTAATATACCAACTTATTATTATGATAGTGTTTAAAAAGTAAATAAAGCTAAAAAACTTAGAGTTCAGAGTACATAATAAAAGCTCTGGTTTAATTTAATGTTGAGGAAGTTTTGTTAAAAATGCCGCATCGTACCATCAGGCTACGTTGAGATAATAACGGTGCATTGCGACTGGCGACTACTCCTCGCCGTTGTCATGACTAAACTAATCCTTTGTTATCACTTAGTAGGTGCGAGTCTACGGCATACTAACAATCAGTTTAACATTCCGATAAGCGTTTACTGGGATTACGTACTATCACTTAATCTGCGTCCGAGATTTGAACTTGACCTAGAGCAGGCGGTCCTCGACCTTGGCAGTAGTGGCAGTAGGTGTACATTACCTTGGCCGTGTTGGGCTTGACGCTTGACGCTCGGCTACAAGGTGACCCCTTCGGTGCTCGGCTTTTGTTTGTTTACGTTCCGTATGTTTGTTTGCTGTGGCTCGATTTGTAATCAAAATTAATTTGCAGAAAATAGAAATACTCGTAAATGTATCCGGGTCTTTTGTATTGTTGTCCTTAGCATGCGGATGTGCGGATGTGTTAGGTCAAGGACATGGAAGTCGTTGTTTGAAATAAGTGAATATTTAGTTTGGATATTAAAGTCGAGGATAAAATTAATTTTATGCACGAGTTTATACATTTGGCAAGTTATGTCTGGGCCTTTAACAAAACCCTAATAGTATAATGAAACAGAAAGATCACGATTTATGGATATAATTAAGGCAAAAATCTGGCTGGCGTAAGCAAGAACTTTCAAACATGAGAAGAGCAAAAGTTATTGCTGTCTGACGGTTAAATTTTTTAAGAATTCCAAATGAGTACAAAGACTTAACACAAAGAAAATTTTAAAGCTGCAACGAAGTAACTTGAAGAAAGGTCTACCGGCAGTTGACCTTTACATTTGCGCCCTTCTAGATGTCACTTGCCCTAAGGTTAGTAGGGTTACGTCCTGACCTTGGAGTGTGACGTCACATTGGACCTACCTCATGACACTACGCGTTGGAAAAGTAGATGAATGAATAACGTAAGAATCTTTTGAGCTAACTTTTACACTCGTAAACAAGTACCTACGTAACCTCTCCATTCATTTATATAGAACTGGAAACCGTTGGAAAGAGCTAAAATAAGACGGGACCAAATGTGATGGAGGTGGAAAAGAGCACTGAAATGTGAACTCTATACCGAAAATCAAACTTGAACGATAGAACTGCTTTCTCGACACGCGTTTCTTTTTGCTTTTACTTGAAAAAATTAGGCTGTATGTACCAACTGTATCAAGATGTACCTAAAGTTCACATGCTATATCGGCGGTGCTAGCCTTCAAATTTATGTACTCAGTCCTTCTGGCGTCAGGCCATCTATCCCTAAACGTATTTGCGTCGGGTAGTTCGACTTTATATCCCACGGCTTAGAGCTCACAGTATCACACGCTCGCGCCCCATCTTTACAAACAGCATCGGGCCTATCGATTTCCAATCGACCTTCATCCTCCTCTAGCCCGAAACCGTCTTGCCCTTACTCTTGAAATAAGACGTCACCCAGACGATTACGTCACTGAGTCTCAGGGTTATAAGGAAAGAGTACGCTAAGCTAAGAAAAAGGCTCACAGTACTTATCATTATGAACATCTTTTACTCTGGACTTGACAGAAGGGGCGGTATTAATAAAACAATTATTTAACTTTTTCAGCGTCTATTCGATACAATAGTATAGGGCGGACTGCCTGTCTAACATCATTCTTTGTTTATCTTAACTAATTTATAGTAACAATCTAGTATTCTGTGGCGCAGGGCACCATTCATAGTTACTATTACGTATTCTGTGGCGCAAGGCGCTGTCAAACCTGAATTCGCGAAAAAAAACCGCTGTTCCCTACATTTTGTCGAGTGTCATTGACATTTTTCTATGGAACAGCTGACTTTTTTTCGTGAATTCCGGGTTGATTCCATAGTAAAAGTTGTTTATGATGATGAGTACTATGAGTCTTTTTCGGCTTAGCGTTCAATGATAACCTAAAATATCCAAAGTGTCAACCTATATTTTTAGCTATTATGTTCATATTCAGGCCGTATAATTTCACAAAGAACGTTTCCCATTCCAGATTCTGCAGTAACCACGGCAACAAGTGCCCCAGGCCGGGTATCGCGCCCGCCGACCTCATGTGCGTCGCGGAAGCCATGATGCCGCGCCTTATACTGCGGCTGTTACAGCACTTCAGAGAGAACAGGTAACTGGGCGTCAAATAGCGATCGCATGTCAAACAGCGCGAAACAGACAAAATTAAGAGGGAGAAAAACATTCATAAGCTACTAGCTGCAACCGGAGGTTTCACCCGCTGTTTTTTTACTTTTAAACGTTCCCTGTATTAGAGCGAACAAAATCCAATCCAATCGGTCCAGCCGTTCTCGAGTTTTAGCGAGACAAACGAACAGCGATTCATTTTCAAATACAAGATAATAACTTTAGCTTTCACGCATTTTAACATTTATGAAGATTTTTTTCGTTATACATATTTTTATTAAGAGAGAATAAAAAAGGGAGCTGACTACATTTTATCTCCCTATTAAAGCTCACCGTAGCATAATCGACGCGAGCGTGACATGTCATAATACGACGCGACGCAGCGTGAGTCGACGTGAGCGCGACGGTGACGTGGCGCTTACATCTATCAAATTCTATTAAAGCTAGCTCGCGTTATACTGCCGTAGCTTCCGTCGAATTGCTCTTTGGCCCTATAACTGAAATACCTAGTCATGTGGCCTCCAATTTAATTGAAGACCAATATCGCGTGTCGCAATATCGGTGGTCACGTTGTTTTCAAATAAACGTGATTACGGCTGGGAACTCACGTTTTCAACCCTCGAAACAAATAGAGGGGTATTATAAGTTTATTGGGTGTATCGGTGTATCAGGCTTTTAAAGATTATCAGCTCTTTTTTACACACTTTTTATTAGCATCACTTGTATGTTTGTTTGTATGTTTGAACTCTTTGAACCGACTCCTTTGATGGCGATTTTGACCCACTTTAAACGGCCAGATTTCGTTCAAACGTAAGTTTTTTTTAACTTATTAATTATTTAGTCAGGAGTTTTAAAAAGTTTTCACACTTAATTACTTGTTCGAATTTCAATAAATTTAAGTGATGTAATATACAAAGTCCTATTGGTTGTTTAAGTAAAGTAAGCTGCCAGCTCCAATAAATAGGTCATCAGACAAGTCCAGTGTCACAACCGTAAGGCGGTTAGCGAAGCCGTACGCCCGCCGCTTGGGATTTCATTGTCGTCCGCATATAAACCTATTTGCACCTATGTATTTATGTTAGTACTTTCTATAGCAATCTACGTCAGCTTAGTGTCACACCACTGTGACGCATGTTGTGACCTAGGTATTTTCTATTGTGACCATGACGATCTAAGATGACGACATATTCATCCAGTCAATCTGTGGATGGGTGACCGGAAGATGCTCTAGTATATCTAGCACACTTTTGTTTAGGCCACCAGAGTAGCCCAAAGAACCGTAACGAAGATAGAGATGTAATAAATTGATTGAATAACATTTTCAAATTCATTTACATGCAAGTAATACATGAGACAACCAGTTAATCCTCAAGAAAATTGACATTTCTCAAAACACCTTGCTTGTAGAGATGATCCAGTCTTAAACTGTATGCACTCCTCTCCACTCATACTTATGTGCGTGCCGTTGACTAAACGACCATTAACAACGAGAAGCTTATGTATTGGGTATATACACTTTGCATGTGAGCGACTGATTGGATGCGCGTGCCGGTTTAGACTAAATATCTACTGATGTACACAATTTCTTTATAGCAGGCGATGTTTAGTTATTTGTCATATTTGTTTACAGCAGCGGTTCCCAGACGACGTCAGACAGCTACCGCATCGCGGTGCAGGAGTGCGAGGGCTACGTCAAGATGCTGATGGAGTTCAACAACATGGGCGACCTCATGCGCTCCGCCATGACCAAGGCCCTCATCAACCCGCAGGTGGGTTGTGGAACTTTGGAGACATGGCGGTGATTAGCGGTCTATAAGGCCTCTTTGAAAGAAAGAAGGATACTTATTTGACAAGACTAGTGCAGTACATAATTTAGTGTTTCTGCTTATCACAAAACTTATATTATGATAAGCAGAAACCAAGAATAAGTAGTAAAAGAAAAATAATGATAAATATACAAATATTTGTGTCTATGAACTTTTTTGTTTGGTCACCATCATCTGATTGCCTAAAACAGATCGCTCTTGTCGAGAAGGCCGCGAATTACACTGGTTTTTAAACCTTATTGTCCTAGTTTATAATTTCTGGTGCGAACAATTAAGATCTATCTATCTTCCATAGCCTTTCTTATCCCACTTCTGATATCTCAAACCTTCTTTGTTTTTTCTTCTTCTCATATGATATTCTTCTTCACAGATGTACCGCAACTTGGTGGAGCCCCCGTTCCCAGAGACCGAGTACGGGTACTACATGTGCGAGTCAAACAAAATGTACGAGAAAGCGTTAGAGATGTTTCCAGCGCCCGAGCCGCCTGACGAGTGAGTGTTTATACAAACAATAATACGAATTACAATTATCGATAAATTTGGGGATCTCAAAACGATAGCCCGTATGGCATGACCCGTATTCATGGCTTCTTAGCATGAATAATATTGTTGCCACATGATGGCTATCGTGACTGATATTATAAACTAGCTGCACCCCATAATAGAGCGAACAAAACTCTCTCTTTCTCTCACTCTTCCTGGATATGTGTCCCACATGGTGGTGTGTTCAGCCTTCCTTATGTTTCTTCTCCACTTCGCTCTATCCTCGTCAATGCACAAAAAAATAAAATATTCAGATTAGTCCAGCTGTTATCGAGTTTTAGCGTGACTAACGAACAGCGATACATTTTCATATACAGGGGTATAAGGTAAGGGTTACATGCTAAGTTGAAAAAGGCTCTAATACTCATCATTATGAACAACTTTTACAATGAGACTTATTCGGAATTCGCGAAAAAAGTCAGCTGTTCCATACATTTTGTCGAGTGTCATTAACATTTTTCTTTGGATCAACTAATTATTTTTTTGCGAATTTCGGGCTTATGACCCGAAAACCCATCATCATCTATTGGATCATTTTATATCCATGATATATCGCGAAATATACCTATAGTTGGTCCCAAAACAATTTTTTTTTCTGTTTTTGTCAAGATTCTCTGCTTAGGCCGTATTGATGCATTTCCTATTAGTAAACCACCTCCTAATTCCCCAGGTATCGCCACCTGCCCGCGCTAGCGCCGCGGCTGCAGCACAACACCTTGCTCGACGAGTTCATATTCTGGACCTTTAAATACGAGTTTCCTCAGAACGTCGTCTGCTTCCTGCTCAATATGTTGCCAGATCAGGACTACAAGGTATGGGAATTAATTGCTGAAGCATTTTTGTGGGATATAACACCTTTATGTGATATCTTGAACACAAAATTCTTACTTTTGTTTTGTGTAAGTGCAGTTAGATTCAAAAACATAAGAATAATAACATGTGTGAATGAATAGTTAGCTTATACAATAGTCTACCTTACCATAAGTACTTTAGTGTACATATTTATTGTCGACCTCTTTACATACTAAGCTAATAATCTACATAGGTAATGTCATGCGGGGCTATTACGTCTGCGGGGTTATTACGACTTTTGTCTATAACTTATTACCATAATGTTTTATCAATAACGACATCTATGGGCGGAAAGTGGAAAAAGAAAAAAGAAGTGGCCCATAGATGTCGTTATTGATGAAACATTATGGTACATAAGTTATAGACAAAAGTCGTAATAACCCCGCAGACGTAATAGCCCCGCATGACTATACCTATGTTATTTAGTATTTTCTTATTACTAGAATTTCTAATTCTTTGAAAAAATAAAATCTTAAACCTTATTAAAACTAGGATCCTTTCAAAGTAAGGTATAAATTGAAAAAGTTGTTAAACGGAGAAGTGCTTGTTGGTGTTCTAAGTTACGTCCAAGTTCGATTTAGACAAGGACTTCTTTGCCCTAGTCATCATCCGCCAAGATTTTGGAAGTACATTAAAATTTCGAAATTGACAACTCGACACGAAAATTTCTTCATACATTTTAGATCGAAACATGACCATTGAAAAATGCCGATAACATTCATCTGATCTAGAATTCTTTGTCCTTTTCTTTCAGGAGCACCTGACCCGCACATTCGTGATGCACTACGCTCGCATCCCGCTCGTGCTAGAGGAGGCGGCCGACCCCGACACTCTCTCCAACCGAGTGGTCCACATGTCCGTCCAACTGTTCTCCAACGAGGCCCTCGCTTTACGATGCGTGCAACAACTCCATTTACTCCACGTCATGGTGCTGTCGCTGCGACTCATGATGGGAAAGATCCTAGTACAGAACACTCTACACGACCCCGAGCAGAATTTCCACTATGTGATAGATTGTACAAGGAGAGTGATGAAGGAGCATTGTTACTGGCCGCTGGTGTCGGATTTCAATAATGTGCTCTCGCATAAGAGTGTGGCGTTGCTGTTTTTGCAAGACGATGCCTTGGTTGACATGTGGTTCGAGTTTTTGTCGATGTTGCAAGGTAAGTTTTGATGATACTAATTTTGGCTATCCTTAAACATTTGCGCGTCCATGGATACTATGGACCCAAAACCCCAAAACGTGGTTTTGACCCATTTGTCAATCACCCAACTCCATAGTAATACGTAATAATCACACGTGATAACTAAGTTTTATAAATACTCCCGTGAATCAGACCTCACAAGTTGCCAATCTTTACCCGCAGGCATGAACGTGAACATCCGCGAGATGGGCGGTCACATCGAGTTCGAGCCCTCCTCCTACTACGCCGCATTTTCATGCGAGTTAGAAGCGGCTGCGTACCCCATGTGGTCGGTGCTGGGCCACCTCACGGAGCCCGAGCAAGCGCCGCTGGCTCGCCGCATGGTGTCCACGGCGCTCGCCTACCTGCAGGAGTGGCTTGATGCTGTCAACTTCTGCAAGCCTAGTACTGAGCGGGTGAGTTATCATACCACGTTGTGCTCTCGTGCGAGCTGGAGCCGACAGCGTACTGTAGTACTATCATAATATATGGTGCTCTCGTGCGAGCTTGAGGCGGCTGCGTGCCCATGTAGTCGGTGCTGGGCTACTTCACGGCGATCAACTTCTGCAAGCCTAGTGCCGAGCGGATGATACTGAGCTACAATACGATAATACTCATCATCTTTTTACCCTTATCTCACCTACGTGGGGTCGGTACAGTATGTACATTTCTTCCATTCATCTCTATCATTCGTCATATCTGAATACACTTCCTCATTTTTCAAATCATCTTTCACACATTACAATAAACTCAGTTCACTGATTGTGAAAAAGAAACGGAGTTTAAGTGTGTCTATCTGTGGCATCGAACCGAGTTTTGATTTAGTTTCTTTTTGTACTGAAAGGTGACTATCGTAGTCATAACTTTTTTTTTCTAGTCAAGGGTTTTACATTTCTAAACTGGAACGAGTGACACTGTGACTCGTTTTGATGTCTGGTCGAACCCATCTTATTTATGAGTGCCGCTGATGCAGTATTTCTCCCCAGGCGGAGGTGGCGCACGCGTCGTTCCACTTCCCGCTGCACCGCTACCTGGCCGCGTTCCTGTGCGCCGGCGTGCGCTGCATGGCGCTGCCGGCCGCCGAGCTGCTGCCGCCCGCGGACCTGCTGGCGCTGCTGGTGCACCACCCGCTGCGAGTGCAGGTTAGTGCTGGAGTTACGATTAGAGGAGGACACGAATCTGGCGCAATCTCACGTGAGATGAGGGGTCGAAAAATTGCCTCACGCAATGGACGCTACCCAGGTTGTAGACTTGTTTGATATAGCTTCGCCCGCATTTGGATGTTCGCTCCGAATTCTTTTTTTTTTTTTGTGGAGAAGGTGTTTTCGTCCTCCTCCACCTATGTTTCCCGACTGTAAGACTGTAGCTCTAAGTTCTTGAAATTATGGTTCTGATGACACTTTAGTCGCTTACTTCGAAATGTTTTGTTAACGTTGCAACCGTTGTGTTAAGTTTTTAGGATATCGGACATAGCTTAGTAATTGTCTTTGTACAATGAACGGATCTACAGTTCAGCGTGTCATTTAAAAGACGACAGTTCTCGGTTGTTGCTTATCCGAAAACAACACTGAACCATATCACCTAATTATTCTAAATTACAAAATTTCAATAAATCGCGTATTTGTATCAAATCTTATAATTACATTGTATCTAACCAAAACTATCGATATCAATTACACAATACGACTATCATTACTGAGTATACTAAATCACTACTAGTTGATGACGGGTGCGAATTCTGGCGTTTCCTCGCGGAACTCGTGCGGCGGAGGCTCGGCCTTCACGTGCTTGGAGAGGTCGTAGGTGAGCAGCTTGAGGGAAATGAAGCCGCCCGAGCCGCGCCCGCCGCGGTGGATCAGGCCGGCGCCGCTCGAGAGGGAGCCGCCTGGGGAATACAAACAGCTAATTGTAATAGAAGCCTAGGACTAAACTGTTACTTGGGTAATAGAACGTGAATAAACCGAGTTATAAGAGGGCGTTTTTAAAAGGTGCCTACTCTACAAACACCTCTTTAGCAAAGCATCATCAACACCGCTAGTGTAGCAGGTGTTCATAACCGGTGATTTGCTTAAAAAAAACGATGATAGGTCTTTTCGGGTTTTAAAACTGTCTTCAGGACCTATGCAAACATACTTTACTTACAGTGTTATATTATTCAACCCTTATAAAAATCATGAACATAGAACACAAACGACTCCAATATCTGTGATAACTTATCACGACTGGGTAAATACTGCATTTCAATAGGAATTGGTGGTCGCGAAGTTGTCAAAGAAAGACTTAGTAAGTATACTAAGCCAGTATGTACCTTTAGTAGGCACCACGGGCTGTATATCGACGAACGGCACGGTGCTCTGCGCTGCGTCCGCGTCGAAGTTCGTGTGGGTGAACTCCACGTACTGGTCGTGTTCCGAGTCCACGGGGAACGGGGTGTGGCTGCGGGTCGGGATGTCAGGCTTGTATAGCTCGAGTTTCCTCCTGGAATCATCAAAATTTTAATCAGAAAATACCAAAAAAGTAGAACATCGTCTTAATAACATAGTTGCTGCAAGTAGATGTGGCAAAGTATGCAGACAAATGCGTCAGCTGTTAAAAGACTAGCTGTAATTAAATTTAAAAAAACATAGGCGAAAAGTTTAGTATAGAATAGACAGTGTGAAATGTTTGAAAGACTTTTTTTAGGCTCCATGTCAAAGTTAGAATTCGTTCACAGCATGCGTAACAAATGTTTAAAATGTGTAATGAAGCGGAACCCAGCAGATATTTAGTCACTTTAGTCATGTACTTAACTCTGAAGCGTGTCAGTCACGGCTGACTGAAAACTGGGCTAAAATATTATTTGTGTCGCTGTTTATTCTGACTCGCTCAACTTGATAAAGATATTTTACCTTAACAAGTTGATTTAACATGAAAAGACTTCAAACTACCTATAGATAACTTTGTTTGTCGAGAAATCGAGCTGCCATGATCTTATTTTCGAAGAATTAGATCATACTTTATCATTATACCAATATTAGTAGATATATTTCACATCACATCATCATACCGCTTTGTTCACGAAACGAAGCCAAAATAATCTCAAAGTTTTCAAGTCGCCAATATTTTATATTGCTCCAATGTTTATTTACTAGAATAACGGACCCCAAAGTATACCTCGTAATTTAAACAAAAAATTGCACTCACATCTATAGGATAACTAGAGCTTGCGCCAATCCTATCTTCTCATTAACTAACCTATCCCAAATAAGTAAAGTACGAAATGTATCGTCCCTTACCTAGGAGCGTCAACGTTGCCCTCAGTATTGTCGTTGCTGATCCACTGGCTCTTCCCCGGGGACAGTCGCCCGGTCGTGTAGTTGAACGGAGTCGATCGGATCTCAAAGTGGAGATGAGCACCCAGCATACGGAATCTGAAATGCGGAAGGACGTGGGTTGGCTTTAGTACTTGTTTCTTTCTTATTACTCTAAGAATATGGATGTCCTCAATGAGACTTAAGCTGGGTTGGGTTAGCTTTCATGGACCTAAAGAGTCAGAGAATTAAGATCCACTATTTCAAAACAGGATTAAATTTAAAACACATATCAACAGTACTTTCTAATAATCAAATCAGGAAAATTTCTAATAATCAAATCAGGATGGAAAATTTCTACACCTACTCTCATAGACTAGCTGTGTCAGTTCACATACTAAGGTTTTACTTATTACAAAAGTTGATCCTCACCTCACACCAGTCAAAACATGTCCTTCAGGCGAATCCAGTTCGTCCAAGTCAATCGCTCTCCTCTCATAAGTCAAAGTGTGGTAATCCACGCCATCGGTAACTCCAATGTCTGTCGGGTCGAACTTCTGTATCGGCACCCATTCCCCTGCTTCAACCATTCCTCGTTTGCCGAGAGTCCCTTGGTGGATCTGGAGGTGGAACACTCTTCCATGCTTCTGTATACGAATGCCGGTTACCACCCTGGAATAGCAGTAATAGATGTTAGGACAACGGAAGTCTTGATGTGAATCACCATGAATAGTTTGAATAGAATGAACACCCCGCACACCCATGCAATTAATTACAACTATAAAATGTTCCTTTCAGTTTTCTCTTGAGGTGGTATGGATTGAAATGGTTTACCTTTCTACGCCCTGAAAACAAATGTTAGATCATTGAATAGGAAACGACCCGGCAAAGCACTAAAGACTAAAGCCCTGATTATAAAACAACGCGATTAATTATAACGTTAAAAAGATCTCAAATTAATATTTCAAAGTATGAACGAATAAAGTGTGTTATTTGTTCTATGATAAAGCGATAGTTAAAGCTTTGGCACGAACGCGAAGAAATCTAGTAAATCTAAAATGTTAGCTACACCATTTTTAAATTGCAAAGACCCAAAGCGTACGCCCGTTGTATGTACATATCTACTGCAGTTTATGTTCTGAAGTTTTCTGTTAACCATTGTACCCTTGCTTTGAGGTACTGACTTTCCCCGCGCAATGTCTGCGGTAGCCTCCCGCAAACTGAAGAAGCGTTCGCTGATGCTGGCATCATCCTCACAAAGGCACATGCAGTACGAGCAGTGTAGTAAATTCCATCTCCACCAAGAGTCCACCTTTGGAAGAAAATTATTGTCACAAGAGAAATAACGAAGTATTGATTTTAAACTTTTGTTTTTGGGGTGTGCGGGAAGTTCCTCTATAGTAAAGAGGCTAACTTGTTGTTGTTGACGTCAGAGGTGGCGTCCCAAAGGCTGAAGTATCTGTCGGAGTCGGTAGGGTCGTCGCACAGGCACATGCAGTAGGAGCAGTGCCAGAACAGCCAACGCCACCACGAGTCAACCTGCGGACACTCTCGTCATCATTCATACCCTTTACCAACCGTAAAAAGTGGCACTGTTTAGAAGAAAAGGGTGCCTATTTCTGCTCCTTGTCGTATTAGATCTCCTCTTCCCAGGTATCGCTCTGTATAAGTAGGTGTAATTAGTGTTCTTAAAAATATGTGGCGGAGAATCCAGTGACGACGGACGAATTATGTTGTTGCTAGCTGCGCCCCGCGGTTGCACTCGTCCTATAGAAATTGTTAATTTTACCGGAAAAAATAAGCCTGTGCTATTTAATGTAATTTTGGTAGCAATAATAATGATAATAATTTGACTGTGTAATAATTTTATTTTGAGTTTTGTTTTTGATTATGGGTACATGTAACCTGAAATAAATTAATTTTGATTTTTTTTTTTTGATATTCTAAAATCCGTGAATACATAATAATTAAACTTACACGTACAAACATTTACACCTACAAACGTTTTATTATTATGATGTGACCGTTTGTTTTGATCCACTTTGTTTTGTTCATCATGTGAATCCGGAGAATATCGTGCGGCTTTGTTTTGTTAATCTATTGACCTCGTTAATGATTCTCGGCTGGAGATAAAGACATTCAAAGCGCTATTGTAAAGTATAAAAATCAGTACAACGCTATTTGCTCTATTTATGATTTGAAGTCTATAAAATCTGCGCATTAGACAAAACTTATGAAATTGAAATGACGCGAAGTTCTAATTGACCGAGCGAAGTGAGGTCTCGGAGTCTAGGGTAACAAATCGGCGTTTGTATGTTTGTATATCTGCCCAAAGAAAACTTGACATATAATATACATACATACAAATAACTTGACAACTTGATAGCCTAGAGCAAATTCCAGTCAGTTTTCACACAATATTTCCTAGTTTTGTTATAATTTGATACAGGAATACTCCCAAATGATTCAGTTGGTTACTCCCGCATAATTATAACAAAATGTGTCAAGACCACGTAAGTTTACATAACTAAATGTTACCTTGTCAGTTCCGCGGCTGCACGTCTTATCGTGTTGCCCCAGGGTCCTGCCGTTTTCGTACTCTATCCATTCATATCGTCGATTGCTGGTGGAACTCTGAAATGTACATGTACATACAATTTAATGAAGTATGTCCATACTTGCTTCGATAACTGGTTTTGGTTTTACGTCATAATAACATGCAATTTTGTCCATGTCGGTGAAGGATAAAGATAAACGCATACATTTGATCGTGCTATTGGTATCTTCTTGGTGCGGTTGCATACAGATCCGTAGGTTGATTGAAAACGTGATATTTTAGCAATAAGGGTTTACTTGTCAATTATCATGGAACCGATTTTATTGTTTTCTGAGAGATATAATCTCCGGTTTTTCAAAGTCAAAGTGAATTGGAATATTCCAGGCCAGAGTTCGATCACATCGTCGCTTATCAACAGGCGAGTTGATGATCAAACATGGACTTATTGTTGTAAAGTAACTATTGAATAATTATGTCTATGGACACGAGCAACCGATCAATAGTTTCATAGAGACCATTATTTTAAATTCAAAAGCATTAAAGACACATCAATCAGGAAAAATACTCACCGCAGGGCACACCCACATATCGCTGTCAATGTATCCACAATTAAGTATCCGGCCGCTGCACGGCCTCTGTTTTGAGCAGTACTGGTCCTTGAAGCAGTCATGGTGCTTGGCGAGCGTGTAGAAGCCGCAGTTTTCGCGGCAAGTCCCATCGGGGTTCATGTCCACTTCGTTCTCCACGTAGCCTTGCAGCAGGCGGGTCACTTGGTCGAATGTTATACCTGGAATATTCAGTAAAAAATTAGTCTATAGAGGGTCTAAAAGACGACACTGCCTATACGACAAGCAAGCAAAAGTAGTAGTTTAAGATTTCCGGAGGTTTAGACCACAGCTTTTCAGATCTCGTGCTTTAGACCACTCCACTAAAGTTGCATATCGTTCTCGTATTTGCTCTGTTACAATATTGTTTTTTTCGTTACCTTCTTCATGCTGTGGGGGATCACACCGGTATAAGCCTCGGTTGGCCATCGTCAGCGCTGATCTCGCGGCCGCGGCGGCTTGGCTCGTCCGCTCGCCATACCTTTGCCGAGTCAGACTCGCTTCTTGCGTGTAGTTGCCTAAAAAACACATTGAAATATAGCACCTGTTTATAATAACGAAGAATCGTTTTTTCCAAGTTGAATAAATGGGCATTGGACTGCAATTGTACATATTATTATGTACTTTCGTCGGCTTATAAGCGGAAAATATTCTCTACTGGAAATAATAATGTTCTCGTAACCTACTTATGAAACCTAACTTCCGGTGCAAATTCTTATGCATCAGTAATTGCTGTAAGCAATTACTAATTTCACTTGTGTAATCTCATTTCGATGAATCATTGCACCCGGCTATTCGGTTCAATGTTAGTTTATCTTTTGTATTCATAACTACTTCGTCTTCCGTTCTCTGCAGAATCGATCGAATGACATGTTCGTGTCAACCTGTATTTACTCTTATTGCGTAGACGTAAGGTTGTATATTAGGTACTTGATGTTGCTTAATCGCTGTGATTAGTTCTAATTCTAAGTAAATGCAGAGTTTATAGGCTGTACGTGCCAACGTATTTATTGTGTCAACTAACCATGTTTGCTTGGTTCGATTTCCTTTGTCTTAATCAGTAGTATGGTCATCTTTATTTAACACAATAGGTAATAATTACATCTTATTATGTATGAATGGTATTAATTTATCACTACCTGTGCGCCGCGGTTTCACCCGCTATCTTACAGGAACTTTAATGTTTCTAAGATAAAATGTAGCCTATGTCTATGTGTTAGTCCGGCTACCTCCACATGAAATTTTATCTAAATCTGTTGTGAAAATGTTTTTGTCTTTGAGCAACAAACATCTAAAATTCCAAACATACAAAATTTCAAGTTTATATTTATATCCATTAGCAGATTTGATATAATTTTTCCAAAGGTCGCTGGTATTAGCTTGAGTAGCCAGGAAGAGCGTTTGGTATTCTATAAAGAAAGTTCACTTGTGAATAGAAAGTTCTATGACAACGACAACCATACGAACTGCATTTGTTATTCTTGTCTCGGCAACAAATTATGAAATTCTTCCACCATGACTACAGTGTTGTTTTACATATTTGTTTGCTGAATCAAAGTTTGCTCTGTAAATATTTACTGAAGTTTATTTACATAACGAGGCACAAATAAAACAATATAATATGCGTGCTTTGTCATTGACGCAGACAACTTCATTAATTTCTCATTTTCCTCGCAAAACAGGAAATTATCCATTAAAACCATACTGCCATGTTCGTCTAAAAGTATGCAGTAAATACGAGAAGTCGTCGACTTTATCCATCGTACATTAATTAACATTAGCTACATAGGTACATTACGTGGCGTTTAGCTATTATTTAAAAAAAAACGATCGTTAGGTTTCTATAGAAATGCCACACAAAACCTAAACTAATCGAGTATCTTTAGCTTGTATCCGAATAGTTAACTAACAAGCTAGGAACATTAAGTAATAATCATATGATCTCCACATATCTGGTCGAATGCTAACAGAACATTTCTAGATGCAGAAAGAAAGGAAAACAAAGATAAAATAGCAAGTTACCTTTTCCATAAATTCTCAACAGCATCCAAGAGAACTGCATCATAGCGTACCCTTTGATCTCAGTCAGTGCTATCGTGTTGTACATGTCATAGATCAGCTGATGCGGTGACATCTGCAGCTCACAGATATCTGAATCCTGGTCCTGGAAATACAGAGAAGTTGTTGCTATCCTTGAAGTAAACAAAGCAATAGAGAACCCTAACACCCTCACCAGATAAAATTTGCGACCGAAACTGAACCTTGGCCTATAAAATTACTAACTCCCCCTCCAGTTCAGTACCTCAATACCGGATCAGGTTAGTTCTCAATTATTGATAGACACAACGATGTTTATTTACTCACAAGCTGTGCTCGCGGTTTCATTTGAGGGGTGATGAAAAATAATGAAGACGATCATGATCAAAATTAGCCTTTTCTGTAGTTTTCTTTAGTTCTTGTCTGTACACCTGAGAACTGTATGACTGTATGAGATCTGTATGCAAAATTTAATGATGATCGGCTTATATTTAAGACATGAAAGCGTAACAAACAACCAAACAAACAAGTTCAGTTCAAGAGTCAATTTCTCATTTATAATATTGGTTAGGATTGTTTTGACTCGTAAGCCATGTCTACTTTACTTTTTGACGGTATCTTGTCTTTTGGCCTAATTTTATCAGGTTTTCCATGGTTTTCTATTCGATAAAAACTTGTAACAGTACGTAACTTCCTCTACAATCGTCCTTTAAATTAGTCTCGTCAAATTCTTATTTCTTACTCAATACCAAAATGTCCATGGAACAAATTTAGCGCACTTGCATTGTCTTTATCTCTAAACGAGGCAATGTTTAATGAAAATGGCGTTACGAATTTAAGTTTAATTGTTGTAAATGATGTACCGTTGCCATTGGATGGTGTTAATTGTCGTCTGTATAAGTTGCTCTTTGTAGTAGTGCCACAGAATAAATAATAGTTCAAGGTAGAGGCTAACTTTGGTATGGTTGATACGAGTATTAAACGAGGCGTGGGATTATGTTCGAATGAACTGGATTGTTAATTTATTTCATTCTAACAGTTTTTTAAAAACCTCGAGAAGTGGAAACCCAATTTTTATCAAAATAATTTTCAACACCTAATGTTTGACTGCTTTCCTATTCTCTGTCAATAATATTGAGAATTATTTAATGTCTTTCGAATTGATGTGATCGTGAATTTATGTTTTCGATTACAAGTACACCAATTTGAAACTAGGAAATTTGTCGATCGACTGACACCAGCAGTATCTATACCGTCAAGTATTCGGTACATGTTTATAAAACAAGACGTTGGTGATGGGAAAATCAGTGTTGATTTACTCAAAATATTGAAATGTGTGCAAGATTGGTAACAGTGCTAGGTTCGGATTGATAATATGATGTCTTTTAACTGTGTCAATGTTATCTATGCGCTGTCCTGATTCATTTGCTGATGTAATAACAACAACAATGAGACTCGACGATACAGATGACAATAAAGCCAAAAACCGCATATTTTTTCGATTTAGCAATGAGGCACACACACTGCCTGGTCAACCTTCACGTGAGGTACCGCTTCAATGTGTATTTATTCAGCGATTGTTTACCTTATTCGAAAGCACGGACGTGGTTTATTTTCGGAATTCGGAAGTCGCGGAAACGATTCTACCTCGTAAACAGTTGGTTGATATGAACCCCGGGTCACTGACACTGGTTCCCAAACACGGATCCTATAGCGGATCTGATTTCCTTTGTTACGGTTACCCGATTTGTATTACTCACTACGATGCGCCCAGACAATAAGATGCGTACCTGCAGCGCTGTCCTGAACAGGTCGCCGTGCGCCATCAAACCGTTCAGCTTGGTGACCGAAGTGTTCACGGATAGTTTCGGGTCCATCAAAATTGCCTCAGCCAGGTCGAGCCACTCTCGCACCGGCGCCGGCACCGCTCCCGGAACGGCATTGTGCTCTATAAACTCGACGAAGTTCGTATACAAGCCATCGATGACTCCTAAGTACTCCATCGCCTTGTTCCACAACCACGAGTTAAGCGGCGGTCTTGGTACTTTCGGCAGGGCTTCTAGGAGCTCGTTGAGGCCGACGAACGCCTTTGTTAGCTCGACGTCGCCGCCAAGGCCGCCCTCCGTCCAGGCTGGGTCGGTGACATTCTTCCACAGCTCGTTTTCGAGGGTGTAGAAATTGTCGCGCAGGTTGTCGGTGGGGTTGAGGTCGACCGCGGTTGCGACGGCGAACAGCGCCGCGAGCGCGATTGCCGCGACTCTCATTGTGCCGGAGGCGCGTTGTTTACTACGCAGCTGGAGGCACACTGACTGCGGCGGACGGGCGAGGGGATCGCGCGCGAGCGAGAGTGAGTGGGGTCACCGTAGTGATGTGCACCTATCGATACCACTTGTCGATATTGAAGAATACGTTGCGAAATGGGCCTAATCAGTAATCACTTCTCATTAAAGTGATTAGTTCTCAATATGAATTATTATTATTATAATTTATTGTATTGTAAATATTGCAATTAAAAACTATAAACTCGATCATACCTAATATGGGTTCTAGTATAAACGTATTCGCTTGAAAAGTACAGTCAGCAAAATCCACAAAATCCTACTATGGCAGGCGCCATCACGGACTACACTGTACGCACACCACTTCCTCAGTCAACATTTTGATAAAGGTTAGCTGAGAAAGATCAATAAATTCATTTAAAAGTAAACGTTCATTTTAATGTGGACAGTTTGATAAGAATTACAAGAAAAATCTCATCTTTAGCGATTGAGGTATTCTGCAGTAGGTATCTACCTAAAAATGTTAAACGAGTCTTAAGTACAAAAAAAACCAAAGGTTAACACTGTGACTGTGACACGTTTGGGTGTGGCAAGTTGGGAACCCACCAGTTATTTGGTATTTTGTAAAACTTAATTATTTAAATTTGTAATTCAAAGCCACTTAAATTGTCGACTCAACTCATGCACATCACTACCCGACCGTATGTTGAGTACTGTTAACTCGTACCAAAATTACATATGCAGTCCTCTTGGCTCCTATGTCAATGAACTTAGAATCTATATTAGCATATAGGTATGACCATGGTCTGTGCACGCACATTATTATTATTTGCTCATTATATTGTGGTGTCAGCTGGCGACTCCCGCGCAATATGTCTTACTGCTCTTGAATGTTTTTGTTTGGGAAATGTAATAGATAGGCTTCTGCAAACCATTTGATAAACTGAATATGTATTGAGAAAAACCCATGGCTGTCTGTCTCGTTGGCTGGTGTTGAAATAAACACGACTATAAAATTATTTATTAAAAGAGATATGTGCTTCTACTTAGATATTTCTAGACCTCTTAATTATGTAGTAATTTTGACTGACCCAAGTGACATAGACGGAAAGCATGACCATAAACATTATTCTACAACCCATCAATATGTTTGTCATTTTCTTATTTAATTTATATGAGTCGTGAAAAGATTCTGTGAACCGCCAACCTTTGTCGGCAGTTCCATTCATGCCAAACAATGCCTTGTGCCTTTGTATTAGAAACCAAAATCGATTCGTTCATTCAGAACACGAGGTCCGGAAGAAGCAATCAGTCGCAGAGTGGAGTTAACGGCATAGGATGCGTTTGTCACAGTTGACGTGGTAGTTTGTAAGGCATCGGCTGTTATGTCATTGAGAGGTCATAGCAGCACTAGCCTAGTTACTATTGTGGTCGGTACCTGCTGTAACTGTTACCTAAACAGTGCGATTGCATGAAAGCGAAACGAAAGTCCTTCAGTGGTACTGGCTACTGAGCATAACTTCCTTCGTAGCATTTGAATGTTGAAGCAAGATCTATTTGTTGAAAGTAATTCAATGAGCAAACGTACTGTTAATTACCCGTTTCTCTGTAGTTCAGTAGATCGTAATTTCAAGTGTAGCACTAAACTTATGTTATAAGTTATGATCATTTGGAACATGTTTAACTTTTGACTACATTGTGCTGGATTTTGAATGACTACTAAAAGTACTAAACTCAAGCACTCGCTTGAGAGTAGTAAGAGTATTTAGTGACTTGTATCAAGTGCTTGACTACAAGCTTGCTTAAATCTATCTTCACCTCCTATTGATTCATACAAACATTAAGAACAGACGTCAGCAACTCGAAGCCTCTGACTCAGAGGCCTTTCACGACACTGGACCGGTTTCTGAGTCGCGAGCTATTAGCAATAGCATAAAAGAGCTTCGGGCTTGTCTTGAGACTTGAGTCATGCTTGTTGATAAATTAGAGCTTGCTCTGATGCGGGTCTGAGAAATGTATGGTGTCATTTTAAGAATGAAATGAAGTGTGTGAAAGTGATTATACGGCCAGCCCAAAGGCTGTAGTCAAACGTCAAGAACTCTATAGCCAAACCGTTTATCTTGGTCCTCGCCTGCGCGGTACAGAAGGGTCGCGAAGTGTTACTGCAAAAAATAGATTGTTTAAAAAAATGCTATCATTGGTTTGGTTGCAACCTGCAATATCATAGCAAGTTGGTGATGATCGATAGTCTTATAAATATTTAAATCAATGAACTCCTCTCGTGATACATTTTACCTTATTCGTAGCATTTATTTCACCCTCTTTGTCAACTTATCAACATAGTATAGGATTAAGTGTATTGATTTTCCACCCTCGTGACTAAAACCACCCCTATGCGATGCATCGGGGCCCTTATGGATAGCTCATACTAAATTGAATTAAGTAAGTATCTTTTGTATTCAGAAGTTTTGAATACATGGTATTTCTGGCAATATTAATTACTTAATTTGATTAGTTGATAATAAATAAGTTGTCAAAAGTGTTCATCCTGCGCTTAGATATCTTCGTATCCATCAAAGTCCGTTCAGCCATTTTTGCGTGATTTAGTTTTTTTTTTTTTTTTTTTTTTTTTTTGATGATATCTGCTTCATGGCAATCTGTTTTCCAACAATAAGCCACTTCTTTGTTTGATTTCTCAGTTTATGTTTTCCTCAAGAGCCACACTTGTGTGAAAATTCTTTTCACACGACTCTCTTGTTGTCAAGTGGTAAATCTTTTATGTAGGCTCGGTATGTCACTTCTTTTTAGCCGGGTATACTGAAGAGCATCTTCTCCACTTAGAGCGTGTGCCAGTTTGTTTACATGGACGGTCAGCTTCTCCTGATACCTCAGGCTGTGTTGAGCTATTTCCTGCCGAACTGTTTTTAGGCCGAAGTCGAGGTATATGTATCTATTACTTATACAATGAGGGATGCCAAACATTGTTCTCAGAGCTTTGGTCTGGAATCTTTCCAGGATATCTATATTGCTATTGCTGGCAGTTCCCCACAACTGTATTCCGTAAGTCCAGATTGGTTTTATGGTAGTTTTATACACTAGCATCTTGCTGTTGGGATTTAGTTGTGATTGACGTCCCAATAACCAGTTCAGTGACCGCAGTTTTCCATCTAGTTGTATCCGCTTTGTCCAAATATGTTTTTGCCATGTAAGTTTTCTGTCTAGGTGCATGCCCAAGTATTTTGCGTTATTATCTTGAGGGATAACTTTGCAGTTTAGCGTTACTGGTGGACATGTTTCTCGCCTAAGTGTAAATGTTACATGTACCGATTTGCTCTCATTAGCTTTTATTCTCCAACGCTTCAGCCACGTCTCAACTTCTGTTAGGTGGTTTTGCAACTGTGATGAAGCCGTTTCTGGGTTGCTATGAGCCGACAGTAATGCCGTATCGTCAGCGTAAGTCGCAGTCGTGGTGTAGTCAGTTGTTGGGATATCTGCTGTAAAAATTAGGTATAGTACAGGGCCCAAGATACTGCCTTGAGGGACACCTGATTTTATTTCGTGTACTTCTGAGAGATCATCGCTGTACTTCACTTGGTAGCATCTTTTATCTAAGTAAGATTTAAGTATTCGGAATAGACAATGCGGGAGATGCTTTTTTATCTTGAACAGGAGGCCGTCATGCCATACCTTATCAAACGCTTGGCTGATATCCAAAAAGACTGCCGAGCAATATAATTTATTTTCAAGGCATCTGCTAATGGTGTCAATTATACGGTGTACCTGTTCAATTGTCCCGTGTTTTTCCCGAAATCCAAATTGATGGTTCGGTAATACTGCACTTAGATGTTCTTTCATCCTGTTAAGCAATATCCTTTCAAACAGTTTGCCAATAACTGGTAGCAGGCTGATAGGTCTATATGAAGTAGCTTCGTGTGGGGGTTTACCGGGTTTCGGTACCATGACTACATGTGCAATTTTCCATTGCCCAGGGAAATGTTCTAGACTTAAGCTGGCATTAAAGATGTTAACTAATTTCATTACACCTTTATGAGGCAGGTTTTTAAGTAATGTGGCATCAATGAGGTCATAGCCGGGTGCTTTACCTTCCTTAAGGTTCCTTATTTCTTTCATGATTTCTTTTGGGCTGGTACTTTTTAGTGGAAGACACATTTGGTTCGCAGATTCAATGTATTTCTTGATTTCCATAGTTTGTTCGGGATTGTTTTCAGGGAATGGTTGGAAAACTGTTTTCAAATGTTCTGCAAAGATTGTTGCCTTTTCTTTATTTGATCTTGCCCATCCTCCTTTTCCATCATTTATAGGAGATATGTGGATTTTCGGGCGCTTTAGATTCTTGGTAGCCTTCCACAGCGAGTAGTTTGTGTCTCTCGTTGGATCTAGGTTCGAAAGATAGTGTTGAATATTATCATTTTCTAGGGTGCTGATAAGGCCTTTGAGTTCGTTTGAGAAACTATTGAATGCAGTCCTATCACTGGGATATCCAGTAGTATGCCAGGTTTTTCTCAAACGACGGCGCTCTTGTATTTTCTCTTTAATATCCTTTGGATATGAGTTATGTTTCATAGGTTTTCCTTTACCTGTCTTTTTTGGAGTTGCAGAATTGGCAGCAATGTGAATAGTCATATTAAGTTGTTCCAGTTGTCTTTCGAGTTCTTCTATTGTATTAATCTTGGTCTTTAGTTCTGTCTCTGTCGTGATTATATTTTTATAGATTGTCCAGTTTGTAGTGTTCAAGTTGTATATTCTAAGGGGGGGTTCTACCAGATTAACTGTTGTAGTAACATTCAGTATAACTGGTGTGTGGTCAGATGTGAGATCTATACGTGGTTCTATGTTTAAGTAGTTACTATCTATGTTTTTAACAATAAAAAAGTCTAATAAGTCTGGGATTCTTAGTCTGTCGGTAGGCCAATAGGTAGGTTCTCTGCCGGAATGACATTCTAACTTCATCTCTTCTGTGGCTTTACAGAGTTGTCTTCCTCTAGTGTTGGTCAGCCTAGATCCCCAATTTAAATGTTTTGAATTCCAGTCGCCAGCACATATAAATCTGTTACCCAATGTAGAAAAATAATTTGCGAAGTCGCTGGCAGTTATAGTATGTTTTGGAGGACAGTATACAGCGGAGAATACTGTTTCTAGTTTGCTGTCTACAAGTTTAATAGATGTTGCTTGTATTTTTTCTGTTCGGTATTCCTCAATAGGGTAGTGTTTAATGTTGCTTTTAATAATCACTGCTGTTCCTCCATGGCTATTCCCAGTTGGGTGATTGGTTGTATACACTGTATAGTTATTAAAGTTTATGTGTGTCTTCGGTGTGAATCTTGTTTCAGAGATTAGTGCAATATCAATCATTTCTGTTCTGAGGAAAGTTTCTAGTTCTTGACGTCGTTCCGTCAAGCCGTTGGCGTTCCAAGTGACTACTTGGAGGTTTCGGGTCATTTTTTAACCAGGCTGCTGACTAGCTGGACCATACGGTCCATCATTTTGTCCATGATTTTTTCCATCATTGTCAACATCGAATGTTGTAGTTTTTCGAACATTATGTCCATTAAGTCAGTAAGGTCGGCCAAGTCGTTCTTTATGTCTTTTTGAGTATATTGTTTTTTGGTTTTCGTTGCTTCTGAATAGGTTTTAATTATGTTTTGATTATCTGTGCAGTTAGGCTTTGAACCCGGGTGGGGACCCGGGTTTTTCATCTCTATATTGCTAGGCATTGGTGTTTCTTTTGTCTTAGGGTCTAATTTAAGAATTCTTTCTCTATACTGTTTGTACACTTTGCATCCTTTGTAACTAGCGGGGTGTTTTTCGTCACAGTTCGCGCAAGTAGCCTCAGTGTCTGGTTTTTTGGTACATGTTGTTGTAGGGTGAGCGCTACCGCATTTAACACAGCGATAGGGCCTGAAACATTGGTTCTTGGAATGCCCAAATCTCTGACACCTCTTGCATTGAATGATTTCCTTTTTCTTATATGGGGCTTCAAAAGTAATCTTCATGTTATTCAAGTATTTTACATCGAAAATGGCTTTGTTGTTTGGTTTTGGTTCTAAGTCGACATAAAAAACAGGCAACGGTTCCTTTGTAGCTCGATGTCTGATATTGACTATTTGTCTCACTTCATGTCCAATTTCATACAATTCTTTTGAAATTTCTGTGGTATTTTCTGAAGCATGGAGTCCGCGTAATACTACTCTGTACGCTCGCTCGCTTTTAAGCTGGTAAGTATAGTGTGAGATATTATCGGCAATGAAATTCTCTCGAATCGTTTTGTATGTCTGGATGTCTTTAGGTATAATTTTTATGACGTGCCCAGATCTTAGTGTGGTCATGAGGTAAAGATCGCTTTTTACAAATTTGTTTAGTACATCTTTAAGAGAATTTACATTAATTACGCCCGTAACAAAGATGGGTTCTGGCTTTGGTACATATACTTTATCTGTATTGTTGGTTTTATTCGTAGGCTCCGTATCGAGTAGTTCAAAACTATTGCGTGTAGGAATCACAAAGTCTGGGGAATTTCTCTGTTTTTTATTCCCGTCATTGTGAATTGGACTTGTTTCTTTCCTTTTCTTTCTTCTGGTGGGAATTTCATCCCTTTGCCATTCTTCATGGTCTGATATTATGTCGTCACTGGCAATCGGCAGAGTATCGGTCTGTGAATCCAGATTGTCTTTCTCCTTGTTTTGTTGGTTGTAATTATAGTAATTAAGCTTAGTTGGCAGAGACGATGTCGAGTTGCTTCTGTTCCGAGTAAACATGCTTTCATACAGAGTTTGTTGGATCATGCTGTTAGGGTTGGTTGGTTTTTTAGAGTTTGGTAAAGTTTGTTGATTATTTGTATTTAATTGGTTCATTTTATTCCCACGAGTAAGGCCGATATAACAGGTCGCTAGGAAGGTGACGCCTATTCTCCCTAGAAGGCTAATGCAACGACGTTTGCCAGGTCCGTCGATGTGGATCGTTTGCGACTGGTCTCCCACCAGCCATGCAGTCTCTTGGCACGAATCTCACCGTAGACTTAGGGTAATTTTTTTATAGAAGTTGACTTCTTCATAGTCCGGACAATTAAGCCAAGGCTACCGATCCTGCAGATAGAGTTCACAGGGTTGCGGTTTGTGTGAGTCATTTCCTACTCTCACTGTTAGACCAAGCTGATTAGGCTGGTTTGGTCGGGTTAATTCACCGCCGCCCGAGACCCGGCGTTGTTATTCATTTAGCACCACCCAGGGGGCACGTGTAGGGTAGTGGCTAGGTAGTTCCTACGGACGCGAATAACTCTGCCCCCCTGCGTGATTTAGTAACAAACATCTAAATATCACAACATAGGAACAAATTTACACATATTATAAATATTAGTGATATTACTCGTAAGTTTAAATAAAAGCAAATTCGGTCGAGGAGCTGTGAAGATATAGGGTATGCGAGATCACAGTTCGAACTGAGCCACTTGTTAATTTTATTTCAAATACACAGGACTACTCTCGTAAGATTAACCGTCGAGGAGCTGTGAAGATACAGGGTATGCGAGATCACAGTTCGAACTGAGCCACTTGTTAATTTTATTTCAAATACACAGGACTACTCTCGTAAGATTAACCGTCGAGGAGCTGTGAAGATACAGGGTATGCGAGATCACAGTTCGAACTGAGCCACTTGTTAATTTTATTTCAAATACACAGGACTACTCTCGTAAGATTAACCGTCGAGGAGCTGTGAAGATACAGGGTATGCGAGATCACAGTT
Source organism: Alcis repandata (assembly GCA_949125135.1). Lineage (NCBI taxonomy): Eukaryota > Metazoa > Arthropoda > Insecta > Lepidoptera > Geometridae > Alcis > Alcis repandata. The sequence goes on along the minus strand of OX421239.1, from coordinate 10,293,388 downwards.
CGAACTGAGCCACTTATACACAGGACTACTCTCGTAAGATTAACCCGGATACCCCGATTAGGTAGTTATTTATTTTACATATCTTTCCCGCTTATATTAGCTAAATATGACGTACCTTCATCAAGTGAACTGACACCATTGTTTTTCTCCACGCACACAGTAACATGACACCAAAGCCACTATAGATACCATTTCTCAGTACTGAACAATCGCTGTCTAAATACAAAGTACCTACTTATCACCATGTACATAATATTGTATTTATACATAATATATTGCATGAGTAACAGTAATAATGATGTTAAATAATTCTTCTGTTTTTTTTTTCCGGTATCATGCTAGAAGTTTGTGTATGATTATAAAAATTAACGTGGTTTTAACACATTTTGTTTTGATAGTTTGTGTATGTTTGTTATGGGGCGTCTAAACGGGCTATATTTTACGACAATTTGTGGCTGCAATACTGTGGCCGGCAACATTGCTAGCAATACCAGCCACACTATGCAATATTTTAAGGATGGCCCGGCATTACAGCCACATATTTTTTGGTATGTCAAAATGTTTTTATGTGTAGCCGGCGTGTGGCCGAACGATCGCCTCGCAATCGAAAATACTGCAATATATCTGGGCCATCTATATTGTTGTTCTGTTTTACTGTATATGCGCGTCCCTTTCTCCCTGCGACGTGAAGTACTTTGCGTTTTACTTTCTGCGCGACGTGAAGTGTGCTGCGAGTGCTGCGACGTCCATCGTGTATAAATCTGTGGTGTGGCGATATTCTGTGCTGTCAGCAGCTGTCATTCTTGTGTTGTTTTGAAAATAAATTAAAATGACTAATACTTGGTCTGTCGTTTTTCTGCCAAAACAATGTAAGCGGCTGCGATGAGCGTCATTTCGTCGGCCATTGTTGCTGGATTGTGTGGCTCATTAAAGGGTTCTGAATCAAAGGCCATACTATTGCAGCCATATCGCAACATGTTGCCTGCAATTGATTGCTCAGCCATAAAATGCACTAAAATGTTTTTTTGATGGCTGGACAATGTTTGCCAATAATTGCAGCTACAAATTGTCGTAAAATATGGCCCGTTTAGATGTACCTTTATTGTAAGCTTACTTGTTGAAAGAAAAACAAATATATTTACTGCAAAATGTAGCCATGACAGAAAATAATTACGCGTTTATGCACTTAATAAGGCAACATCAGTCAAGTCGTTTGTCGTTGTTGTTGTTGTTGAATTTAATATTTAATTCAAACAACATTAGTACAGATTCATTTCATTATTTCTGGAGCAGGCGAGTAAAGAGTACCCATAGATCCGTCCGCAATTTTTAAAATCCTTTATTAAGTCTTTGAGGACCAAAAATCTTTTGTTGAATTCTATTGAAAATAATAATACATAATATTGGGTGCATGTATGATATATTATTTACGTTTAAAAGCATTGCTTATGTAATTCATATCAGTATGTAATTACAAGTTTGCGTTTGTCATCCTGAGCCACTGATGTCACCGCAGAATTTATCCTATACAGGGTTACAAGGAAAGGATATGCTAAGCCGCAAACAAGCTCATAATACTCATTATGAACAATTTTCACTATGCAGCCAACCCATAGATCGCGAAAACAAATCAGCTGTTTCATAGAAATACTAGCTGCGCCCCGCGGTTTCACCCGCTGTCCTGCAAGAATAGCGGAAAGCCGTTCAATTTTCTGGGGTAAAAAGTAATCTACATATTACCTAGGGCTTAAGCTACCTTCATACCAAATTTCGTCAAAATCTGTTTAGCTGTTAAATTGTCATCCATACGTCCATTACATAGCTGTCATTTGCGCAAAGAGTATAATAAGTCGTTTTGTTATTCCAAGTCTGATTCTTTTTTGTTATACCTTGTTTTATAGTGACTGATGTTTTATGTCAATTCACACTTGAATGCTATCGAATTTATTTAACAGAAATAAATAGTATAATAGGAATAAATAGTATCCTATGTGCGTTTCCTGGCTCTAAGCTACCTCCTCACCAATTTTCAGCCATATCGGTAAAGCCGTTCTTGAGTTATAAGTAGTGTAACATAACACGACTTTCTTTTATATATATAGATAGATGTCAATGACACTTGACAAAATGTATGGATCAGCTGACACTTATTTTGAGATTTTGGGATTGGTCCCAGAATAAAAATTGTTTAAAATATTGAGTAGGTACTGTATGGTATTTTTGCTCTTAATTTACCCTTTCTGTATTTAGGTTTATCACTAACCACACACATTTTAGCCACTTAACTCATATTCCCTTTAACACTGCACTATAACATAATAACTAAACATAACTACCGTTACAATTTATACTTATGGAAATTAGAAACGGTTTTAAACGTCCATCCAAAAGTAATTCCTAATGGAGACTTTCGAAGTGTCTTCTAGTGTTATAAAGGACAGTAAAATGCAGTAAAATAATGTCGGTAGGTTAAGTAGATATATCCAGTTAGGGTGAGGCAGGTCATTTTATAATGGTTCTATAGTTAACGCTGGAAAGTGTCAATTGAGTATCAAGGGCAGACCAGCGTGCTGCGAACCGTCTGTGGTCCGTGAGTTACTTGACCCGTGCGATGTGAACATGACTCATGCTTAACAGTTGTTGGCATGTGCTCTTCCTTTATGATAGGGTATCAGTTCTCGTATTTAAAAACAAATTAAACGATTTTTGTTCAAATAAAACAGACTGCCAGTAAGCTGATTGAACAAAAGTACGAAATATGGTAGCAATAGCTGCGCCCGCGGTGTTACTTGCATTTTTCAGGATTTAACGTAGTCTTGATTTAAATCTAGGGTTCTAGAGTGTAAGCTACATATATGTCACATACCAAAGTTCATCTAAATCCCGTACAGTCTTTTTTGCGTGATTGAGCAACAGAGTCCAAACATACAAACTTTGATGTTTATAATATAAAATAGAATTTGTCTTAAGAAATAATTTGTCGTAGAATTATTGAAAGTTAATTTATGCTTGCTTAAATACCGAGACGAAATATTCAGCAAATATATCGTCAAATGAATATACCCACAACAGTTCCTCGAATAAAATTTACATGTAGATAAGGGAATTGTAACGGTCACTTTAGTTCAAATATCGAAACTGAATAGCATCGAAATAAACACGCGAATTAGACACTGACATTGAAACCGCGATTCGTGGGCAGTATACAATTTAGCATTGTGCTTAGGCATCCTTTGTCATACCTACCATTGTCATCATTGTTGAAAAAACTTAGACAAACCTTGTTTTAGGAGTGCTGTTAGTTCAGTAGGACGAAAAACTAAGCCTGAAACCGGCTTTGTAGTCTCAATCTAGTCTGAATTCTTTGTTTATAGTATTTTGCCTACCCACTTTTATCATTGTTACGAAAAAACTTCATCAAATAAAGCAACTTGAGTATAAGGATTCATGTGCACGAGAAAAACACGAACCTGCAAACCTTCAAAAATGTAACATCTGTTTATAAATTCACTCGTTAGAACAAACCTGCAAGTCCTCAAGGATCATCTCCAGCATTCCTCGCCCAAGCAAGTTTCGGTTCGGCGGCACCACCATCGCATGCACTCTCTCCATCAGTCCAGGAAGCGCATTCGGCTCGTGCGACACGCACCACTCAGCAAAGTCCTGCAGCGTACTCTTTTCCAACTCCTCTTGCAGCCCTACGTACTCCAACATGATTCGATTCGCAGACGAAATACGACCCAGCAAATCGGCCATATCATGTAACCGTAACTCTACTCGAGTACCCTTGCCCCGATTTTTAGCTAAAAACATTGCGACAGCACCAGCTTTTTCCACGTCCAGCTCGAGCCGTTGAACCGCCCGCGTAATTTCCGATAACCGCGCTAAAACGATCCGCTCCCGCCGTCTTATGATCGGGAGTTCCACGCCACCCGTCGAATTGAAGTTCTTCCCTATTAAATCCCATGAACTGAGCACTTCTTCGCCTATTTCTTTGCCTAGTTTGATAACATCAATGACTTCGTCGATGAGCGCGTGTGCGCACGCCGCTAGCGCGAGCAGCGCCACGAGCGAGCGTCGGACCTTCATGGCGGATTTCAACAAACTGACGTCTCGCGCGCGAGGTCGTGGGGTGCCCAACATACATAGCACACATCTCCTCAACACTTACAATACCCCCAGTCGTTGATCCGAGATCTTCTCATGGTCTTTGTTTCAATTCAATAAAAAGCCGCCGCGCGAAAAACAAGGCTACTCGCATTATGTATGTACTTATAATTCAATAAACCGGGTTGAAGCCGGTTATTGGTACCGTAGCAGCGACAAGAGTTAATTTACTTACATGGACATGACGTGCTGGCTTTCAAATAGTTTTATTATTTACTCTCATTTGTAATTAGTTTTTGCCACTACTGGCTATTTGATATAATCCCAACGGCCCCATTGACCTTTCCATCAATTTGTGATTTATGTTATAAATTTAAAGTTTTAATACTGTTCCATTACCCATAAAATGGTAATAATGAATGCTCACGCTAGTTACAACGCGGTGATTAAAATTCAGTCTAACACTTATATTTTTAAGTATCAATTAATATTCACAGTACTTCTTTTTTAATATTTCCATGCTAAATTGAAAACTCCCATAAGTTGGGTAATTTCCGTAAATCTGGCAACATTCCTTGCCTACATTTGCTACAACGCCTACACAACACTACATAGTTTTGGTTTTACTTTCTATTTCTTTGGCTGCCATATTTATTTTTTACTTCCAAGGGATGGTTTTTAGGGTTGGAGGTTTGAATTCCTGCATAAATTACCATTGTGATGATAATTGTGTTTTAGAGATACATACTACCTACCCACATTTTTTTGTTACGGTATTTGCCAAATCGGATCAAATTCTTATTCGTTATTATTGAGTCAGTAAAGTATAGGTAGGTACTTCCAGCGTTTTTAGTTTTAAACTGGTTTCTATATACACACGTTCGAATGAGATAACTTGATTACTTACTGTAAATAAAGATCGATCTTTGTGATCAAGAAAACTGCATGATTTACATATTACAAAAATTAATAAAGATGTCTCTAAGTAAAATCTCTATAGATTTTCAATTGGTATTCTTCGTGTTTATTGATTCTCAAAGGCCGGGAAATAACTCTTCTAAGGCATGTAGTGTTTACCGAACGATGTGATGATTCTCAAAGAATACCGTAAATTCAGCACAAGTTGGCTTACTTTAGAAACCAAGTAGGCGGTACTTTGTGTCTTAAATCAACAAAAATATGAGTCAGAAAATCAGAAATTACCACCTACTTGTAAATGAAATCGTCCTGCTTTTTTCCTGCCTAAAAATAGAGTTATAAATGAATTTCACTCAATTTTTAAGATAAGAGACTAATATGTATGCAAGCATGTATTTGTCTGTTTCTATGTAAACGATACATTACTTGTGTCGAAAAGAAGTAATCAGTAACTAATAAGTAAATAGTGATTACTGGTTTTCTAGATAGTTGTTGCCAAAACATCGAATGATAGCCAATCTTTGCATGGGTGACTGGGAGTGGTATTTCCAATACGTAAGATGAAGGGCTCAGTGGTTGGTTATATTATCAACAGTTAGACCACTACTAAGTCTCTCAGCCTAAACAAAGTTCTTCTTTTTGCGACCAACCTATGTAGGTAAAGCTTGGTGCACAAAATTAAAAGTTATGGGTGAGCCTAACTATAAAAACCGGCCAAGTGCGAGTTGGACTCGCGCACGAAAGGTATATACTGTACCATAACTTACATTATAAAAACGGAAAAAAAACATGTCTGCTGTATGGGGAGCCCATATTAATTTATTCTGTTTTTTTAGTATTTGTTGTTATAGCTGCAACAGAAATACATGATCTGTAAAAAATTCAACTGTTAACTATCACGGTTCATAAGATACAGCCTGGTGACAGACGGACGGCCAGCGAAGTTTTAGTAATAGGGTCCCGTTTTACCCTTTGGGTACGGAACCCTAAAAAGGAAATGATGATGATTATTCACGCTCCTCTGCAAGACCCACCATGTTGAATTTCTTTACAATACATAATAAAGGAACTACAAAAGAACTTGTTTTAAATTCTAAACGGTAGCTTGTTTTCTTGACAAGATAACTACGTAGTCATCATTTTCTACCATCTGCTGAAGAAATACGGTAGAGAACTCATTGGCAATATTTCTTTTAGTTCGTTATGTTTATAGCGAGGTATACTTATCATCTTACATTCAATTGAGTCGCTGACATCATCAGGTGTCTGTTTCTTGGAAGAGATAGCAGTAGGAAAAGAATTCAGAAATATGAGCTTATGGCATATACTCCTAGTTGCTGAAAAATGTAATCGAGAAAGTTGATTTTAAAAATATTTTTAAAAACAAGCTTTTATTATGAGGTGTATTGTCATCGGAGTTACACAGGGTTACCAAATTTCAGCTCAAACAGACGTCGGAAAATGGTTCAAAATTCAGCTGCGAGATTTAACCCAAATTAACAGGGCAAGTTAAATTAATAAAAGCTTGTAATAAAAAGAATGGCTGAGCCTTTGCACGACTTGGCGGGGGCACTGGCGTGCTCCCAGCAACAAACACAATTAGGGGAAGTCCCGTATAATGTAATCTGGGTAATGAATGTAATGATGTCATTAACGCTTTTTTGTGCTTACAAAATGTAAAATATTTTGCACGTGTCGTATCAAATTTCACTTTCATATACTTACGCAAAAAAGAACTTGCACGATACATTTCATTTTATCAACTGGGGGGGTCATCTGACATAGCAATACAGGGTTATTCATAAAGGGTATGCTAAGCTGAAATGGGCTCATAGTACTCATCATTATGAACAACTTTTACCATGGGACTAACCCGAAATTCGCGAAAAAAAAATTAGCCGTTCCATAGAAAAATGCCAATTTTTTCGCGAAATCTGGGTTAGTCCCATAGTAAAAGTGGTTCATAATGATGAGTACTATGAGCCCGTTTCGGCTTAGCATACCCTTTATGAATAACCCTATATACGCATATAAATAAAAATAAATTGCTGCTAGTTAATGCTCTAATTGCCGTTAGTAAGCGCATGTCTTGAAAATGGCTTGAATAATATTGGTTTTTAATGTTCGTAATAGCACTGTACTGTAATAGTCGGAGTAAAATTCTAAGCGGAAAAAATTTAAAAGGCGAGGCTGGAGACCGAGACTCGGTTCGGAGTCCCAACCTGCGAAGCCAAAGGCCGAGCAGTACCACACCGGGTACGAAATCCTGGAGTCCAGCTATTTACTAAGTAAAAATAAATCTCACATCACGGGTAGGATGAATGATTTATTCTGTGGCCGAAGCGGATATTGTCCTGTTTTGTTAAATTCTTCAATAAAGTACCTATTTCCGATGCATTTACGGCCTTGTGCAGCCCGTCTACACAATGTATTCATTATAAATTAAGGTACCCATTTTGTTCAGGATGGTTTTGTGTAGAGATTTATTGGTTAGTCATTGGCATGATGAAAACAGTTACTTCTTTGCAGCAATTGTAATGTCAATTAGAACCTCAAACTAATAAAAAATACGAATTAAATTTTGCTATGCTCTGTACTTCCTGGCTTGATCAAGCGTGATTTTCGCCATTTGACTAGCGACAGTTGCCAAATCAATCATTGAGATTAGCTTGCAATTTAAACCGCGTGTAATTTTTTTCATGCACCCTACCACTGAGATACTGGTGAATGACTATCACCTAATTCAAGTTTTAGAATTACAAATGGCAATTGCATAACCGACCCTGTTTCTTCCTCCACAGAGTCTATTCTACGAGATCCTGGCGGGCGTGTGGGTGCGCAACGGGCTGCAGATCAAGGGGCAGGCGATGACGTACATACAGGCCAACTTTTGCAACTCCATGGTCGACATGGACATATACTTTCTGCAGCTTTGTGCCGCCAACTTGCCAGCTGACCAGTTCTTGGACATGTGCATCGATATGTGAGTACCTACTCATCTGCCCATTTCCATTTGTGCTGTCTTCTGCATGTACCTTGGACAATGGGCCCAAGTTTGAAGGTTTTTTATGACAGATAAAAAAAAATCTGATATTATTGACGTCCTTGTCTAAAAGATTATAATGACAAAGGCAGATATACTTTTAGTTACATTCTTACATTAGATCTGTCAAAAAATGCCTTCAAACTTGGGCCCAATGTATAGGTAAATCTTAAAATGTTTATTTTGTTATACTCTAGTATGAACTCCCGTATAACTACCAATTGGCCTGTTAGTAAGCGGTGATGGGGTCGAAGATGCTTATTCGTGACCTTGAAAAGACCAAGATGACACGTCTCAAAAAACAAAGTGGCCGGTACACTGTTTCCTTCCCTGCTAATGAATAATGTGTCCCAGGTTCGGCGTCCGCGAGTGGCTGAGCATGCTGCCGATGGCGCCGGTGCAGGCGGCCGAGCAGGACGCCATGGTGGAGGGGCTGCTCACCTTCCTCGCCATCCTCGTCTCCTCCCGGACCAACCTCGGTGAGTGGCGACATGGTGGATTTCTTAAGATATTTCACATCGAAGTTACATCACGAAGACACATACTTCTTCAGGTCACTTTAAACGAACGTTAAAATTTAACGATTATTTTGTACGTCAAGTTCACCCTCACCTGACATCATCTTTAGATAATTCCAATGCTGGTTCTCGCCTACTCACGAAAAATAAGTAGGTTTACCGCTCAAGTTCAGAACACTATACGTACTAATTATGCATACTTAGACGGTTACCGAATTGCTAAATCTCATCACAAGCACTATTGAAAATCGGCGCGTCGTTCTCTGCCTTGATTTGTTATTAAAATTAAGCAGCTAGTTATTATGTTCTATGTTCAAAACAGCGCCGATGAAAAATACACGTACGTTTGTTACCAATTTAACGCCACGGCTATGTGCAGGTAACGACGAGCTGACCCAGTCCCGCTTAGAAGTAAGCACGCTGCTCGCCGCCGGAGACAAGACGCACTCGCAGCTGCTCGAGCTGATGCCCGAGCGGTCGGGGAACGCGCATACTAGGAACTTCGAGACTGTACTCAAAGAGGTGAGGTATAGAGTGACTAAATCAAGCATGGAGCCATGTCACTTCGGACTTGAGAGAAGTTAGATTGGCCCATTACACATTACATGAAGTTAGGAAGAGAAGTTAGTCGACAGAGCCGCTGTTCGGACTTCGAGCGTGGCTATCAAGCATCAAGCTGTTTGACTACTTCCTCTGTCGTCACGTCTAACCCTGTTTAGAGATCGAGCCAATTTTTTTAAATCGCGTCGCAGACATTTTTAGTGCAGTTCAGTTTAGTGTATAAAAATTTGGCGCGTATTCTCCATTTCATCATTCGCGTCTATTTATGCTCAAAAGATATTCAATAATATCTATATGACTTGTGATTATTATCTTCTACTCCTAATGTCTTGTGTTCCCAACAACTTAACCTTTGTACTAATTAGCATCTTATCTCCAGCTATCAACGTACCGTCCGCCGCCCAAGGGCTCGGAGAACCTGGAACAAGGGCTGTTCGTGCCGCGCCCCATCGTCTGGGAGCAGTACTACGATCCGCTGCACGTGCTGCGGCGCGCCGTGCACCGTAGAGACTTCCACGCGTCTATGGAGCGATATACTGCTGCGTGAGTTTTTATAATCACTCTCAAAGGCTCAATGCCTCTTCTATGAACTCTATTTAGCCCTACTACATACTACTTACTATTTTACTATTCGCTACTTATTTTGCTATAATTTAACCAACAAGTCAGAGACCTGCACGTGGCCTAAAAATTGATACCATGGCTAACCACAACTTATATCCTCAGGGTAACGAGCACGTTGCAGTGTTGTAATTTAAAGTTTTTTACTCAGTGTGGCACTGCAATTGATATGGGCAGGCGTGCTTAACTTCAGGCTAGCGTCTCGCTTGTCTTGCTATTCCGTTACATAAAAAAAAACATTCAACCTATACATATTCACTCACTTTTTGTGATAGAACACCGTAACTAGAGCATCTCCACATCCCCAGCGTCCGCGACAAACAAAAAGCGGCCGGCGCATCAACGAGCGCCTCCGAAGGCGCCAGCGGCGCCCTCTGGCCCCCGCTGCGCGGCGCGCTGCCCCCGCCGCGCGGCGCCGGCGACCCGCGCGCCGTGTGCTCGTCCGGCGTGCTGCACGGCGCGCTGCTGGCCGTGCTGCACCGCGGCGTGCACCGGCGCGGGCCCGACACGCACGCGCCGCACGCGCCGCCGGACCACGTGCTGGCGCTCGCGGTCTACTTGTTGGATGTGGCGGCCACGCTGCAGGCTGAGCAGGCGCAGAATGAGGCGGTGAGTAGTGCGAAACGAATTCCCAAGAAACAGATTTCCCACATTCAGAGTGGTAGTTAGTACTATTTCTAATTAAATGTAGACTTTATTAAATAAAACATGTTGATTTTTTTAATAATCAGCATCATCGGGTGCCATCTTTTTATATAATACTCTATTGTATTGTACACCAAACAAATTACAAAAAAAAAACTAGGAACAAGCAGAATTGCATTCAGCGTATGATGAAGTTTGGAAGTCACTAAGCTAAAATTTTCATTATAGAGGATCACATAATTTGTGTTCCAGAGCGACATGCGAGTAGCAGCCATGGGCGGTTCAGGCGCGCACGCGCGTGTGGGCGGCGTGCCTCTACTCGGCGCGTTAGGCGGCGGCGTGTGCGACAACGCGCGCGCCGTCGTGACGCACGTGCCGCACCGGGCGCCGCCGCGACACGCGCCGCGGGCCGCGCACCCCGCGCCCCGGGAACGCGCCAACTCCGACAGTGAGTACTCTACTCATACGATGTATTGTAAGCGACAGTGCGCGCGCCGTCGTGCCGCACCGTACAAATACTTGTCGTCAGAAGTAATACTAGGCCCACTGGAAACAGAGAACGCGCCAGTGAGTGACCATACTTACGCCGACGGCCACAACGCCGACCTCTAAGGCACAAAATATTCAGAGCACAGCCAATCGCCAGCGCGCTTTTCTTTAATCCAAATCCCGTGAGCGTTTTCTATGTGTACGTTGGTCGAGCGCGCTTACTATGAAGTTTACCTTCTGTTCTGCCAATGATTTGTGACCAAGGGCTCACAAAAGCGACGTCCTTTTATGGTTGACATACCAACACCACGCACTGTCGTGAATAACGGAGACGGCATGCCGCCGGTCCGACATGTATAAATAACTAGCTGACCCGGCAGACTTCGTACTGCCATACAGTACTTCTCTATGGTACTGCCTAATTAAATATAAACACTGCACAAAACACTATTTACAATTTTATACTTATAATATATTACAATTATAGGTAGGTACGAATTTGTTTCGTGTATCAGTTGACAAAAGCAAACTCATCCATGAAAAAAAAACACTGACATTGACAGTTTTTAATTTGATATGACTTGGAGTCAAATCCTTCGAAATTTTAAAATTCCTTGGTTTTGATAGATATGATTGAATTTGAACTTTGTACAGAGGTAATAAAGTGCAAATTGACTCTTGGACGTTAGGAACATACCTACATTGTTTACACAACAGTGAGTGCTTGTAATTCAATATGAACTTTATACAATAGCAATAAAGCTCGTTTTAGTTAGAAAACGTTTGTATGGGAAAAAGAAAAGGGCTGTTTTTAGGGTTTTTCAATATTTCTGAGAGATTTTCTTAATATTTTTTTCCGTAAGAACCTTCTCCTAATAATAACAAATACAACAAAAAAAGAATTAGTGAAATCGGTCCAGCCATTCACGCGTGATGCCGTGACCAAGGAAAACGGGTTTCATTTTTATATATATAGATATATATAGATTTAGTTGCCAGACAACTGGCAACATTGTATTAAAATATAAGAAAAAGGAAATAAAGAACGCACTCTAAGAAAATCCAAGATGGTGTAAAAAGGTTTTATTGAACTCTCTGCGAATTAATTAGGCACTATAGATATTTAAAGACATTAGTGGCGACCGTGACAGGACTCGAACCTGCAATCTTCGGATATCGTTGTTTTGTAGAAAAAACGTATACGCCAATCACCAATCAGAAGCAGTTTTCTCTTCAAGTAAACTTTTTCTTGAAAATTTTTGTGGTTGCTTGAATTGTCCTTTCGTCAAAACACCGACGAAGTATCATAGAAACTAATGAAGACATATTCCCAGGTGACACAGAATGGGAGCCTTCAGAGCCCGAGCCGGCGCGGCTGGCCTCCATCGCCAAGTCGGTGTCACTGCCCTCCACAGCTACTAGCACTGCGCTCGCTGTGCCGCCTTCCATGCAGGTAATTATTTTACTCCTACTAATATTATAAAGGTAAAAGTATGTACAACCCGGTCACAATATCTGTGCACCTCGCTGGAATGCGTATAGCCTTATATAGTCGCACTGTCGCACCGCACTGTCGCAGTCGAGGTGGGAGAGGCTCCCGCTTCCCCTGTCACCTCTCCGCGCACTCCCCGGTGCGACAGTGCCACTATATAAGGCTATACGCATTCCAGCGAGGTGCACAGATATTGTTACCGGGTTATATATTTGTTACTAATGAACGCGGAAACAGCTAAACAGATTTACATGAAATTTGGAGTGAATGTCGTTCGTGGCCTGGATTAACACATAGGCTACTTTTATCCCGGAAAACGCGGGTGAAACCGCGGAACGCAACTAGTACACTCATAAGAAATAAAACCTGGGCTCTCAATTTTAAACTCGAACGGAAACAACTGCAAGAAATATTTATTACCTTAAAAAATAATACCGCTTGTAATAAAAAGAAAATTTTAATCTAGCTGCGCCCCGCGGTTGTACCCGTCCTACAATAACTAAATTTTACTACAAATATATAAAAAATAAATAAATTAAACAATACATACTAAAGGTGGCGCGCGGTGACTTGGTGCCCGACGACCAGTCGGACGGCGGTGGAGACGCGCCACAAATACGAGCACTAGAGGTAACTAGAACTATTTATACATTCAGCAGCACAAGTAACTTTATTGGTCGAAAAATTTACGTTTGAACTTAACTAAATCGCTTTAACTTCATAATCTTCAATCAATCGACAATCTGATTTTTGAACTCGACTAAATCGTTAAAACTTCAAAATTTTGTCTATGGTCCAAACAAATAAAAATATGATGATTTTATAGATTCTCATGGTCAGTTTATCGATTGACAAAGTTCTATATTTTCACTGCAAGTAATTCTAATTCGGTAGCATAAGGTATGTCCTAATCTTGCTGTTTTGTTTTAGGCTGCGGTAAACGACAACCAAGAGCTAGCGTTGCAAACACTGGACACTGAGATGGCACTCGCGTTGGCGTCCGAATCGGATTTGGACACGCCGCCCGTGCCGATCGATTACGGTATGTTATTCCTTTGAAACAAAGTACTATTTCCACTGCATATAAATTAGATTAGTTATTTGAGGAATTGCCTTCTTTTTGATTTTGAAAATTCAAGTCATTGTCTGAGCTCAGATCTTAAGGAATAGGCTATTTGACTGATTTTGAAAAAACTGTTTTGAATTATTTGTTGGCATATGATTAATACACCACATGTATATTTCTGCGAAATTTGCAGTATTTTTCGTAAAATACTGTGTTAAAATTTAAATTACACTATTCGCGCCAAAAACGCTGTTTCGGTAATGGCGGACGACATGTGATTTGCGTGACGTCACAGGCAAGTAAGCAAACTTTATTCTTTGACAAACGTCAAACTTGTACCAAAGTGTACATTATAAAATTAATAGTTAAAAAAACTAAAAAACACGATTTGTTTAGTGTATTGTCATCGGTCCTCGATATATCTACAAAGTTTGAAAGAAATCTGACCGTTTAAAGTGGGTCAAAATCGAGCTCAAAGGAGTCGGTTACAAACATACATACATACATACATACAGGTGAAGCTAATAAAAGCGTGTTAAAAATCACACAAAGTGTCTTAGCATTAAACAATGTTTACTTGCGTGTGACGTCACGCGAGGCGTAGCCAATCACAGAGCGTTCTTGTGACTGAAGAATTTTAAAAAATAATTTGAATTTATTTTGTTTATTTTGAAAAATCTATAAATATTTTTGGATAAAACAGAGATAAATATGTTTTTTTATGTTATTACCTAATAGAATGACCACATTTCGTAGCATATTTTTAATAGTGTCAAATAGCCTATTGGTTAGCTTTTCTGTGACTGATGGCATTGATTCCCGCCCGGATATTTGAATGATGAGTTTAAATATCTGTCTTGAATTTTTGTTTGTGTGTGTGAAGCTCGAATGTATTTGTGTATGTGTTCTAAGACATGCCCAGCTTTACTTACCGGTAATTAAGTGTGATACTCAAAAAAGTTTTTTTTTTTTTGTTTTGTTTGGTTTCATTGTCTTCAAAAAATAAGTTACCAATTCGACACGTATGTATTTCCTACAGAAATGGAGGGCATAGAGTGGCGGGTGTCGTTACACGCCGGACACGCGTCACACACGCCCCACACGCTGCCCGCGCTGTTGTGCCCCGCGCAGGCTGCTATAGAAGTAGATTCCGACGCGCAGCCATCTACCAGCAACCAGGTAACTAATAGCATCTCCAATTTTTTTATCCCACTTCGGAAGTTATACTTTGTTTTAAGTGTTTGATTCTTTTGTTATTGTTATTTGTTGTATTTCATTAGCTAAATCTTTCATTAGGTCCTCAATCGGTGTATAACCTTAAGTGCCTTTTCACACGTACCGGTTGCCGGGTAGCCGGCGCCGGATACCCGGTGTCAAATGTACCCGCCTGCCGGATAAATAACGCCGGTACATGTGAAAGCTATGTACCATGCCCATACACTTCACCGCCGGGTAACCGGCGCCGGCTACCCGGCAACCGGTACGTGTGAAAAGGCACTAAATGTTTGTTAAATGAATTAACAGCTACCTATTGTAGCCAAAATAAAACGAAGACTAGTCTTCGAAAGCAGCTGGCAACACTTTATTTATTGTAGGGGAAAATTGTTCAATTCAAATACCATACAGGCCAAAACCACAAAATTTTCTAGAACAGTCCACATTAGTTATTTCATCCAGCTAAAAGCGCCATGGTTTTCCTTCTGTCAAATTCGACTAGAACCATAAATACAAGTATTACAAACATCACATCCCCAGATGCAAGTGGTGACGCATGTGGACGAGTCCATCCCGGTGAGCGAGTCCATAATCTCGCTCCTCCTGAAGCTGCACTCGCAGCTGTCGGGCCGACTCGACGCCTTCTCACTGGACGAGCCGCCGCCGCCGCCTGACCAAGGTAACGGGTCGATTTCGACTTCGTTCAGCACCCTAATAGCTCTTTTCTTGTTTTCCATTGGTTGGATCCTGATTGACTGGGTTTATCCGATTTAGCAGATATAGATGTACGAGCTACTTACTTGGTAATTAAATGATTATGGAGTAGATTGGCCGAAAGTTTCTTACATAATCTACTATCGATTCATAACATAATATCATATTATATCGTATTTGTAACATAGGCATGACGTTACATTTGAGCCACGGCCACGCTAGCAGTCAAGTTTTCAAGCACTGACTGACTTCATTTCGTTCTCCCCCGCAGGTGACGGCCCCTACTACATCGGCAAAGTACTCCGCAAGCTAGCGGCACTCGACCCGCGCTGCGTGGAAGCCATCTCGCACGTGCGTCGCACGCTGTGGCCGCACCAGCGCGAGCGGCAGGCGGAACAGAAGGCCAGGTGAGGTGGAATTCTTGTACTGGTGTTGGTCCTTCGAGCCTGATTTTACTTAGTTTACTACCCTAATGAAGACCGATTTGTTGCCCGCTTACAATTTAAATCGTAAACAATTAGATCTACAGTCTGAGAGTCTATTTATTTTAAATTTGTTTGAGCCTGATTTCGTAAGCATTATTTGGTCCTGTCGTTCAGCTAAGCTGATTCTTAAGCCGGCGACTGACCTGTCATTTCGTCGTAACGTAACGTTACGTTACGACGAAATGTTGCAGGTCAGTACAGCGAGCCGATCCGCTCGCTGCGAGCGCCGCGTACTCCACCACGCTCGCTTCGAATGCTACGTTACGGCAAAATGCTCAGTACATCTACCATGAGTTTTTAGCCATTTTACTCGCTATCGAGCGCGTTAACATTTTGTATGGCAAATTGTACAGCGCCCCTAGCGGTTACTCGTAGAACTAAAATCGGCACCATGAGTCGCTGAGTAAACATCGTATCGAGAACTAAATGTCAGCGAGTAACGTCTTTAAGCCGTTGCCATACAAAATCGGCACCATGAGTTACAAATTTGACAGATGCCATCGAGAAATACCGTCTCGAGTGTAGTTAACTTACTCACTTACAAATTGTAGCGTGAAATTGTTTCCATCCTCCAGTTTTTGTAAAAGTAAATTTAATTTAGAGAGTTATATTGTCTAAATAGTGTCGATAAAACGTTATTTTACATGAAACTTGAATGTTTAAGGCGCGAACAAGAAAAATCTTAAGCTGGCATGAGAATGATACTTGAAAAATTTATTATGAATTTATTTAGGAAGACATTTTTATATCAAAGAATATGTATTATGCTCCATAGGGATACTTTTGAGGATTTATTTCGTGACTATACAAGATTTGAAATCCACACAAAGGATCTTATTGGAAACAAAGATAGGTACTTACTTAAGGAAGTTTCATTTTAGTTATAAATCATCCAAAAATGTACATTCCACGACTTTGCCGGTTTTATAATGTATCATCACAGTTATCACCATTATATTTTAGGCAGTTCAATTTACGCCGGCGAGTACCTAGCTACGTAAACAAACACTGACGAAATCTAAAACCATTGCCCATTGGACACGCACTTGACCTTGGCCGTATATTAACCAAATAAATTTAAAATCACTAACTATTCAGGCTCAAGCTCGCTTCTATGACGCTTTCAATTAGCAGGGTTATTTTAAAGTACTAAGATTTTTGTCAATGTATCCCTTACTCCGTCTTGTGAGTATTAGTTGGAAAGAGAGAGCAATAATCGGTGTGAAGTTAGAAACGGTGTAGTGCTGCCAACATAACGATATCAAAATGTACTCGACAGAGTGAGCTAACTCGAGCAAGCAAGTTAACTTTTATGGAACTCATGGTGCCGTTTTAAAACAAAACAATCCGATGCGCGTTTATTCGGTCCCGACTGAAGTAAGTTTTCGATGGCAACTCATGGTAGATGTACAGGTCAGTCGCCGGCTTTAAAGGCTACCACACGCCCCCGTGTGGTGCGTGAAAGTTTAGGTTCGCCAAAGACTGATCGTCCATCATGCACCACAATACAACCGGCTCAGTAGGGTGCTTAAGCACACATGTGTACTGAGTGTCGTCGTGACAGTCCGCGTCATCAGGACCTATCTGCTACGTAGCTCCTATTATTTAATCTGTGTATGGTGCAGGGAGCGGCGCGAGAAGGAGGAGCGGTCGCGGCGCGCGCGCGAGCGGCAACAGCAGCTGATGCGCGAGTTCCAGCGCAAGCAGCAGCAGTTCCTGGCGGCCGTGGCCGGCGCGGGCGGCGCCGAGCCGGCCATGGACTGGGACGAGGAGGCGCCGCTCGAGCGGGACTACGACTGCGTCATCTGCAACACGCGCACGCCCACCACGCCGCACGACCCGGTCAGTGGGGTTGTAGCGCGAGCGGGGGCAGCTCGTGGGGGCCGGGGATACTTACTATTCTTACTGTTTCTAAAACCAGCTACAAAATTCTAGAGTTTCATACCTAAATGGTAAAAACGAACTCTCATGCGAAGATACGATGTCTGTCTTTGTAACAGTATGTCATACCAAATGATTTGGTTTTTGGTCATTCCGAACCGCACGTAAATATTGTACAAGAACGTCATCACTAAGTAATTAGTTGGTGATGCAGGTGGGGCTGGTGGTGCTGCTGCAGTCGACGTCGGTGCTGGGGCACCGGCGGCGGCGCGGCGCGGCGGCGCGGCTGGCGCTGTCGGAGGCGGAGCGCGCGGACCGCGAGGCGGCCGCCGCCGCGCACCACTACCGCGTGCACGACGAGCTGCAGGCCTGGTTCGCGCGCGACGCGGCGCTGGCCGCCGTGTCGGTGGGCTGGGAGGGCGGCGTGCACGCGGCCTCGTGCGGCCACCACCTGCACCTGCGCTGCCTGCACGCCTACCTGCGCACGCTGCACGCGGGCGCGCGCGCCGCGGCCGGCGTGGAGCGCGGCGAGTACCTGTGCCCCGTCTGCCGCCAGCTGGCCAACGCGGCGCTGCCGCTGGCGCCGCGCGCGCCCCGCCCCCCCGCGCCCGCGCCGCCCCGCCCCCCCGCGCCCGCGCCGCCGCCGCCGCTGCGCGACCTGCTCGCGCTGCCGCACCCCGCGCCGGTCAGTACGCACACACACACACACGCACACACTCAGCCACGTGGGACGGCCCCACGCTTCTCCACGGTCTTCTATCTTGTGCCTATTTGGACTAATCCGAACTGAAATTTGGAGATTGTCACACAACTTTCTTCCTCATAAATCCAAGTGATATTTTGTCCCAATTCATCTGCTAATCTATTAAAGAAGTAGGTATAATTTATTACTGTGTTTACACCTGTTTGTTTTGGTGATCGGTAAGTCCAAAATCATGTGCCCCAGAAACCTTTGAAACCTTTTTTTTTTTTTTTTTGTTTACCCAGTGGAAATCCTTTATGGATACCACGCCCGCCCCGGGGGAGGCAGGGTGGTTATGTGGGAGTCTCCGCCCTGCGGCGGCATACCCACTAAAACCACTGGGGTGTTCGGCATCCGCCTGAGATGGGGCAAGGTGGGGTCGCGTTAGCAATCGCCACCTCGCCCCGGCGATGGGCCCGATTAGGGCCCCCCGCGTATATGGAGGGGTGACCCTGTTCCCCAGGATCACCCCCCAGACAGTCAGTGTGGGGTCGTGCAGGCCGGGAGAGTCCCCCGACTCTCCCGGCAACCCCACTGCAGAGGAGCGAGGATACGGGCGAACCGCCTCCTCGCTCCCTCGTCTGCGCCGGAGCGGGTCAGATCGGGCGTCGTCCTCTTTGACCCGCTCCGCGGCCTCCTTCTGCGTCATCACCTCTTCGCAGAAGGAGACCCCGGCCTGCCACGATCTCTCCCGCCGAGCACGGCTTTCACCACGCTCGGCAACGAGAGATCCCGGCCTATGTAGGCCGAAAGCGTATGCCGCTGGGGGGCCCCATGCGGCACACGCTTCCAGCACTTCCCTCCTCCTTTCCTTGCACTCCCGACCGCAACCCACATGCGGCGAGGAGCACAAGGAAAACCCTCCTGGTGGCAGCAACGCCACCGTCCAAGCCATCACGCTGTGCCCTCTGCTAGTCAGAGGGACACGCGGACGGGCCCACCGTGTCGGGTTATTTGCCAGCGTGTGATAATACTGCATAAAAGCTGCAGTATTACCGCACGCTGTTGCCCAGGGTGCACCACGAGGAGGTTACCCGACCTAGCACCCCAACCTTTGAAACCTTAACACAAACCAACACTAAACATATTTGTACCGCCCCAGGCCCCGAGCAAGCTGTCGGAAGCGATGGGCAAGTGCATGGAAGACATGACGGCGACGGCGGGCGGCAAGCTGAAGCAGCGCTACGGCTCGTCCCCGGGCGCCATCTTCACGTTCGTGGCGTCCCTCGTGCGCACCAACCTGGAGTGCGAGCTCGTGCAGCGGGGGGGCACGCTGCTCACCACGCTCGCGCCGCGGTACAAGCCCCGGAACGAGTGCATAGGTGAGTGCAACCAATAAATAATAATTGGCTGTGACATACCATACAGACGGACGCACGAGTCTCGCCATGAGAGTTCTTCCCCGAAGGAGGTTCAGAACTCTAAAAAAAAAACCGTTGCTCTCCACTAGAATACCCTGTGTCGGGAATGCCATGGAACACACACAAAGATGAGGACAACTGACACCCAGACCCAGAACAGATATAATGGACGTGTAGGCATACTGTCTTCATCTTTGAGTACTGAATCTTTGGATTTGGTTTCGTATTCAATCTACGTTTCTGATCCGTACAGCCAGGGAATGGAACAGACTGCAGGCTACTTTGTTTTAGAAATATGATCTTAGGCTTTCCAAGGTCAGACTGAATAGGTATCTGTTTGGACTTACATGGATTTATTCTGTTTGTAAAAAAAAGTACTGTTGTGTGTGTAGTGTCTCACTTGAAAAAAAAAAAAAAAGTAAATGAGAACTTTTTAGTTCGTCAGTTGCTTTAAACATCGTTACCTCTATTTCAGTCCCCCTGCTCGTAGTAGCGGGCGCGCACACGCGAGTGCTCTGCAACGCGTCGGAGAACCTCGGCTCGCTCGCTCTGGAGACGTGGGACCTGCTGCAGCCGCCGCCGCTGCCGGTGTGCGAGGAGCCGCAGGCGGCGCCCTCGCCCCCCGCGCTCCGCCCCCCCGCTGACAAGCCCGTGCCGCTGCTGCTGAGAGACCCCCTGGCTTTGTTGATGCATTTCCTGCTGTTGGCGCCGCCTGATCCGCCTTATTTGGATATGCGTAAGTGTTGCGGACCGTAGTTGAATAGTAGCGGAGATGTAGGGTCGCCTTGAGATAGTCCTAAACCGGCTTCATTGATAAAGCAGTTGGGGTTTCGGTGAATGGATTCAGAAATAAGTAATGAGCACCTAGTTTTTAGGGATTCGTAGAAATTAGTTTTATCCGCTAGCTTAGAAACATGAAATTTGGAAGATATAATATGTATACAGTGATGTATAGGTAAAATAAAATGGTGCATATTTTTGCAACATGCTCGTTATAAGATATAATTGTGCATGTTTTGGGAAGTGCTCTTTCTGAATGTAACCTATTAATTAAATTCTTATGAAATCTTACAGCCTCATTAGTTAAAATTATTGTTGCTGGACCAATTTCAAATGTCCACGCTCTTAACTAATCATAACTTGATATCATAAGTTTTCAGGCAATATTTTTTTTTAATCTCCTACAGAGGACTTCACAACCATCGTAAAGTCGCTGTACGCGCTCACGTACTACCAGATCGTCTGCCAGTTCTGTGCAAATGCGACTGCCGAGGGTCGCGCCGCGCTAGCGGGCCCCGCGCGGCCCGGCGAGCCCGCGGGGCTGCGGTCCGCGGCGCATCTGCTGTTGGCAGCGCTGGCTGGATCAGATCTCTTCACTGAGGACGGAGTCGCCGGGACCTCGACTGAGCCACAACCGGATATAGGGCAAATGGAGAAAGAGGTAGGGAATAACATCTTCAATCAATTTATTGTCATTTTTTTTGTCTTTCAGGTTTTCTTGGCTATGAGGGATTAATAGCGCCTTGCTCTTTGACTCTCGTTTTTTTTTCTTCCGTTGTACCTCAGTTACGGTCTTCTGTTTTTCAGACAGACTGTAGTAGAATCTTGAATAACTGTTTGGTTACCCAAATTTTGTCAGATCGTTAAAGGTAGTGATTACCTACTCGGCGAAATCGTCTGCAAATGCTCTCGTTACTTTTTTGGTCCTTCGGTTTTTATCATACTTTATGAACAGTAAAGTTTTTTGTTACCACACTTTTTTTGGTTACTTTGTCTTTCAATAGACTCAGTACTGTAATGTAGTGTAATATCCATATTCTCTTCCAGCTACAAACCCTGCTTCTTCCGTTCCTGCGCGTGGCTGCGCTGCTGAGGCACCACCTGTACGGCAGCGAGCTGCCCGATATAGAGACGCCGAGGCAGGAGTTCGTGCGACTCGCCTATTACTTGGAGCTGGTCACTGAGGTGAGGGGAAGCCGTTGCACTGCTGATATTGGCCATTATTAAAAAAAAAACAAGTTTCTGAGTGAAGACTTACTGAGTGACTGATATATAACGCACAGTCTAAAAGTCTAAACTAATGGTCGTAGGCATGAAATTTAGAGAATTTATTTACGTAGATTTTTTTCTATTCTACTTTTAATGAGGTAAAAAAGTAAAATATGAATATGAAAGCCCTTTGTTTTTGAACTTATAGTTGTGAAAATTAGGATTTAAATAATTCATTAAAAAAATGTTGTTGGCAATATTTCTGACGAGATGCCTTAAAAGTGAGTCTCTTCTCTATAGAAACGGGACAAAAACAATTAGATACGAGCGCTTAAGTTGTTGTGTGATGCGGAATAATGTTGGAGTGAGACTCTTTCATTCATAAATGTACATTAATGTACTCATATTTAAATGATTAGAAATTGAACAGATGTTTCTGTGAGCTCAGGGCATGGAGTGGAGCTCGTGGTCGGCGGGGCGCGCGCTGGACGCCGTCTCGCAGGGCGCGGCCCGCGGCTGGGCGCGCGCGCTGGGGCAGGCGGCGGCGCGCGCGCAGCTGGCCGTGCGCCGCCTGCTCAGCTCGCTGCACGTGGAGTGGACGGGCCCGGCGCTGCTGGCGCTGCCCCGCGACTACGACCGCCTGTTCACGTACTACCACGAGCGCGTGTGCCTGCAGTGCGGCGCCGTGCCCAAGGAGGCGTCCGTGTGTCTGCTGTGCGGCACGCTGGTGTGCCTCAAGCAGCCCTGCTGCAGGCAGCACCACAGGGCGGAGGCTGTGCAGGTGACTCACTATGACTACCTGTCTCTATTGTTTTTAGCTAGCTGATGGTTGCGACTTTGTGCCCGGTGCTGCTCGGCCTTGGGCCTCGTATGTTCTGAATATAGTCTTCAGAATTCAGGGATAGTTAATATAGCTTGTCATCGGTGGAAGTTTCAGAGATTACCCTCTACAAACATACATACGGATTTTGTAGGTTTTATAATTTCTTTTTGTAGAGTGTAGCTTTGATTAAAAAAAACTATTTGGCCGTTTGAAGAATATCAATTCTTTTCTAGTCGAGGTTTTTTTTATATTATTATATATGTACTTCTATTTGTTACCAGAGGGAAAAGAGGAGAGTTATAATTTTGACCTGTTTGTACTATGCATGCATAATATATAATATTATATAGGGTCATTCATAAAGGGTATGCTAAGCCGAAAAGGGCTCATAGTACTCATTATTATGAACAACTTTTACTACGGGACCAACCCGAAATTCGCGAAAAAAAAAAATTACGTGTCCCATAGAAAAATGTCAATGACACTCGACAAAATGTATGGAACAGCTGATTTTTTAATATCAAAACAGCGGAAACTAGCACCAAAATGTTTTTTTTTCGTGGTCAAGTCACAGTTTTTTTAATTTAATTTATGTCATACATATACATATAGGTGTATATTAAAGGAATGCTTTGTTTGTCAGCACGCGATGGAGTGCGGCGGCGGCACGGGCATATTCCTGGTGGTGACGTCGACGTACATCATCGTGATCCGCGGCCGCCGCGCCTGCCTGTGGGGCAGCCTCTACCTCGACGACTACGACGAGGAGGACCGGGACCTTAAGTCAGTATACCTATCTTATTCTTCTCGTTCGGAATGGAGGCGATAGGTCCCTCAAAGGGTGCATTGTTGTGCGTTTTCCCTTGCCAGCGATTACCCGAGCCAACTCAGCTCCTTAAAATAACGGAGCGAGGCTCTGGGCCGCTGGAACAACTGCTCTAGTGGCAAAGATGGTCTATACTTATATTAGACACTCTGAACTCTAGGTCTTCACTACTGGTGAAAATTACGAGTCTTAATCCTAATAAACATCCGATTCAAATGTCCAGATCTTAAAATGATAACTTTTTGACCATCTGTTAAAGCGTATATTTTCAGATGAGTAAAAAAGCTATTTCGTAATGTCATTCGGCAACTTCGTACTAATAGGAAAGGGTAAAGAAGTAAGGGACCGAAAAGGGGTCGTAGCACTCATCATTTAAAAAAAAATACTATGACGACAAACCTAAAACTCGAAAAAAAAAACAGCTGTTTCATACATTTTGTTAGGTATCATTGACATTTTTCTATGCGACAGCTGTTTTTTACCGCGATTTCAAGGTTGGTCCTGTAATAAAAATTGTGCAAAATGAGTACTACGTATGACACTTTTTCGGCTTAACCTTTTCATTATTTGTGACTATGACCTTTTCCTTATGGCCGTGTACACTGTACATGGTAGCCCCGCTGCTTGCGATCCTCCTGTAGGTTGTCCGTGTTCCAGGCGCGGCAAGCCGCTGTACCTGTCGGCGGACCGGCTGCAGCTGCTGCAGGCGCAGTGGCTGGCGCACCGCTTCGACCACACGAAGCGCACGTGGGTGTGGCACCGGGACTCACTCTGACCTGCCCCGGGCCCCGACGCGCCCGTCCTCCTCTTCCGCAACATTCTCCGACTCAAAATATCCCTCCTCATATTTTTAATCGAGATCGTAGCGGTGGGCTACCGTATTGTCGCGCACTTTCTTCGACGTTTGCGTATTCCGTAGAATACGGTTATCTTACGGTCGGGCTGTGAACTGATTGTCTCGAGCACTGCACGTTTGTTTCTTCTAGAACTAGTTTCTCAGATTGTAAAACGAAAATTGTCGGCGTCCTGAATGTCGAAGTAAACCGAAATGTATACCGTATTGGAAATTAAACTAGTTTGTACCGGAATTCTAAATAATATTCGACCTTATGAGCCTCGGTACTGTATCCCAGCTGTCAAATAGCTTTCTTTGACGGTACTGCCGTAGTTATATCGAGCTTGTTGTAGTTTAAAAATATGTTACGATTCGACCTCTTCCAGCTAATTTTTGAACATTGTTTAGAAATCTTTTTAATACTTAAATTAGGTGTCGGCGCTGCCGTTGCCAGTCGACTTATCTTGACCGCTAAGATAGATCGAACGTGGGCACTGTTACGTGTGAAGAACAGCTAAGATCCTTTGTGGTAGGACATGTAGCCACATTGACGGTACGTGGTCCCTTGAGGCCCTCTTACCTTCAATAAAAGAGAACATTTTGAGAAATGATCATTTCAAATCTTGCCGTTGGAATCCTCTTTTATTGCCTGATTACGTGAGCTGTCAGATTTGCTGTCAGATTGGTATGGCGCTCTCCCGCTTGCACCGTGCGTGGTTGCGTGGATAGCGCTGTTTCGAGTGGCAGCTACCGTAATAACGCTGCAAGTCGTCCGGACGTTCAGTAGATGTTGCTAGGGCTGTGAATATGTATCTACTACTCTTGACGCGATCACGACTTAGATTTTAAAATATTTATTTTTTCATATTTTTAAAATAAATAGGTTAGATACTATTACCTATTTATGTTAGCGGATAACCTTTTCGTAGTCTCTAAATTGTAGGGTTTGCTTTCGAAATTAAATGAACTGCTTTCGAAACTGGTATAGAGTAACGATAGACTAATTCACAAAGTAACGTGATTGTATTGTATGAAGATAAAATTAATTATTTTATTATAGTACTTACTAGCTATCTCTTTTTTGAATGCAGCAAATTTGAGTAGAATTACTAACTTAGATTTTGAATCTTATTTTTAATTTTTTGTCTGTTATTTTTAATATAAAATAAGGTAGAAAACAATGTTTATCCCTAACTGAATGCCCGCGTCTTTGTACGTGGTAGTTTAGGGCTGAAAAGGGACCAAGTTTCGGCCTTCGATCTTGCAAACGTTACGGTCAACAAAAGTGACGAAGTCCCACACAAACTTTCACCCTCAAATCAAAGCCCCCGGATGAGATTAATTTTCCAAAATCTTTTCTTAGTGTGTTTTAATCCTGTCTTGTTAATCGTTTGAATAAACATATACTCCAAATATCAAGTTTGCGTCCAGCTATTTGGGCTGTAAATCTGTAACTCAAAAGCCTTTTATTCATAATTGATTTATAAAATTCTAAATGTAAACAGTATATTGTAAACAGAATTAATTTTATAAAATCTTTGACAAAAATTGTTTGACATTGCTGTGAGACTGGCCATATTATCCTATTTCTCAAACATTGGAAAAATATGACCAGCCCTTGTAATATCAACTTAGAATCGGCTTCTAGCGAGCAAGTGACGTGGCATTGTTTAACAATACCATGATATATGATGTTCGTTTTTAACTCGTTAAAGCAATAATTCAATAAAAAAAACAGTTTACAGATTCCTGTAATGAGTTGACTTACGAGTACGTTATAACAACAGGAACATTTGATTCGTAATTACTTTAGAAATAATGATAATATTATTTCGAAATTGTAATTTTAAATAGCGCCTCTCAGGAAGGCTTTATTATTATGGTGCATAGAAACTAGTGATCTGTTTTTACTGTCGCGTGCAATTAATCAATCTTTATCTTCTATCGTATTTTTATAAGTTTTCAGAAGTACATATAACATTTTCATGAAATTAGAGTGTATGTAGTTTTAGAAATTTATAGTGATTGTAACTTTTAAGATAGATTGGCTTTTTTAAAACAACGAATGTGAATTTTTGATTTCATTTAGCATTATTTAACTCATTTTTTTACAATGGACTTTTATTAGTTTTGAGTAAATTATTTTTACTGAAATAATTATGGTTTGACAAGTGTGTAATAAAACTTATAACTCGTCACTTGGAGCTGTGAAAATGTCACTCATGTAAAGATCCCTGGAAGCGAAGGTTTTGATCGCTACAAGTGTTTGATTATAATAATTGTATTATATTTAACTAAAAGCCGATGAAATGTTTAAGTAAATTTTTGGTTAATCAATGGCCTTGATTTCACGAAAAAGTTACTCCACAAAACTTAGTGCTTTTGCTGTCTTCTACTAATGAAAACATAAGAGATTGCATGCTTTTTAGTGCTATCAAATAAGTCAGATCTTAAAGTTTTCGAAACAAGCTTGAACAGAACCGGAGCGGGGTCACAAAGTTAGTGTCGCTAGTGAAATCTATTTGGCAGGACTAAAATTCATGCTCTCTCACATTTGTTTCTATTAGTAAAAGACAGCGATAATGTAAATCTTGTTGAGTGAGTTGACATTGGAATCGAGGCCAGTATTTCGTTTTGTTTTATACGTTTCACGATGAGCACTATTTAGTTTTATGGTGATTATTATAATTATGTTCGTTGAAAGTACATTATCACGCATTGACCGCCGCTGCACCGACCGCGATATTGTTAACACATGTATGTATATTGTTCTTGTATATATTTTATCATTAAAGTTGTTGATATTTCAAACTGGGTTGTTTTACTTGTTTTTTATGATGAAAACACTTTCATAAGCTCATGCTGTTTTTACTCCTTGACTGGTAAAATCAGCCAAAAGGCTTCTTAAAACATGGTTACTTTCTGTGGGTTTATATATATATAACCTTTATTGATAAAGTAGGTTGTAGGTATTAGATACTGGTAACCATAGTACATCAGACCATGCTGGTTACGAAGAACAAAGGTTTAGCGAAACCATTAACTATCATTAACTATTGAGGCGATTTGGTACGCATGCGCAGGTGTGGGTACGCATCAACAAGAGCACATTTTACTGCAGTTAGCGTTGTCAACCTACGTAAAGATGATAGGTATGCGAGGGTGGGGGCACTTTCAAGTTTCAGTCAAAAACAAGGATTCTGTTAAAAGTTTTATTGTACATCAACTATGATTTGTTTAGAGGTAGAACAGACTACTCTTAAATTAAACTGCTAACGTGTTAACTATAATAATAAAATAGTTATTTTTAATCGCCGCGTTAATATCATTCAATAGGCGGAGTGAGTAACCGAAATAACGCAAAAATATACATCTATTCCAAACATTTTGACCGCAATACCTATCCGGGCATAGCTGCCTGCACTTAGTCGATAATAAATCTGTTATATACATCGTCAGAAATTCGTACATAGTATTCAAGTTTATACAAAATAAATATATCTCTTTCTGAATCTACATTAATCATCCTATTATTTATGAAACTGAAGCTTCTATGCCCGAACGATATCCGGTATTACTAAGTTTCCATTACTAATCGAAAAAAATAAAATAAAGATTTTTATCACAGAAACAATAAATACTATCAAACAATAAGATGGCAACTAATATTATGCACCGCATTACAAGAACTAAACAATAGTTTATTCGACACGATTTGATTAAATATGCGCTAAAAACATTATTACCCTTTTGGGCAGTCAGAAACTAAAATGTTTTGTCTAACACAATGCCTTGTTGAAGTCATAAAAAATGTAGCATCCCTAAGCACTGTAAAGTAATCTTTCGTCCATCTAGTCACCGAAATCGCATGGTTTCTTTTGATAGTTCTCAGTGCATGTGCTGTGCATTATCAAAGTAGAGATTTTTCAACCGGCATTCTACGGGAGCTATGTTTTCTCCTATAATAATATTATTCGTAGACTACTTCATTTATTAGTGCTGTTTCGGCCCCGCATAGGGTAGCTACGCAGCGTTCAGTTTTTTTGGATACCAATTAGGAGTACATAAAAATACTTCTTCGAAAACATTGTCTTAGACCAAACCAAAGTAATCAATATTAAAATTTCATACCCTACAAATTCGAATACGAAATGTATTTCTATAATCGATGAAATACTCTTCAAAATAAAACATTAAAAATATAAATACCTAATGTTATCAGTTACTTATTCTTTTGCAAAATACACAATTAAATATCAAAATAAATATTTGACTTATTTTATGGGAATGTTATTTTTCGAACCAATACAAAAAAAAATACAACTATTCCTGCCTGTTTTTCATATTACAAGAATATTTCATGTAAAGCGTTTAAGTAGAGTTGAGGTCCTCGCACACCATAACGACTCAGTCACGACTCAAATATCAGACTTATAAAAAATGACACTAGGCTAGCTCACATTAATTATATCAACCAGTTTATTCGTTTTAGGTATGATGGCAAAAATAACAGATAAAATGACAAAATCGATGACATTCAGCGTTTTGGGAATGTGTGAGCAAAAGTGGTAAATTGTTAACTGTTTTCTACAAATGTCATCGTGAATAGGTACTTTTGCCCCACCTGCGGAGGTGAATCCATACTGACGTAAGGCAGATTGTTGTTTTGAATAGTGAACGAAAGTGACAAAATGGCATTATTGGCGAAATTCTCAAACTGAACATTAACAACAATTTCGCACATGCCACCAACGTTATTGTAGCCAAAACGAACGCGCTGAACGGGTACTTTTACGCCAAGTGCGTTGTTTAATGACATGATTTAAAGCTTTCAGTTAAATGTTTCAATTTGAGTGGAGTCGGTATTGAGTCGATAAGTTGAGAAAGCACCTTCAATTCAATTTTAAGTTACTTAAGCTGCTTCTATAAGAAAATAATAGCTTAAAATATAATAACATCTATGTGAAACGACGTACACGTCGGTTTATAAACGATCTTCTTAGTATTAGCGACCACTGTCTAAAAGATACGTGAATGGTCAATATTGCCATACTAAAAAAATTAAGTACATAAATCTTACGAAATAATCTGGTCGGAAAAATTATATCCATAGTTGGAAATCTCGTTCGACAGAAAATTTGATACCAAATAAAAAATATCATACTAATAGAACAGTACGTATTTTCCGTTACTTACGGCGTATTCTAATAGACTTAACTAGCGTTCCTATAACGACATGGCAATATTAGATCATTTCACGTACAAATCACACAATATGCAACTCCAATACACTTGGCATTTCAAAAACTGGTAAAAATGTTACAATACAACACTTTCACAAGAAACCTGATCGTACTAAAATAACACCTTACTATATACACGTTAATATTATACTCATGTATGTAGATACAACTTCTAAAAAACTTTTTTGAACACATTTTCAATAAGATATGGGACAGTTTTTACTTTATTTTACAGTATAAGACGTAACTCAGGAATAAGCTGCGGTAAAAACGTCGTCGAATATAGTTAACTGTTTCCTAAGTTATGCCTTATACTGATCATTTTTAATCTAAGTGCTCAATGCCACTGAACGCTTGTATGGCACAAATTAAATACATTAAGTATATTTTGCACCTTAAGAAAACTAAAAAATAACGCAATGTTTAGGCAAGCAGAACCTAATATAAATATTTACCAATAGGCCGATGTTACACGTTTCTACAAAGCATTCATTACGTATATAAGTGCGACTTTTCAATACATTTTTATATATTTTTTCTTTAAATAATAAATTCGTACAAACTAACTCATATTTTATGAACTAAACTAAATGTATGTATATTATGCACAGTTAAAATTATTATATTAGCACGCTATTAATATATTCTTTATAATAATATACACTATACTGGTCATTCTGAGATCTGTTCGACACCAATCTGGCTCCAATACTGTAATCATTTGTTTCTAAAGTTTACTCTTTAAATTCCATTATTTAAGCCTTTGCACATCATTTTGACTCAATATTAAACCCACTCAAAGAAGAGCATTGAAATATAAGCCCATGTTGCACATTTAGCAGAAATTCTAAGTGACAAACACGACTCGTCGTCCACTCAAAACTTTACAGTGCGAACCAGGGCATAAGTCAACGCGCCACCTCGAGTCGAGTCGCGGTTGAGTCTATGCGGTGTGCGGAGGCCTTTATACACACTACTTCACACCTACAGTAGTCAGTATCAGGAATCTAGTTTTTTTTTTCTAAATTAAATAACTGTCGATGGACTTTTTTAAATCCTTTTGAACAATTTGCTTCTATATTTTAATTGTACTTGTATAGACATTATATGATGCACTAAGGTTACGGTATGGTTTTAGTGTGAAAAACAAATTATAAGCAGTTAATTTCTTGCCCGTTTTAGAATTTACATTTGACATTTTCCGATTTATATATCTTTTACGTGAAATACGGAGCAAAGCTATAAAGGCAAATGGCATATTCGATAGCATAAGTACAATTTTTACTGAACACATTACACGCAGTAAAACGGTTCAAAGTTTGGGCAACAGGAAAAATATGACGAAGCTGCCTCGCAGAACTAATATAACAATAAATTATGCCAAACGGCAAACTTGCGCGAAAATTATGCAAAGCTTCCGCAGAGCAACATCAGCGGTATACATGTTCATTATTTCTTAGTTCTACTCATAATTTGTTACAAATATTAATTATTTGCGATATAATTTTATCTTTGCTGGTATTTTATCAAATTTAACAAATACTGCGATTCATTTCAGTCATCGATTAAAATACGCCAATGTTGGCTACCCATACACCAAACTAGAAACAAATACACGAGTAAACTAAGGAACATCTCAATTTTGTGTTTCACAGTAATTGTGGTTAAAATTAATATTACTGTACTTTGCATGAAAATTTAAGTGTGTTAGTTCACGACCCACTTTAAAATGAATAGAATATTGAGGTCACTTAAAACACCTGTTTTTTTTCCAACTTCTTCATCTGCAAAATATTATACGAAAAGTTGGTGCATAGGAGAACCTTTATTAGTTTTTGATGTACTATATATAACATTAGTAGACAGATATGTCGTTCAAATATGTTAGCACTGTTGGACTCGATTGTTGTAGATAAAGCTACTAACATCCCTTAATATTACAACAACAGCATAATATTGTATAAACGAACACACGAAGGCTGATATTCAGCCGAGTATAAAATTCGCGCATAAATCGATACCAAATAGAACTTTGTCCAAACAATTTATCGATACTCTGTAAGTACATCACTAAGTAGCTCGGGCCAGCCAAGGTGTCTCTAACTCTGTCGCGACAAGGTCCGTCTCGATTTCGATTTCACGCGAAGTTTCGAAACATCGTTTACTTTAATCGAATCGGAACGTTTAATTTTTGTTAAATTTCAAGACTGACCACTATTTTCCTTTCGCGCTAGATATAATCGATTCCTTAAAATATCATCACCGCGTCTATATCCATCTATCGATTTAACATTCGATCGAACCCATACGGTACGTAACATTTCAAATATACAACATATTTCCAACAGATTTTCGACCTTACTCCCATTGATATAAAGCCGAGCGAAACCACCATCAACATCATAATTGCAACCCTGATTAAAATAAATTTGATATTATTAAATGATAATAATTTTTTCGTAGCTCAAAAACGCGAGAACGGCACGCACCACGGTGCGTATAAACGTAAAATTTATTTTTCGTAGCCGATTCAGTTCAAAAGCCTTATAGCCTTCGACGCCTCAATGTAGATAGTTTCTTACGTTCATTTTCGTAGCAAACTATGTCGAGCCGGAGCTCGGAGGGCCGCACGCGACGAAGGCGCCGGCCGGCCGAGCAGTCTCGAGCGAGCCTCTCGGCCACTCGAGCTCGGTGAGCGGGCCGGCGCGGTGGCTCGGGGAAGGCTCGAGTGCGTCTCGCGGCGAGCCTCTCGGCCACTCGTTTTGATTGAGGTCGCGGCTGCAGGGGGTGGGGCGGTGTTATAAGATGTCGTGGTGCCAGTAGGGCGGGTCGGGCGCGGCCGGCGCGGGCGCGGCGGGCTCGGGCTGCGCCGGGCAGTCGCACTCCACGCGCTGCACCACGAAGTTCCCGTAGTCGTCCGTCAGCGCCGAGTGCCGCAGCGCGCCGCACGCGTGCCGCAGACAGCCGCCGCTCCACCACCGCTCTACACATAAACACATACACCATTACACCACACCACACGATGAAAACTAACGTGGTTTTGACACGTTTTGTTTTACATATTTTTTTTTAATAAACGTTTCATTCTCATAGCTCTCCCCACTAGGATAAATCCTGTGCTCTTAGCACCACATACATAATCGTGACGATTATTTGTATGATTCATGTCTCTAAACTTATCTATAAAATGGGTAAAAGTTTGTGCTCACTTACCAGAACACTTCTCCATAACAATTTTTGTCGTAAACCTACGTTTAGACAACACAGCTTTTAGGCCTCCTTTTTTAAATTATCCATTCTCTATAATCATATATAGTGATAATGCCTGCTCACCTCTGCTAATGTCAACATCGTTCATCAGTTCTTCATTCATTAAGGCTGTTAGCGCGTCATCGGTTTGTGAATCTGCAAATACAAAAATAATGTTGACTTTAGAGCCAATTTTTGAAATATAGCTGTTACCGAAGTAACATTCAGGGTTTTACTTCTTAATTCTGTCTTGTTTTTGCATGTAACATTTTACATCAGCAAAAAGTTGTCAAAACATTTAACAGTAATTAACTTTAAACAGTATTTTTTTTTTTATTCTATTAAGTGACAATGAAATCGCCTGCCTGATTTTAAACGTCAGGTTTGCCCATAACATGTCTGCGCCACTCAGAATTTTGAATTCTTAGAATTCAAGACCCTGCACGGCACAGCACTACGCTCATCACTTAGAGATATAAGATGTTTGATCTCTCATTTATTTTTGTCTCGTGTAATGGCTGCCACCCCACCTGTCTCCTCCTTAATGATGATCTCCTCCTTGATGGTGACCCCGGGTATGGAGGGCGAGGTGGGCGTGGTGGGCGTGGCGGGCGGCGTGGGCCCCGCGTCCACCGCGCCGGCTGCCTCGCCGCTGCTGTTCGAGCTGCACTCCGGACTGTATGGCGCCATCTGGAACATCAGAAGTGGGATAAGATTCTAAATTCAATTTATTTTGCGTGTGGGCCTAGCTTACAAACTTCAGCAGCGTACATACTTATGTCAGCGTACAAGCGGGTACTTAAATTACTAATTACTGATTTATTCTGTTTTGGTTTTTGGTTAGTTGTACCAGCGGCCCAGAGCCTCGCTCCGTTATTTTGAGGTGCTGTATTGCCAGGGTTATGTCTGGCGGGGGTCACGCACAATGTAACCTTTGCGGGGTGCCAATGCGGGACCTATCATCCTCAGATAGAATAAGAAGATTGTCAGTGCATAGTGTCTAGCGCACATCAAAAAGCGCCTAAACAACTCAAGCGCCAATGAACCTTGACTAGTAAAATATATATTAAGACGCTAATATGTGAAGTCCAGGCAAATGTGTGGCAGAAATTTGTTGACCCTAATTTCCTTGTAGCCGATTGGAATTATTCAAAGAACTCAAATTTGGTCTGCCTAGCGTGATTCCAGTTTGGGGACTAATGTTAATTATAATTATAACCAAGTGTTTTAAAGCCATGCTAGTTTCCATAGTAAAATCATCCACAGCCTTTTCTCTCCCACTGCTGGGTCTTTGTACCTTTGTCCTTTGGCCTCTGTCTTTATGCCATTTATCTCGGTCCCATGCCAATCGTTTTTGTTAATCATTCATCATCATTCTTAACCTTTAATCTTCCCACTGCTGGAATACAGGTCTACCCTCAAAGGAAGATCAGACCATTTTCCACCGTGCTGGCCATGTGCGGATTAATGGATTCACATAGGCCATAGCCTTCTTCTCCAGAAGTACGCAGGTTTGCTCACTATATATTCTTTCACCGAAAAGCCAGTGGTATGTAAATTCGTACATAGGTTCCAAAGAACTCATTGTACGAGTCGGGTTCTGAACCCACCACCTTTTTGTTAATATTTCAATAATAGTACTTGTAACATTGTCACATACTCTCAAACTCCTGCGTCGTCTCGGCGCCACCTCTGCCATTTTGTAGCTAGTGTCCATAGCCCAGTAAGATCCTTTGCCGGGGTCGTCTTTACTTCTCGCAACTTTCATGAAGCACTTATTTAGGGATAAGTTATGTCTTATCGAATTCTGCAACAAAATTCATAAATAAATGGATAGTTTGATGAATAAAAAATATTAAATATTACAAATTGGTTTTTATTTCTGTACCATTTTATTTAGGGTATGTAAAATTAAATAACATTAAAGTCGCTAAATAAAACTAAAACTAAAAGACAACTGCAATGACATGATACATTTTAAGTATATGAAATATAATTATCTACAGTATCATAACAGCCTGTTGCACATGCCGGTTGTCATCATGACTAAAATATTATGTTGAATGGCATACCTGTAGCCAGTATAATAATACATAATTATAGATAATAACTAATAATAATAATAATAATAATCATTCTTAGTTACATGTATGAAACAATGGGCCACAGTCCTTCGTCAGCCAGGCGGTGGAAGCGGCTTCTTTAGTCTACAGGACTTGATAAGGATAGAGCGAGGTATTTTCCAGGGTGACAGTCTGAGCCCATTGTGGTTTTGTCTGGCCCTGAATCCTCTTAGCACTTTGCTGAGGGATTCGGGGTTAGGCTATCGGCTTCGCAGACAGGGTGAAATCATTTCTCACCTTTTGTACATGGATGATCTCAAGCTGTTTACACCGAAACACCAAGACTTGATGGAACTGCTAAAAACAACAGAGGTTTTCAGCAGCGCCATTAGGATGGAGTTCGGTGTAGATAAGTGTGCGGTCATGCGTGTACAACGGGGGAAAGTTGTAGATTCTCCGAATCTTCAACTTTCTGAGACGATGACTATCAGATCTCTCTCCGAGGCCGAGACCTACAAATACCTCGGTATGTCAGAGTCATTGGGTATATCGGCAGTGGACATCAAGAAATCAGTGAAGGAACGCTTCTTCTGTCGTCTGACAAAAGTGCTTAACAGCCTTTTGTCCGGTGGCAACAAGGTGCGTGCCTTCAATGGTTGGGTGATGCCGCTGCTGATATACTCCTTTGGCATACTGAAGTGGACTCAGACTGAGCTGGACGCCCTGGACAGGAGGGTCCGTCAACTGCTCACTTCGCATCGCATGCTACACCCACGTTCGTCTGTCATGAGACTGTACATTCCGCGGAAGTGGGGAGGTCGAGGCTTTTTAAATGCTAAGACCCTCCACAACCGCGAAGTCTGCAGTCTTCGGGACTTTTTCCGAAACAGTGGACGTGGGATGCATTGTGATGTGGTGGCAGTTGACAGAAGCCTCACGCCGCTCTCCTTGGCAAACGAGAACTGGCGCAAACCATCAGTGCTCAGCACCGAGGACCGCAGGGACGTATGGAAGGGCAAGGAGCTGCACGGGCGGTTCTACCGGGCCTTAACAGGGTCCGATGTGGACCTGCTCGCGTCGGTGGCCTGGTTACGCTTCGGTGACCTTTTTGGGGAAACCGAGGGTTTTGCCTGTGCAATTGCGGACGAAGTTATCAAGACGAACAACTATCGGAAATATATCCTGAAGGACGGTACGGTCGACATATGTCGGGCATGCCACCGTCCCGGAGAGTCACTCAGGCATATTACTTCCGGTTGTTCGCATCTTGCTAACGGCGAGTACTTGCACAGGCATAACCAAGTTGCCAGGATCATACATCAGCAACTTGCCCTTCAATACGGCCTTGTCGAATCCGAGGTGCCGTACTATAAGTATGCACCAGCGCCAGTTCTCGAAAATGGTCGTGCTTTGCTTTATTGGGACCGCTCTATTATCACGGACAGGACTATTATAGCTAATAGGCCTGATATCGTGATAGTCGACCGATCCCAACGCCGGGCAGTGCTCGTCGACATCACCGTCCCACATGACGAGAACCTCGTGAAGGCCGAGAAGGACAAGCTCAGTAAGTACCTTGACTTGGCACACGAGGTTACCGCTATGTGGGATGTTGATTCGACGATCATTGTCCCGATAGTCGTTTCGGTGAATGGGCTTATAGCGAAGAGCCTCGACCAACATCTGAAGAGGCTCTCGCTAGACGGTTGGGTCAAGAGTCAGATACAAAAGGCGGTAATTCTTGACACGGCCCGCATTGTCAGGAGATTCCTCACTCTGCAGCCTTAACCACCGGTAGCTTGGGCCCTGCCCCGCTGCCGGCGGCACCCTAGTTTTTAAATTTTTTATAATGTATTGTTTTTTTTTTTTTTTTTTTTTTATGCTACCTCTATATTGTAAAAAGTTTAATAATTAAGAAAAGTAAATAAATATCTGAATAATAATAATAATTATAGATAATTAGATTTTAAATAATCTGATTTTAGACATGAAATGTGCAGCAGACGCAGCGTGGGGCTGCAAACTGGTTACAAAAATGCACATGCTATGAAGTATTATACTTCGCACTTTGTCCTCGAAATTAGTATTAGTAGATATTATATACACATGTAGTTTCGCTAGGTGACACCACTCTTTGCACTAATTGTTGAGAGAATGTAGGTAGAATTAAACAAGTTAAAATATCCGAGGGTAGATATAACCCACCTCGCCATTTTGTCGTTCTTATTCTTCATTCGCAATTTAGTGCTCAACCACTCCGGACACTTTCAATTCAACAAAAGTATAATACTTAGTGTTCTTTTTGTTATTCAAAAAATACCTAAAAGAAAACGCTCGAAAGCTGTCAAAGAAAACCGCGGAATTTTAATGCGTAAAATTAAAAAATTAAAGTGAAAAGTGACGTTTCTAGTAGTGATTCCGAGGACTCATTGGAGCAACGGATAATAGTACGAAGTACAGTAGGTACATCGACAAGGTATGTAGTGGTATTACTATGTATTCATTACCTTAATAATTATAAAGCAAAGTTCATAAGAATGCAACCGAGATCGCCAGCGGTGCTATTTCGCCGCATTCGATATTGTTATCAGTTGGAACTGATAACCTCTGGCACGGGGCAGCCTTAAAGCCTATTAATCTGTCAATGCAACCGAACTAACCATCAGGGTTTTTTCACCGCATACGACATTTTATCAGTTGAGACTGATAACCTTTTTCTCTTAGCTGGCACCGGGCAGCCTTAAAGCCCATTAATCTGTCAATGCAACCGAACTAACCATCAGGGTTTTTTCACCGCATACGACATTTTATCAGTTGGGACTGATAACCTTTTTTCTTTTAGATGGCACTGGGCAGCCTTAAAGCCCATTAACCTGTCAATAAATGCAATCGAACTAACCATTGGGGTTTTTTCACCGCATACGACATTTTATCAGCCGGGACTGATAACCTTTTTTCTTTTAGCTGGCACTAGGGCAGCCTTAAAGTTCAATTATTATCTCAATGAATGCAACCGAACTAACCATTGGGGTTCTTTCACCGCATTCGACATTTTATCAGTTGGAACTGATAACCTTTTTGCTGACACTAGACAGCCTTAAAGTCCACTAATCTGTCAATGAATGTAACCGAACTAACCACCGCGTTCAAAATTTGATCAGTTACTCGAAACTGAAAACACAATAACTTTTAATCATTTACTTTGAGCAAAATTTTAAGACCTTTGGACTTGTTGTTATTAGGTATATAAACTAAACGTATATTATATAAGGTTAAAAACCTATACTTACAAGTCAATATCGACTCATTCCTGAGTCACCCCAACCAAACCTGGGCCCAGACGACTGAATCCCAGAGCCTCCAAATCACGTGACTGTATAGGACGTTGATAATTTCGGCGCAGATCTCGTCGACACTTATGGAGGTAAAGCGGCGACGGTCCCTATAGTTACCAGTAACTTAGTATAGTTAGTATTTGCGATCTCAGGACCGCAAATAATATCGCGGACATAATTGTCGACGATCCAACTTCATCGACAACAGAACCTTTAAAATTAGATGAAGAGGTACTGGAGGTTTTGGGCAAACACCCGATAATCACAATGAAAATTGCAAACGACACCCGTTCAGAGTTAGCAACCGCCTCAAATATATCGCGCCTGAAGGTTACATTATACAAATATTTTGACTAAGTACTCAATGCCTGCATGCTATGCCAGCAATTATGCTTGCACATCAATGCTCCACAGCTTAACCCTGAAACAAAAGCTGCCCTTCCAGAACGGCACTGAAACCGGACAAAGAAATCGAAGCCGAACAAAAACAAATGGCACGTGTTATATCATGCCTTGCTGAAGTTATATATGATCAAACGAACTTCAGAGTGAAGTTCGATCATTATTGTATGAATCGCTTCATTCGAAGATATGATTTAATTACCAACTGTAGTACCTCTATTTGCTAGGCAACTTCGCACAATTTTTAGAGACTTAAAACGATTTAGTGACTTGAAACGTATTTCCGGCCCCTCCTACCTAGTGTAGCCATCTTGTGTTTTACTCATTCTTTTAGAGTCAACTAGTAATGCAAAAGCTTTCTTATTAGGGCCTTTTGGGAGGGTGGGTGATCATATCTTCGAATGAAGCGATTCATACAATAATGATCGAACTTCACTCTGAAGTTCGTTTGATCATATATTGTATATTCATCGCTTCATTCTTCAGATATGATTTAATTACCAACTGTAGATGTTCAGAGCAGAAAGTTTTGCAATACTTAATCATATAAAAGCAATAACGTTAAATTATTATAATTTTTTTTTTTTTTTTTTACTTTTATACCCAACAAGATTTAAACTATTACGATAGTCAACTTCAGATCTTAATTTCTTATTAGCTGAAACGAATGCTTTTAGCATTCTAAGGTTAGAGAAATGTACGTACAATCAACCATAAACGCGTTTGTTATTTTGATACTAAATATCATTAATTAGTGTTTAATTACTAAGTAATTAATCAATTTTTCTTCGAGCAAATTCACCCTGGTTTATTGTCCGTTGATAAAAAACGAGCGAACGCGCCGGATGAGTTAGTCCAGCCTGCAGTTTTGCGGATGATGTCTATGCTGACTCCGGCGGAGCTCGCCGCCGATGTCGGCGCGTGCCTCGTGCTGTCGTCGACACCGCTCGCAGACAGGACTTGCTTCACCTATTGACAGATGGACTGTGTTGTTGCGGGCTTATGAGGCCTTTTGTATTTCAACAACAGTCTATCGATACTCGCAGTTCTTCTATTTCTAGTTTTAGAAAGGTAGTCTGAGAGAATGACGGCTGGGTAAACACTGGTATTTTCCCTGAAGTATGGCAGGAACAACACTCGTTGGTCCCGCCCAGGCCCGATGTTTTTATAATTTCAGTGATGTTAATTTTAGCGCTGCTATCGGAAAAAAAATATATTCAGAGGTGCAATGAGGAAAAGCGTCTGGACTCTGTGAGCAGTGCAAATTGCTAGTAGGACGACGTGCTTTTTTTTTTTTTTTAAGGGTAGGTACGTCGTCATTAGGAAACCGTATTGAAACATTATTTAACACTAACCGTGGATCCTAAGTGCTAGATTACCTCGGGTTTAGTAGGTTTTAATTTGTACATATCTTGCAAAAGACGCTTAACGTATTCATTTGGGCCTGCATTATTTCCGATTATAGCGGAAAAAGCGGACCGGTGGGAATTTAAAGTACCATACGAACAGCCGTTATTTAATTGCTTCGTCAGAAAGGTAAAGGACGGATGCCTCGAAGGTATATGTTCTCTTTGACGTTACAAAAACAGGCGCCAATGCTTCAGTGAAGTATTGTACTGTTTTATAGTCTGAGAACGATGACAGCATCAGCGTCATCGAGCCTGTGCTGGCGCTCCGTCAAATGAAAGACTGCCGCAGAGCTCTGCGGTAAACAGGATAAGGATCTTGTGTAAAGGATGATAATCCCTGAAATGAGATTGCAAAAGATATTTTTCGGGATTGAAATAAAGAACCCCTGTAACAATTAGGTTCTGCAATAATTGAAACCAAGGCTGTGTAGGCCAATAAGGGTATATTAAAATACAACTCAAAAGGAGCGGTCATCGATCATCAATGATTATTCTGAGGCATTTCAATATTAGGGAAAATGGCGGAAAAGCATAAACAAAATAAAAATAACTTGACTGTCAATCCAGAGAGAATGCATCAACAGATATAGCGTTGGAATCAAATCAAATCATCAATTAGCATTCTCTGGTAAAGTATTATGGGGAAGTGTCCATTCCGTATCTCGCTTCACGTTTCTTGATGCGGCGTCTGCGCAATTGTCTTTGGTATTTATGTATGATAATAATGTCCAAAGCCCGCGCTGCTTACACGACTGCCAAATATATCTGATCATGTTATTTAGATGAGGGTATTGTATGCCCCCCATTCGATTTATGTAGCTGGTTGCAGTAGCGTTACGAACGCGAAGCAATATGACGCAATTGGTTACTTTAGATAGATAGTTAAACCCTTCATTGTTCACGCCTTATATACTTTGTTGGCGAATGACTTTATGTCCAGAAAATAAGTAATTAAAGTGTCTTGCTTTCTAAGAGTGCTTTTACTTGCCATTGATAGTGTTGTTATTACAGTTCGCACCCCAGGCAGATCCGGATGCGTGCTTATAATAAAGTTAACATGGTTTTAATGTTTGATGTTTGATGCAGATCATTTTTAACACGCTTTTATTAGCTTCACCTGTATGTTTGTATGTTTGTATGTTTGTATGTTTGTATGTTTGTATGTTTGTATGTAACCGACTCCTTTGAGCGCGTTTTTGACCCACTTTAAACGGTCAGATTTCTTTCAAACTTTGTAGATATATCGAGGACCGATGACAATAC
Source organism: Alcis repandata (assembly GCA_949125135.1). Taxonomy (NCBI): domain Eukaryota; kingdom Metazoa; phylum Arthropoda; class Insecta; order Lepidoptera; family Geometridae; genus Alcis; species Alcis repandata. The sequence continues at coordinate 10,252,093 of OX421239.1, read as the reverse complement.
ACTAAACAAATCGTGTTTTTTAGTTTTTTTAACTATTAATTTGTTTAACACGCTTTTTCTATAAAGTTTCTTTAACTTTTAATACCGTTTAACTTACAAATGGTAATTTCGTCATTCGTGTCAGAGAACAGAGTGGCGCAGTGGAAGCGTGCTGGGCTCATAACCTAGAGGTCCCTGGATCGAAACCACGCGCTAGAAATCTTTTTGCTCAATATTTTTTTGTTACGCATCAATTTTATTTTATGAGGTCTGAGGATCGAAACCACGCGGCTACAAATCTTTTTGCTCAATATTTTTTGTTACGCATCAATTTTATTTTTAATTTGCTTGAGCAGACGGCCAAAATCGGATAACACCAACACATTTGTACATATTAATAATGGTTAATAGTTAGCAAATCGAACTAAAAAGCGAAAAATAAATAATAGTTAAAAAAAAACTAAAAAAACACGCTTTTTATAAAAAACCGAACTAAAAAAATAGAAAATAAAATTTTATAAATTTAAATTAAGAATAGGGTTGAAAATTTCAATAAATATAAATTAATAATAGTGTAAATAAATAAATATATGTATTTTATTTTTAAAAAAGCGTGGGGTGCTTTCTAAGATATTATCAAAATGCTAATCACTCTACTCATGTCTGTCAATACAAAATGTATCTACAAAATATATAATATGTATTGACCCATGCACCCCACGCTTTTTAAAAATAAAATACATATATTTATTTATTTACACTATTATTAATTTATATTTATTGAAATTTTCAACCCTATTCTTAATTTAAATTTATAAAATTTTATTTTCTATTTTTTTAGTTCGGTTTTTTATAAAAAGCGTGTTTTTTTAGTTTTTTTTTAACTATTATTTATTAATCTTTCACTAGACAGATTCGTAATTTTTATTTATCATTCATAAGCAATGCAAGATATTTTTGTCTTTCTAATATCTTAGTGTAGAACCACCCATATTTAGAGATTGGGCAGAGGGCGATTATAACTCCAATAAGCTGGAAGAACTCTCAATTAGTGCAAGATTTTAGTTCTGTGAACTTGTGAACCAACTGCGTTATTTTGCTTCTCTTATTTGAGGGAAGTTTGATGATAAAATTATTTGAATCGAACTCGAATGTATTTGCATCTTTGCCTTGGCGCCAAAATACTTATATTATAACGTAGTTGATTACGAAACCTAGATAGTTAAGCAACGTTATAGTTGCGTTATCTTTATTCTCGCATTGCCGATAACTATCGCCTATATGCCAATATTTCATCTAGTTAAAACCCTGATTTTTTTTATTATTATTATTTTTTTTTGAAACACTGATTTGTGATCTCGACTTCATAAATAGCCCATGACTTCTCTCATCATATTTATGAGAACTCGTGGGGCGACGGATAATCCGAATGGCGCGGCGTGCCATTAAATTCATAGTTATAAAGTTTTGGTCGAGTTTTTCGATTAAAATTGAAACCTTTAGTACTTCCGGTCAGAAGGCCGGTGAGTTGGTACAAGGAAAAAAAAAAAAAAGTTTTTTTTTTTTTTTTTTTATCGATTTATTTATAGGTAACTTCGGTTCGGACATTAGACATTTTTCGGTATATTAGATTGACTAACCGACGTCGTTAAACGTACTTATATTGTAACCGTTTTTAACCCAGTCGGGAACGTTATTATTGGTGACCATTGACCAATTATCGTAAAAGTAAGTAAATCTGCCCGCGTGTACCTGTGCTACTGGCGAGTTGATGCTGGTGCACGGGGCTTGTCCTGGTAAGAATCACAAGGCTGCTGCGTTGGCGCTGAGGATGGACGATAGCCTCGTGACGGCGGTCATGTCCTGTAGGCTCCCCGCCCCGCTCTGATCGTCGAGCACCAAGGATGGGACATACCAGTTTCCCTGGTAGGACGTAGACGGTCAGCGCTTGGCTGAGGAACAGTACGTTTTGCAGTCTTGTTCGGCTTCTTTATTTGAAGACCTTGCTTTTCAATAGCTTTTGTGGCTTTAATTTTTTCTGGTAAAAACAAAACAAATAAGGTTTTTTACCCTTCAGATTCGTTTATGTTGTGTATAAAGGACCTATATAGGCTGAGTGTAATTAGCTTCACGCGGTTTTGTGTAACTTAGTGATAGGAATCGCGAAGTATTTGGCAATCGTTGCTGAGATGCTTCATGGCTTTAAACTTGTCGTCGGTTCTCAGAAGCGTGTTTATGGCCGTGACTCCCAGGCCGAGTTGTTGTTGTGATATGCGAGAGTTTTATCTCGATTAGGTACGTACCATGTCTGGTACCGCAGCACAAATTTTGCCATTTAATTTTGGTGCTTGCTATAATTATCAGGAATCAAACAATTTTGACAATTTTGATTTCGCCTTTTCTGTGAATTCCGTTTCCTTAATAAAGGTAGCCACAATTCTGTTAAATTGTTATGTATTTTATCACCTTAGGCGGGTGTATCGGACATAGATTCACCAAGAGCAGATAATAGTCTCGGGTCCACAACAGGATCGGAGATTTGTAGTGTTTTCGATGTGAATGTTTTGATCTTTATTTTCGTTTTGAATTAAAACTTCGATGGTCTCCAAACCGGAGTCTTGAACGGCTTCCAGTCCAATTGGCACTGGTTCTGGGCTTATTATTTTGTATTAAACAGCTCGTCCGGCACATTCGTCGTCTGCCATTAAAATTTTAAATTTACATTGTAAAGTTTTTTTTTTTTTGGTGGGTAGATGAAAAAAAAAAAAAAAAACAATAGAATAAATCAATTTTATTGGAAGTGGATTGTAAAACGATTCGCATTAGGTTCGCAGAGGAACATTACATCTATTTCAGGATGTATGCATTTTCTGCTTATTGTCATCGTTGGAGACTCGCAGTCAACCCCGATGCATGAAATTATTTAAAACATGAATCGTGAAACGATTGCATTAGGTTCGCAGAGGACCGTTACATTACACCTATTTCAGGTTGTATGTTTATTGTCATCGTTGGAGACTCGCAGTCAACCCCGATGCATGAAATTATTTAAAACATGAATCGTGAAACGATTGCATTAGGTTCGCAGAGGACCGTTACATTACACCTATTTCAGGTTGTATGTTTATTGTCATCGTTGGAGACTCGCAGTCAACCCCGATACATAATTTTATTAATATAAATATGACAAATTTTAGTTTTGAAACCCGTCAATGTTATTGACTCGCAGTCAATCCCATGCGTATCAAAACTATTAGTTATTTTCACTTAATAAATGTAAATCGACTTACCTTCATCTTCCGATGATGAAAACAGTGGAGATGTAATTTATTATAATGTAATTTAATTTATATTCTTTCTCAATTTTCCTTACGTATTATTTAATTACGGCTTGCGCGCTTCTTTTCGGCATGGTGAATTTTGAGACGTGCGAAAGGTACCGCGCACAAAAGAGGAAATGAGTAAAACACAAGATGGCTACACTAGGTAGGAGGGGCCGGAAATACGTTTCAAGTCACTAAATCGTTTTAAGTCTCTAAAAATTGTGCGAAGTTGCCTAGCAAATAGAGGTACTACAGTTGGTAATTAAATCATATCTGAAGAATGAAGCGATGAATATACAATTACTATTACTTGCTATATGGCGACTTAGCAACTTGCAACACAAAAAATAAAATAAAATAAAAATATACATTTTTGTTATAAGTAATTAAGAAACATTTAATAAATAAATAAAAAAATTACCGGTCAAACCTACACATACGAGCACATAAACCGCTCGGTCTGTAAAGCGCAATCAGTCGCGCGCTTTTTTGCGCTGATTTAAAAAAAAAAAAAATAAATAAATAAAAAAAAATAAAAAACTGAATACAGCATTTTTCTTCTTGTAATTTTTATTTTTTTTCTAAAATTTATTAAAAATTTATAAAAACAGGTAATGTTGCATATTTTACTTATGTTGATGCATATTTTACCAATTTCACGAATGTTTCACCAATTTATTATACATAATTATTATAAACTTTTTATGTTGCATATAATCCGGTTCTTATAAATTACAAATGACCATAGTACTATCCTCTCTTGGATAGCTGGAAGTTTTCCTCATCGGTCGTTCAGGAATCTGTTCCTAAACCACGCATATATACAAATTCTGATAAACAATCGAAATAATTGTATTTAAATTAAAATAATAATAATATAATTAATAAGTTTACAAAAACTGAACATTTTAAACTTGGATGGGGACTTACGCACTGCAGTAAAATTATTTTCTCAGAAATGCTATATGGCACCTTTGATCTCAAAGATGCATATTTTCTTTTAAGATATCACAATGGCTTTATAAAAACCTTCGGTTAATTTTCAACGACAAATACGACTATTCCAATGTAACATTGTGCCGTTCGGCTTAAGTACTGCAAACTGCACCGTTTGCTTTTACAAACATTATGAATCTGTATTTAGTCGATTGGCTACTAATAAGTCAGTGCCCTGAAATGCTACTGATAAATATTGAAATGACGAGAAAAATATTTACTTCTCTGAGTCTTACGAGGAGAAAAGTGTGTTGACACCTTCAATTACATGCTAATTTTTAGGCATGATCATAGACTCTTATCAGATGTCGCTAAGTCTAACCTCGGACAAAAAGTTACACATTAAAACTGAAATAGATAATTTTACTAAAAAGAGACGCTGTTGATTTAGGAAATTCACACAAATCAAAGGTTTATTAGTGTCGGCTTGTCCAGCCATTGAGTATGGGTATGGGCTTTATACTAAGGAAATAAAACGCTGCAAATATCTTAACTTATGATGTTGTGATAAGTTTATGAATGTACCCGACACTCTGTTGCCCGATATTAAGTGGTGGATTAGTGCCATAGGCCAATCAACACACCATATCAGAAACGACGTGCTGTGCACGTTACAGAAATTTATTCTGACGCCTCAACTACGGGGTGGGGGCGAACTGTAAAGGTCAAACTGCAAGTGCTCAATGGTCAAGTAGTAAACAAGAAAGGCATTGAAATTACCTCGAGCTGCTTTCATAGCTCTTAATTTTTTTCCAAGGATTTATACGGCTGTCTGATACTTTTGCGCATCGACAACACCACCGCAATTCTGCGATAGCTTACATTAACCGCATGGATGGAATTCTATTTCCAATCTTACTAAAACAGCAAAAGAAATTTGGCCTCACGGCTACAAAGATTTTTATCTTCACGTCCTATAGTAGATCATGTATCAATGTTCTCGCTGATTTTGAATCACGTAAAACACACCCAGATATCAAATAGGAGTTAGCTGATTGGGCTTCCCAATACTTAGCAGCATCTTTTGAGCTGCCTGAAATAGATTTGAAAGTCGAATCATCAATAAATGTAATAGATACATATCGTCACACAAAGATCTTGACGCAGTCGCTTTTAATTCATTTGCAGTCATGGTCAGACATCTTATTTTTATTTACACCTTCCCTTCATTTTCAATAGTCCTAAGAAGGCTGCGAAAAAACATTTCAAACAACGCATGTGGCATTGTGATTGTAGCAATGTTTCATTGTACCAATGTTCCTACACAAGCATGGTTCTCTTTGTTCAAATCCCTACTTGTGTCTGATATCGCTACGTTTACACCTAACGATAATATTTTGATATCGCATTACAAATCGCAGATATATTCCAATCTTACCCTGGCTGCAGGAGTGTTATCAGGCTTTATCAAGTCGAAGCCTACAAGTTGCCTCACTGACTAAAAGCTCCAATAAACAACATGGCGGATTTCTCTGGAAGTGGTGGTCGTATTGCTTAAATAATTACAATGTTGTTCTATATAAGGCCTCAATCCCTAGCGTACCTAATTGTCTTTCTATCGAAAATGTTTAGCGACGGTAAACCTCCTTTACCTAAATACAATGCTACCTGGGGCACCAACAGTGTTTTAGGTCACTTATGCATAATTGACAATTGTCAATTGGTAATGAAAAGCTTGATATAAATAAACATTCCTGGTTTCAAGCAGTCAGTTTTCTTCTTACCTTTTTTCTACGAAAACCCAGCAAAAGTACTACAGGCATACATAGACAAATGCGATATTTTATTCACTTAAACCAGTCGGCAAACTGCGACTGCCGCACGCTCGCTTGGTGTCAGTCTTGACACTATCCGCAACACTGCGGGATGGAGCCACAGCTCCACTACCTTCGTTCCGTTTTACAACAGGGTTGTTACCGATGCCTGTCACCTGTCCTTAGCTCGAGCAATTATTAATATAATAATAATACACCATCAGGCGAATAGATGCCTAGATACTGTTTAAGCTAAATATAACAATTAAGTTAAGTAATAAGGTAGTAACGTAAAATATGAATATTTTCACGTAAAATATACCTACAGTACCTATGGTTGTGCTTAATAAACATTAAGTTGATTTCACACGATTAACGTGTCATTGACAATACTTCTTTACATTACTCTCAAAGTCTACATGTGTATATAATATCTACTAATACTAATTTCGAGGACAAAGTGCGAAGTATAATTAGTGATTAAACGAACTTACCTTTGTGAAGTTCTATCATAATTATACGTAGCACTTTGTCCGAAGAAATTAGTATGTACTCCCGCCCCCCCAGGAGCAAACGCAACCCTTGAATATCATTAGAACTAAAGAAGCATGCCAATGACAAAGGTGTAATTAGGTGTGTAATATAAATATGTATATCTCTAAACTAAATGAAGAATAAGAACGACAAAATGGCGAGGTGGGTTATATCTACCCTCGGATATTTTAACTTGTTTAATTCTACCTACATTCTCTCAACAATTAGTGCAAAGAGTGGTGTCACCTAGCGAAACTACATGTGTATATAATATCTACTAATACTAATTTCTTCGGACAAAGTGCTACGTATAATTATGATAGAACTTCACAAAGGTAAGTTCGTTTAATCACTAAATGTATATGAAGTTGTTGAAAAACTTCCATACAAGCTTTCATACAGTGGCTAGCCCTAGTGTATTTAGGCAGCCTCGAGGCCTTGTTTTTATAGGCTAAACATCTGGCTACTTCCTCAATTTAATGGCAAGTGTATTTAAGTGCCTTTACATTACATTACAGTTTGAACTTACCATCCATCCTTTGCCTGCTTCTTTGTAGTATGGAAATGCATTGCAAATGTATGTGTATATTTCATTGAGAGTCATCTTCCCACTAGCAGAGCTGCTGATGGCGAGCCGGATCATACTGGCATAACTGGAATAATTTTATGAAGTTTGTACAATGGAAAAAAGTAGTCGCAGACAAAATACATCAACATAGTACTGCCCTTATAAGCCCGAGAGGAGTATCTAAAAAAAAACCTGTTTTTTCAGTCATTTAATTTTTTATTTAAACGTAATTGAGTGACGAGACGAGCAAATCGCTCGCCTGATGTTAATCGTCACATTTGCCCATAACAGGTCTGCTCCATCCAGAATTTTGTACTCGCGGAATTCAAGACCCTACGTGGCACAAAACTGCGCTCGCCACCCTGAGATTTAAGTTGTTTAATCTCCCATTAATTGTGTTGTTGTGTAATTTTTCAAGCTATTAGATGCGTGAAAAAACAGATATGTATTGTTTTTGGGATACCGCTCTTGGGCTTATTAGGGCAGAGTAAAAGCAAAGTGTTCTTAAAGTAATCCATTATACTGTTTTGCATTTTTGAGTTGTTTAATGTTATTTTTTTTAACCCTTTAAAATGCTTCCATGGGATTTTTAAAGCATGTTTTATTTAGTTTGAGAGTAAGTGACATAGCATATTATTTTCTTATCCCAGATACAGGTTGTTTGATATTTGTGCCGATAAGAACTAAGATGATTGACAAAAATATGTAAAGACATCAGGCGAGCGTATAGAAACATTGTATAGATTCTATAACACAAAAAACAATAGTAATTAAAACACAACATACTGGAATAACAAGCTGTTTAAGAACTCAAAGAGGCTTCAAAATTTACTGAGAGCAGAGGTTGAGTCACTAGACATTGTTGGCAG